>QXTE01000193.1:1102789-1702789 GCA_003942145.1 Platysternon megacephalum | reverse complement strand
TTTGCTGGATGGATGCATGTTACAAAATTAAAAACAAACAACTGTTGCCAGCACTCAAACCCACAACTCCTGACACGTTAGAACTCATTCCTCCCTGTCCCACCTCCTCCCACTGAGATCCTGGCTACCTGCCCAAATTAAGAGAAAGCCAGAGTAAACTAAGGCATCTAGCATCACATCCTCAAATGGCCAAATCTGGGTTCGCACAGACTGCAAGAGGGAGTTAATGATAGAGCTGAGGGCCTTTCACTAAGCCTCATCTGCCATGAAGTCCCATGCTGGGGACAGACAACAAGCAAATTCCATGGGGACACAATGACCATGATAGGAGAAGAGACAATCTCTGAGACAGCTCTCTGGG
Source organism: Platysternon megacephalum (assembly GCA_003942145.1). Taxonomy (NCBI): domain Eukaryota; kingdom Metazoa; phylum Chordata; order Testudines; family Platysternidae; genus Platysternon; species Platysternon megacephalum. The sequence goes on along the minus strand of QXTE01000193.1, from coordinate 1,702,428 downwards.
CACCTAACTAAAGCCTGACTCAGTTAAACACACACACCACAACCTAATCTACTACCAAGAGAGATCAAGATAATTCATTATTAACACTTCTGATAGAATCAGAAGTAGATAGGCTGTGCTCTGATTGTCCTTACTGCTGTGAGTTTGTTCTTTTTAAAAAATACATTAGATTGAACAATTAATGGAAACTATAATGGTCCACTTGTAAACCAGATATGGGAGCAGATTCTGCAGCTCTTAAGACTGTAACAGCTCCCCCTAGCTTCCAAAGGAGGAATTCATGCATAGGGGCTGAATGCGAGGGACTCCGTTTCTGCAGATCCATGGTGTATCCACTATTGCAGTGGCTCTCAACCTTTCCAGACTACAGTACCGCTTTCAAGAGTCTGATTTGTCTTGTGTGCCCCCAGGTTTCACTCACTTAAAAACTTATAAAATCAGACATAAAAATAAAAAAGTGTCACAGCACAGTGTTACAGAAAAATTGCTGACTTTCTCATTTTTACCACATAATTATAAAATAAATCAATTGGAATATAAATGTTGTACTTACATTTCAGTGTATAGTATATAGACCAGTATAAACAAGTCATTGTCTATGAAATTTTAGTATGTACTGACTTTGCTAGTGCTTTTTATGTAGCCTGTTGTAAAACTAGGCAAATATCTAGATGAGTTGATGTACCCCCTGGAAGACCTCTGCGTATCCCCAGGGGGACACATACCCCCAGGGGGACACATACCCCTGATTGAGAACCACTTCACTATTGTACCCACCAAATACAGCGAGAGTAGGGCTGGCATGTCCTTTGAACCACCATTTCACCATGGCTTAAATCTCCCAGGAGGGGCTCCCTCCAGTATTGTGGAATAATACTAAGACCAGACAGACCTAATTGCAAATAGAGCTAAAATATATTTACAAGAGTAACAGCATCTCTATTTATACAGTATCTTTTGTCTTCAAAGAGCCCCAAATGCTTTACAAACTACAAACCCACACTTGAATTCCTTATTCAGGCCAAAATCCTATTGGCTGCATACCAGTGAGTTGAACTACACAACCTAGAAAAAGACTGAGAAAAGAGATGAGCCTTGTAGGGTGATTTAAAAGAAACCATATTGGAGTGGGGGAAGGGACGTTACAAGTTCAGGAGGATCCCTTGCAGAAGACACCTGCCACCAGCTCTTTCTAATTAAACCTGAGTGCTGCTAGCTCAAGCGCCTTGTTTGATGGCCACAGCCACATTATCACACCGGGAAAGAGGAGTTTCTCAGACAGCCAGGACCCAAATCACGTAAAGCCTGGTCTACACTTAAATGTTTGCCAACGTAGCTATGTCAGTCAGGGGCATGAAAAAATTACACATCTAACCAATGTACTATACTGGCAAATAAGTCCTTTTGCCGGTATTGCTTATGTCATTGAGGGAGCTGGTTTAACAATACCAGCAAAATAATGGGTTTTTTCGGCATTTGTTGCATCTTCACTTGGGTGCTTTGCTGGTATAGGTATACCAGCAGTCTTTCTAGTGTAGATAAGGCATAAGATTTTATAGGTCAAAACTAAGACTGGTTGAAAAATGGTATCTTCCACTTTAAAAAAAAAAAAATTGTGGAAATATTTTTATTTATTTATTTTTGTTTTAACAAATGAAAAGCTTTGTCTTTAATTCACATTGAAATGAAAAAAATTGGGGAGGATCAGTTTTATGGGGTTCCCCCTTTTCCCCCCTAGAAATGGGGAAAGAAAAAAACAAACAACAAAATCCTTTTCTATTTGATTAAAATTGAAACAAGTTTTCATTTTAATGAAAATTTTCAAATGATATGAAAATATGCTGCAAACATTTTTATATGTTTTGAAAAGCCATTTTGTAAAAAATACATATAACAAAACAATCTTGACCTGCTCTAGTAAAAACCTTAAACTATTCCCAGAAGCCAAATGATGGACAATGTAAACTATGAAGTAATGATGTAATGTACTCCCTATGAGAAATACCTCTTAATTATATATGAGGCCATTATAAATATGGATCTAGATGGGAGTTCAGATTCCAAACCCAGCTTTGCTCCATAGTTCGGTGTCTTGGATCTGGGGTTTTGGTTTGGGCCCCGTCTCTGCTTAGAACTGATTCATTGAACAGCGAAAGGAAGGGAAGTTCCCTCAGGATTTTTTATAAGAATGATTTATATGAATTTATGAAGACTCTTAAGGGAGGCTGTGAGAAAATTCACTGTGAACTAAGAGCAATGTAAATTAAATTCATCTTACAAAATGAGAATTTATAGGGGAAATATTATAATAATATAGAAACTTATGTAAGTGTCTACTGAGGGAAAATTGTAATAGCCCTCGGTCAGGACATTTTAAATCTATTTTACATATGAGTGAGTCTACCATGCCATACCAACCTTTATAAAATTAATTTTAATATTAAAACATCTTAATATTGGTCCTTTCCTCTCCACCTGGTAAAAATTGTAGCATTACTGTAGTATGTATCAATGTAGAGGACAATTTGAATTGGTGTAATCTGGGAGAAGAAATCTCATTTGCTGACCATCCTTCCAGTTTATAACACTCCAGTCCCTTGGGCAGACCAGCACATTTCTGCTGCTTTATCAGGAGATTTGATGTTGTAAATGGTTCCCCAATGTGGTAGTTTTCATAGAGTAGGGTGTATCTTCCTTTGTAAGCCAACAGGGGAATATTAAGGGTTGAGATCAACTGGATCATATTCTGATTCTGTGGTTCTCAAACTGTGATCCATGCACCACAAATGGTCAATGAAGTTCTCCTTGATAATCCACAGAAGTAAACATTTGAAAAACTAAGGGTTTGAGTTGTTCGTTTGATACCAGATCCATAAGAGGCTCTCTCCCTTATGAAATGGTCTAAAGAATGGAGAACCACATTACTAATTAGGTGTTTCTGTAGTAGATTGGTAGATCTAGAAGGGGTGAGGTAGTAACCACTGAATTTCAGTAGAATTTCAGTTTTGGCAGATGTGACGGTGCTGACTCATAACGTCACAGCAGAATTTAAACTTTTTTTTAAAATTAAGAAGATCTTCTAGTTGTGAAGAACATCTTCCAAATATGAACCAATACTACTCCCTGACTCTGTCAAGCTCCACAAGTGGACTGACTGTCAGACTAACTTCATATTGTTTTTGGATGAAATTACAAGATTGGTTGATAAGAGTAATAATGTTGATGTAATATACTCAGACTTCTGAAAAGTGTTTGACTTGGTACAACATGACATTTTGATTAAAAAACTAGAATGATACAAAATTAACATAACACACACTAAATGAATTAAAAACTGGCTGATAGTCTTCGGATTTAATTGTAAATGGGGAATCGTCATCAAGTGGGTAGTCTCCGGTGGGATCCTCCAGGGATCGGTACTTGACCATACACTATTTAACATTTTTTATTAATGACCTGGAAGAAAACATAAAATCACTGACGAAGTTTGCAGATGAGAAAAAAAAATGAAGAGGACAGATTACTGATTCAGAGTGATTGGGATCTCTCGGTAAACTGGGCGCAAGCAAACAATATGCATTTTAATGTGGCAAAATGTGACGAATGTAGATTATACTTACAGGACAGGGGCTCTAACCTGGGAAGCAGTGACTCTGAAAAAGATTTGGGGTCTTGATGGATAATCAGCTGAAGCTCCCAGTGTGTTGCTATGGACAAAAGAGCTAATGTGATCCTGGGATTCATAAAAGAGGGGAAGCTCAAGAAGGAGTACAGAGGTTATTTTACCTATGTGTTTGGCACTGGTATGACCATTGCTGCAATACAGTGTCCAATTCTGGTGCCCACAATTCAAGAAAGATGTTGATAAATTGGAGAGGGTTTAGAGAAGAGGCACAAGAATGATTAAAGGACTAGAAAACCTGCCTTATAGAATCAAGGAACTTGATCTATTTGGCTTAACAAAGAGGAGGTTAAGGGGTAACTTGGTTACAATCTGTAAGTACCTACATGAGGAACAAATATGTAATAATGGGCTCTTTAGTCTAACAGAGAAAGGGGCCAAGCTTTAGCCCTGCACAGGGCACCAGGGCTCTGGGCTTCAGCCCCATGGCTCCAGCTTCAGCCCCATGGAGAGTGCCAGGGCTCGGGGCTTCAACCCTATGGAGAGGCACCAGGGCTTGGGCCTTCAGGCCTATGGCTCCACTTCTGGTTTCAGCCACTCAGGGGCACTGGGGCTCAGAGCTTTAGGGAGTACCAGGGCTCAGGGCTTTAGGTTCATGGCTCCAATCCCAGATTCAGCCTGGCGGGTTTGCTGGGACTCGGGGTGCCAGGCTTCAGCTGCGGAGCCCCACGGCTCCCTGAAACCAACTCACAGCCCCACAAGGGGCCACAGGCCCCTGGTTGAGAGCCCCTGGACTTGATGACCTCACAAGGTCCCTTCCAGTTCTACACTTCTACGTATTCTATATACATGTGAAAAGTCAGTTCTTGCTTCTGTTTGTGCTTGTAGTTGTAAAAAGGAAGAAGGAAATAAAAACCCCAAAGCACTGAGCTGGGACTCAGGAGACCTGGATTCTCTTCCTGACTCTGCTACTGACCTGCTATGTGACCTTGGGCAAGTCACTTTCCCTGTTCTGTGCCTCAGTTTCCCCATCTGTAAAATGGGAGTAATGATATTGACCTCCTTTGTAAAGTGCTTTGAGTTCTGCTGATGAAAAGTGCTAATTAAGAGGTAGGTGTTATTATTACATAGGCAGAAAGGTGTGTTTTTCAATTAACTTAACTCACCTTAACACTCAGGTTCTAGACACAGTTTAGCGCTTTTTAAGCTAGGTTCCCTCTAGCCCAGTGGTTCCCAAACTGGGGTTCATGAACCCCTGGGGGTTCGCAGAACGTTACAGGGGGTTCGCCAGAAAAATTTCGCTAATGGCGGACAGAGGACCCCGGGCATTGGAGACAGCAGGTGGGACCTGGTTGCAGGGCAGACACCCCGAGCCCCAGGGAGAGTGGGGCCGGGCAGTTGGGGCTGGCAGCCCGAGCCCTGCCCCCATCAGTGGGGGAGCCGGCAGCCCGAACCCCACCCCGAGCCCCAGGAAGAGCAGGGCCGGGCAGTTGGGGCATCCATCACACTGAGGAAATTTAAACTTAAATCCCTGAAAATATTCATTTTTAGGATGGAGTTCACGAGATTTCACAATTTAGTGAAAGGGGTTCGCAGGCTGTTAAAGTTTGGGAACCACTGCTCTAGCCTAAAATAGGACCCGCTCAAATCATTAAAAAAGGTCTTAAACTATACATGGGCTTTTCAATCAGGTTAACCTAACTTAGTTGAAAAATGCATCCTGTCTAGACATGGGCTGAATATTCCTTGTGAAATAATTCTAACATAGTTATAATTCCTTTCTGGATCCAGCTGTTGCAAAATATTAGAAGCCCATTTATGTTTTTTTAGGAAAAGCTCCCCAAAAAACATCCCTGATTTTTTCCCTGGGTCCAGTTTTGTTGTACAGTGTACATGTTTGCTATGTATGGTTTATAATGAGATTAGTGGAGTGAAAAATCTTTATGCGATTTAAATAAAGAGTCTCCTGAGTGTCTGGCATTACAAATATATTCTTCTGCATTTCCCTGGGGGCACTGATGTTGCATCCAGTAATTGTAAAGAATTTATCCGTATCATATTACCAGGCATTTGATTTAATTTTCAAATTGGGCAGTTTCAACTCTTCTTTGTTTCTACCATCGTGTAATTTGGTTGATTTCAATCTGTCGGGTATTTGTTTTCCACTTAACACAAAAAGGCCAAAGCATTTCTTTTGACATTTATAAAGTAGTTATATGGAAAGTCAACTGACAATATTTGGGGGACAGTTATTCAGTTATGATGCTCTATGCTCTTTATAATACTAATCTAACCCCATTAATTTAATGCTAGTGGGTCTTAATTCCTATAATTCTGCAAAAGAAAAGTTTGGATGGCTAATCCCCAGTTGCATTTTCTAACCATTTGTTTATTCTGATTCCTAGATATTTCATAATTTTACTGATCCATGTAAAACTGTCACTTTTAAATAATGTAGTCAGACTCAATTCAGAATGGTAAGACTTCTCAGACTATTTGCCCTTTATAAACTGATATTTTGCCAAATTTAGGTCTGGTTCTGCTCTCACACTGATTTCAATGGAGTTATTCCTGATTTACATCAGTGGAGTTGAGAGATCAGAAACAGACCTTCCACTATCACTTCCTGTGTTTCTCCTATTGATAGGGTAGGATCTTGCATTACTAACTAGATGTCATATGAGTTTATGTTCCCGCTCTCCAGGGTTTATGCTCTTAATATATTTTTTGTTACGTCTTATTACTCTTGCTAGTAGTTCCAAGGCTAAAGAAATACAAAATGGAGATACTGTTCAGAGTAGCCTGATTAGGCACCTAAAGGCAAAATTTTCATTCATTTGTACTGAATCTGGTGGGTCAGTCTATAAGGGCCAGCAGATAAGGGACAAATTATGCACTCAGTTACGTGATCATGAACCTGGAGTAATGCCACTGACTTAATTAATTCATAGATTTTTGAAACCAGAAGGGATCATTATGATCAACTAGTCTGACCCGCATGACACAGGCCATAGATTTCACCTTGCATCTAGCTCAACAACTTGTGGTTGAACAAAACCATGTTCTTTAGAAGGACAGCCAGTCTTGATTTTAGACTCCAAGTGCAGGTGGATTTTCCACATCACTTGCCAAACTTTTCCAATGGCCAATTACCCTCTGTGTTAAAAAAAATCTGTGTCTTACTTCCAGTTTGAACTCTAGATTAATGCCAGTGTAAATGAGAGAAGAAAGTGGCACAATGTATTTATAGGATTTCAATAAATTTCTTAGCAAACCTAAATCACTATAAATGCTGCTGCTAAGTATTTCTATCACTCTTTATATTTTTATTTATGTATTTAAAGGCAAGGACCAGGGGCGGCTCTATGTATTTTGCCGCCCCAAGCACGGCAGTGAGGCAGCCTTTGGCGGCATGCCTGCGGGAGGTCCGCCGGTCCCACGCCTTTGCCATACCCACCGCCGAATTGCTGCAGGACCGGCAGACCTCCCGCAGGCATGCCGCCGAAGGCAGTCTGACTGCCGCCCTCACGGCGACCGGCAGGCCGCCCCCCACGGCTTGCCGCCCCAGGCACGTGATTGGTGCGCTGGTGCCTGGAGCCGCCCCTGGCAAGGACAATATAGTGTTTGGATCCACAGCCTAGCCAACCCCAACCATTAAAAGTCATGAGGCAGGCCCCCAAGAATTATGAGATTGGAAAAATAATAAATTTGTGGTTTTACTTTTACCTTCTGGTGTTTGAGCCTTTAGGGTTCACATTTTCAAGCTTTTCTCTACAATGAGGAGGACTTTTTAATTAAGGAAAACTGAGATTCTCATGTAATCACATAGCACTAGGAGCTGGACTTTAAGAACAACAAGAAATATTGCAAGCATGAGAGTTAGCAACACTTGATCTATGGTTTCCTATAACTCCTTTAATGTAACTAAAAAAAATGTTTACCTTTCACATCATGATTGAATGTTGTTTTCTTGCTTGTCTGTCTTGTTTAATTAGATTGCCAAATCTTTCATGGACTGTCTTTTTCCCGTGTTTGTATAGTGTCTACCACAATGAGTCCTCTAGGCGCTATCAGAATACAAATAATAAACAGTAACAACTAAAGGACAGATTTCTGATGCTATTTAGGAGTCTACAGATGCAGAAAGGTGCCTAGAGAAATTTTTGAAAAGCAGGAGTTAGGTACCTAGGCCTTTTGAAAATCCTACTAGGTGCTTCTCTTCATTTTTGGGCACCTTTAAAAACCAGGCTTTAGTGACTAGCAAAAGATCACACAGGAAGTCAGCTGGGAATTAAATTTCCTTACGCTAATGCAGTGCTTTAGCCACAAGACACCCCTCCCTCCAGCCTGCACCACGTGCCCTGGTTGACTTTCCTTTTTTGGGGCTTGATACTGGAAGGTATGAGTGCCTTTTGCCAAGCAGTGAACACTTTCAACTCCCATTAAGCTTTCCTCCTCTCTAACTATTTTCTATATCTATTTTAACTGTGATCATTCTATTTTGCGCATTTAAAAAAAAAAAATCCAAGCCTGTATCTGCCAAGCGCAGAATTTTGGTAAGATTTTACAAAGATGTTGATTTTCATTGGATCAGATTCAGATTCAGATTCAGTTTCCTTACCTCAGATCACCCTGGAGGTTTCCTGAATTAATAATTCCTTTGTAAATAATTTCCCTCCCCTGTTATCTGAATCATAATTATGTTCCTTTAATTTGAACATGAAACAGCTTTTTTGTAATATTTGATTGATTTAGCTCTAAATTTTTCATTTTAATTTCAATAACACCTCAATTCTTTGGGGTGTCTAATAACAGAGCCAGATGTTCTTCAAACATTCAGGGTTTTTGTGTTTTTTAGGCTGTGGCTCTTCTTATGTACCTTTGCTTGCCTCTCATAAACTCCTTAAAATATGAATCACCTGTAAACCCCTTTAACTAATCCTTCATTATCCAAATTAAATATTATTCTTATCTGTAATATTTTGTTTCTCTGTAATTCTCTAAGGGTATGTCTACACTACGAAATTAGGTCGAATTTATAGAAGTCGGTTTTANACCAAAATGGAGATACTGTTGAAATCAATAATGGCTTGTGTCACAATTGTGAAGTAAACTGATTCTTAGAAAATATCTGATACAGCTCTATCAACCAGCACATCTGATCTGGGAAATCAGATGTGTAGTGTACACCTCTAATTACCATCTATTTCTAAGGGAGTGTAAGGGAGCTCGGACTCACCCCTGCGGCACCTCCTGCTGGTCATCCTTGGGAATTAGCTCATTTTCCAGCCAGGAGCACCCTCTGCAGGCCGGTGATCCATTTGCCACTTGGCCCCCGTGTCCCTCCCAGGACCCCTTTCTCTGGGTCTCCCCCTCCCAGGGGAAGCCCCACCCACTATCCCCACCTTGCCTCAGTGTACGGCTACTGCCAGTCACCATCTAGCCCCACTCCCTGGGGCAGACTACAGTCTATGCCACTCATCACAGGCAAGGTTGGGCTTGGACCTGCTGCCTTTGCCAGCCCATGGGCTGCCCTCTGCAACCCCCAGTACCTGTTGGCCTTTGCTAGGCCGCAGCCTGGGGCTTTCCAGGCTAAAGCTCCCCGGCTCCTCTACCTTTCCCCAGCCCTGCACCACTCAGGTACCCTGTTCCTAGCTCCCTGCAGCCAGGCCCATCTCTCTCTGAAGGCAGAGAGAGACTGCTTGGGTTTCTGGCTCGCAGCCTCTTATAGGGACCAGCCCGGCCTGATTGGGGAGTGGCCCCAGCTGTTACTGCCTTCCCCAATCAGCCCCTGCTTTCCTTCCCAGCCTCAGCCCTGTCCCAGGGCTGGCTTTAACCCTTTTTGGGCCAGAGCGGGTGACCACCCCACTACAGGGGGACTCATTGAATAATCCTTGAAGCAGTGCAGAATGCATTTCATAATATGGGCCAGATCTTGTGCTGGTTTAAATTGGCATAGTTCCATTGAAGTCAAGGAGCTTACACCAGTTTACACCAGCAAGGCATCTGGCCTGACATAAGCAGACGATTTTGTCTTAACTTTCTAGCACACAGTAGTGGATTGTACCCACATTTTAAACTTTTTTTTGTGGGTAAGTTCACAGGTAATGGGATAGTCTAATTTCACCACTTTGGGTATTGTATGTAGGCTGTAGTAATGTAGTCTGTATATATTGCACAATATAATAAGCAAGACCCTGTGTACTCCACAGCAAGCTGGGCCCAAATTCTACAACAAGATTCCTGGGTCCCTTGGCACTCTGAAAATTCTGTGGCAGCATCATTTAAATGAAAAATAAAAGGTTTTCATGAATAAATTAAGAACAAGAATAATACACTTAGCCCAGTAACTCTTGTGGAATTAATTTTGATGGTAAATGAAATTTATTTAACACTGTCCCCATATTTTCAGTGTTTAATATGCTGCAGATTCTTGTACTGATAACTGTGTCTGAAAGTTGTCAGGGGTGAAGCTGGATATTTTGACAGCTGGGCAGGGAGCAGTTGAGATACCTGGAACCTGAAAAGATCTGGCAGGTAGTTTAGGATTTTGGGAGAGCTACTGTAGCTGGATGCTTCTGGTAAACCAATCAGTACAATGTTGCCATTTTAGGATGGGATTTTCAAAAGCTCCTGTGGGACTTCGGAGCACAAGTCCCAGTGCTTTCCAATGGGATTTGTGCTCCTAAGTCACTTAGGCAGTTTTCCACTCTTTAATTATAAATGTTGGGTTTCAGAGTTACCAACCCATTGACATGAGTGGGACAGTTTACTCCCACAAATGCTGTTTGTCCTTCAGTGGTGAATGGGTCTGCAAAGTACCTTAGGAGTGTCAGTGCACTGAACATGAATGGATTTAGCAAGCAATCACTGTGTAAACTGCAATGGACTATTTGTGGATGTTAGAAAGTTATGGAGTCACCCTTCATCCCAGAAAGAGTTGTAGCGTAAGAATTCATTGCTGTATAACAATATGTAACATGTCAGTTACATAATGCATTTATGGGCAGTCAGCACTGAGGTCTGAAGCGCTGTCGTTTCCACTTAAATGTACCTGGAGCTTCATGAGTGCGTACCTGATTGGCACTTGGGGAAAGATGGTTAACAACTTGTCCCATGGGGTTCACATGAAAAAGATAGTAAACAGGCTAGCTGCCTTCTCACTCGTTCAGCCTGTGCAGAAGTAATTAGAAATTGATATATTGACAAGGTGGTTAATTTGTATAAGGGTTTATAAACTTCCCCTTATGGAAAAGTCATGTGGAATTGAACAGGGATAGAATCAAAAGGGTTCATTAGAAATTAGTCTAAGAACCCATAGAATTTAAAAGAGAATGACTGACTGCCTTTCTATAGACTTTCTAGAACCGACCTGTAGAATGTTTTCGGGAATTATATCCCTGCTCTAGAATTGTATAAACGAGTGGTTCCCAAACTTGTTCTGCTGCTTGTGCAGGGAAAGCCCCTGGCGGGGCGGGCCGGTTTGTTTACCTGCTGCATTCGCAGGTTTGGCCGATCATGGCTCCCAGTGGCCGCGGTTCGCTGCTCCAGGCTAATGGGAGCTGCTGGAAGCAGTGGCCAGTACGTCCCTCGGCCCGTGCCGCTTCCAGCAGCTCCCATTGGCCTGGAGCAGCGAACTGCGGCCACTGGGAGCCGAACCTGCAGACACGGCAGGTAAACAAACCGACCCGGCCCTCCAGGGGCTTTCCCTGCACAAGCGGCGGAACAAGTTTGGGAACCACTGGTATAGACAGTTGATCATGCTCTTGGTAAATTCTATTGGACTAAAGGTCAGAAGCAGCTTTTGGATGAAGTCTCAGGTGAGGCTGTAAATGTCCTCTGTCAGAGCCAGTAAGTGAGGCTGGCAGTGCCACTGCAAGGTTTTAATCCTAATACTCTTGTACTGGGTTGATGTGGGAGGCAGTGTGTGACATTCTCTGGCCTGTGATATACAGTCAATAGGAAGATGATCATAATGGTCTCTTCTGGCCCTGTGAATCTGTTAGGCACCTACTGGCCTGGAATCACACAATAAGAGACCCTCTTCCTCTTCAGATGGAAAAATCCAATAGAATTTGATTGAAAGTGATAACTTTATTATGGGTTTTTTGAACCACCCTATGGAGTTTAATAGAGAATTATATCACTTCTATGGAATGGATAAAACACCTATCAAAAGGAGACAGTTATCTAGTGAATACTATAGGTTTTAGGGTCATTTCTGTGGAATCTGATTAGTTTAATCCCTAGGAAGAACTTTGCCATAAGTGTCTTACAGGCAGGCTTGAGCCCTTGAGCAGGATGCTAGGTGGAAGTTAGCACAGCAGGAGGAGGAATAACAATATGAAAAAAGTTCATGTTTTGGCATTCTGTTGCCATTGAGTAAGAGCTTTACAGAGAGAGTTTCCTTTACATAATAATGTTCTTCTCCATGGCAACGCAGGGCTATATAAATAAACCTGGTAAAGGGATCCCAGAACTCAATGTCTACGGTGTGGTCCTTTCCACTATGGAATGCATGTTCCCTCTGAGGCAGGGTGTCAGAATGGGGAGGGCGAGCGGCCTGATTTGTGTGTGAGAATTCTGATTCTGTGCCATCTGTCTATTTGTTTGGAAGAGCTCTTGACTCCCATGCTGTGTGAGAGGTCTATGATGTTTTTAAGAGGGCTAGTGCAAAGGAACATAGGATTTCCTATAGCAGATCAAACCACTGAACGAGCTTGCATGGTTACCTGCCTCTGCCAGTGGCCAATACCTTATGCTTCATAGGGAGATGAAAATGTACAAATAGCTAGGTGCTATTTGAGGCAATGTTTTACATGCTGATGACTGAGATAATAATTCCTTCCAAAGAGGTGGAGTTTATAGGTGGATCCAGATTAGATTTAGGTTGGCACTTTGGGTTCACAATTGGTGGGGTCAAAATCTCAGGAGGTATTTCCATACAACTTCAGGCACTCTCAACTGATGACATGAGATTCCCTGTTTTATGCTAAAATATTCTTGGGAGAGTTTGGCCACATTCAAACCCAAACCAGAAAACAGTCTCCTTCTGATTTGAATTTGGAACCTAAACCATAGAGGTGAGTTTGGATCCAGGAGTTTGACTTCAAGGGAGGTATCAGTTTTAGAGCCTGATCCAAAGCCATCTAAAATTAATGGAAAGATTCTCATTGGCTTCAATGAACTTTGAATCCAACCTGTTAATCCATCTCTAATTAATACACACATAAAATAATACTGACACTGAAACAGTGCACCAGGATACCCCCTAGAATTGCCAGGCGTACAGTTTTCGACTGGAATACCCATTTGAAAAGGGACCCTGGTGGCTCCGGTCAGCACAGCTGACTGGGCCACTAAAAGTCTGGTTGGCTGCAGTGGGGCCAGCAGGCTCTGTACTGCTTCTGGGAAGTGGCCGGCATGTCCCTCCAGCTCCTAGGCAGAGGGGTGGCCAGGGGGGCTCCACGCACTGCCCCCACCTGCAGGCTCCATCCCGAGCACCAGCTCCGCAGCTCCCATTGGCTGGGAACCATGGCCAATTGGAGCTGCGGGTCCAGCGCCTGTGGGCAGGGGCAGCACGCAGATCCCCCTGGCCACCCCTCCGCCTAGGAGCTGGAGGGACATGCCACCGCTTCCCAGGAGCCGTGCAGACTTCCTCTGTCCCCGGGAAATACTGGGGCCGCCTGAGGTCAACGCCGCCCAGAGCCAGCATCCTGAACCCCCTCCTGTGCCCCAACCCCCTGCCCTGTGCCCCCTCCCACACTCCAAATCCCTTGGCCCCAGCCCAGAGCTCTCTCCTGCACCCAAACCCCTCATCCCTGCCCCCACCCCAGAGCCCACACCCCCAGCCGGAGCCCTCATCCCCCTGCCCAGTGAAAATAAGTAAGTGAGCGAGGGTGGGAGAGAGCGAACAATGGAGGGAGGGAGGAATGGAGTGAGCAGGGGGCGGGGCGTCAGAGAAGGGGCGTGCAGGGCGGGGCCTTGTGGAAGAGGTGTGGTGGGGGCAGGGCAAGGGTGTTCGGTTTTCTGCAATTAGAAAGTTGGCAACCCTATACCCCACTATTAACCTCTTCCCACTGTGAGAAGCTACTGTTCTTTGAAATTATCTGATTTCTGTTATGGGGTGGCACCATGCAGTGTAGTGTGTGAATAGTCACCTTAACCTCACCCTTCCTGGTATTTTGATGTTTTGTTTTTTCTTGTACCAGTAATTGTCTTGCAAGGGGATCTTAACTCTACATTTCCTGACAATGTTTGTCAGTGTTTGAGTTTTGGGAATTAAACACACTCATTCTGGAAGGGCATGAGGAGCACAGGGCACTGCTGAGTGCCAGCAACCTTAACTCCATGTTAACAAAGGGTTTTTTTGCATGTGATTTAGCCAGTTTTTAACCTCTGACAATATTTCCCATTGTATCCTTGGATATTTATTTTCTTTAATAACAGGCTTATATGAGGGTCTTTATTAAAAGCTTTGTGCAAATCCGAGTAAACTGTGTCCACTGGGTCAGCATTCTCTACTAACTTTTCCAAAGCACCACCACAGGTTAGAGAGGCACAATTTCTCCCCACATAAGCTGTAATGCTTTTACCCTATCAGGTTCTACTTCTCTGAGGGTTATACTCATTTGTCTTTCCTGCCTTTGGGAACAGTTGCTGCTTAATATTGCATTTCCTCCTTGGTATCACTGCTATTTCACATTTGATCTCCCTGAGAACTCTCAGATAAGAATCATCTGGTCCTACATCTTGAGAGTCTCGAGTTTCTTCTTAACTTCCTTCTTCAAGACTTCAGTCTGTCAGGGTAGCATTCTTGGTTTCCCATACAAAGTGTCCTCAGAAGAGGAGTTTCTCCATCGTCTCAAATAATATTGAATGAGGAAAATAATTTAGGCTTGAAAGGAATAGATTTTAATCTGTAAAGGTCGGTAAACATCCATTATACCATACGCATACAAACCAACGAAACAATATTTCCATTGATGATAATCAAAGCTTACTGATCGGCAAAGCAAGAAAAATGTTGTTTGAGAACTTATTAGAGTTTGACTTAAGGATATTTACTTCATATATTTTGACATATGATGATAGAATTTGTGTTTTAACAAAGCTTTACATTTTAAAAGCTTTAAATTTTTGAATTTCAACTTCTACTGTCATTTAAATAATCACTCTCTGCCCCCCCCCCCTAATTTCCCTCAAGTGTGAAATTTTAAATTGATAAAAATTGAAAAAATGCTTGAAATAAACATTGATATTATCTATCAAAATTATAAAAAAATAAAAATCTAATTGTGCCATAATTGTGGCAAGCCTAAAAATAATGTATTTAACCCCTAACAAACTCCTTACTCTCATTAATTTCCCTCTTTGCCCCTCAGCCTTGTAAAGCCATGCCACACAGAGCCTTCTCACCTATTCAGAGTGATCATGTGTTCCAGGCATGTGTCCCCCTGTTCTCAGACCTTGTTCTTGTCAGTGTCACAGAAAAACCCACAATAGTGACTGCTCTCTCCTTGTCCTTTACTGATACACAGATCACCCTAGATGTGGTTCTCTTGAACTGGAGAGTACAGTGTCCAATTCTGGGCACCCCATCTTAGGAAAGATGTGGACAAACTGGAGAGCAACACAAATGAAAAAGGTTGAAAAAATCTGACCTACAAAGGAAGGTTTTAAAAAAACCACACTGGGCATGTTTAGTCTTGAGGGGAAAAAAGGCTGAGGGAGGACCTGACAACAGTCTCCAAATATGCTAAGGGCTGTTATAAAGAGGACTGTGCTAAATTGTTTTTTATGTCCACTGAAAGTAGGACAAGAAGTAATGGGCTAAATCTCCAAGGGAGATGTAGGTTACATATTAGGAAAAACTTTCTAACTATAAGGGTAGTTAAAGCTCTGGAATAAGCTTCCAAGGGAGGTTGTGGAACCCCCAATCACTAGAGGGTTTTAATGGGGTGTATGGGGTTGCCAGGGAGGGGTAGTACCTCTGATGGGGGGAGCAGTCGTACTCCTAGGAGTAGCTCATCCACTTTGGTCCCCACTTGACACCCAGCTCTCACCTGTGGCTCCAAGTAGCTGTCAGCATGCGACAGCGGCCACACCCCGGAGACCGTCTCGACTGGCGGGCTAAACCAGGTGAGGGTAGCCGATGAGTATGAGACTCTCGGTGAGTTAGGGTTTGTCTACCCATTGCATGCGAAGGCTGGATCCGGCTGGCTGAGGCAACCTGGTTTAACCTGGTTTAATGGTCAGGAAGGCGGTGACAGCAAGCGTTGTGGAACGCTTAAGAGCACGACAAGACACGTAGGCGTCCTGGTCATCCACTGCGCCCTGCCCTATCTCCAGCCGTCTTGACTTCTGTCCTGCCACTGGATACAGATAGGAATTGGGAAGAGAGAGTGAGGCTGACGTCGCGCAACTCTCCCTCACTTTAATCCAATTCACGCGCAAGTCTCGACATCATATCATATTACATTATATCAAGTCCTGTGCTATGGGCGAGCGACGAAGCAGCAGGTGTGGATACACTGGGAGCTGTAGCCGCGGACCTGCACACCGAGTGACACCGATCACTATTGGCACATGGAATGTGCGCACGTTACTGGACAACATCACGGCAGACAGACCGGAGAGAAGAACAGCACTTGTCGCTAGAGAGCTCGCACGCTACAATATTGACATTGCAGCCCTTAGCGAAACTCGCCTTGCTAATGAAGGACAGCTGTCTGAGTCAGGCGGTGGCTATACATTCTTCTGGAGTGGCCGCAGCAGTGATGAGCGTCGCGAATCTGGAGTTGGCTTCGCCATCAAGAATCATCTTGTTCGGAAACTTGCCAGTTCCCCCAAGGGTATGAATGACCGGCTCATGACATTGCAGCTTCCGCTTCAAAAAGGAAAACAAGCTACTTTGATCAGCGCATATGCTCCCACAATGACCAACCCAGAGGACGTGAAGGATAAATTCTACGAAGAACTAGATACTCTGCTATCGTCAGTGCACCGCACAGACAAGCTGATTCTGCTTGGCGATTTTAACGCAAGAGTCGGATGCGATGCCGCAGCCTGGGAAGGAGTCATCGGGAAAAATGGAGTGGGAAAGTGCAACAGTAATGGCCTGTTACTGCTGAAAACTTGTGCAGCACATGACCTTCTGATTAGCAATACGGTCTTCCGCCTTCCTACCCGTAACAGGACTTCGTGGATGCATCCCCGTTCCAAGCACTGGCATTTGATCGATTATATCATCATCAGGAGAAGGGACAGGCAAGATGTCAGGGTTACAAAAGCTATGTGTGGCGCTGACTGTTGGACGGATCATAGGCTCATAGTATCCAAAATGAAGCTCCGTATCATGCCGAAGAGACGACCACAAGGCTGTAAGGCTCTTAAAAGGATCAACGTGTTGAAGCTGAAGAACAGCCGCATCACTGAAAATCTAGCGGAAGACCTAGAGAATGAGCTTGCTGATCTTAGTATTGAGGATGACGCTGAGAGAGACTGGGAGCGATTCCGCAACACTGTCCATACAGCTGCATCGAAGGTATTGGGGCCCTCCACATGCAGGCGGCAAGACTGGTTTGACGAAAATGATGCAGAAATCCAGGCCTTACTTGCTGAGAAGCACCGCCTGCATCATGCATATCAAAACGATCCATCCTCAGCGGCAAAGAAGACCGCCTATATCAACGCTCGCAGAACAGTACAGAACCGACTGCGCAAAATGCGGGACCTGTGGCTGAGCGCCAAAGCAGATGAAATACAGGCATATGCAGACAGGAACGACTATAAGCAGTTTTATGAAGCCCTTAACACACTCTATGGTCCACAGTCTTCTGGGAGCTTTCCCCTCCTGAACTCTGATGGTACTGTGCTCCTTACAGAGAAGACACAGATTCTCCAGAGATGGGCTGAACACTTTGAAGCAATTCTCAATCGCCCCTCAGTCATCAATGATGAGGCCATTGACAGGATGCCCCAGGTTGCAGTCAATGACTCCATGGATGCGTTACCAGAAGAGGACGAAGTGAAGAAAGCTATCAATCAGCTGTCAAGTGGCAAAGCCCCAGGGTTAGATGCCATACCAGCAGAGGTGTACAAAGTCGGTGGACCCATGCTGCTACGGAAACTCACTGAGCTGTTTCAGTCCTTCTGGAAGCAGGGAACCATTCCACAAGAATTTAGAGACGCGTCTATCTTGCACCTCTATAAGAGGAAGGGCAATCGCCAGGTATGCGACAATCACCGTGGAATCTCGCTGCTTTCTACAGCGGGGAAAGTTCTTGCACGGGTTCTGTTGAACCGATTGATCACACACCTGGAGAAGGGCCTACTGCCAGAATCACAGTGTGGCTTCCGCAAGGGACGTGGGACTATTGACATGATCTTCGCCGTGCGTCAGCTACAGGAGAAATGTCAAGAGCAGAATCGTGAACTCTACACAACTTTTGTGGACCTCACAAAAGCATTTGACTCTGTCAGTCGCCAGGGTCTGTGGAGGATCATGTCGAAATTTGGCTGTCCAGACAGATTTATACGAATGGTACGTCAATTTCATCATGGTATGATGGCTCGTGTCCTGGATGGCGGTGAAACATCTGAGGCCTTCCTAGTCACCAACGGCATCAAGCAAGGGTGTGTGTTAGCACCCACTTTGTTCAGCATGATATTCTCTGCCACTCTGACTGATGCCTTTCAACACTGCACTGAAGGAGTAGGCCTGAAATATAGAACTGATGGGAAACTATTCAATCTGAGGCGACTGCGTGCCATCACCAAGGTGAAGGAAACTGTACTTCGAGACTTTCTCTTTGCCGATGACTGTGCTCTGAATGCTAGTACAGAGCCAGAAATGCAAGCCAGTATGGACAAGTTTTCAACTGCATGCAATAACTTCGGTCTCACCATTAACATCAAGAAGACTGAGGTCATGCACCAGCCAGATCCCCATACTCCGTACTCAGAACCATCCATCATTGTAAATGGACAGAGACTTCAGACAGTGGACCACTTCACATACCTGGGCAGTACCCTTTCCCGAACAGTGTCAATCGATGATGAAGTAAACTGCAGAATTGCTAAAGCCAGCTCTGCATTTGGCCGATTGCGCTCCAACGCTTGGGAACGTCGAGGGATCAGCCTACCAACGAAGCTGAAAGTCTACCGAGCAGTGGTGCTTCCAACTCTGCTGTACGCCTGCGAGACGTGGACTGTTTATCGGAGTCATGCACGAAGGCTCAATCACTTCCACATTTCCTGTCTGCGAAAGCTTCTAAAAATCAGATGGCAGGACAAAGTGCCCGATACTGATGTCCTTACTAGAGCCAGTCTGCCGTCAGTTCACACATTGCTGATGAGAGCCCAGACCAGGTGGGCCGGACATGTCGTGAGAATGTCAGACAAACGCATTCCTAAACAGCTCTTCTACGGAGAACTCACTCAGGGAAAGCGCTCCCATGGAGGACAAAAGAAGCGGTTCAAGGACACGTTGAAGACCTCTTTGAAGTCCTTTGAGATCAACACCGCCACATGGGAAACCTTCGCACTGAACCGTCCAGCATGGCACAGCCTCATTCACACAGGCAGTGATACCTCTGAGGCGAGGCGTATTGCTGAGGCTGAAAAAAAGCGTGAGCTGCGCAAGTCCAGAGCTGCTCATACATCATCGACAGTGCCATTACATGTCTGCCCGACGTGTGACAGGACGTTCCACGCCCGAATTGGACTGATCAGTCATCTTCGAACGCATAGAGCCCGGTCATCGAAAAAATGAGTTGTTGAGGTCGTCATCGATAACGATGGACGAACATCATCATCAGAGGGTTTTAATAACATGTTGGACAAACCCCTGTCAGGGATGGTCTAAGTTTATTTGGTCCTGTCTCAGCACAAGGGACTGGACTTGATGACTTCTCAAGATCCCTTTCAACCCTACATTTCTGATTCTATAATTCTTTTAGGCTGGGTGACTGACTCCTTCAAGATGGAGCAGGGCCAGCGCACCTGTGATGGGTCAGTTGACCTCAGGTTTAAAAAAGGGCACCAGGGGCTAGAGGGGGAGAAATCCAGTGAGATGGAGATGTGGTGAGTTAGCCCTGGTCTACACTATGAGTTTAGGTCGAATTTTAGCAGCGTTAGGTCAATTTAACCCTGCATCCGTCCACATGACCAAGCCTGTTTTGTCGATGTAAAGGGCTCTTAAAATCTATTTCTGTACTCCTCCCCGGCGAGGGGTTTAGCACTAAAATCGACCTCGCTGGGTCGAATTTGGGGTAGTGTGGACTCAAAGCCTGAGGAGAAACTGCTTTTGTACCAAGGGAGGAGAAACTGCTTTTGTACAAAGCAGTTTCTCCTCCCTTGATGTTCACACCTCAACTGCTAGCAGAAGGCCTCGCCCTCCCTGATTGAACATAAGAACATAAGAAAGGCCGTACTGGGTCAGACCAAAGGTCCATCTAGCCCAGTATCTGTCTACCGACAGTGGCCAATACCAGGTGCCCCAGAGGGAGTGAACCTAACAGGCAATGATCAAGTGATCTCTCTCCTGCCATCCATCTCCATCCTCTGACGAACAGAGGCTAGGGACACCATTCTTACCCATCCTGGCTAATAGCCATTTATGGACTTAGCCACCATGAATTTATCCAGTCCCCTTTTAAACATTGTTATAGTCCTAGCCTTCACAACCTCCTCAGGTAAGGAGTTCCACAAGTTGACTGTGCGCTGCGTGAAGAAGAACTTCCTTTTATTTGTTTTAAACCTGCTGCCTATTAATTTCATTTGGTGACCCCTAGTTCTTGTATTATGGGAATAAGTAAATAACTTTTCCTTATCCACTTTCTCAACATCACTCATGATTTTATATACCTCTATCATGTCCCCCCTTAGTCTTCTCTTTTCCAAGCCGAAGAGTCCCAGCCTCTCTAATCTCTCCTCGTATGGGACCCTCTCTAAACCCCTAATCATTTTAGTTGCCCTTTTCTGAACCTTTTCTAGTGCTAGAATATCCTTTTTGAGGTGAGGAGACCACATCTGTACACAGTATTCGAGATGTGGGCGTACCATGGATTTATATAAGGGCAATAATATATTCTCTGTCTTATTCTCTATCCCCTTTTTAATGATTCCTAACATCCTGTTTGCTTTTTTGACCGCCTCTGCACACTGCGTGGACATCTTTAGAGAACTATCCACAATGACGCCAAGATCTTTTTCCTGACTCGTCGTAGCTAAATTAGCCCCCATCATGTTGTATGTATAGTTGGGGTTATTTTTTCCAATGTGCATTACTTTACATTTATCCACATTAAATTTCATTTGCCATTTTGTTGCCCAATCACTAACCTCATTATCTCCAGACTGATTCTTGCCTGCATATTTATACCTGCCTCTGGAAATTTCCATTACATGCGTCTGACGAAGTGGGTATTCATCCACGAAAGCTTATGTTCCAATACATCTGTTAGTCTTAAAGGTGCCACAAGACTCTTTGTTGCTTTTTAACATTTAGCAGGTTTCAGCATTGGTGTAGAAGTTTTTTCAATGGCAGGAGGGTATTCAGTATGGGAGCCCTTCATTTAGAGTTTACATACTTGATGCAAAGCTAAATGGGACCTGTGCCTCAGGGAGTGTGATAGACACTGCAACGTGTGAGGACCACAAGGATCCATCATAGATTCCTGCAAGGGCTAAGCACCCGGCAAGAGTGACAAACTGGAACAGTCTCCAGTTTCACTAGCATTCTCTCTGTAATCCTTCTCCATCCATATCTCATGCCTCTTGTATTCTTCCGCTCTCTGCCTTGTCTATGCTACAATTACAACCAGGTTTGGGAATCTAGTTACCCCAGTTTTGCTTTGATTTTTGTCTGTGTAGGTCAGATCACATCATGTTATAGCTGTGTGAAGGGCCCTGTGCTATAACCCTCAGGGTTAACTTGGCTATAACACAGTTTGTTCAGGTCAACACATAGAAACCCAGCCTTGTTGTAACATGGTTAGGACAGAACCTAATATGTTTGTAACTGCAATGTACACAAGGCCCCAGTGTATCCTCTTCTTGAAACCTTTCCTCATTCTGTATGACACTCATTGGGAGGCGTGTTTAGTGTCTTATTGCTGGAGCAGCGTGGAGAAGGTCAGAATGGTTATGGGGTAAGTCCATCAAGGACAGAGTTAAAGTCCTTGGTGCAGCTATGTTGGGAAGCCCATGTTCAGTGGATGGTTCTGAAGACAGAAGCCCCCTTTTACCCTAGAACTAAGCAGTCCTTCCAGCAAAAGCATTCAATATGTGTTAAGTGTCTGCAAGCTTTGGCCCTCACTTCCAAACTGTTGGTGCAGTAGTCTTCTCCTTTCATTAGCCTTGTCAGCCCTTCTTTTCTTTTCTTTCTTTTTTTCCCTAACCTGGTCCCTATCACATGAGAACAGTGTGGGACACTAAAATTAAAAGGAAATGCTTCCACATGGTTTAAGGATGGCCTAGGTATGCTTAATCCTGCCTCAGAGCAGGGCGATGAACTAGATGATCTCTCAAGGTCCCGTCTAGCACTTCACTTCTATGATTGTATACCCTGTGTGAAACCAGCCTATGGACTTCACTGCCACAGGAAGCTGTTAAATCAAATAATTTATCATGATTAACGCTATGTTTTGGTCATGGGTATTTTTAGTAAAAGTCATGGACAGGTCACGGTCAGTAAACAATAATTCATGGCCCGTGACCTGTCCATGACTTGTACTATATACGCCTAACTAAATCTTGGAGAGGGGGGATGGCTAGGGGGCACCATGGGTGCTGGGAGGGGCGGCCTGGGACCCCCCGCTGGTGCTGGGAAGGGCGGGGGGCAGTGCACAGCCCATGACCCTTGTTGGTGCCGAGGAGGCAGTTGGCAGGGCTAGCAGGCTCCCTACCTCGCTCTGCGCCTGCCCGGAAGTGGCGACATCCCCCTCCCTCAACTCCTAGGCAGAGGCATGGCTAGGCAGCTCTGTGTGATGCCTCCACCCCGAGCGCCGGCTCCGCAGCTCTCATTGGCTGGGAACCACAGCCAATGGGAGTTGCGGGGACAGTGCCTGCAGGTGGAGGCAGTGCACAGAGCTGCCTGGCCACATCTCCATTTAGGAGCTGAGGGATGTCACTGCTTCCGGGGAGCCCCCCCCGCCAAGTTAAGCGCCGCCCAGAGCCCTCACCCCCTCCCGCGCCTGAGCCCCCTCCCACACCCAAACTCCTGCTGCTGCGGGGGGAGGAAGGAGTGCCGTGGCCCGATACTACCCCAGCAGTGGCCGGTGCGGCTGAACCGGGGGCCGCCTCAGCTTCTCAGGCAGCCCCCAGGCCAGCTGCACCAGCCTCTGCAGAAGTCACGGAGGTCCCAGAATCTGTGACAAACTCGCAGCCTTAATCATGAGGACTGGATAATTTATGGGCATTAATAGCATTTGTGGCTAAGCAAGCGACAGTAATGACACAAGGGGAGTCAATTCTCATCCTTTTGAGTGTAAACTGATCGTCTGAGGGAGTGGGGGACAAGCTCTAGGATTTTCCCCTGCACAATTGGCCAGGTGCATTATGTGGCTAATTGAAACATCAGTGCTGGCTGGGGCCACAGGCAGGACAATGGACTTGATGGACCTAATGTTTGAATAGATATGGTAGCTCCTATCATGTTCCTAACCTGAAGCCTGATAGCTTCTAGTATGTCATTATTTCTGGCTCTTGGACTGTTAGCTCTGTAGGAGGGCTTAAGCTAAATTGTTCAGCTGGAACACCTGCTGTTGAATGAGACATGAGACCTTCTCTTTATCTCTTTCTCTTTGTCTGTCTTGTGTTTGCTGATCTTGCCACTTCGGAGAGACTGGCTTATCGTGACTGCAATAACAGCCATCGTTCGGAGGGAGAGAGCGCCTGGGCCCTAACCAGACCTAGTGCACCTCTACCCCAATATAACGCGACCCGATATAACATGAATTCGGATATAACGCGGTAAAGCAGCGCTTCGGGGGGGGGGGGCGGGGCTGCGCGCTCCGGTGGATCAAAGCAAGTTCGATATAACGCGGTTTCACCTATAACACGGCAAGATTTTTTTTTGGCTCCCGAGGACAGTGTTATATCGGGGTAGAGGTGTATAAGGAGAGGGGCATCCTTCTTTCTCTTACCATAACTAACAGCAGGGTGTTCTTTAAATTCCTTACCTCTCTTTCTGGCCCCTTGGTTTGTAGGCTACATCCATTTTCTGATGGCCTCACATCCAATGTCTAAACCTACTATTTGCACCCCCTGCTCTATTTGGCCCCTGTGTCTATGGGTGCAGGGTAGGGATGCAGATCAGTTTGTGAACAGTGGCCACTGGCTTGGAAGTGGGGTCTCGCTAGGTGCGATTAGTTGTTACTAGTCCAGAGCTGGTCTTAAGCACACGGACTCAAGTAACATCAGCAATTCATGTTTCAGCTCCCCTGTCACACCAATGAGGGAGGTATTCACTCGCCACACGGTGTCATCCTCCAGCAGCCGGACTGGAGAAGCGGTGATGCCCAAGGCCCAGTTCCGCCCCTGGGTTCTTGCTGGGATCTTCACTAATCATAAAGCTGGCCCTGCAATACTGGTTTGCCCACATGTGCACCTACACTGGCATGTCCAACAGAAGTACCTGCCCTACTGCTAAATACTCCAGAACACAAGTGACCATCTTCTCCTCAGTTGCTTTCTCCTGTGTGTGTCCGTTTTGCCCTTCCTCACCTCCCTTTGCCTTCTCTTTGCTGCATCCTGCATGTTGCATCGCTGGTCCTGCAACATGTCACACCTCAGTATGGAGGATGAAGGGACTCAAATGCTGGAAGCCACAGGTACCGCTGCTACTTAGATGGCTGGTCTGACATTGGAATGAATACTTGTTTCCAGCTGAGGCCTACACTAACAATAGTGCCAATGGCTCAGTTACTTCCCCTAAGTGTCCACCCAGTGCATCTTCCTGCATGAGCCAGAAGCAATTTGAAACACTGAGGGCTTGGTCCTTCAAGCACAGTGGGCATGGAACTTCCACCCATCAGTGGGTGATACTCAAATAATCCAGTGGGAGAGCAGAGCCCTGAATTGCTTCCTCTTTGGCTCGGGACTCCTCCAGGCAGCTGGGGCTTGGGGTGGCTCCAGTCACAGTGTGGGGCTCAGGGCTCCTCTGGCCCCAGCAGGCAGAAGGGGTGGGGCAGGGGGGCTAGCCTCCCTGAACGGGGGTTCATGCACCGCCCATGAGAATAGGATAGAGATTCTATGCCATCAGCTGGACTTTGCAAATCTGGTTGGGGGTTACAATCAATGTCTGTGACTCCCTGTCTATACCACTCTGTCTGCCCTGTCTTTCCCCTTCACCCATCTGTTTTACACCTTTCAATCTCACCCTCCATGCTTCCCATTTCTCCAAGAGGCACCAAGAACTCCAGGAGAAAAGTCAGTTTCTTCTCCAAGGTGTGAAATCCCAAGGGAAAAGCTGGCCCTTTTGAGGTGAAACTGGGAAATCCAAGGGAAGACCTAGAGCTTTCTCCTAGGGAGGAGGGGGTAGGGATTTTGATCTCATAATTTTCTCAGTCACTTCCCAGGCATTTCCCACTGCCTGGGGTCTTAGTGAGCCATAGAAATACAAATTACATAGTAAGGAAACCTCTGACTCAAGTAACTTTATAACTGCTTTGTGTCTGTTTCCTAGTGTGACTGGGGTGTTAGGCAAATATTTGTACAGTGCTGAGAATTGGCCCCACCTCTTCCTTCGTCATCTCTAAGGCCATCTGCTGATGCCAGCAAGATGTTGGCAGCTGGCATTCATTTCAAGCCAGGCTTCTGTATTCGTTACAGGAATGGGTTTGGTGCCAATTGTGCTCAGGAACTTTTTCTTTTTTTAATTGCCACACTGGATCAGACCAGTGGTTCACCAAGTCCCTGTATTCTGTTTCCAGTAGGGGCTGATTCCAGACACTTCATCACCATGGCATCTGAGCACTTTTCAAGACTCGTTAAACCTTTAAGTTTAATTCTGAGTTGTGTAAAAATATGATTCCCTTTTATCAGTGATAAATGACACCTTTCACCTTAATCAAATGTCCCCTTGTTCTTTTATTATCAGGAAGGGTGAATTAGGAGTGCCCAGTTTACCATCTCAGTACCATTCATCATTTTATATACCTGCATCTTATCCGTCTCCTCTCTAATCTTAACAGTTCCGTTCTTTTCACTCTCTCCTATGGAAGATGCAGCCAAATTGGTAAAACAAATCGTGAAGATAATCAGCACTGAATTCATACTGTGAGCCATAACACTCATTCAAGCCACAATTACAGACCAGACCATTGGTTCATCTAGAGATATTTCAGAATGAGTAGCCAATGGCTAGTCCTTCAGAGTAAAGTGAAAATACCCATAATGATGAAACTAGCCAATTGTGCATTGCTTTATGTGGGGAGCAGGTAATTCCTTCCTGACTTCTCTAGTAGTCAGTTAGTGCCTTGAAGCATGACATTTGATTAGATATTAGGCTGCATAATTGGAAAGGTTTTTCACTGTCATTAGGTTAGCCAACTTGATGACCTCCTGCAATAGCGAGTTCCACAGGTTAACAATACACAGTGTGAAGTATTATTTCTAAGCATGGACCAAAACTTCAGATCAGAATTTTGGGGGTGTGGGAAGAGATTTGGAGTCCAAACCTGGATTTCAATTTTATAGCTGAATTCTATTGAATTGAACTTGGACTTCAGATCCAGTCGCCCCTAAACTTTGCGGAGTGTGAAATCCCAAACTGAATCTGAATTTTGGTTTCTTGGGTTTCTCTGATTATTTCCTTCCTCCTGTTCTAAATTTCCTGCCTTTTAATTTTGCTGAGTGACCCCCTTGTTCTCACAGGTTAGGGGGCAGGGTAAAGAAGAGGAAGCAACGAGACTTCTCTATATCCTTTGCAATTATAACACCTCAATCAGACCCCTCCTCCCTCTGCCTTCATTCCAGGCTAAATCATCCTCGCTTTGAAGTCTGCTCATATGCAAGCCAGTGGTCCTGAGCCACAGTATTCAGATTCAGGAGCAAGTGCTGACAGAGCTCCCTAATCTTGTCTATAGAGCTAATCCATGGATAAAGGGCTAGGCACAGCTGAAAGGGCTGCTGGAAGGAAGCCATTTGTGGCATCCAATTCCTAGGGCTAGTTTTCAACTGGCACTGTCCTCAGCACAGTTGAAAGAAGCTTCAGGGAGTGCTCAAGAGAATGCTATCTTGTCATGACCCCCCAGGGGAACTGCTGGAGCATGTGCAGCAGGGTCAGGAGAGGATGGTGGCATAGAGATGGCNAGAGGAATTATGTAAGCTCATTACCAATGTGGACACAAGAACAAATGGATATAAACTGGCCATCAGGAAGTTTAGACTTGAAATTAGATGAAGGTTTCTAACCATCAGAGGAGTGAAGTTCTGGAACAGCCTTCCAAGGGGAGCAGTGGGGGCAAAAGACATATCTTGCTTCAAGACTAAGCTTGATAAGTTTATGGAGGGATGGTATGATGGGATAGCCTAACTTTGGCAATTAATTGATCTTTGACTATTAGTGGTAAATATACCGGATGGTATGTTAGATGGGGTGGGCTCTGAGTTACTACAGAGAATTCTTTCCTGGGTGTCTGGCTGGTGAGTCTTGCCCATATGCTTAGAGTTTAGCTGATCGCCAGATTTGGGGTTAGGAAGGAATTTTCCTCCAGGGCAGATTGGCAGAGGCCCTGGGGCTTTTTCGCCTTCCTCTGCAGCGTGGGGCATGGGTCACTTGCTGGAGGATTCTCTGCACCTTGAAGTCTTTAAACCACGATTTGAGGACTTCAATAGCTCAGACATAGGTTAGGGGTTTGATACAGGAGTAGGTGGGTGAGATTCTGTGGCCTGCGTTGTGCAGGTCAGACTAGACAATCATAACGGTCCCTTCTGACCTTAAAGTCCATGATTCTATGATTCCTTTTCATAAAGAGGACAGGGGCCCCAGCCAGGGATGTGGACTGCTCGAGGAAACTTTTCTCCAGATTCTCAGATTCTGTAATCCTTAAGGGCAGCTAATTCGTGTTCCAACATGGAATGCATTCAACTGAACAGAATCTTGGCTCCAGGCTCTAAGTCAATCAGGCAGATGTTTTCCCTGTGAGAAAGTAGTGTCTCCGTTTTATTTTTCGAATACGTCTGAAAACTTGGTATTTTGCGGAGAGTGACGGTTGACCCTAGTAGCAAGTAAGCCTGCTGTGTTGCCCAAACATCTCTCCGTGTTGCTGAAGCTCAGGCAAGGCATCCAACTTGAGGTTCTGGAGTCTCGAGCTTGGAAGTCAGGAGGCAGATGTCCTGGCAAAACTTAGAATTAAATGTAATGGTTTGCTGACACTAGGAGATATACGGGTCACATTTCTCTAGCTAGGGGATTCTGAATATCAAAGGGAACCGTGGGGACCAGATCAGGCTAAATTGGAGAAGCTAATAGTGCTCCCCAACCATCACCTCCAAAACTATAGTTTTCTGACTGATGAGGCTGGAGGTGAGCAGTGATCAAGGGGTCAACAAACATGTGGACAAAGGGGATCCAGTGGACATAGTGTACTTAGATTTCCAGAAAGCCTTTGACAAGGTCCCTCACCAAAGGCTCTTATGTAAATTAAGTTGTCATGGGATAAAAGGGAAGGTCCTTTCATGGATTGAGAACTGGTTAAAAGACAGGGAACAAAAAGTAGGAATAAATGGTAAATTCTCAGAATGGAGAGGAGTAACTAGTGGTGTTCCCCAAGGGTCAGTCCTAGGACCAATCCTATTCAACTTATTCATAAATGATCTGGAGAAAAGGGGTAAACACTGAGGTGGCAAAGTTTGCAGATGATACTAAACTGCTCAATATAGTTAAGACCAAAGCAGACTGTGAAGAACTTCAAAAAGATCTCACAAAACTAAGTGATTGGGCAACAAAATGGCAAATGAAATTTAATGTGGATAAATGTAAAGTAATGCACATTGGAAAAAATAACCCCAACTATATATACAATATGATGGGGGCTAGTTTAGCTACAACGAATCAGGAAAAGATCTTGGAGTCATCGTGGATAGTTCTCTGAAGACGTCCACACAGTGTGCAGAGGCGGTCAAAAAAGCAAACAGGATGTTAGGAATAATTAAAAAGGGGATAGAGAATAAGAAGGAGAATATATTATTTCCCTTATATAAATGGATGGTACGCCTAGTTCTTGTATTATGGGAATAAGTAAATAACTTTTCCTTATCTTGGAGCATTGGTGCCGGAGCCGCCGCTGCAGGTGAGGCAGCAGGGCAAGGGGGGTCTAGGGAACAACCAGCAGGCAATGGTCTGTTGCTCAGACAGCTTCCTCTTGCTGTTGGGGCCTTTATATAGCCCAGGTATCTAATGATTGTGCAGCCTGTCCATCCAATCAGGGGCCTGTGGTATGGCTACTGTGGGCCTGTAAGCCTTGAGCACTAAGGCTGTTGGTTAGGGGCACCGGTTCAATGTATCGCGATGGTTCAGCGGCTAAGGAAGCCACCGAAGGAGCTGGCAGGCCTGGCTTCAATAGCAGGGTCCTGATAGACTTGATTTGTTAACTTTTTGTGCAGCACTTTGAGCACCTTGAATGAAAGGTGCTGGACAATAACAAAACAGGAGTTGTCACTGACTGGCCAAGCTGAATATTTCCGGGGGAAGAGGGAGGCTCCCATTACTGTAAAACCCCAGAAGGAGAAGGTGCAACCTGAAGTTATCACTGTTGTTTCTTCTTTTTCTTTGAGGTGGGTTTTGACATCTCTTTTCCCCTCCTCTTTGCAGGATATGGGAGCTGGAGGGAACTGGCTAAAGCCCTGGCAAACAGGAACATCCCTGCTGTGGACCCAAGCCTTCAGTTTTACTATCCTCAGAAGCCAGTACAGCGGGTAAGGAGGCTCAGGGGTCGTCTTAAACATTCAGGGGAAAATTCTCCTTCTAGATCTGCATGGCAGATCCCAGCTCCTATAGTCATCTCTCCCTTCATGCACAGAACGAGAGCAGGCCATGGACCAAATTCTGATCTCAGTTATACTGATCTCAGTTACACCAATGTAAATACAGAACAACTCCATTGACTGCAGTCAATGGAGTTATGTTGGATTTACATTAGTACAATGGAGGGATAACTAAGAATGAGATGCAATTAAGAAAAGGAGAACTTAGGCTAAAAGCTAGTGTCGCGTGGGGTCCTGCGTGTCGTGCGGGGCCTCCCCCATTGGCCCAGTGCCGGGTTGGTACACCCCGTCACACAAGTCTCGGGTCTCCCTGTGAGATCAGGCAATTCCAGTAAGGAGGGCTCAGGACCCCTAGTGGGGCTGAGCAAACAATCAGTCCGCAGCCTCTGGGTTGGGCAGAGCAAAGCAAACAGTCTGTGGCCCCTGAGCCTCCTGGCTGGGGCAGGCAATAGCAGTTGTGGTTCTGACCCTTGGGTAGGGCAGAACAAACAATCAGTCTGCAGCCCCTGGGTGGGGCAGAGCCAGCAAACACTAACATGCCTAGTGGCAGGTGTGTGTGTGGGAGGTAGGGGAACCTTGGCCTACCCTACTTCACCGGGTTCCGACCCAGGGCCCTATGAAGTTGGGAAATTCCCCGTTAAGGGTTTAAGCATCAGCTTCTATTACATTCCCTGGGTCACTTCCTCTGCAAGGTGCATTTCGGGCATCTCCTCGGCTGGCAGTGGCTCAGCATCCCAGTCAGTGTCTGCGGTCAGCTGGTCGTCCTCAGCATAGTCCGGGTCCATGGTTCCTACCGCTTGGAAAGTCGCAGGAGCCCGCAGCACACGTCCTTCCTCCTCCTCAGCCAGCCCAGACTGAGCTGGCCTGCCTCCGTTTATCTGTCCCTTCCACCTGGAGCATGCACAGCAGGGGCGATGGGGTGTGGTCTCCTGTGCCCACAGTGATTGGTCAGACACCGCAGGGTTGGTACACCCCATCACTGCTAGGGAAAAGCTCGTAATGAATGGTGAGATGTATCACACTAAGGAATAGTCTTCCAAAGGAAGTGTTAGAGATTGGTCAAAGCGCTGGAGAATAAACAGATGTTAACAATTAATTTACAGCTCTGTAGAGGCACGGGACTCAACCCTGCAGCGCCTCCTGCTGGTCGTCTCAGGGAATTAGCTCTTTCAGCCTCCGGAGTGCCCTCTGCAGGCCGGTGTCCCGCTTGTCGCTGGCCCCGTGTCCTTCCCGGACCCCAGTGCCCATTTACCCGGGGGCTGCCCCCTGGCAACACCTCCACCAGTCTCTATGGGTCTCCCCTCTCTGGGAAACCCGAACCCTCTAATCCCCACCTTGCCTCAGTCTGGGCTACTGCCCGTCATCACTAAGCCCCCGCTCCCTGGGGCAGACTGCAGTGTAAAAGCCACTCATCATAGGCAAGGGGGTTCGGACCTGCTGCCTTCCTCTGCCTCCCAATACCTCTATGGGCATTGGACCAGGCCCTGCAGCCTGGGGAGTTGCCAGCCTGGAGCTCCCCGGCTCCACTGGTTCTCCCCAGCCCTGCCTCACTCTCAGTACCCTTCCTGCAAGCAGCCAGGCCCTGTTCTTTCCTAGCCTGGAGGGAGAGAGTGACTTCTCTTGGGCCTCTGGCTCACAGCCTTTTTATACAGGCCAACTGTGGTCTGATTGGGGCGTGGCCCAGCTGTGGCCATTTCCCTAATCAGCCCAGCTTTTCCCCTGCCCCAGCCCTCTGCCAGGGCTGTTTTAAGCCCTTCCGGGCAGGAGCGGGGGACCACCCAGCTACAAGCTCAAAGTTTGTGAAGGGGACAAAGGGAGTTATTAGGGTGGCTTGGGTCCTTAAGCTGACATGAATGAGAGTAGAGACTAGCTTAGTGCAGGCTAGTTATGTAGAAATATTATTGGAGAGAAGCAGACCACGATGTTGGAAATCAACAGACTCAAACCTCTATATTTTGGTCACATTAGGCATAGAGATGGAAATAACCTTGAGAAAGTTATTATGGAAGGAATGGTGGAGGGTCATCGTAGTACGGCATGATCAGCAAGGGGATGGATGGATGGATGATGTGCAGCAGATCACTGTAAGGTCAGCTGCTGAGTGCTCGAAGTTAGTGATGGATCGTGAAGGCTTTTCAAAATCTGTTATGATGTCACTGATATTGACACGAATAAATGGATTTAATTAGCTTATGCCTTGTCTACACTACACAGTTTTGTTGGCAAAAGGCAGCTTTTGGTGGCAAAACAGTGAAGGTGTACACACTGCAATGCCACTTTTGGCAACAAAATTCTTTAGTTTTGGCAACAAAATAAAACCACCTCAACGAGGGACATAAGGCTTTTTGTGCAAAAGTTTTGTTGACAAAGTGCCAGTGATTTTATCGCTTTAATTGGCCTCCAGAAGGTGTCCCACAATGCCCACCTTGACCACTCTGGTCAGCAGTTCCAATTCTGCTGCCCTGCAACCAGGTAAACAACCATCTGCCCCTTGCCCTTTAAAGCCCCGGGAATTTTGCTTTGTTTGCTCGGTGTGGAGAGCTCACATCGCACCTTCCAAGCTGACCATGACGGCTCCACGCAGCAGACACTCTCCCGCTTGGACCACTGCGGAGCTGCTGGATCTGATCAGTATATGGGGAACAGGGGCGATGCAGTCCCAGCTGCACTCCAGTCGTAGGAATTTCAATACTTACGGGCAGATTTCTCGAGGCTTGTGCGAAAAGGTCTATGATCAGGACACGGTGCAGTGCAGAGCAAAGATCAAGGAGCTGAGGCAGGCGTACCAGAAGGCAAGGGAGGCAAACTGTCACTCCAGTGCTGTGCCAAAGACCTGCCATTTCTATAAGGAGCTGGATGCTATCCTCGGTGGCGACCCCACCTCTAGTGCCAAGAGCCCCGTGGATACTTCAGCGATCCTGGAGCCGGCAGAAAGTGGACCTAGCCCAAAGGACGAAGTCATTGAAGAAGAAGCGGAATTAGACGATGATGTGGAGCCCACTGTGGGGTTGCCCGGTGGTGTGTCCAGTCAGGAGCTGTTCTCCACTCTGGAGGTGTCTAGCCAGTCTCGGCAGTCGCACTCCAGCGAGCAAGAAGCAGGAGAGGAGATGCCTGGTAAGTGGCTTTGCTTTGTGAAGTGCGGAGGTGGGTTGAGGGCATAGAAATGTACAAGGCTGGCTGTGTTTCTGTGTGCTGGACATTTCCTTGAGTAGCTAAGAAGTACAGCGGAACAGGGTGTTGATGCACACTGAGATTTCACGGGAATCCTCCAGAGAGATCTCTAGGAAAGTTTCCTGGAGGTAAATCCAGCAATCCTCTGCCAAAGGTTCCTTGGAAGAGCTGCTTTGTTCCTTCCCCCATTGAAGGAAACTTTGCCGTGCCATTCTGCAATCACTTGCACAGGGACCAAAGCGGCACACAGATGAGCAGAATAGGGACTGGGTCAGAAGCCACAACTGTGCACTAGATGCACCCTTGCTTCCTTGCATACCCTCAGGAGTGAGATATTTGGTACAATGACCCCTGCCTGTGGAAAAGGGTGGGAAAATTTAGAATATTGTCCCTAGGCAACTGCCCGTCAACCCTTTCATATTGTTTTTCTCCCCATGTAAAATGCCCTCTGTCCCAGGGTAAACTCACCAAGCTTGGGGTGTTCGCCAACATGTGTGCTTGTCAAGGGTCAGTGAGAAAGTGATTGGTATGTTCGTATTAGAGGTGTATTTTACTGTACTGTTTCCATGCTGTGCATGTACTTAACAATCATGCTTCTGTGTATTGTTCCTTGTGCTTCTGCAGGTGTGGCCTTCAGAGGCACCCCCTACACACCAGCAGAGCGCCTCCACCAGATAAGTAAATGCCCAAGACAGAGCAAGGAGGACATTTTCTGGGGGCTGCTGCAATACTCAGATGCAGAAAAGAGGGAACGCATGGAGTGGAGGGAAATCAAAAAGCAAAACAGAAAAAAAAATTAGGCCTTGTTAAGGACACTACTAAGAGGATGATTAAAGTTATGGAGGAGCAAACTAAGATGCTGAAGTCCCTAATAACACTATAGACTGAGCAGATGCATGCCTACCCTCCCCTTCAGCACATTCAGAACTCTTTCCCATGCCCTCCCCAAACTCCACCTGAGCATTCCTTTCTGCTTTCCTGGACTTCTCGCTTTCCCATTCATTCCACCCCATGGACACTTTTTCAAATGATAGCTGGACTTATGCACAGCTCTGAAAGTCAGCCCTTCCTTGGTACCTCCTTTCCCAACAAACGTGTGTGTGGCGGTGGTGTTTTCTGTGCAATAAAAGCAAAGTTTTTGAATGATAAATAATCTTTATTTGTTTCCTGAAAAATGTGATAGCAGGCAGCAGCAAGACATACACAAGCAGTTTAATCATTTGCTTACTGCAGTGGTCCCCAACCTTTTTCATCTGGCGGGCACCAGACGACGAGCCACAGAGGACCGTGGCGGCGGACGAGCATCCGCCGAAATGCCGCCGACAAGCGGCAACATCAATAGGTGTCGCTGCTGAAATGCCGCCGAGAAGCAGCGTCATCCAGAAGCGTCGCCGCCAAAATGCCACCGAAAATCGGCGGCGACACCTCTGGATGACGCTGCTTCTCGGTGGCATTTCGGCAGATGCTTGTCCGCCGGCCAGTACGCAGGCGCACTTAGATGCCCCGGCGGGCGCCATGGCACCCGTGAGCACTGCGTTGGGGACCCCTGGCTTACTGGAATCCTAGGCCACAAAAATCACAAGTACTTCCTAGGAAAAGTCAATTTCATTAAGCATTGCAGTCCCGAGCATAGCAATATACATTACTGGTTCTCATTTTCAGAGTATTGCCTCAAAGCCTCCCTGATTCAAATTGCCCCCCTCTTGTGCCCCTCTAATAGCCCTGGTATGTGGCTGCTCAAATTCAGCAGCCAGGCAGTCTGCCTCAGCAGTCCACCCCTGAGCAAACTTTTCACCCTTACCTTCACAAATATTGTGCAACCTACAGCACACGGCTATGACACATGGGAATATTATCCTCACTGAGATCTAACCTGCCATAAAGGCATCGCCAGTGCGCCTTTAATCTGCCAAATACACATTCCATGGTCATCCTGCACCTACTCGGCCTATTGGTGAACTGCTCCTTACTGCTATCTAGGTTTCCCATGTAAGGTTTCATGAGCCATGGCATTAACAGGTGTGCCGGGTCTTCCAGGATCACTATGGGCATTTCAACATCCCTCACTTTAATCTTCCGGTCTGGAAAGAAATCCCTGCTTGCAGCTTTCTGTACAGACCAGTGTTCCTGAAGATACTTGCATCATACACCTTTCCGGACCCACACCACCCTTGATGTCAGTGAAACGCCTGTGGTGATCCACAAGTGCCTGCAACACCATGGAGAAGTACCCCTTCCTATTGATGTACTCCGTTGCAAAGTGGTCCGGTGACAAAATTGGAATATGTGTGCCATCTGTCACCCCTCTGTAGTTAGGGAAACCCATTTCTGAAAAGCCATCCACTATTTCACACACATTGCCAAGACTGACGGTCCTTCATAGCAGGATGCGATTAATAAATCTGCACACTTGCTTTAACTCATCCCCAATGATCGACTTCCCGACTCCAAACTGATTTGTGGCCGACTGGTAGCAGTCTGGAGTCACCAGCTTCCACATGCGATCGCCGCGTGCTTTTCCACTGAGAGGGCAGCTCTCATTTTGGTGTCCTTGTGCCGCAGAGCTGGGGTGAGCTCTGCACACAGTTCCAGGAGGGTAGCCACTGCTTGTCATCCCAGACCTGCATGACAATGCGATCCCACCACTCAGTCCAAAAGCGACAGTCCACCATGTGCAACTGTTCCGTGACTGCCAAAAGTAATCTAATGTTGCTCCTATCCATGTCAGACAGCACGTCAGGCAACTGTGAATCCTGTTGAGTTAGGAACTTCACAATAAACTGCACTTCCATCCGTGATGTGTTAATGACAGAAGAACTTTGGAGAGCAGTGCAGGATCCATCCGTTCACATAGAGATGGTGGGACGAACAGCAAACAAGGGCCGTTGAAAAATGCCGCAAACCAAAGACAGAAGCATATGGAATGCTTGGAAGGAAAGCAATGCATCATGGGACATTGAGCCCGGACCCATGATGTGCTGTAATCCACTTCACCTTTCCACAAGACCTAGCAGTAGAAGGTGTCGAGCTGAACTTGTGGGATAGCTATCGACAGTGCACAGCTCTCAATGTCGATGTTAGTGCCCCAAGTGTGGGCACACTCTGCAGATAGAGGGAGTGAAGTGTGAACATGCAGTACCAATTTTCTTATAGCGCTTTTTGATCATCAACAAAACTTTTGCCGACAAAACTCTGTAGTGTAGACAAAACCTTAGTCATCAGTCCCAAAGGCAGAGTGTGCTTATGTTTCGCTCCACCTGTGACTGGTCAGGAATTTTTTAAGAATGTTTTTTCCATTGGGAAAATGCTGATTTGTCAAAACCAAAACTGTTTCATGGGGAAAAGATCCGTTTTGATGGATTTCTCACTTTGACAAATTTTGGGAGGAAAAAATGCAATATTGTAAAAAAAAAAATCGCATTTCAACATTGTCTAAATGAGAAATTCCCTTTTTTGGCGGTGTGTTTCAAAATGACTGTGTAGAAATTTAAGCTAATTATAGTAAAAACAAACTGAAACAAAGTTTAAAAGGTCAAAATCAAAATGAAATGTTCAACTGACCCACACCA
This sequence comes from Platysternon megacephalum, assembly GCA_003942145.1. Taxonomy (NCBI): domain Eukaryota; kingdom Metazoa; phylum Chordata; order Testudines; family Platysternidae; genus Platysternon; species Platysternon megacephalum. Next base: position 1,666,071 of record QXTE01000193.1, on the reverse strand, counting down.
ATATACCCCTCCCCTCCCCATGGTTGTTGGTTTGTGCACATTTGCAATTTTGACTTTTCATCCTGATTCAGGATTGGAAAAATTATCAGTCTCAAAAATTTTTCTGGGCTGGGAGGACATTTTCCCACCCAGTACTACTTGTGGACTTTTAGAAGCTGCTGGGTACTTGCTGTTTGCTCACATGCAGGGGTGCTGGAACAATTTGTATAGTGGGGGTGCTGAGAGCCATTGACCAAACTGTAAACCCTGTATATAATAGAAACCACTCAAGCCAGACCATGTGTCAGCACCTCCTGCCCCCCCAGTTCCAGTACCCATGCTTACATGGACTTCTGAAAGCTTTTCAACCTTGTGTGTATGTGATCAGTCACTTATAAGATTATTTATTTTTCTTTTATCTCCATGTCTCTTAGAACCAAGAGCAGCAAAGAGGTGCAAGGAATAGGTCTGTTTATCCAGCCGGGGAAATCTCCGTCCCTTGGATCCCGGAGGTTGGTGTTTTCTGGAACCATTTCCTATTAGAGGATTGTAACTAGAGGCCTCTGCTTCTCTGGGAGTCCAGTGTCTCCCACCCCCATCCCTGTTTAATGAAAGCTTTGGTTCTGCAGACCAAAGAAAAAATCTGGAAAGACAGGAATCCCCGGATTCCTGGAGATTTGGCTTCTGACCCAGCCACCAAGGCACCAGGAATCCACCTTCAGCCTCTGGAAAGCAGCCAAATTGCTTCCCCCTTAAGGGTGATGTTTATACAGAGCTGAGAAATAGTACAAAGAATTCAACAGGCAAATACATGACTGTGGCATGTAAGTGCCTCACACTGTGCTATTGCTCTGGTATTTGCCTGTTATCCAATCCCCATATCTTGTGCATAGAGGTCTCGTCACTTCACTGACACTTCTGGTGAGCAGAGACCTTCTCAGGTGACCCTTGAGAACCTGAGTAAATATTTCCTTTGTTTTCTTTATGCCTCATTTACTCTTCCCTCCACTGTCCCCTTATCCTACTACTTCTCTTCAGATAATGGAGCAATGCAGCATGTTGATAATGAGAGAAGCACCAACCACTGGGTGTTTTGCTAACTTAGTAAGTTCCAAAAGCTGACTGGACACACACACAAATTAGAATGGCCTCTGCAGTTGCTCTAGCTAGGAAACAAACTACAGTCCTGATGCTTCAAGACATAAGCTGATCACCAGCTGGAGGCAAGAAGGAATTTCCCCACTGGCTATAGCATTGGACAGCTTGGGGCATGATGAGGGAGTTAAAGCTTTCCTTGAAGCATCCAGTAGTGGCCACTGTCTGGTACAGAAAACCAGTCTAGAAGATGGATCATTACTGTGTTCTGCTGTGGCAACTGCTATGGAGACTGGTAACAGCATGAGTCTGATGTAGTCCTTCCCCTGCATGGCATTGTCCCAGTGGCAGGCTGTGTGCCTGGCACTTTGCCCTGCCTCAGGGCTGCGTCTCTGATGAACAGCTACTGTCAGAAGGGCATCAGGATGTCACAGTTGGTATTGCTGCTATGCGCATGGTATGTCTAACTTCTCTCCTCTCCCACAGTGTCAGTGACAGGCATTTGTGCCTCCCTGGCCAGCATAGGGCTTTGCTCGTTGACTCTAATTCCCAGCGATCGCTTAGAACAATGTGAAGCATGCTTGTCTCTGGTGACAGCTTTGGTGCCCATGTGATTTGTCTTAGGAAGACCCATTGCTCGGCATGTTTGCAGTAACAGAAGTGTGACTGTGGCATATGCTTTGTACTCTGGAGAGGCAGGACACCACAAGCAGGGCAAGTGCCAACCCTCACCATGCCAAACATGAGACAATTTCACTCCCCTGTGCAGTGCTGTGCGAGGCAAAGCACAGAGCAAGGGCATAAACCTCCTGCAGCGCTGCCAAATAGGAAACAAGTAGAGAGCCCCAAGCCATGCTGCACCATGCAAAGCAAAGGGAGAGAGCCTCAGCCTGGATTAGGGCAGCACCTCACCAATGGCTGGTGAGGGGCTGGAACCACGAAGGACATCCTGTGTCATTCTCTGTACAAACCATGCTCTGCTGTGTAGCAAGGCTGCTCTGATAGAGCTGTAGAGGAAGAGCAAGGTTTGGTTAGGGAGGGACAGGATTATTGGTTTGTGTTTTTTATACATATATATATGGAGATATACCTGTCTCATAGAGCTGGAAGGGACCCTGAAAGGTCATCGAGTCTAGCCCCCTGCCTTCACTAGCAGGACCGAGTACTGATTTTGCCCCAGACCTCTAAGTGGTCCCCTTAAGGATTGAACTCACAACCCTGGGTTTAGCAGGCCAATGCTCAAACCACTGAGCTATTCCCCCCATAGTGAATGCACTGTACATGCACCTAACAAAGACAGTCTCTGCCCCAAAGGGCTTTCAGTCTCTAGGTATCTGACAAGGGAAAACTGGTGGATACAATAATCAAATTGGAGGGTGGGCAGTTCAATTGTCCTCCCCGACACCCATAAGGTTCCTCCTGGTCTGCTCCCCTCCCTGTGAAGCTCCTGCCTCTCTCACCAATTCCCAGTCCTTGTCTATATTTTCTGCCCCTGTGTTGGTCATGGCACAGTCCCTGTACCCAAAGGANATCCTGTGTCATTCTCTGTACAAACCATGCTCTGCTGTGTAGCAAGGCTGCTCTGATAGAGGAAGAGCAAGGTTTGGTTAGGGAGGGACAGGATTATTGGTTTGTGTTTTATATATATATATATATATATGGAGATATACCTGTCTCATAGAGCTGGAAGGGACCCTGAAAGGTCATTGGCAACCCCCTGCCTTCACTAGCAGGACCAAGTACTGATTTTGCCCCAGATCCCTAAGTGGCCCCCTTAAGGATTGAACTCACAACCCTGGGTTTAGCAGGCCAATGCTCAAACCACTGAGCTATTCCCCCCCATAGTGAAGGCACTGTACATGCACCTAACAAAGACAGTCTCTGCCCCAAAGGGCTTTCAGTCTCTAGGTATCTGACAAGGGAAAACTGGTGGGTACAATAATCAAATTGGAGGGTGGGCAGTTCAATTGTCCTCCCCCACACTCATAAGGTTCCTCCTGCTCTGCTCCCCTCCTTGTGAAGCTCCTGCCTCTCTCACCAATTCCCAGTCCTTGTCTATATTTTCTGCCCGTGTTGGTCATGGCACAGTCCCTGTACCCAAAGGGTCAAATCTAGCTACTCGTTACACCTGTGTAAATGTGTCACTGAAGTCATCTGAGTCACTCCAGTGTTACTGTTTACACTGCCATTGTATAACCAGGGCCGGCGCAACCCATTAGGCGACCTAGGCGGTCGCCTAGAGCGCTGCTATTTTGGGGGCGCCGGCGCCCTGGCCGGCCATGGAAATTTGGGGGTGGGACATGCCGCCGCCGCTGTTGGGGGCAGCATTTGGGGGGCGGGACCTTCCACCACCTAGGGCGCCGGAAGAGCTGGCGCCGCTACTGGGTATAACACAGCCACTGAGGGAACAGATAGGACTAGATAGCTGCTTGCTTTCCTGTTAATCACCTGTTGACAGTTTTAGAGGCTTAACTCTGCACAAATTAATTACATGGGATCTATGATCCTATTGTGTCCCCTCTACGACATCTATAAGAACATAATTGCAGCCTGATTCCTGTGCAAGGGGCGGGGAGGAAGGGGAAGTTCCTACAGGTCATGAAGCCAGGCTTTGTTTGAACAGGTGATGTATATTGCTGACAAACTTGAATAATTAAAGGGGTTTGAGTGACTTTGCAGCAGTGCAGTGCAGAGGGGGAGGGATTTTTTCCCCTCTTGCGTTTCAGAAGACACTGCAGCAACATCCAGCTGCTCGCTCCTGAATGTCACCCAGTCAAGGGAGCTCATGGAGGCGAGAGGAGGGGCCAGGGCTGCTGTGAGGAGACAGAAGAGTCTTATAAACTCGTCTTACAGAATTTCTAATCAGCAGCACAATGTGTCCATTCTTCCCTGGCTCAGACCCTCTTTTTGTCCAGTTTATCTTCCCCAGGGCTGTGCATTCTTTGGATTGTAAGCAGCTGATTTGCCCCTGAAACACCAAGCCATCGAAGATTAAATTAGGCAAGGCCTTTCCTTCCCTCCTGCTCCAGTTACAATCTAGGGAGTCGCCTCTCCAGGGTTGTAACCCTGCCCCTGTGTCCCTTCACATTGCGTGTGTGTGTGTGTATATATATATAGCAGTGCTTTATGTGGGTCTCTCATCTCTGCTCCCTTTTAGCCTTTCTTCCCCAGGCATTGTCACTCTAGACGGAAGTGTTATTTTGTGGTGAGCCCCTAGTGTGGTGCTTTCAGAACAGAGGAAGACAGGCAGTGAGGAGGAATTTTTGCTGTGTCTGAACCCACCTCTTCCTTGAGGTAGTTTTTCCAGGTGGGGTTGGCTGCTGATAACCTGAAACGCCTTGCTGGAATAAGTGGAAATACTTAAGCCTATTAATATAAAACCAGGGATTCAAACGTGCCAGCGCTAATTCAACACGTGAAACTGGGAGTGTCTGCTCCCCACCTTCCCTGCAAATGCTACTTTATAGTGATCACATACTGCCTGGATCCTCTCTCCTCCATAGTTAGAGCCCCTTGCTTTCAGCCTGACATCTAGTTTAGGGTGATACTGGCCTGCGATAAACCATCCTCGCTGAACAATTCCTTTTTATCCCTGGTGCCAATTCTGCTAGTACTATTGCAGACAACTGCTGCGCCCGCCCTCCTGTGCACTGTGAAAATGATCCGGCCATACCCCCTACAGCCATTTTGATTCTGGGGGGGATGTTTAGAGTAAGCACCTCCATAGGATGTGTTAAAAGGAGGAGGGGTAGAGGCAGCGAGACAGGAAGGTGGTGGGGAGAGACCTGTGAGACAAATGGAGCTCTCTTAACTGGGAATCACAGAAGATCTTGTTATGACAACCTCTCTTCATTGTGGCCCAGAGAGGATGCAGCTTCAGGGAGTGTTCCACCCTTCACATCAGGAGGGGTCCTCTACTGGGTAGGAGACTCAGCGGTATGTGGGAAATAATCCTCAGCAGTATTGGGATTTTCTAAAGGTGAGAACAGGCTGGTAGTACAGCTGGGCAGGGGCATGGTCCAGTGGCTAGGGAACGGGACTGGAAATCAGGACTCCTGGGTCCTATGCCTAGCTTTGTCAATGACTTGCTGTGTGGCCTTTAGGAAATCACTTAGGCCAATATTTTCCAAAGTTGCCACTGATGGTGAGAGCTTCCACTTTTTTGGGTTCTCAACATGTTACACCTAAGGCCTGATTCTCAGAAGCACTGAGTACCCACAGCCTCACTGGAGTCAGTGGAAATGGAGGCTGCTCAGCATCGCTGACAACCAGGCCTGAGATGCCTCAACTCAGAACCCAAAATCAGATGTCACGTCTTAAAATATGACTGTCGGCCTCTCTCTGCCTCAGTGTCCCCATATGTAAAATGGGAATGACTGATATTTGCCTGCTATTGTGATATGCAGTGACAAGCGCCAACGATGATTCCTTTATTCTACTGTCCCCAATGGCAGCCAAAGTAATTTCTCACCCGCTTCCTAGAGGGAGTGCTGACCTGAGCTGGAGAGGCAGGGAGAAAACAAGGGCTATAGGGTTTCAGTCTGCAGCTGCTGTGCTGATGACTGTTAGGGACCTAAAATTAAAGCCCAATTCCAGATTTCCCTCCTGCAGCAGCACCTTCAGCAGCCGGCACTTGTCTGTTTCATAGGGTTCCTCTGCTCCCCATCCAGGAGGAACATGGTCTGTGCAGCTCCTGTTGTTCCCCATAGGTAAAACTGGATTGCTCCAGTTCTGGTACCACTGAACTCTGCTGCTTTGGAAATGCCACTCTGAACCTGTGCACTGCTGTGTTAGGAATTCCTATTATTTACCATTATGTTTTCTCATGGCCATGAGCCCAGCAAAGGGAGGCCAGCCCATCAGCTCCTGACAGCTGGGCCTACCAGAGGCTGCCCTCAGGTCACCTTGTAAAGCCCTGCTCTGTTGCCTTTGATCATAATGACTTAGGGCCAGATTCTCATTTATATTAAGGGCCCTTTACACTGCCACAGTGGTATGAAGGGGTCCCAGTGTTACTAAGAATATGTCCTATAGTATTTGCTGTGCCATATCAGGCCACTGGTCTTCGGCTCTCATGCTGCCTCCTGCAGTCCTGATCAAACAACTGCTCTGTCTAATCAGATATCCTGATTAACTCACTTACTTTATTGTGACCTCTTCTCCTCCACCCCCATCTGTTCTTCTCCTCCACCTGTTGCTTCTTAAAATACCCTAGATTTAGGGCAGAGACTGTCTTACTGTGTGTACAGGGGTTCTGATCCTTGACTGGTGTCTCTAGGCATTGCTACAGTCCTAATAATGACAGTGCTGCAATGGTTCAGACTGTTGATTCAGCTATGGTGTCTCTCTGGAAGTGGCTGACATCTGATGCTTTGAAGGAAGGTAAAGGTCAACCTCACCCTGAAAGATGCACTTAATTGTTCAGTGGTCTAGGTGGGGGTGAGGTAATTCCAGCAGTGATCAGTTTATGCCCTGGAGTATGAAATCTGAGTGCCCTTTACTCAACTTATAAGGTAGTTAAAATGGGGCTATTGGTCCTCCAGCCTCTTTAAATCCAGTATCTGACTTCCTTCAGAAGTGAATTGTACCATGACTGGCCTGCTTTGTGTCTCATCTACAATAACCTGAGCAAGTCTAGTCACTGTCTTGTGAGCTCTCCATACTTAAGTCCTGCTCTGGTGTCTCAGCTGCCACAGTTATGGCCCCTTTGAGGTCTTGGATCCAGAGAAGAGCCTACAGAGCTGCGTTATTACCCATGAAGTAAGGGTCTGTAGAGCAGTAAAGGAACAGCCCAGTCTCTCCACAGCCTCTGGGTGCTCTTCTGCAAGAGGCATTTTATACTGCAGTGTGCTTGCTGCACACAGTGCAGAGATATGTGTGTGATTCCCTCCCCAGCAAGTGAAGGAGAAGACAACATTACTTAGTAGTTAAAGTGGCACCCATTGTCAGAAGACCGGAGTTCTATTCCAGATGCTGCCACTGACTTGCCGTGGGACCATGAGCAAGTCACTTAACCTCTCTGGGCCTCAGCTTCCTTGTCTGTAAAATGGAATAATGATACTTACCTGCCTTGAGAAAGAGTGTTGAGCTCGTTGGGCCCAAATCTGTATATAACTGCGTGGTATCATTGTCTGTTCACCTCAACCAGAGATCTATTCCATCTTTGCTACCTTTATAGTAGATGCTTTCTATCCTAGTGCTCTGCTTATTCCCAAGTACCCAACAGTGAGATCCTTCCAAGGATTTTGAATCCTTCACCAGAGGAAACTCATTGCCCTGGACCCTCTTTATTGTTCCTCTCTGTAATTCTGAACAGTTCAGTTAGCATCACCTTAGAGAATTAAACTTCTTTCTGTAGCCTTGCCTCTGATAGGCAGTATTGAGTTCATTGTGGGAAGGCAGCAGAGGAGACAATGGGCTCATGGCTGAAGTACAACTGGTTCTAATGCAAACCCTGAACCGAGGCAGAGCTAGTGAAGCTAGGGTGACCAGATGTCCCAATTTTATAGGGACAGTCCTGATTTTTGGGTCTTTTTCTTATATAGGCTCCTATTACCCTCCACCCCCTGTCCCGATTTTTCACATTTGCTGTCTGGTCACTCATCACAGGAGCATTTCTTGCTCAGCTAGAGAGGGTGGAGCGCTGATGAGAAACCAGGTAGGAGGAGCAGTGGATGTGAATAAAGTGTGTGTATTCTTGTGCGTAGAGATTATTTTTATGTGCAGGACCACAGTGCACAGTTCACAAGGAGTGGTAGTGGGAGCACTGACTGTAAGCTGGTGGGCTCTCTCACCAGCTCAGGAAGGATTGATGCCAAGCCAGTCTGTTTCAGGCCATTGCCACAGGGTACAATTTTATTGGTTAAACAGAAACTTGGGCAAAACATCAAAATAAAGTAGTGCCTCTGCCCAATATGGGCTACAGCTCCCAGGGGCTTTCCCCACACTTCTCCCAGCCCCCTTGCCCTGACCCAAGGACCAGCCTACCAGCTCCCTCCAATTCACCTACTCAGCTGAGCTTTTGCTGGCCTTCATAAGGACCAGATGCTCTTCAGGCTATCCCCTGGCCCCAAGCCTCAGCTGGGAGGCAGCTGGTTAGTCTCCCCTTAGAAGGGCCAGTCACCCTGTGACATATCTTGGAACCCAGCAAGGCTCTTGGGGCAAGATAAGTTCTACTGTCAATACTCTCACCCAGAGTTCAGTCTCTACCTTTTAAAGCAGCCAACTCAGCTTCCAGGGTCTCTAATGTCTCATCCTTTTCTGCCAGACTCTGACTCTGCAGGAGGATTTCAGTGCCCAACTTCATCAGATCCTCTATCTGAAGCAAGCATTGGTGCTGCTCACTGTGTTCTCCTTTTATTCCAAGGCAAACCAGCTCCTGCTCTCTTTATGGCTTGCATCCAAACCTTATCCCTTGAGGAGCCTGTTTCTTTCCAGCTCCTGCAAGCACTCTGCCATCTGAGTCGGTTGGCTGCTAAGTTGTGCAAAGACTTCAGCCCTATTCTTGTCAGCCACAGAAATCCTCTTCCTCCAATTTCTCATCTACTCCTAGATTGGTTTGCTCAGTAGCTGTCCGGACCGCTGCCATCACTGTCATGTCTGCCCCACACACCACCTCCAGCTTTGTGCTGGCCTATAGATCTAGTCCTCTACATCCCCAGTCTGGGATAAGACCCCTGTCGCCTCCTGCTTCACTTCAGGTGCCTGGGGTTGACATGGTTCAGTTAACAACCTGCGCTGTTCTCCCCCTTTTACTCTCAGGCCTGAGGACTGTTTCTCTTGGTTCACAGACCGTTTTTCTCAGGGCCATCACCCACTTCTGAGGTCCCAGTCCTCAAAAGGCAATGCCTTCACTACATGTCCTATCTTCACACATCCAAAGTAGATCTTGGGGTGACCCTTCCAGTACTGTGACTCGATAGACCTTGCTCATAGCCTAGGGGACAAGCTGTTGGTAGGGGTTCCCAGCCTACCCACTTGGGTGAAATAGCACTGCATTAGTGAGCACTCTTTTGATGTGCCCTGCTTTCCCTCATGAAAAAGATACTACTGGTTTCCCTGCTACCCTAGGTTGTGGGAATGATTGGAGGCTGGTTGCTCATCCAGAACTCTATGGCTAGAATTAACACGGACATTCTCCTGTTCAGAGGTCTCCCCAGGTCAAGGCATCACCTCTTCTTGCCTTCCCAAGTGGGACACTCCTGGTCTGGCATGCTGCTCAGCTCCCTTCATCTCCACCCTCTGTCCACTGCCTCACCCATGGATGATGATCAGAAACACCTTGCCCAGCTTTGAGTTTCCCACAGGCAGGGTATTACAGGGTGGTCCCCTGGGAATCTCTCTTGCCTTAGATACAAACCATGCTCAAGCCACCTTCATCACCACACTGTTTATTATAGTGTTCTGTCAGGCCACTGCCTGTAGTACTATTTACATATATACAAGTCCCAGTCAGCCCCTCTCTTCTAGGGGAACAGGGAGCAGCACTTGCAGCAACCAGCTCTGCCTTCCTTCAGGCTCTGCACCACCCCTTCCCAGGGCTGCTTTCCTCTCTATTGATCAGCTCCCAGCTGCAGGGATTGCTTCTCCCTTTCATTAGCCCTTTAGCTGTGGCCCTACTTGTTAATTGGTCTTCCACTTAGATCCCAGTTAACCTATACTGGTGGGGATTTGCATGACAGGCTGTTGAGTCAGCTCCTGACTCAGAAGCCCGGTCGCACAGGACCTGCCAAAATTGTTGCAAGCACGCCAGGTTCCTGATTCTGTCAATGGAACTCATCTCTGGACACAACCAACAGGTAGGGAGGTCCTGCAACTGTTGTGCCGCTACATTCAGGTGTGGTCCCAGTGGAAACAGTTCAACGTGGAACTGGTGACGATATGCCTATGGAGTCAGTCCCAATTTGTCTAAAATGGCAGCTTTTACCTAAGGATATGAGCCAGACTGCTCATCGCTCAAGGTTCGGCACACTGCCCAGTCTCTCCCTTCAGAAATGGTATCACTCTGGCCACACAAGTTGACTCCTCCCAGCTGGCAGCTCTGGCTTCCCATTTGCATTTATCTTCTGATCCCAACATCACTAACCCATGGCCCGGCCTGCCTGTGCTACCTTCGCCAGGACCAGCAAGACTTCCAGGAACCTATTTCTCGTTGTTTCAGAAGTCGCTCCTGTTGCTAGTATTTTTGCCTCCTGCTGCTTTCAAAGAAAGGTGAAGAAAGGAGGATCCACCAGAGAAACCTCACCAACTATATCTTTTTTTTTGGCCCCTGTCTTTTCTGTAACTGCCTCAATTTCGTCTCAGCTTTAGGGGCCAATCCACATGCCTTCTTTCTTCAGCGAGTGTAAGCTGATGCGCTCTCACACCAGCCCAGGAAAGATTGATGCCCTTGCCTCAGGATGCACTGTATTGGTTAAATAAAAACTTGGGCAAAATATCTAAAGTGGTTTCTCAGTCCAACATGGACAGCTGTTCCCAGGTCACCTCTTCACTTGTGCAATTGCTGGCCTCCAGAAGGACCAAGTGCTCTTCAGACTATCCCCTGTCATCTGGCCCCACAGACTCAGCTGGGAGACAGCTGGTTGGTCACAAGGGAGGAGCTGAACCCATCACCCCTTAAGTGGCCAGCTGCCGTAAGACAGACTCCCAGAGTAATGGCAAGTGTCACCCACCCTCTCCCATGATAGGCACAGGGTCCTCAAATGACATGCTCTGCTGCAGAGTTATGGGGAGCCAGGAGGGATGCAGCCATTAATGGGAATCTCTACTTGTGCTTCTATGTTCCTACAGTTCCAGGGTCAAGTCAATCTCCATGTGTTTGAGGACTGGTGTGGCAGCTCCATCGAGCAGCTCAGAAGAAACCTCCACTTCCCACTGTACCCCCATGTGAGTGTACGCCGACTCCCTATCCCCTTCCCTGCACAACTCAGCATCTTTACTCCAGACTGCCCCTCCTTTCCTCTTCTTTCCCTTAACTGTACCCTCGCTGCTCCTCCTCCTCTTCCCTTTCCTCTCCCCTCCCCAGCCTACCTTTCACTCTTCCTCCCATTCCCATCTTCCTGACATTGCTCCCGGGCCCTTCATTCCCTTTTGCTCCTCCCTTGCCCATACTGCGCACTCTCCTGCTGTTCCCATCCCCTCCAATTCCACCTGCCCCTCCCTCCATCCTATTCCCTTCATCAGCCCCTCCTCACCTTCTCTCCTTTTGTCAGTCCCGTCCCCTCCGATTCTGATACCTCCCAATCCCATCCCATTTCATTACTTTTGTTCTTTCTTTCTTCCACCTTTAGACACGAACCACATTGAAGAAACTGGCAGCGTCACCAAAATGGACAAACTATGGGCTCCGTCTCTTCGGTTATCTGCATCCTTTCACTGATGGTGAGGAGGTGCTATGGCAGATCAGGGTTGTCATGCTGCCCCAGCCCTCCCTTCCCCTGCTTGAGACCGAACAGAAATGCTCTCATGCAGGCAATCCTAGCTTAATGGCTCTCTAGACAGGAGCCAGGGATACTGTCCAGCTCTGACTCCAACAGAGTCTGGTTGGCATGGATAATATGTGCACGCTCTTCACTGCGGGGTGGGCAGAGAGAACACAGAAGAAAACAGATATGTAATTTCTGAGCAAGCAAACCAGACACTCCTGCATACACAACATCCATTCACATACACAAACGCATGCTCAGGCACGCTCCCCATGAGCACATAGCTGTCCACACATGCATATGCACACAACCTACCAGCATTTGCACACACATGTACTCATGCCCACATTCTCCTGCATGTGCAGACACATTTACCCTCACAGGCGCGCGCGCGCACACACACACACACACACACACACACACTGTCCCTATCTGCATCCACACAACCCATGCCCCTTCCATCCACCCCATCCCTATCCACCCATCCACATGCTTCTGTCTATGCACAGCCTCCTTGCAAGCACCCACCCCCACCCATGTGCACCTGCACACACCACCCTTGAGCCCCTATGAACTCCTCCACCCATACATCCTGGTCAGCACTCCAAAACCTCATGCACACCTAAGCCCACACATCTGTGGCTGCCTCTATGCTTCCTTGGGCACATTCCCAGACACACACTCAGTAAGCAAAGGAGGAGCTGAGGAGAATCTGTGTGGACTTCTCAGCTTCCCCCTCCGTTAGATTTCAGCCAAACTGCACAGCACGGGGAATTAACCAGTTGCACTAACTAGAGCGCAAGAAGACAATCTGCATTTTGTTGCAACGGGAAGATGAGATTTAAAAGCATCAGCAATGTTTTACAATTCTGAAAGAGAGAGGGGAAGGGGTAGTTGGGCACAGGGCAAATGCTGTGTCAGAGGGGATCAGGCTACCCCTCTCTAGGAGTGGAAGCTTTTTTTCTGTCTGTGTATAGATCCTGTTAATGGAGAGCACCACTTAATCCCAGAAATCTCTTGGCAGGGGACTTTGAGTTTGCTATTGCTGCAGATGACAATGCTGAGTTCTGGTTGAGTCCAGATGAAAAGACCTCTGGTCTCCAGCTGCTGGCCAGTGTAGGCAAGGTACAGTGCATGCTACATGGCTGTTTTAGTCAAGGTTCTAATATGTCTGGGCAGGGATGAAAATCCTCATGGTTTACGTTGTATTTCAGGAGGAAGAAAGGGTGGCTGGAATAGCCAAGCTGTCCTCCTGATCAAACTGTGGGAGGCCCCCGCAAATGGAGGACTTACACCACATGGCATATCTGGGGCAGCTTGGCTTATTCCCGAGCTGCTGGAGTCCTGGGCTGTAATCAACAGACCTGGCTCTGTTTCCAGCTACTGGAGCTCATGGTCGGATTTCCCAGGAGGATGGGCACAATCCCCACAGCTGGACAGTAACCAGGGAACCTGGGTGAAGAAGTGCATTGTAACCTGGGAATTTTCTGTCTTTCACAGACGGGCAAGGAGTGGACAGCACCAGGGGAATTTGGGAAATTCCGGAGCCAGCAATCAAAGCCTGTGAGGTAAGTGATCGGGAAAGGTTGCTGCAACTTCCCCAGTGCTCAGAGCACTATCTACACATGTAGATAGTCCCAAACTTACCCACTTCCTGCGGTTTGGCTTCATTGGTGTCTCTAATTACAAAGGTTTTCATTTACCATTTTCAGTTTTTCATTTACCGGTTTTGGTTTTCATTTACTGTTTTCTGTTTGTTTCCCTCCTCCCCCCAGCCCCCCTCCCAGTTCTGATTGGTCAGCTTAATCACATGGGGGGGGGGGGGGGGTTCAAAACTGAAAAATGTATTTTCAAAATGGGCCTTTTTTTCATTCTTTAATTCCCTACTAGCAGAGTGTGGATGCAGGGCTGGGATCCAGTGGTTTGATTCATTCCTATCTGTACGGGCTTGTCTTCACTAGCAATTGAATTGAAGTTATTGCTTGACTGCTCCCTTTAACTTGCTTCCTATCCAGACACAACCCCCCAGCCATGTGTTGCTGGTGACATTACTCAGGGTAGGTGGCATGGTTGGGGTATAAGGCAGACTTTGAATGAGCCTCCTTCCCTCCCTTTCTCTAGTGTGAATTCAGGTTAGTGCCATAACACGATAGCCGATGGCTGCTGGTCCTCCTGGGCCTTCTGACAATCCCCCAGGTTCCACATCCAGTGGCCTATCTTGCCATCTATTTATTCTCTGTTCTCTGGCTAGAAATCGTTGACCACTGTATATAAGACTGCTCAGTCTCCTCCTTCCTAGTCACGTGTGACTTCCAACGCAAGCAACTTCAATCATCTCTGGTATAGAGCTTCTACAATGCCCACTGAGTGCATTGTCTGAGGCCTGGTCTACACTGGGGGCGCGGCGGGCTAAGTCGGTCTAAGTTACTCAACTTCAGCTATGAAAATAGCATAGCTGAAGTCAACGTACTTAGAGCTACTTACCCTGGTGTCTTCACCGTGGTAGATTGATTGCTGACGCTCCCCCAACGACTCCGCCTACGCTTCTCGCTCCGGTGGCATACCGGAGTCAATGGGAGAGCACTCGGCAGTCGATTTATCGCATCTTCACTAGACGCAATAAATCGACCCCCGCTGGATCGATCGCTCTGGAGGTAAGTGTAGACATGCCCTGAGTGTGCCACTAGCTGGCCAGAGGCTATCTCTGAGGCATTTGTGGGTTTTTTGATGCAAGACTCCCTGCTTTGGAAGCAAGAATTGAAATGCAAAGCTCTACACTGGCTGAGATGGGAATCCATCACACTGGGCCACAGTGCTAGGAGACCAAGGGGCTTATGATGGCCTACCAAAAGGCCAAGGCCAATAATTCCAGGTCTGGTAAACCCTGTTGTGCCCCAAGATCTCTTCGCTCTGGGCATCCATGACACCGGCAGATGACAAAGTGCATAGAATCCACCATGCGAGAAAACAGTGTTGTTAGTTCTTGCAATGTTATTGCAAGTTCTGCGGAATTTGATATTTTACTGATAAGCTCAGCTTCTGGATTTAAGTGACCACATGAGACTCCTAACTTTCCTTAAGAAAAAAGTAAGTTTCTAGCCTTGATGACTGTGTGGAGAAAAGCTTGAAAATGTGATTTGAGTGAATCCATGTATCCTAAGGGCTCAGAAACCAGAAGGGAAATAAAAAGAATATATATTTTTAATGTCATGCTTTTTGAATGTTTTAGGGTGGCAATATTGGGAAAGAGACCTAAAAGTGGGGAAACTCTGCTAGATTATAAAACTGCTCGAATCCCTATCAGATGCATCCAGAGTACATTAAAATGGTGATAGTGTTCCCCCTGGTGGTTGCCTACCAGAATTCCTTGGGGAACTGTGATGTTGAGGAGAGAAGGCGGTTTCTCCTAAAGAAACAAACACAAAAATAAAAGAATCCAACAATCTCCTCTAGGGAAAAAAAAAAAAGAGAGAGATTGTATTCAACATTGCCCAGAGTGTTCCACCTAGCAACTGGCCAGGTTTCCTAAAAGCCAAGAAACCCAACAGGGGGACTAAAATTCCAGTGTTCAGAATCATTAGCTGGAAGTAGAGTCTCACCTTGCAGCCTTGGAGGGCATAGAGAGGACTGGCTGGGAGCATTGGTTGTGTATGGCCTCCCAGGGAAGAGTGCCACATATAGAATCATTAGCACGCCCTGCCTGCAGCATCTGGGTTTCCTCTGGAGGTCTCACATCCCACAACTGACCAGGCCCAACCTTGCTTAGTTTGAGAGCAGGGTAGGTTGCAAACCAAGGTGTGGTATGATTGCTCCACGGTCCCTGTGTGAGAGCAATGAAGCAAGCAAATGCCACTGAATGTTTCCAATGGTAGACCTGAGTTTCTCTCTTTCACAGATTATCAACTTCAGGCAGGTACTACTTTGAAGTGCTTCACAAACAGGATGACAGAGGAACAGACCATGTGGAAGTGGCAGTAAGTGCGCCTGTGCAGCCAGGTTCCGCGTGTGTACTGATGGAGTTTGAGAGTGAGATTAGGTGACAACTTCACTCCCCTCCCAATTCCCCGCTTTGCCTGGGACGTCCCATCCTGAGCCTTCACACTGTTCAGTGAGGGACAGCCCTATTTCCATCCTGGCCCCTTATCTCATTCTGCCTGGGACAGCCCCACTCAGTCCCTGACCTCTTCCATCTTTCCCCCACTCTCCATCCTTTCCCTTTCCTGCCATTAGACTGAGTCCTGGGGAATTTTAGACTTGCTCCCATTCCCTTCCCTTCCCTGGTAGATGTTCTATACTGATTTGGGGAAGGCAGCTTCTCAGAGGTCCCATATGGTTATGGACAGATGCGCTCTCTTCCTTTCCTGCTGGATGAAATAATTGAATAAACACTTCATACTAATCTCTTTTTCTATTCCAGTGGAGACTGAGTGACCCAGAAACTAAGTTCACAGTCATAGACTCCCAGTTCCTCTCCCTTTTCGCTAGTAAGTGTCTCCTCCACAGGCCTGATGCCTCACAGATTTGTCTATGTATCTCATTGTTCATTCCAAAGCATCACAGACGCTTCACAGCTGATTGCAGCCTATCCAGGCACATGGAAATAATGTGCAGTGTATGCAGCATGTTACACGGAGCAGCTGGAGGTTTAACAGGGTCTGGGTCAGAAGATGTGCTCTGGCCAAGTTTTGGGGCACATTATTAAGCATGGGGAAATTGGGAGGTTCATGAAGTGGGATCTCAATGTTGTGTAGAGAGATTTGGAGTCCATTGCAAGGGAGAAGAGATGGGATCTGAAGAGCGTGAGGGAGTCTGCAAGGAACAGAGAAACTGTTCCAGATGGTGACGGTAGTACAGGAGAAAGCTCTACTGCCTGCTGTGCAGGGACCCGGGGGAGCAGAATGGAGCCTGGAATATGAGAGCCAAGGGAATGTGCTGGCAGATGGACAGGAATGAGGACAGCGAGATGAGGGGGATGGATCTGTGAAGGATTTTTTAAAGCTAGAGGGAAGTTCTCGTGCTGGATGCTGAATGAAAGGGAAGCCACCGAAGATATCTGAGGATGCAACTACAGCTTTGACCCCCTCAAGTCCATTCAAAATGCTGCTGCTGAGATCTTCCTGGCTTGTTCCTCTGACCCCGTCACCCTCCCCCTTTAAGTCCCTCCACTGGCTCTCCTTTCTCCATAACATCAAATACAAGTTTTTTGTCTTTACGTTTATGGCCCTTCACAGTTTAGCCTGGCCCTACTTAGTGTCTCTAGTATCAACCCCACCTTCATTCTGCCAGTGTTCCCAGCCTTTACTGATCATCAGTGTCAGCTTCACTCTCAAACACACCTGGGCTTTCTCCCAGGCCACGCTTTATGCATAGGGGAGACTCCCTGATATAATCCGTACAGCCACTACCTTTTCTTTCTTCAAATCCCTCTTTGAAAACCACCTCTGCTGTGATGTCTTCAGAACCTGCCAGGTGACCATGACTAGGCAGATGATGAGTTGTGACAGTCCCCTTCCTTTCCCTGCTTCTTACTAATCCCCCCATTCCCCTTCACCCTGCCACTGCCCCCTTTTCAAATAACAAATCAGGAAATTATCAGAGTGGTGTCATTGCTTGAGTGTGATTCATTGCTTGAGTGTGATTTCCCCATCCCCACCCATCATCTGTTCTGGTGTCTTCTAGATTTTGAGCTTTCCAGGAAAGTGTCTGTACAGTCCTTGGCACAATGAGGACCTGACCCTGTCTGGGGGCTTTTGGACACTGCCATAATATAAATAATGATTTAACCATTTCTGGGGATGAGATGCCAAATTTTAGAAGGACTAAAGTTTGGAGAGTGAGCCCACAAAGAGTGGAACAGTACTAGCATGGATGAAATGATGGATTGTTCCTTCCTCCCTCTCTCATTCTGTCTCTGGTTGCTAGATGAGACTCTCTTCAGGATGGATGAGGTTGGTCATATCCCACAGACATTGGCCACCCATGCAAGCCCACCTATAGCCAATCTGGGCAACATGGTACACCCAGCTGACATGCTGAAGCCCGACCCTCG
This sequence comes from Platysternon megacephalum, assembly GCA_003942145.1. Taxonomy (NCBI): domain Eukaryota; kingdom Metazoa; phylum Chordata; order Testudines; family Platysternidae; genus Platysternon; species Platysternon megacephalum. Next base: position 1,648,524 of record QXTE01000193.1, on the reverse strand, counting down.
AGACACTATTTATAAAGGTAAGACACCATCAAACAGACAGTTGCAGCTCATCACATCACATGAACTGGGGCAACTGAGTAAAGTGGTTTTTCATAAGCTGTTTCCCCCAAACTGGGATAAGGAAATAGCTGCTTCACGCTCTGCCCTGTCATTTCAGGACACGCAAGAGAGCTGTAGCATATGAAGGATAAATTATAAATGTAAGAGGTTAGTATAGTGGGATGACCCGAGTGGGATGGTGTGTTTAACTGACATCACTGTGGTAGCAGCTGACATCACTGTGGTAGTAAATTGGTACATGTTAATAGGGAATGGCCACGGTGATAGCTGTCCTGTTGCGTCAGTTTAGGGTAGATTTGGTTTGGTGCATTGCCCATGTAACTGTTCTTTTTGTGTGTGTGTCTCTACCTCTCAGTGCCTTTGATTAGTAAGTCACGCCTGCGCAGGACCCTACCAGACTGCCCTTACAAGCCCAGTTACCTAGTGAATGGATTCCCACTGCAGCGCTATCAGGGACTCCAGTTCGTAAGTCTCATTCCTTAAACAGAGATGTTTGTCCAGCTCATCCCTGCGGTGGGAAAAAGTGTACATTCTGTAGAACATGGAATGTGGCTGGGACCAATGCCTGCTTGCGGGGAGGGTGTTCTTTTCATAATGTGTGGAGCAGCCCAAGAGTTGATACCTGCTGAGGTTTGGGTGTTGCTTCCATTGTCTGTAGAACAATCCAACGTCTGCTTCTCTATTTCCTTATTCAACGGGAGCTGTTACTCAGCTGGATACACACAGCAAGATGCAAATGGGGGGTTTGAAGAACACATCCCCCAATATCAGTTCTGAAGCCATACAATAAACAGAACCAGGCTCAAACCCAAAGTCCAGACAGTGCCAAACACTGCAAAACTCTGGATGAATTTCTGAACTGTGCAGCTCACCCCTGTCTTCATACAGGGCCCAAATCAAAACTCTAGATCCAAACATCCCTAGGACAGATTGGATTTCTGTAATGGGCCAACCCCAGATCTGCATGCTCTGACAGCTCACATCTGGATTTGAACACTGATGCTCATGCCCACCTATACAATAATTTTTTGTGCATGCATTTTTTCCCTCTTTCCCAGGTTCATTTGTCCTTTGTTTACCCAAATGATTACAGCCGCTTGAGCCACATGGAGACAGACAACAAATGTTTCTACCAGGAGAGCCACTATTACTTGGAGAGGTAAAACAATCCTCCCGAGTCACAGTCCAGGACTGGTTGGTGAGGCAACTGCCTTGGCATGTAGCTGAGGCTCTAGGATTTAACCACTGGAGGGGGAGCAGAGAAGTACGAGGGTTTGGACTGGGATAGAACTTTACGTGCAAATTTGTAGAATTCTCTTATTAAACACCCAGAGTCTCCACTGATGTTAATGGGAGTTGAGCGTGCCAGCTTGGAGCTTAAATCCTGCAGATAGCCAATGTACTTTTTTTAAATGAAAATGTTTTTAACTCCTAAAAGAAAACTGCCCCCCAGAGGGTAATGTAATGAATGGAAATCAACATGGGTTTATGGAAAATACATCCTGTCAAACTAACTGATACCTCATTTTGATGAGATTGCAAATTTGATTGATAAAGGTAATAGTATTGACATACAGACTTTCTGTAAGAGAAAAGCCACGAGAATGATTAAAGGATTAGAAAACATGCCTTCCATACTGATAGACTCAAAGAGCTCAATCTATTTTACCTTCTCTTTGTTAAGCTAAGGGATGACTTAATTACAGTATGTTAAGTATGTACACGGGGAATAAATATTTAATAATGGGCTCTTCAGTCTAGCAGAGAACGGTATAACACAATCACAATGGCTGAAAGTTGAAGCTAGGAAATAAGGCTTAAATTTTTAACAGTGAGAATAATTAACCATTGGAACAATTTAGCAAGTGTCATGGTGGAGTCTCCATCACTCACGATTTTTAAATCAAGATTCGATGTTTTTCTAAAAGATCAGCTCTAGGAATCCTTTTGGGATAGTTCTATGGCCTGTGCTATACAGGAGGTCAGTCTTCAGTGGTTCTCAACCCACAAGGCCGCTTGCAGCCCAATGAGCACACAGCCGCGGCCCATGTGACATCCTCAGGGCCATACAGGTAACATATATATTGTGTGGATGCGATCCACATAAAACACAGACAGCTGCATATGTGGCCCACAATGGTAAATAAGTTGAGAACCACTGGACTAGATGATCACAATGGTCCCTTTGGACCTTGCAAATGGAATCTATGAAGGCTTCTCTTCCCCCTGCAGGGTTTATCTTTGAGGGGCAGAGAGGTAACCACCCAGCACCTGCTGCTCCATATGAATGAGAGCTCTTCCCATTCATATGGGGCAGCATGGGAGAAAGAAGGAAGGTGTTTGAGGAGACATTGAAATGATGGACAATAAAGGAGGGGTTGATGACTCAAAACTGTGTTAGAGATGAGTATAAGCATGAAGACAAGTAGTTTGTGTTTGATGCAGAGGAAAAGAGGGGACCAGGGGATGCCAAGAATGGGGTTGGGAAAGTCAGAGTGATGAGACGTGGTCTTTGCAGAAGTATTTTGAATGGATTTAAGGGATGGTAAGATCGCATTTATCATGGCGTGATACTTCCAGCAGAGAAACATTCCTCTGTAACATACAGCTGTGCTTACATTGCCTCCTTACTCCTGAAGGTTTGGATTCTATAAGTATATGAAAATCGACCATCCAGAGAGGAGAAATCTGGAGTCTGGGGAGAAAACCAAGCAGCCAGGTAGAGACCCTAATGCGAGAGACAGGAGGACTCTCCCGTCTGTCAAATTTTTTTTTCCCCTGTCTCCCTTTCCCTGGAATGGATGGAAGCTGCAGCTGACTTCACGTGCAGTGAAAAGCATGGCCCTCGTGTGCCAGAGAGCCATGGCCAGGAGGAGGGGGCAGGGCCACCAGACCTGCTAAGTTTTGTGAAGCTGCACATGTGACACATCATGCAAATTATTTAATTATATGACTTGCCTATTTACTAATAATTTTTGCACAAAGCCTTAAACTTCATCTTTAAAAAAATGTGGATTTATTGCTGGTTAAAGGTATCATGGAGAGCTCAGGCTGGGGCAGCATCCCCATGCCCTTTTCAGACCCTGCCCTATTTTCTCCCCCATCTGCTCCCTAAACCTCAGTCCCCGTCCCCACCTTAGAACCCACCCAGTTTCAATATTCAGTCCCCTCCACAATCTCAGTGCTCTTCATTCACTGTTCCCCTTGATCCCTGCTGTCACCCTGCCTCTTCCTCAGGGCAGGCTCCATGCTGGATGGGCACCTGTCAGGCACCACAGTGGGCTCTAATGGCCTCAGTAGGAACTGCGTTTCCTGCTCACAACTTCATACATAAGATTCCACCTGAGCTGCAGGCTGGCATGAGAGAAGTGTCGAATGTGCACACTTGGCCACCCTGGTCCACATGTGAAAGAGGGCCAGAGCTGGGTGGGAGGGGCAAGTTTACACATGCCAGAGACCCATGGCCACTGGTGAGACTGGCCCACACATGCCAAGGAGACTAGTACAAGAATTAGCGCCACTTCCCCTCCCCAGAGCACCCCCAGGGCATTGGAAGAGGGAATATTCACCATCCACACTACGACAGTGAATGAGAACAAGAAAGGCAGCTCCCTCAGTGGTGGACGCATAAAGGGGGATGAGCGGATGGGCTAACTCCCTTCTCCTTTTGGGTGTGGGTCAAGGCGGCGGGGGCAGCGGAGCGGGTATGAGAGTTGTAACTAGGATCGATGTTGCAGGATCTGAGGATGGGAATCCTGATGAGTTTCAGTACACAGACCAGGATGCAGAGATTACCAATCCCCCAAGGAATCCCAGCAAGTGGGGAGCAGAGCCGGTGGGAGTCGAGGCAAACCCCACCATGATAGCAGGCTATGATGACATTTACAATGACTATTCCCTCCCTGGGCGTCGGAAGCTCCTCTCGCTCATAGATGGTAAGCTGGGAGAGGTGCTGCAGAAGAGAGGAGCAAAAAGGCCCCTCATCAAGCCAGCTCACAGGACTTCAACCAACCAGCGCATCAATCAAACTGGTCTAGAAAGAAACCTACCAGTGAGGAGGCCCCATCTAAAAATCAAGGTCAAGGACAGTTCCAGAAACCCTCCTCGTCATGTTAGGGGCATCCATAGGAAGTCACTGCCCAAGAGGAGAGTGGGAGGCCAGGACCCTCCTCCTAGCACAAGACCTCACGAGCCCTGGGAACATATACCCAGCAATTCCAGGAACTCCACTGACAGGATTCCAAGGGAGGTGGGGCTTCTTCAGACAGACCTCAATGCAACCAGCACCAAGGACCAGCCAGCAGGCAACATGCAAATGAGACAAAGTCCAGTCTCTGGCAAAATAAGTAGTAGAGCTGTGAGTGCTGCCAGCCTCAGCAAGCAGACCCTTTACCAGGCACAGTGGCTAAACCAGGTGGAGTCGTACATTGCCGAGCAGAAGGCAGCTGACAGCATTGAGGTAGATGTGGAAAGGGGGCAGGTGGAATCTCAACCTGAGCCGGCAGTGGAAGAGGAGGAGGAAGAGGTGGAAGGGGAAGCAGAGTGGGAGAAGGAGGGATTTGAGTACATGCCATTTGACCAGGTAGTGAACTGGGACCAGACCTTCAGCGCAAGCAACTTGGACTTCCACACGCTGCGGACAGACTGGATCGACCTGAAGTGCAACACATCGGGGAACCTGTTGTTGAAAGAGAGGGAGGCCCTGGAGGTCACACGCGTCTTCCTGAAGAAACTCAACCAGAGAAACAAAGGGTAAGGCAAACTGTCTCTCGCAGCCCGTGGTCCTCTCCTATGGTCTCCATACCACGCTGCATAGGAACAACAGGACAGTGTAAGGAACCAGTAGAAGTTAGGGAGCAAACTCCAGAGGTGGAAAATACAGCCCTAGGAAATGAACTGTGAAGGTGGAAGGGGCACTAAACACCTGAGTGGAATGAGAATGGGAGAAAACACCTTCACTGTAGCTCACTAAGAGGTCAGTAATCCAGGTCAGTAGTGGCTGAAAGGTCTCTGACAGCTGGATGGTGGCTGGTGTGAAATGAGTGGAGGTTTCAGTCCAGTTCCCAGTAAGCACGTTCCCAGAATGTGTAAACCAGCATCATCATTAGCCCCTGTTGGCTGTCTCCTCAGAACTGCCAATAATTGAATGGACATAGGAACTGAGCTAACTTCTCCCTGCCAGTTGAAGGTATAAGAAGGCTACCGTCACCCATGCTGTGCCTAAGAAGCCTGTAGTCTCGAGGGCTGTGCATACAGCACCTCTCACCAGCACCAACATAACTTAAATTCACTTGTAAACAGTTATTTTTTGGCATGATCTTTGTTTCCCTTCCTTCATCAGCTATTTTATCTTTGTTGGGATTCCAGATCTAATCCCAAGTGAATAGTCCTGAGGCCAGGTGATAATCAAAAACCTAAACCCTCTGACATGGGTTCTGGGGTGGTGCAGTGGACTGGGAGTGAAAGGGTTATAACATTCCTGGACGAGGGACTGGCTGAGATGAACTGGGGAGGAGTGGCTGCCGGGCACTGGTATGGGGAACATATATAACCCTGTTGCATCCCTGCAGGAGATTCCACCTGCAGCGTGTCGTGAATGTGGAGAAGCGCCAAGACCGCCTGCGTGGGAGCCGCTACCTGCTGGAGCTGGAGCTGCTGGAGAGGGGAGGCCAGCTCGTGCGCTTTTCAGAGTATGTCTTTGCGCGGGGCTGGCAGGGCGTCAGTGGCGACGAGCAGGAGGAGATGAACATGAAGAACCTGGCGTGGGGCCGCCGGCGCCAACTGATGGGAGTTGCAAAGGAGCCAGACCTGTGCTGGCCAGTGGGCTTCTCCTGGAACCATCGTGCTGTTGTCCACTTCATAGTGCCAGGTAAGGGCCTTGTAATGGGGCAGGAGATCCAGGCGCTTCCAAAATAAAACATGGGTGGGGAGGTTGTGGGGCCTGGTCCTGAGCCAGCCTCTGAGTGGGAAGCAGCTAGGGACCGGTTCTGAGACAGCTCTGAACACCATGTCTGTGCCAGTCTCCACCACCTTGCTCATGTCACTCTCAACTTCCTTTTCCCTCCAAATGAAACTGGATCAGAAATATAACTGGCCCAACCCCCCGAGTGGTTTGAACTCTCTGAAATCTGACTCCCAAAATACACTAGGAATGGGTTCGCCCTGCAGTGCTAAGATCTGCATCCAAATGGCCCCAAAGCTTAGTTTGGGCCTGTCCCTAGATTGCTCCCAGACACCACTGTCTGTCTCAGTTGGATCTGACAGGAGGCTGAAAATCTTGGCTGTCTGCAATCATTTCAAGGCATGAAATCAATTTTGCTTTGATTCTGTTCCTTCCCTACCCCTGTCCCCACCATGATTAGTGAAAAACCAGGCACGCTGGGTGCTGCAGTTCATTTCTGACATGGAGGAACTGTCTAGAGTGACCAAGGACCCATACTTCAATGTCATCATCGCAGACTACAGCAGTGATGACATGGATGTAGAGAAGGCTCTGAAAAGGTCCAGCTTACGCAGGTGAGAATACCACCTATTCACATGAACTACATACAGGCACACCCCTATAAACACAACACACACATTAATCTCTGCATACAGGCCATCCACATCCATCTGCATATAGAAAGCCAAACACGTGCACCCCTACAAACACAAGCCACACACACACACTCTTGCACCTGTATACCACGTACAGTGTCACCATCTGACTTCACGCATATGCCTATTGCACAGGCCATCCATCCAGATGCATCTCCTGTTCAGGTTTGTACCTCCTGTTCAGGTTTGTAGTAAAAGGTCAAAGGCAAGTCTCCTAGTGATGGAGAAAGGGGAAAGACCAAGAAGGTGACAAATCAGTGACGAATGGGACTGAGAGAAGGGAGAATTTAGAAAGCTGCATGTTCAGCCAATTTGTGTGTCTCACTGCAACACAGTACCATCAGGACCTTCTGTGATGTTCCCCTGGTGTTATCTGGATCGGTGATCTGCTAGGTCACTCCAATCCTTGACTCTGGGAGCCAACCTTACCCTGATCTGCTGTGAGAACCTCCACTGCTGGGCTGTTCACGCACAGCTTCTGGCAAGTAAGCTGCTCCTTGGATTGTGCAATCGAATGACACTAGCCAATATCTCCAGTCCCAGACACAACCCTAGGAACCTCCGTCTTGCAGTGTCCAGTTATGCCTGCTGGACGCTGAAAGCTTACATGAGTTCATCAGTTTAACAAAGAAATTGATATGCACCAGGCTTGTTATCCCAAGGGGAATCTCTGACACGCTTCAAACCAAACACATTTATTAACTACAAAGGTAGATTTTAAGTGATTCTAAGTCCAAGCATAGTAAGTCAGATTTGGTCAAATGAAAGAAAAGCTAAATGCATTCTAAGCTGATCTTAACACTTTCAATGCCCTTACAAACTTAGATGCTTCTCACTATAGGCTGGCTGGTTGCTCTTCAGCCAGGCTCTCCCCTTTGATCAATGCTTCAGTTGCTTGGTGGTGATGTCTGTAGATGGAGGTGGAAGAAAGAGGAAGAGCATGGCAAACATTTCTCCCTTTTATCATGTCCTTTCTTCCCTCTTGGCTTTGCCTCCCCCCTTCCGAGCCAGGTGAGCATTACCTCATTGTAGTCCCTACTGACCAAGGGAAGTGGGGGTGACTCACTGGAGAGTCCAAAAGATCCTTTGTTGCTGCCTAGGCCAGTGTCCTTTGTTCCTGTGAGGTTACATGCCCTGATGAGGTGTGAACTGCCTCTCTGCTCTTAGAGAGTTTTTGCCTGGGCCTGTTTTAAGCCATGAGGACACATTTTCAGCCTCATAACTATATACATGAAATTACAACCTATAACATTACTGTAACAACAGTTACTATAACATTACTATAACAACAATGCTCAGTGCATCATGAGCCTTCCAGAGACACCCGACATGACAAACTTTGCATTGGATACCACAGTCATTTTATAAGGATGAACATGGGGGTGTAGGGTGTTCTCCTGAGGTACAAAGCATCGCACCTTCCCTCTGTGTTCTAGAGCAGCCTTTCTCAAACTGGGGGTTCCGATGCAAAAGGGGGTAAAAGGCTATTGTAGAGTGGTTGCGAGAGCAGCGGCTGCTGCCCAGGCACCCAATTCTGAAGGCAGTGTCACTGCCAGCAGCACAACAGAAGTAAGGATGGCAATGCCATACCATGCCACCATTCTGCACTGCTGCTGGTGGCGGCTCTGCCTTCAGAGCTGGGCAGCCAGAGGGCTGTACCCCTGTTCCCTCTCCAACTTCTCCTGGCAGTGTCCTCTATTTGGGAACTTGAAATATGGTAACCCTGGAGGGGGCGGGGGGATGTCATCACAACCTGAAATATTTTCAAAAATGGGCCCAGCAAAAAAAGTTTGAGAACCCCTGTTCTAGAGCACATCCCATTAGCGGTCTAGTCCATGCCTCTGGAATGCCAAATGGTGCTGAACAGGCTACTGAGGACTGCCCTCACAAGAGACCCTATACTGTAAATAAAAAGAAACAAGGCACCATACAGCCTCATTACACAAGACTGGGATGCGAACTAACCAAGCGTTTGATTAAAGTTACAAATGTGTTTTCCCCTTCTTCGTAACCATGTCATGGAGCTGCCCTTTGGTTGCTTTGGAACCAGCTAGGAGCAGTTCCACAGAATGAGATCTCAGATATGTGCCAAATCATACAACTAATAGTGCTTTGTGCTGACAAAGCACTTGTGTGTGGGTCTCAAAGCACTTCTGAGACATCTGTTCTGGAATGCAGGTCTCAGTTAAGCACACATCTCAGTTGTCCAGGCCCTGATTATATCAGGCACCTGTTGGGCCCTGGAAGGTGTTCATTGTGCTGCATAGGGATTGAAGGCAAGGGTGAATGTGTAATACAATAACATCCACGCGTAAAATTGAACATTCCCAAGAGTTGTAAGTGAGCAGTGAACCAAGGGCCTTTCTCCTCCTCTTCCACTATCCCTCGCTAGAAGGAGTTGTTGTGAGGCTAAGGAACTTAACCCAATTCCTGTCTGTCTTGCCAACAGTTACCAGTACTTGAAGCTGACGGGGAATTTTGAGCGCTCTGCAGGGCTGCAGGCTGGGATAGACCTAGTGAAGGTGAGTGCTGTGGAGCCTGAGCTGCAGAAAGATCTGTAGTCTCTATACAGCACAGACACCATGTACTCAGGCACCACCTGTCATACTGAAACCTTTGTCGTTCAGCATGGCCAGAGTCAGTGCAAGTGTCCTGTTCATGCTGCCTTGACAGTGTGCCTCAATCATGACCTGGAGGGGCCATGTTGAGGAGATCAGTTTCTGTGGCCCATTCAGTTCTTAACCTCCCTGTGACTGCACTAATTGTAGTGACTTCCTTTTGTGATGTGAACACTGCCTGCAAGGAACTAGACTGTGGCAACAACATATTTCACACAAGTCACTGAACAGCCATTGCATGGCAACAACTTTACCAACCTGAAGCTGGATTTGGATTTGTGACCTAGAGGTGAAAGGCTGTTTTAATTCATTCCCAACCCCCCACCACTTGGTCACCCTAGACAGACCTGTTTTAATCCAGTCTGTATTTTCCAAATGAGAAAGCACCGTCCCCCAGGCAGACTCCCCAGTGAGGCTCTGAGTGAGATGCGGGAACAGATCATATTGAAGCATGTTTGATTTTGCTGCCGCAGTACAGTCTTAAGATTTGAGAGGAGGCTTTTGGGCCCTGCGTGAGCTGAGGGTGTGCTGTTTGTGGCACAGGAGCCATGGCCCCAAGTTAGGCAGGATCTCTGGGCCCAAGGTGGTGATGGTGGGGCAGAGACTAGGGGCTTGATTCTTATTTACACAAGGGCCCCTTTACACTGCTCTGCCGGTATAGAGGGGCCTTAAAGTGGGTGTACGTTATATGTCAGAGCAGTGTGAAGGGACCCTACTGTGAAAGAGGATGAGACCCTATGGATCTTGATCTTGGATAGCTATGGGGCAACAATTGCTGGCTGGTGGTTGGCTTTTGGCTACCTGGGCTGTGAGAGAGGTGGGCACTGTAGTCTTTGGGTATAACTAGGATCATTCAGCAGGACTGGGTTGGAAAATTGCCCTAGTTCAACAGTGTTAACAATAGGTAAAAGCTGCATAGTCCAGATCGTCGAAAGTGAGTGTAGGATACTATGGCTGATAGCAGTGTCAGCGAGGTGGTGCCCGCACACCCACCATGGATAAACTGTGGTGCCAGGTCAGTGGCAGTGGATGAAATCTCCCTATGACTGATATCTGTGTGGTTGGTTCCAGGATCCACACAGTATCATCTTCCTGTGTGATCTCCACATCCACTTCCCGGCTGGGGTCATCGACTCGATTCGGAAGCACTGCGTAGAGGGCAAGATGGCCTTTGCACCCATGGTCATGAGGTTGCAGTGCGGCGCATCTCCACAATGGCCTGAGGGTAAGAGGCCAGGGCTCTATGGCTCAGACCTGGGAGGAAGGTGCTTGTAGTCTGAAATACCCTCAGGATATGTTCCTTCACTATTATCGGGGTCCTCCAAAATCGTGACCTTGTGGGTATTACCAGGGCCGCTAAGAGAGTGACTAGATGTAGGATTGGGTTTAACTGAGCTAAAATCTCAATGCCAGGTGCCAAGGGGATTGTTACTGTGCATTGTATCGGAGTGTTAAGCAAGCAGAGCCATATAAGGCATCCGAGTGGTGTATTGATGCAGGATGCGTGAAGATTATGCTGGACACCATTTAGGGTCTTTTTATACACTTGGTTTCCTCAAGAAAATCCCTCCTCTCTCTCAGCTTTTCTCCCCTCACTCCAGCTCCTTCGTCTGCTCTCTTCTTTTCTTTGTGCTGTGGCCATAACTGTTCCCAGGCTCATCTCCACTGGGCCCACGACTGACCCAAAGAGGATTGATGCAAGGGCCACCAGAGCCACTGCCTTAGAGCATCTCGCTTTGGTCTGAGCTTATTCGTCTGTTTTCAGTGGGCATAGATCATCCCTGCTGAGAAGAGCTGAGAGACAGCAGGCCATGGGTCAGGGGGCCGCACAGCTGTGCAGGTGCGCACCGTGCAGCACTGCTGTTAGGTACAAGTGGCCATCCAAGAAGGGAGTGTGGGACTTCCTGTGGTTCTCTCAAAATCAGGGCAAAATTCCAGTTTCAGTATTAACACCCAGGGGACAGGGACAGACCCTCGATGTTGGGATAATACAGGTGAATTAGAAAGTATGTTGCTTTTACATGAGAGGTGAGGGCATCTGTCAGAGCTAAAAGGCGCATGTGCTCTCTAGCCACTTTCAGAACTGGTTCTTGGGGTGCCCTAAACGTTAACCAGAGGTGAAAGTAAGCCGGTACGCCCCGGTACGGCGTACCGGCCAGCAGCAGCAAGTTTATATGGGCTCGTGGCTCCAGCAATATTGAGGGTCCAGGGGCCTGGCTCCACCAATGTTCGGGGCTGGGTCTCCCACCTGGCCCCATCTGCTGCCCCCCTGCGCCTCCCTGGGTCCCGGAGCAGAGCGTCCCTGTCTCTCCCCTGGAGCTCCATGCTGCCTGCCTGCATTAACTGCCGCCGCAGGGTCCTAGTGCCCCCCCCCACTACTGCCAGGGCAGGCTGCCCTTCCCCTGCCCTTCCCCCTCAGACCCTTTCATTTTCCAGTGGGACCCTCCACCAGTACAGCCACCCCCCCTGGCCGCAGTCACTGCTCTTGCCCCACCCTGGGCAAGGGGCAGCCCCATCCCTCGCCCCCAGTGAGGCTACAGTGAGGGGCGGCAGCAGCAGGGGAGGAGGAGCGCATGTGATGGCAGCCCCCCTGGCATGGCACCCACCACAGGGGAGGCGAGGGAGATTGCTGGACCTGAGAGGGGCCCTAGGAGCACGTGCAGTGACAGTGGTGGGGGCGAGTGTGCTGCCGGGGGGGAGAGGGCTGGGGGGAGTCGTCCTCTCTGGCTCCAGTCCCAGGGCAGCCTGCCTGTACCCCAAACTCATCCCCAGCCCTGCCCCACCCCAGAGCCCACACCCCCAGCCAGAGCCCTCATCCCCATGCACCCTAACCCCTCTGCCTCAGCCCTGAGCACCCCCACACCCCAAACCCCTCATCCCCAGCCACACCCCAAATCCACCCCCAACCTCACCCCACAGCCCTCACCCCTGCACCCCCTCCCTCCACACCCCCTCTTATCCCCAAGCTCCCTCCCAGAACCTGTACCCCCTCCCTCCGCACCCCCTCCCATCCCCAAACTCCCTCCCAGAGCCTGCACCCCAATCCCCAGCCCAGGGCCTGCACCCCAGACCTCCTCCCCCATCCAAACTCCCTCCCAGAGCCTTGGGCAGGTGGGGGGTGGAGTTGTGGGAGGGCAGAGTTTGGGCAGGGGCAGGTTCTGGGCACCACCAAAATTTCTACAAACCTGCCATCCCTGCCGGCAAGAGCTGGTGCACCATACCAGGGTGGACCGGCTTCCTCAGGCAGCAATTTAAAGGGCTGGAGCCCGGGGCCTTTTAAATTGCCGCCAGAGCCCCACTGCCAGAGCCCTGGGGTAGCGGCGGCGGGGCTTCGGTGGCGATTTAAAGGGCCCAGGGTGGTAGAGGTAGCGGGACCCCTGAACCCTTTAAATAGCCACCAGGAGACGATTTAAAGGGCCCTGGAGGGTAGCAGCAGCGGGAGCCCCGGGCCCTGCTGCTGGAACTCCGGGGCTCCATCGGCAATTTAAAGGGCCCGGGGCTCCGCTGCGGTAGCAGCAGCTAGAGCCCCGGGCCCTTTAAATCGCCCCTTCAAATTGCCCCCGAACCCCAGGGCTCCCAGCCACCTCTGCAGCTGGGAGCTCAGGGGGTGATTTAAAGGGCTCGGGGCTCCCAGCTGCTGCTACCACAGCCCTAGCCCCGGGCCCTTTAAATCCTGATTTAAAGGGCCTGGGGATTTAAAGGCCCCGCCTCTTCCTGTTGGGGCCCCGCCCCTCCTCAGGACTCCAGAGTACCGGCAAGTCCTTTAAGTTACTTTCACCCCTGACGTTAACACCTTGTACCTTGGTGCTGGGTGTTAGATTTGTTGTGACTAGAGGTGCTGAGATTAGTTTGTGTGTCCCTCCCATTTCTTTGGATCAGTTATTGTCCCAGGGAAGTGTGATTGTTTGTCTCTGTGGAAGCAGGAATCACCAGGGCTGGGAATCTCCTGCTTCATTCAATAGTGGTTTAGGATGTAAGCACGGTTGATGACTTTTGGTTTGGTCCGCAGGCTATTGGGAGGTGAATGGATTTGGTCTCCTAGGCATATACAAGTCTGACCTGGATCAGATTGGAGGGATGAACACCAAAGAGTTCCGGGATCGCTGGGGAGGAGAGGACTGGGAACTCGTGGACAGGTGAGTGGAGATGTTCCACATGCTGCGGTTCAGAGCAGTCCCCCTTGATTCTGAGGTGGCAGGGACGGAGAGCGAAGTGAGCTGGGATTCCTGCTGAAGTAGAGCAGTAAGAAATGAAGGTGACAAAGGTCACAGTGTGCATTCCCCGTCAGTGGGCGACCCCCTGAGCATGTCCTCTTGAGCAACGCATTGGTTGTCAGAGCTAAGGGGGCTACTATAACCAGAATGCCTTATCATAGCCACTGACATAGGAAAGGAGAGAGCTATCTCCAGAATCCTGGTACCTTCCTGCCACACCCTTGGCAGGCATTGGGTAGATCAGACACATACAGATGCTCCCAGTGCATATTTTCAACCCCTTCGTGATCTTTGAACAGTGCTTAGTACAATGGGGCCCTGATCTCAGTTGGGGCCTCTAGGCTCTATAATAACACACATAATAAATGCCCAACAGGGCAGCTATTTGGAGTAAGGTCATCCGGGGCCATGGGGTGCAGTTACATTTTTTGAAAAGTTTGTGATATGAGGTATCCCTTTCCCTCACCCCTTCATGCCAGACAGCTCTTTTGCATGCTGTACAAGTCCTAGACCTCAGCAGCCCTTGGTTGTAGGCCTTAGCAATCTTTTGGGCCATTATATTAGTGCAATGGTTTGGTATACGACACTGTACAGAGGAGACTTTCACATCACCCTAGCCAGCCTTACTGCCAACCCTTCCTTGGAGTGTCTTATTGAACTAATCTCCTCTTGAATTTCCTCCTCTTCCTTCCCCCACAGGATCATGCAGGCTGGCCTGGAAGTGGAACGACTATCCCTGAGGAACTTCTTTCACCGATTTCACTCCAAGCGGGGCATGTGGAACCGACAACAGCTGAGGACACCATAATGTTCGGCCACAAAGCTGCCCGGCAGAGCCAGCCACCCTTATATCAGCGCATGCACCTCGCCTAGGCACGCAGCCGAGAGTACACACTCCTCCTCTCTCCAGAGTCATCCTAGGAGATCAGACTTACAGGTGCTTGTGAAAAGGGATGATCAGTGTATAGGAGTGGGAACTTATCTTTGGCACTCGTGAGCCATTGGGTCCCAGACATGGGGATCAGTGACTCGCTCTGTATTTGGGGGAGCCTTAGACAAGCGAAGGACTGGTTACCCCTGACACTGATGCATCTAGAGCCCCTGACTGATGGTACGATAGAAGTGGTGGCAAGCTGTCTGGAGTGTCTTGCATGGTGCACATTTAAGAAAAGGAACAAATCCCAGTTACAACCAGAATGGATTATTTACAATAAAGCTGCTGCTTCTTTTGATACTTGAAAAACTCTGACACCCATGTCTTTGGACAGGGGACCAAAGGAACTTCTCTGAACTGTGTTGTGTCCTCATCCCCAGGTACCAGCCCAGCCCAGAAAAGTCTGAGGAGCTGTTAGGCACTCTAGGCTGCCAATGCTTAGCCCTATTTGCCACCCTTTCATCTAAATCACTGGGAAAATCTACACTCCTGTTCAACAAACCATGGGCTGTATCTGGAGACTCAAACACTTTTCCCTCATGAGAGACCTCATTTTCCTGCTGGGGCTAATGTTAAGAACCCACTTTGGTTAGTTGTTTCCTGCCTGAGGCTCATGCTGGGTACTTGGAGAGGACAGGTGAGGCCATCTCAGTAGGAACTGGGAAGCCATATCGACAGCTGTAGCCCAGTCAGACAAGGGTGTGTCCCAGCAATAGCTGGGAACTCATAATAGAGGGAAATGGAATATCTGATTGTCTGCAATATTGTATCTTTGTCAGTGAGAAGGAGAACTTTTCTGCTCCTCAGACCTGGTCTATAACACAGCATCTGGGGGTTAATTTAATAAGTTATGATTTCACAGTTGTTTTCCATGGTAGATTCTACGTGTGTGAAGAACTATTTGTTTGCATAGTGGAAGAACAGGAGCAGTTCACAATGTTGCACTTATGGAAGGACCAGATGAGCCTTGTGCTGGCACTGGTGAGATGGACTTAGGACCTGGGGCTTGCACTGGTGACAGGACCATGGAAGTTTGGTGACTGCACTGATGAAAGGAGCTTGCTTTGGTGAAAGGAATATGGAGGGGACCTTGTTCAAACTCTGCCCAAACCTAGAGTGGAATCTTGCCCTCACCAAAGTCATAATTCAAGGAGTGCAGAGATCCACAGCTTGGCTGGTATGGGCTAAGTCAGTGCTCCACCAACCATCAACCTCCAGGGTTGGGGAGGGCATGCTATGCAGAGTGGAGCAATGGTGAAAAATGTACAAGGGGCTACTGAGTCTTTTAATCCATTAAATATTTGTAGGACTGTAGCCATCTAGGATCTAAGAAGATGCAGTATCAAAACTACTGCAAATCACAGCAGTCTTTGTAACTAGGGAAGGTACTTTTCATATTTAGAGACTGAGAAATAACACAAAAACGATTTTTGGAGGGGAAAATTGGTGATAGATGAAAACTCTCTGTTTTTAGCAAGAGAGAGTCCTGTGGCACCTTTAAGACTAACAGATGTCTTGGAGCATAAGCTTTCGTGGGTGAATGCCCACTTCGTCAGACGCATGTTTTTAGAAGTTTAATAATTTGGCAGTTGATTGTTTCTGACTGGAATAGTTGATATGCATCTTTAGTGCATGTCCTATTGTGCTGCTTTATTCAGGGGCTTGTGCACATACTTGCAGGGCATAACAAATCTCTAGTACTTGCAAACCCTCTCTCCAAACTCTGGATTCCTTGGGACTGCAAGTCTCATAGCATGTCTGAACTGGCTCTGTAAAGAAATTCATGTGGAATGGGGACTGGCTGGCCTAGAAGATAAGCAGTGGGATCCAAAGAATTAGAAATAGTACTTAGCACTTTTGAAGAAGAGTATCATTTTACCAATGGGGAAAGTGAAGCATGAAGGGTCAGAGACTTGCCCCTAGGGCTCACAGTAATAGAGCTGGGCATATCAAAAGGGATACAATCCTTGCTCCATTAATATCAATGGCAAAACTCTCATTGACTTCAGTGGGATTAGGATTTCACCTGGGGTCTTCTGGTGCTCACTCAGCTATGCTCCTTCCTTTGTGCCTTTCAATGAGATTGGTAATGATCAAAACTGTTTACTTCCTTAAGGGCTTTTTGGTTGTCTATGTGAAATAGGTGGTAGAGTCTCAGTCCTATTCCCAGAGGGCAATTATGCACACCACAAAAGGCACCATCACAATTGGCACTAGTTGGCAGCCTCAGCAGAGAATCCTCAGAGGGAATTCTCCATGGAGACTGAACCTGCCTGTCAGCCCTTGAAGTAGTCAGTAGAGGTCCGGGTTGAGACTGCCACTGGTTGTGGAGAAAGAGAGGAGTACCTGCTCCAGGGCTGTCAGGCCAGCATGAAATGCATACAAAAAAGTCAAGGATTTAACCCCAGGGATGCTTCTTCTACCCCACCCGCCCCAATCAAAATCAAGAACAGAGTGGAAGCTGAGGCTCATAGATTCTAGTTTACGTCACTCTGGCTTACGCACTGATGGGATTGGGGTGGGTCATGGGGTTCTCCTCTGTCAGAAAGGAGACATGTCTCAGGAATGGCATCTCCCCAGAGATCACAAAAGGGCTACGGGGAGCCTGGCTTTACCAAAGTGGGGAAGTGGGCTTCTCCATAAACTCAATCTCATTTCCATTGGCATTATTTGAAGGCATCCAACCCTTTCCACTGCCTTGTGAACTCCATGATGGAAATTGTTTAGCAGTCCAACAAAGGGGTTGGGAGAGAATGGGTTTTATCATGAATCTGTTGTGTGAACATGATGTGACTGTTTTGTCATTGTCTTTAATGTTTCCCTCATATGAATGTCTTGCCTTCTCTCATTGCTTGTAAATGTCTGAAATGTTTCCAGACACCAATGCCTGGTGTTTTAATTCTGTACTGTACCTCTGAATTCCACACCTTGAAGTGGCTTTGTGCCTTTAAGATGATTCCCAGGCCTCCCCTCTGTTAGGAGGGGGGGTAGGCTGGCACCCCAAGGGGTTTATAAAGACAGTTTCTTCCTACAAAAGCTCACTTCTGTCTGTATGTTCCTCAGACATCTGCCAACAACACTCTTCAGTGATTAAAGGTCAAATGTTCCTCTCTTTGTCTCACCCAGCAAAAGACAAAGTTAATACATGGGATATAGATCACTCTGTACCCCAGCAGGGGTGCTGCAGAGACCAACACAAAGGCGGGGGAGGATTCAGGGATCAGATCATGATCTGTTTTTTCCCCCACACAAGCAATGGGGGCTACAGGGAATGGGACAGGAGGATGTAGAGGAGTTTCTCTCCTATTAATCAGGGATGCATCACAAGAAATGGAACAGAACATTGATACAGGCTAGATTTCTACCCCAAGCAGCAAGGAGCACTATAATGATAGACCAATCTCTGCCTTAGCAGGCAGGGGCCATCTCATGGAGTAAGGTGCAGGAGGGAACACAGAGCTTAGCCCAGTCTCTGAGACAGACAATGGACAAACATTAGATCAGTTCTTTTATAGACATTGTTTATTTAAAAGGTTGTTTTTTAAAAAAAAAACAACCTCCCTGCTGCCCATGGGAGTGCAAGCAGGTCAGAACAGAGCTGAGGTCTGATACATAGAAGTGAGAAGGCAGCCAGGAGTGCCAATGCTTCTGACTCCATGATCGAGAGGTGATAAAGGGCAGCACCGTGTGCTGGTCTCCGGCAGTGTCATGTTCAGTAATGGGAAGCAGTCCCCACACAAATATGCCTCACATGCAGCACTGCATGGCTTGGCATCTCTGTGAGAGAGAAGGACATCCAAGTTAACTTTTGGTGATGGAGAGTCCCTCACCTCTTCCTCCTCTGCTGAGTCATTTGTCTGACATTCAGCCATTACTGCTCTGCCCCTGGCTCTGTGGAGCAGGCTGTGGCCATGAGGGAATGGGTGGATTGGCACCTGAGAAAAGGATATGAAGCTTGTCACCTTTGCCTAAACCCAGTCAGGTCAGTAGTAGTTGAAAGCCATGACCTGATAGTTCCTTGGTGGCCTGTGTGAAATAGCCTCACGCTAGCTGCTAGTGGGGAAATATCCACCTCATAAATCCTCACTGCTGCTAGCAGCTTCGTGGCTGGCTCCGTAGAGAGGCCAAGGAGTGAAATAAGCACAGAGAGCAAACAACCCTCTAACTTTTAGAGATGGTGCCTCTAGCACGTAGATGAGGCAGCTTTAGTTACCCCTGGGCAAAATAAACAAAGGTGGATGACAACAAAGTAATCATTAATATTATTGTGTGTATAATCTGAAGCAAGAAAATCTAAACAGTCTATCATGGCTACTACTAAGAAATATCTACCATAGGGCTTTCGCCTATAGAAGAACACTCAGAAGGATCAGTAGGCAATATCCTATAAGGCAAATTACTGGAGAGTTAGGAATGTAATGATGCCCCTGCATTTCTACAGTCAGCTAATTCGTGGGTGGAACATGCTATAGAAATGTCATTTGGCCCTGTCTCCAGGATGAAGCTAATACCTCTGATTTAAATTGAAATGCAACAGAGTAGATTTCTGGAAGGAGATCTGAAAAGTCAAACACACAGGAGGTCGGCTCAGCTTGTGGGAGGTAAACAGTGACACCAGCCAAAGTCATGTCAGCAACAGCCATATTAGCAGTATCCAGTATCTCTTAGAAGCTCTTCTGAGGAGCATATGTGAATATCATCATGCAATTGCCGTTGTCTTGCCTTTCCTATCCAGCTGTGATGGGAATGTACACGATGTCAACCTTAGGAATTTTCTATCTGTTTATTGGATACATAGGATTTCACCCATATTGAAATCTGACTCTGTCTTTGAGTGAAAAATCATTTAATAAAGAGGAAACCATAGTACTCAAGTATGCAAATAACTGACAAGTCAAAAATATCCAATTTTTGAGTGTGACACCAATAATCCAAAAATCAGGCTGCCAGAAAGAACCTGCTAATTCAGAATGATCTGAAGATACACAACCTCAAAGCAGTAATGTAAAACCACTTTCCAATACAGTAGAATTCTCATCTGGACTAGCAGGATAAAAATCATGTATTTAATAGCATACCTGTTACTGATAACACCTTTAATTATAACACCAAAAAAAGGTTTAAACCCAGTTTGCTCTTGAACATGTATATGCTGTTTGTTTACTTTTTGCACATCAGTTAATGTAGACAAGTGAGGCTAGACTGGTCTGTTTCACTTTCTGTGTTTAGTCAGCTTCATTTCCTATTTCTCCTACAGTACCCCCATGTTATCCATAGAGGATTTCTAACAAGGTCCTTGTGGTGGTATCTAAGCATAGTATCTATTTGCTGTGGGGTTTAGGTTTCCTGCACTGCAGAGGAATGTTTAATGGTTTTCAAAAAAAGCATCTCATTTGATTTTTTTAAGCAACCTTGAAGAAAACATTTTTATTCCTATTAGTCATCATAACACACTCACCCGCTCCTTTCCTCCCACAAAAACAACCAACCAACCTATATTTGAGACATAAACTGTTTGATAGTGTTACTTTAAATGTTGCCAGCTACAAAATATCTGGACGGTATGGTTACTTTTGCTTACCAAATAAATAGAACTCAGCCTAGAACTCAGCCCCCTGTAGAAAATTAGTTAATATTGAATATGAGAAGCAGAGAATTAAAAATTAGAGAAAAGTTGTTACCTATGCACAGGAGCATGTTTGGAAAATGCTTTTTTGCAACTTTTTTGCACTGCACAACTTGCACTAGCGTTGAAAAATCAATGGAAATTTCATTCCTGCAAAGCTACACATGCTTTATACAAACAACCTGCATGAAATACTTTACAAACAATTTTTAAAGAGTAATTCAGATGTCTCCACTCAGCTGGTAGGATTCTGCTGAGGTCAGTAAAAAAATTGAAGGAAGGGACCCTAAAGCTGGTGCCACACACACAACCTGCAAGAAAAACAAAAGATGCAAGATAAGAATCCACTAGGTTCCTCAGGTCAGCAAGTATTTCATAGATTAATAAGCAGGATCCCAGGACAGCTTTCCCTCTGACCTGTGTTACCTATTGCAATCCATTCCCCCCCTCACCACACACAAACACACACCCCATCTACAGGGCCATTCCAAGAAAGCATGCCACCATTGTAACATTTTTTCATTCTATTTGCCCTAAGTAGTTTCCTTAATTCATACTGGATCCCCAGCTAGGGTGACTGCCTGTCCCTTATTTTAAGGGATGTCCCTTGACCATTTTAAACATTGAAGCTTATGATAATTGCATTGTAAACTTGAAGGCAGTAGAAACATACACTTGAGAGAAAATACATGTTATGCTAAGGGAAATGGCGGTTTCCCTAAAATGTCCCTTAAAATAAAGCATTGTTCCTTAGTTTTCATATAGTTTTCCCTTATTTCCATCCAGCAAAGGTGATCACCCTATCCCCATCTCTTCTATCACTGCATCATTCTAGTCCAGTAGGATGACTTCTGTGCTTGTAGTTCACATGTGCAGAAGTGTTTGCAGGATCAGGGCTTATGGTAGCATTTAGAGGCCTTACAATGCTATTTCGTGCTTTTCAAGCTGAAGAATCTCAAAGCATTCTATGAACCAGTCCTGACTGATTCCTATGGAAGTAAAACCCAGAGAGGGGAGTTAAAAATGTTGCATGGTTCCCTGTGTATTAATCTGTAGGGGTTGCTCTCTATCACACTCAAAGGGGACGGTAATTGCCGCCGCAATAAATATGGCGTTCAGCCCCTAAATCCCACAGATCTCGCAAAATCCAAAGCCAGTGCCATCTTCATGGAAGCCTTGTGCCTCTGCACTGAATCCAGGATCCCACCTCCCTCTCCAATCCAAATTTCCGTGGGACTCTCCTGCTGGCCATTGCCCCAGCATCCTTGGGGGTTGGATGACCAGATGTCCGATTTTTAAAGGGACAATCCCGTATTTAAGCCCTCCTGCAGGTGTCCCAACTTTTTCTTAAAAATGGACAAATTGTCCCGTATTTTCTGTGTGTCCCCCCCCCGCCATCAGTACTGGTAGATCCTGCTGCTGGCCAGATCCCAGTGGTGAGTGGGGGGTCCAGTGGCTGATGATGGGGGTGGGTGTGCAAGGCTGGTGGCGGAGCAAAGATGCAGTGTGTGGCGCCGGCCACTCTCCCTGCCACTGGTCCATCAGCTCAGCCCCTGCTGCGTGCCAGCTCTCGGCCAGCAGGGCCACCCCCCCATCCCGTTCCCGGCTGGCACTGGCTGTGCGCTGCGAGCTGTGGTGGCTGATGAGTGTGGGCAGGCACCAGGCGAGGGCCGGTTACGTGTTGCCTCTGCTGCCCACCCATCGGCCCTTTACGTTCTCCCCCTCTCGCTGTCCTCTCCCTGCTTTGCCCCTTCGCCTCCCGCCCAAGGCCCGCGGCTCCTCCATATCCCACCCCCCAGTGTGTCCTGCTCCCAGCACTGTATGGAGAACCAGCCCCAGGTCAGAGCGCTCAGCTCACCAGCAGCCTGGCAAGCAGGCTCCTTCCTTCCCCAACTGCCTCTGGCTGGGCTGGCATCCTGGGAAAGCCCAAGACCCTCGAGCCTGGGGCGCTGGCCAGGAGGAGACAAGCCCTGCATGTGCCAAAGCCATGCACAGCGCTGGCACAGGGAAGCCTCTCCGCCCCTCAGCTAAGCTCCGGAGTGGTGTGGGAGTGATTTTCAGCCTGTTTACTCCCCGAACCTGCAGGCTCCACAGCAGCCCCTGGGGCAGGAGCTTAGCACCCTCTTCACCTGCGCCTCCCACCCCCACCCCTCCCTGAGTCCTGCCCCCAGGGAGCGTGGGGTTGCTCCTTCCCCTAAGCACCCTCCCCTGCTGAGCCACCTCTCTGGCCTACATGCATCCGATGAAGTGAGCTGTAGCCCACGAAAGCTTATGCTACAATAAATGTGTTAGTCTCTAAGGTGCCACAAGTACTCCTGTTCTTCTCTCTGGCCTGGTTCACTGAAGCCCCTGCAGTCAGGCTCCCTGGGCCCTGGTGCACAATGCATCCTTTGGGCTTAACCCCTTCCTGCCCGCACTGTAGTGCGGGGACCGGAGGCAGCTGGGTTATAACGGTGGCCAGCCGGGAGGTGTTAGCTGCCTTTCAACACTGTGCAGGCAGGAATGGACAAGCTGCTTCCAGCCACACATGTGGGGGGTGGAGGGAAGAGAAGCTCTGCAAAGACATGGACCAGGTCATCCCTCCTCCTCCTCCCCTGCAGCTGGAGCAGCTCCTGTCCCTTCCCTCCCGCACAGTGCTGAAAGGCTGCTGCTGGCCACATTCTGGTGTGAACCCTGGCAGGAATCTGGGGAGGGAGGGCATGTGACCCTGCGTGCCCTCTGCCCATGTGTTGCCTTGGAAAGACAGAGTGCCAGGTACCAGGAGAGGCGGGTCTGTCCTGGGTGCTCAGCCAGGCATGGAGGGCGGAGAGCGCCGGGCAGGAAGGGTCGGGTCGGTCGGTCACACACACACACCCCGTATGAGAGAGGTGTATGTGTGTGTTTGTGTGTGTGTGTGTCACCTCTCCCCGTGTGTGTGTGTGGCGGGGGGGGAGGGGAAGGGAAGTGTGTGTGTCACCCCTCCCCGTGTGAACCCTAAAGCCTTAAAGATAAGGTAAAGAAAAAGAATCCAACTAAACAGTATTTCCTTTTTAACAGAGGCTCAGGCAACTTGATGTTAATTTGAACGTTTGTATGATTGATTGCCACTGAACTCGCTTGAATACAAGTAATTTTACCAGGTGTCCCATATTCAGTATAGGCAAATATGGTCACCCTATTGGTGGGAACCATTAAGGCAAGAGGAATAAAGGTCAAAAATCAGATTCTTAAAATGGCCACCACCATCACCACATAGCGGTGGCCATTTTGAAAAGCTCCCTCCCTACTGCCTCTCTTTCCTTCAACCACCCTTGCCAGCATTGGTCCCTCTTCTGATCTCTCTCACTGCCTGAATAGCTCTTGGGAACCAGGTCCTTTCCCACATACATGCCACACCCTCCTTTCCACTGTCTGACTCCCCTCCCATAGTACCTATCATGATCCAGGTTGGGATTTGCTATCTGCTGGACACCAACTGCTGCTAACAGATATCTGATGAATCCCATAAATGTGGACTCGTGACATCCTTGCTTTAGAGACAGAGCAAGGAAATTCCTTTTCCTGAGAGATCCTGTCACACAGCCCAGGCTTCCCATGGGTCAACACTATTCACAAAGGGGTCATGTGTGTATGTGTAGGGCTGTCCCCCACCTTCCCTTCCACAACAGCATTGATGATTTCTGAGACCCTTTGACTGCCGAAGCAGTTGACCCTTCCAAAGGTGGGTGGTAGTGGACCCTCATCCCTTCATTACCTGATTCCCTTGCTCTCCAGGCCTCAGTAACGTCTCCTGGTAGGGTAGAGACCAGTCTTCTGCACACCAAAGCCGGTGATGAAGATGTTGAGGATGACGGTGATGAAGATCAGAGCTGTGGCAGCATTATTGAGCACGTTCAGGTGGTGCTGCTTTGACACATCATTCAGGTTCAGCCGAGCTGAGACACAGCACAAAACAAAGGGAGAATTGAAAACTGGCTCAAAGCCTCATGGCCTAAAGGAACCATGTCCTGGGCAGACTGCTGAACACACGTGAGGTAGTGGCAGCAAGTTGTCCCAGGGATTGGAGCTGGGAGGATGATTTTATTAATACTACAGTACAGGGTTTGTGAGTGGGGGTGGGGGGTGAGGGAGCAGAACAGTGCAAGTTAACCAAGAGGGGCCTCGTTTTCTGAAGTGCACCCGATGACGTCAATCTGACAATCAGGCCCTACATAAATAACAAGGGGGTTACCGCTGTCTATAGTCCAGGCTCATGCTCCATTGTCATTCCTCACAGCGCCAAACAGGAGCACACACAAGTGCTGAGAATGACAGGCCTTTGTTTATCAGCTGAAGGGAGGCTCCAGGCCTGATGGGGTCTGTGAAGACTTTTGCCAAGTAAGACTATGTCTACGCTAGAAACACTAGAGCAGCATAGCTGCCGCTGTGCTGCTGCAGCGCTGTAATGTAGACTCTTATTACAGTGATGGAAGGGGGTCTCCTGTTGCTGTGGTAAATCTGCAAATTTTTCACACCCCTGAGTGACCTAGCTGGGTCAACCTAACTTTCTAGCATAGCCCAGCCCGGAGGTGCAGAGGAAGGGCTCTTGGCATCATGGGAGGAGGCAATGGGAGGCTTTTAGACACATGATAGAGGCACTGGTGTGCTTGTCAATGAGTGTCAGGAAAGGTTTCCACAAGTGGTGGGGGCACTGAATGAGGTGGCAGTGGGAGGGGAAAGGTGCTTAGGGAGAGCTGGCTCCTCGAGCTCCTCCTTCAAAGTGGGTGTGTGGAGAAGGGGGCCAGAGCAGGTGTGGGAGGCCCTGGAGATGCGTGTGCTAACAGAGCAGGCACCCTGTAGTGAGGCAGAGTGGCCTCCCTTTGAGCCTGAGGGGGAGGAACTGCCCCATGCCCCTGGTGAGCAAAGTCAAGACAGCCCTGCCCCCTGTGCCGGAAGCAGGGGGGCGGGACAAGACGGGCCCGTCAGCTCAGTTGCTGTACCTTGCTGCTGAACTCTGGACCAGGGACCAAGCTGTGCAGTGCCCTGCCCCTGGAGGAGACTGACTGTGGAGAGGAGTTGCTGGGATTGCCATCCTCCATTTACCCTGAGGAGCCTGAGGACCCATGGACTACGGAGCCACGCCAAGGATGGGCGGTAGGGGAAGCAGCCCAGGGGAACCAGACATTAGTCCGGTTGTGTTGCCGGGAAATGAGTCAGCGTGTTTTGGTGACTTCCCCGCTGACCGGGTGGCGGGATCACCGACACTGTTAGGGCCCTGGGATGGGACCTGGTGGAGCAGTGTGGGCCTGGGTATCTCTACCCCGTGCTGCTAAAACCACCCCTGGGGAGGTGGCCTATTACCTTAGGCTAGCAGGCCTGTGCCCTGTTTGTGGCTTGCCCCAGCCACGGGGCTGAAAGCCCCTAGACCGGAGGTCCCCAAACTTTTCAGGGTCACACCCCTCCTCTGGCCCCTGTTCGCAAACCCCCAGGCCAGGAGCAAGGCCTGCAGCTTTGGGGGGTGGGGCATGGACGGGGTAAGAGGGCTGCAGCTGGGGGTGGGTTTGAGAGCAGGGATGTGGCCAGGGGCCAAGGCTAGGGGCAGGAGCAAAGCCACAGCCAGACCGCAGTGGGGGCTGGCAGCTGGGCCTGTGGCCAGGTGCAGAGCTGGGGCTGAGGCTGGGGCCGGGCCAGGTGCAGGGACAGGAGTTGGGCCATAGCTTGGGGCAGGGTTGGAGCAGAGCCGGTGGTGGGGAGGGGCTGGGTGGCGCTCCTTCCCTGCCCCCCAGGGGGGCTGGCCCGGGCCCGCTATGCTCTCTGAACGTTCCTCTGCAGCCGCCTAGGGGAGTGTGCCCCACAGTTTGGGGACCTCTGCCCTAGACTGTGACTGCTGTCTGCTCCAGCCTGAAGTCTGAAGCTAAAGACTGAGCCCCAGGTGTTAATTGCTGTCTACCCAAGCCAGGAGGCTTTGGCTAAAGACTGCTCATTGCTCTGCCCTGCCCAGAGGGCCAGACCTACAGACTGTGTAAATTGTCTCTTGGACTAAAGAGTCCCTGTTACTCTGCCCTGACCAGAGGGCCAGAGCCCTAGTCTGCTAATTGACTGCTTGCTGTTTGATGTTGTGAGGCAGGGTGGCCTCCCTCTGAGTCTGACAGGGAGGAGGACCACAGAACCACTACAAACCACAACAGCAAGGGCCTTTGGGCACATGTCTAGGACCAGCTGAAACACTAGGGACCCCAGTTAGCTGTTGTACACACAGCACAAGGACAGGTTTGGGATCAATTAAATGAGGGTTGGATAGAACCGCAGGCTGAATCATTCTGTTAGGCCACAAACCAGGGACAGTATGGAGGAGGGCAGAGTGCAAGGATGTGGTGCAGGTCACACTGGGGGAGTGCAACATGGAAGGGGTGCAGTGTGGGGAGATGGCAGAAACAATTCCTCATCCCTAGTACAGGGGTGCAGTGATGGGAAAGCAGAGGAGTGAAGGAGTGGTAAAGCTCAAGGCTAAGATGGAGAAGGAAGAAATGCATTTGCTAGTAGATTCTCTAATGTGAAGGAGAAATAATGTGGGTCTTTGCACCAGCCACCCCATTCCTCCTTCCATGACCCTGATTGCTGCTGACAGTGGAGGCAAACAGAAGCTCAGAAGATATCTTACCAATGATGATAAGAAGAATTCCAATCACCACCTGGAAGAAGAGAGAGATGCTGATGAGCGATATCAGGGTGGCATAATACTGGAATGAAACCCCCTGCTCCAGCACCGCTTTGAGTTGTGTGACATTGGCCATGAAGAGCGCCACATCCAGCATGCTTTCTGCCACACTCTTCTTAGTTGCATAGTGGTTGATGTTGATTGGATTGTCCCTCGTTGAGCCAGGATTCCCTGCCTGGGTAGAAGGGAGAGTGAGAGTAAAATTGCTGAGCAGACTGGCCAGTCCATTCTGGCTTGAGTATTAGCCCTACCAAGGGGGTAAATCTAGAAAGCTTTCAGAAGGCACATTCCATGAACCTGAAAGGCAGAAAATTTAAAACTGTTAAAGGAAACCCGTCTCCCCACCACCACAATTGGCCTGTAAATCTCATTGCCACAAGATAATTGTGGAGACCACAAATTTAGCAAGATTAAAAAAAGAATTGGACATTTGTATGATTAATAAGAAGAGCCAGTGTTAGTCATATGGCTTAACAAAACCCAGGAGTTATGAAAGAAGGGATATTTAACCCTCATTCTTCAAGGCACAAAGCAACCTTACATTAATGGGGGATTAGGGAGCAATATTCCCCCGTGGACAAGGTACTCCGGTCTGCCTACAGCAGGGTTCTTACACACCTTCCTCTGAAGCATCTGGTGTTGGCTGCTGTCAGAGACAGGATACCAGACTTGATGGACTATGGGTCTGATCCAGTATGGCAATTCCTATGTTCCTACTCTTGAAACAATTACACTCCACTCATCCGAACTGTCAGCTGTTTTAAAACACAGACACACAAGGTCTGTAGATGTATGTCAGCCTCTGCAGGGAGCAGAAGAGGCATGGAGTGATGGGTACACTCGTAAATATACCAGATACTAACCAAGCTCAGTCAGAGAAGCTGGGACTTGCAGTCTGTGAGCTGCAGCTTTGTAGTGGACATGAAGGCTGCTGTGGGATGATGCATTTTAGGGCTTTCTGGGCCACATTCGGCCTGCAGATTGCACCTTTGGCTACCCCTGACTTAATAAAGAGTACAGAGGAGAAGAGCCAGCTACTACTACACCCAATCAGCTCCTCCCTCTCCCTTTCCTTTGTCAGCCATCCTGACTGAATTCTGAGTTCTGCAGCTTGTTTAGATTCATTGCCCTGACTCAAATGGCCACTGGCCCGGGAGAGTGCGAGAGACAAGCAGGGGGGAAGAAGGAGATGATGATCTTTAATTAACTATTTACTGGGAGCGTGGTGACATGGTAGCAAATCTCAAGTGAAGGAAAGAGCCAAGATCTTGAAGGATCGGAATATATCAGCAGAACACCATAGCAGAGTAAAGGAAAGACATAACTAGTTGAAATCTGTAGCATGCTGGGCTGCAGTTCTGGAAACCACAGGCTGTTTCTCACCCATATCCACCAGAGCCTTTAGAAAGCTGGAAAAGCAGCTACCTCATGATTTTCTGACTACGTGGCCTTTACTGAACTCCCCATTTTGAGTTTACCACCTTATCTGAGCTTTTCCTCATAGGCTCTCCCATTAGCTGTCCCTTTAAGTCTATGAGAGAGAACCAGCTGCAGCCTGAAGGTGATAATTTTAGCTCCCTGTGCTGTAAGCTGTTGATCCCTCTCTCCTGGCAGGAGAGTACTCTTGTGACACAATAGGATATGTCTGTATCAAATTATGAGCTCTTTTTGTAGAGATGTTGACTACTAGGCTAACCTTGTCTGAGGGCAACCTATCGTACTGTGTTCCAGCCAGTGGTCCACCTCAGGAGAATTGTTTAACACCTCATTGAGGAACTACACTAAGAGCCATCACACAGCAAGCTAGGGCCACTGATTTTGTTTGTCTCTCAATTATTGACCCACTCCCAGGAAGCAATGGTTTTTCTACATGAGCCCACATGGGGTGGGGACACAGACCTGATTGCTGGATCTGTAACTACACCATTTGTCCACATGGCTCAGAGACAGAGGCTCTATTTAAGAGCAGGGGTCTTCTGCTCTGTGCAGGACAGAGGGCACATTTAATGAAGTGTGGCTGGCACCCCGATCAAGGAGAAGGCGTAGGAGACGAAATCAAGGCTGTTGCGCTCCAGGTCCTTCCGCCATGATGAGATCGAGAACATCTTGGATAACGATCACCGAGAATTCATCGGGGACTTCTCAAAGGCTTATCTTCTATGGACTGTGGAAGGGAGACATCAGGACTTGAAATACATCTCCCCAGAAATTATGGTGGCCGTGCTGAACGGCCAGTTCAACAGCCTCATTGAGAACTGTGTGATCGTGGACTGCCGGTATCCCTACGAATATGAAGGGGGTCACAGCACGGGGGCTGTGAACCTGTTACTGGAGCAGGACATAGAGGACTTCCTGCTGAAGAACCCCATTGTCCTGTCGGACGTGCAGAAGAGGGTGATCGTGATATTCCACTGTGAATTTTCTTCGGAGAGGGGTCCCAGAATGTGCCGGTTTGTCAGGGAAAAAGATCGGGCCCGCAATGAGTACCCCAACCTGCACTATCCTGAACTGTACATCTTGAAAGGAGGATACAAAGAATTCTTCCCACAGTACCAAGCGCACTGTGACCCTCGGGACTATCGTCCCATGCATCACGAGGACTTCAAGGAGGACCTGCGGAAGTTCTGCCAGAAAAGCCGCATGTGGGCAGGAGAGAAGAGCAAACGGGAGCTATACAGCTGCCTCAAGAACTTCTAAAGGGGCGCGGGGAAGCTGGGGCGAGGTGGGGGGGCCACAGGGCGACTGCCACATGCATTGCCACATTTAAGTACTGGCAGGAGACAGAGGGCAGGAGGGACTCCGTGCACGCTGAAACACTGCTGACCCTTGGACTCAAAAGAAGGGATGAGCTCAGACTAGTGGAGGGTGCATCTGAGAACTCTTGTTGTAACTCTCAAGTGCTTTAAGATTAAAGACTGTGGTTAAGAAATTCCTTTGCTAAGCCTGTGTTCCTTGCTTTGCTGCCACTTTGTTTCCAGAGGGGTTACACTAGAAGCCCAGAGTGCCTAGGTGGAGCTTTGGGGGAGCATGTGTAAGTGAACGGGGAGCTCAGGAGAGACACTGCTTTCAAGGTCTAAGGCAGCTGGACAGTGGTATCCCATGTCCAAGGAAAGGCGTCTGACAAGCGGTCGGAGCCTGGGGGGATGCCCTGGAGTCCCAGAGCTAGAAACAGAGACTAGACTCTATCTGTATCTAGTTGAGCTGGAATCATGTGGGACCCAGCGAGTGGGTCTACTCACAACAAATTGGTGGCCATACAGTGGGGTACTGAGCCAGAGTAAAGCAACCGTATTTTGTTCCATTTATATGGTTTTCTCCTGTGTTTTTTTCCCCCCATTCTCGAGGAGGCAGCACATCATCCCAGTGGGATAACACTAGGCATTGATAGCTTCTTTGTGTAATGATGAGTTAAGGATGTGAGAACAATGAAGCTAAGCAAACAAGACAGTGCTTCTGTCAAACAAGTGACTGGCACAAGTAGGCTTAGCCATCTGTTCCCAGTCACTTCCCCAGAGACAAATAAAGCAAATTGGTTGGTTTTTTTTTTTCAAATTAAAACATTTCCTTTTTTAATCTGGTGCTGAGCCCTTTAGCTTGAGTGAGAAATCATAGAAATGTAGGGCTGGAAGGGACCTCAAGACATCATCTAGTCCAGCCCCCTGTGCTTACGCATGACCAAGTAAACCTAGACCATCCCTGACAGGTGCTTGTCTAACCAGTTCTTAAAAATCTCAAATGACAGGGATTCCACAACCTTCCTTGGATTCCAGTGCCTAACTATCCTTACAGTTAGAAAGTTTTTTAATATCTTACCTAAAACACCCTGACTACAGATTAAGCCAGTTACTTCTTGTTCTACCTTCAATGGACAAGGAGAACAATTGATCACTGTCCTCTTTATAACAGCCCTTAACATATTTGAAGACTGATCAGGTTCCTCCTCACTCTTTTCCCAAGACTAAACATGGCCAGTTTTTGTAACTTTTCCTTGTAAGTCAGGTTTTCTAACTTATTGTTTTTGTTGCTCTCCTCTAGACTTTCTCCAGTTTGTCCACATCTTTCTTAAATGTTGCATGTTGCACTTGTCTGTATTGAATTGCATCTTGTTGATTTCAGACCAGTCCTCCAATGTGTCAAGGTGTAACCATGCCTTTAGGGGTCACAACTGAGAATACCGAATTCAGGACAAAATAGGGCAGATACACCCCAAAACTGGAGGTTATTCACCCATGAGATATACCATGCCAGCAACAAAAGTAAACTTCTGTTTCACCACACTGGCTAATAAGAAGTCAGAAAATCAGTTTCCTTAGGCATTCCAGTCCTTGTATCACCACCAAAAACATTGGATTTAAAGATGAGTGGTTCTTTAAAACCAGTCTCATCAAACAAAAGGTTCTTCTGATCCCAAAGGACCAGCCACACACTCAGGTCACTATACATCTCAGATCTTACCCAAAAATCACACTGTTGCCAATCCTTTAGTATCTAAAATCTAAAGGTTTATTTATAAAAAGAAAAAAGAAAGGTGAGAGTTAAAGTTGGTTAAAGGAATCAAATCCATACAATAATTGCAAAGTTCTTGGATCAGGCTTGTAGCAGTGATGGAATAAACTGCAGGCTTAAGTCAAGTCTCTGGTTGCTTCCAAATCATTGGAAAGTCCTCGATCCCTTGGTTAGAATGCTCCCATTAGTATAAGTCCATAGTCCAGAGGTTTGAGCAGGAAAGAGGCAAAATTGAGGTGTTTCATGGCCTTTATAGCTTTTGCCATGTAGAGGGAAACCCATTGTTTAAAACAAAGCCCTCAGCACAGCTAGTGAAAAATCACAGGTGACAAGATGGTGTTTGGAGTCACAATGGCATCGCATTATTGACTCATATGTATCAAGAACATAGTCCCAATCCTATTTGTTGAATAATACTGCTTTCCATATTAAGCAAACCTCTTGCCTGTGACACTACTATCCTTAGTGCAAAACTCGCTGTGATCTTGGACAAATTCCCTTTATTTTCCCTTTCTTGTAAATATGACACAATGATATTATGTATTAAAATGATAGACTTGGGTTGCTTGGGTCCAATGTTTAGGTTTTGTGTAAAAAAAAAAAAAAAAGGTTTTACAAAACCTCATTCTTTCATTTAAAACAAATGCATTTTAAAATGTAGGTTTGATTAACTTATTTTTATTGATGGTGTTAGAAATGAGAGTAGGGAAATAGGGGTGGGTGGGTTTAAGTTATGATTTTTTTAGTTGAGAGTGTACTGTAGCAAACTATGAAGTCACAGTGACAGTATATTCTCAATATGGCCACAAGAGGGTGCACCAAACTGCCTCTGCCTACTACTGTACTGAGTCACATAGGCCAACTCCACTGCAAGAAAGGCTAGTAGAAAAATGTCTATTGAAACTGTTTTTCAAAGGAAAATGAGGGTTTTGATTAAACACATTTTTTTTGTAAAAAGTATCTGCTTTTCATGAAGACTTAATTTTTTTGTCAAAATATTTTGGCCAAAAACTTTCTGGTTTTCAGCCAAAAACTTGAAAATGTACATAGAAAATTTCAGCAGAAGCAAAAGTTTTCTTTGTTGAAAATTTCCATGAGAAGGAACACTTTTTTCGGACCAGCTCTTATTGCAAGTCTGTTTTTTATTAAACTCGTGAGGAGAGACTAAAAGAGACACTGGAACAGCATGAGACAGAAAAAGAAAGATGTGAATGATAATCTTCTTCACGAGAGGTTGCCGGCAGAGAGAGTGTCTAGGGAGACACTGTATTATTGAGCATCAATTCCAAAGGAGCTGCTGTGGAATGCCAAATAAACCACACAGAGAGAAAAAGAGAGAGAGAGAGAGGTGATGCACACACAGGGAAAGGAATAGAGACATACATGTCACTCATAGATCCTGGCAGATAAACATCTACATTCAGATGAACACATATCAGCAAACATGAAAACATGCATAGAGAACACCACACACACAAATATTTGGCACTTCCATAGCATTTTCCTGCTGACAATTTAAAAGTATTTTGTAAACACTTATTGACCAAGCTAAAAAAATAATAATAACCTTGAAACGTACGAAAGTATCCTTATCTCCATTTTACAAAGATGAAGAAATTGATGCAGGGATTAAAGGCCACATTTTCAAATACCCCCTCTATTTTTAGGTGCCCTATTTTAGACACTTATGACCTGATTTTCACAGATGCTTAGCACCTGCAGCTCCAGACCATTTCATCTGGTGTTGGGGGTATACTATTCAGTAATTCTGAATATCGACTCCAAAGTGAGTCAAGTTTGGGTACTGAAAATAAGAAGCCACTTTAAAAAATGTTGACCTGAATAACATGCCTAAATACGCACAGGGTCAGTGATANCCATTACTGTTTCTTTAAGGGCTGGGGGACAGAAGCCTTGCAGAAGTGAGCTGGGCAAGGTTCCCTTCTCTCTCAGCCAGTTGGGATGACCCTTGGTAAGGGGCACTGCATATATGCTGCCTCTTCTCTCATAACAGAAAGAGGTCTGCCTGGTAAACCCTCTGAGCCTGAGGACTAATTGGAAAAGAGAGGCCAGCTGAAGGAGAAGCTAGCTAAGGCCCTACAGTTGGCCTAATTTACAACTTCAGCTTCAGGAAAGAAAGCTGGTGGACTTTTGCCTTAGGGAGAAACAGAGGGATTCGCTGAATTAAACTCCAGCTCTAGGAGGAGAGTTGATGGGGGACTCCTGTCTTAATGAGGGATACCAGAAGGATTGTTTGAAATACTGCCCAGCTGTTGCCAGAGAGGACACAGCATTGCTGGGAGCTGCTTTGAGGAAGATCCTCAATAGCTGGTTGAGAAAAAGTGCCGATGAGCCACAAATACCAGGTTGGGAATAGGGGAGTTACCAGACCTGTGGAAGATGCTGATAAACAGGAAGAAGGTAGGAGCAGTGGAGAGAAGTGGTGAGGGATTGAAGGATCAGCCCTCCTCTGCCTTTGGAACCCAGAGGAGAGGAGAGGAGAGGAGAGAGAGGGAGGGAGGGTGGGTGGGCGGGCAAGTGGGCCTGGTTCCCCCTACCTCTCCTCCAGACCAAGAGGAAAAGGAATTACAGGACAAAGGCCTAGATTGATGAGCCTCAGCTGGGGACCAAGGGCCTGGCATGCAGGCCTCTAGCCTCTGAGTTTGCCTATTTTGGACTTTCCTGTTAACCCTAGAAAGGGATGGGACAGTGAGGTGACAGGGCTGGAGGGCTAGGCTATGGAAGCTCCACTGTTACAGAACAGGAGCATGGACAAAGTGGTGCTAAAGTAACCACTGCCATGCCATGGCCTGGTACAGAGAGATGCTCTGGATATATGCCAGCGTACATGTGCTGGGACATGGACAGATATGTAGAAAGGGTGACATGCATGGTCCTGGATTATTAGGCATATACAAGGGCATGTACATACAGAGCAGTATGGACAATGATTAAAACGTGTAGATTATAAATCCCTTTAGGTAGGGATTGTGCCTATATCTGGGTTTTGTACAGAACAAACATATTGGCAGTGTTCAGCAGATAAAAGTAATAATAAACCCTGCCATGCAGGCTATGAGCAAAAGGTGAATTCAGTCTTCAGGGCCCATTCCCTCCTTTGCCTCTCTGCTGAGGCTTCCAGCAAGGAGATCAATTGTAGTGGTTGGTTTTTGTAATATGACCACCTGTTCTGCTCACTAGGGGTCTGATCCAAAGCCCATTGACGTCAATGGAAACACTCCCATTGACTTCAGTGGGCATTGGATCAGGCCCAGGAATCAGGACAGAGATACCTTTCTGGTCTGTAAAGCCCCTGGAGGGCCTTAATCACGAACCCCTCTCAGAGAGTTCATGTATCCCGGTGATGACAAGAGGTGCAGCCCTCCTGGAGTCAGAGCAGCATCTAAATGTGAAGGAGTGGTCTTAGTAACCAGACGCTCAAAAGAGAATGCTGAAACCAGAAAGGAACTTTCCAGCAAGCTGATAGCAGCCTGAGGGGCTAGAGCCAGCTCCTCTTCTGGAATGGAAGGTCAGGCAAGTGGCCAGCTGAGTTGCCTATTTTTCTACTAAACCCTGTTCAGTTTGTCTCACACTCAAACCCCTTTAATTTGTCATCTTCACCTGTTATGTCCTGTCTGGCACTTAGACTGTAAACTCTCTGGGACAGGGAATGTCGTCTTCCTCTCTGTTTCGCACCTAGCACAATAGGCCCTCCTCCTTGATTGGAGTTCCTAAGTACTACTGTAATATTTAAAAATGTGTCAAATTCTCAGCCAGTGTGCCAGCCGGTTGAAATCGATGGAGCCTCCCTGATTTATACCAGCTGAGAGTCTGCCCAATAGCTCATCTGATTACCTCTTACTGTACTGAAGATATCCAGGAACAGAAGATTAAAATAGAAACCTAACACCACACAAAGATAAGGAATTTAGCCTTTAAAATCTTCAGGGTAATGTCTGGAAAGGAATATTTAAGCCCAGGCTGTCTCCTGGCTGTGGCTCGCAGAAGGGACCTCTGACTAGTTGGAACTCAGAAGAGCAGCCTGGGTGAGTAATGAAGTAACATAGCTTCACGTAGACTCACACTCCTCCTCTTGCCCTTGCCCTCCGGCTGACACTGCAACAGGATTCCACTTCACAGCTGTCTGGCTGGGTGCTCACAGCCTGCAGAGACCTGCTTGTTGGATCAGATGTGTGCTCTGCCTCTCTCCAACTCCTCTTGTCTTTTTGTCTCAGTATCTGGCTTGCCCCATCAGCTTCCCTTTCCTCCTCTCTCCCTTGATTTAGCATCACCTTCCCTTGCTTGCTTCCTCACTCAGTACTTCCCCCTTTTCTCTTTCACCTCTCCTTCCAGTTCTGCCTTTCTCTTGTGCAGATCCATCCCCCTTTTTCCCCTGCCTCATGTCCATAGGTGCTCCTTCTTTCTTCCTCACACATAATGGCACTCTGCACTGCTCTGCTAGGCTGTTCTCAGATCCATTCAAATCTCAGCTGCCATTATGGCTTTCTGTGCTACAGAGCAACATAAATAATGTATCACTTAAATAACTGACATATCAAATAAATAAATATCTATATATCCATCCTCCTAGTTAAGTGTATTTACGATACTGAATTGAAGATGTTCAGGAATCAACTGGCAGGCAGGGGGATTGAGCTGCTATTAGAAGAAAGATAACTTTCCTTCCTAGGTTGTCAGGATGCTTTGGGGGGGTGCTGCTGGGGGGGAGCCTATTTCCATAATTCAGAGGAATTAATGAACTTGAAATCCAAGAACAGCATGGCCCCAGCAATCACCACTTGCTGATGGGGGGGTGGGGGGGGTTGGTTGATGAACAGAAGTAGTTGCATGGAGGAGGAACCCCCTTTAATATGCGGAACACTGGGAGTGCACTGAAAAGGATTAGCTAGAAGCTGGAACAACTATTAAAGCCAGGATGTACAGGCTAGACACTCCAGTAACTCCTATTTAGCACCCGAGGTAGATTTATCCTAGTGCTTGAGAAAGCAAGTAGAAACTAAAACCAGCCATCCAGCTTTGCATGAGAAATTTAAAAGTAGGTTAGCAGAGAAAATGAGCCTATACAACAATGAAGAGCAGCCGGAAGGCACAACAGTAACTATTGCATTGTGCTTACGAAGCTAAAAATGTAAAGATGAATAAATCCCCAGGCCTGAATAGCATATGTTCTGAAATATTCAGAAAAGCTGGGCCTGGGCTGCATAGATTGAAGACCCATCATTTTAGTTACACCCACTGGCTAGTGTCTGTCTATCTGAAGTTTGGTTCCCCAAATCTGAAAGAAGTTCAGATTTGGGTGACTGCTGCTTGGGGTCAGGTCTATTTCTGATATTGAGAGAACACTGAGCTTCTGGTGGCTACTTCATTAGTTTGCTAAGCTATATTGAGACAACATGGTGGATAGGGTACTGGGCTTCAAGTCAAGAGGTCTGGGTTTATTCTTGTCTCTGTCACGTACTTGCTGTGGGACCTTGGACATGTCAATTTACTGCTCTGTGCCTCGGTTTCCCTACTTGTCAAATGAAGTTAATGGGAATGGCTCACCTTTGTGAAGCCCTGTGAAATGTATGGCTAAGAAGTGCCAAGTATTATTTCTATGTACTACATAATGGACCAAACAATCTCTGACTTAAGTGCATTGAAGTCAGGAAAGTTACACAGGTGATTGATTTAGTCCTATGACTAAAAGGATCTTTGGATCTAAAAGGCCAGATCTACTCACTTCAGTGGAGCTATATCAACTTACACCAGCTGAGGAGCTGGCCCTGTGTAATTTAAAAGCAAAAAAACAGGTGCTGTTGCCCATCTAGACTTTAATAAACCCTTGAACAATATACAAATGGTTGGTGTGGAGGTGGGGTTGTTTTGGGCTTTTTGTTAGATTGAATAAAGACAGCAAGCTGGTTAAATGGGCAGGTAATTATAATTATCAATGAGTGGTAGTGTAGGGAAGCCCACAGTGGGCTGCTTCTTTTCAGTGTGGTATTTAATAAATGGAGTGGCAGAGTGGCAGAAAAAAATGGAAATGTTATTAGCTTAAGCAACAGAATGGATTGTTTTTGGAAAGAGAGATTTAAACACATTAAGGGAGTGGTCTAGCAAATGGCTACCACATTTATGTGAGAAAATGCACAGTGCTGCACAGCAATGGCTTTTCAACTAAGTTAGTATTAAAGCCTTCCATTAAACCCGCCTGTTTGAGGGGCTGTTTCTAGATGTTCTGCTGTGGCAATAGTTATTGAAACTGTCTTGTCAAGACTGGAACTGCCGATCTCTCCATAATGTAGTCTGGAAAGGACAAGAAACACCATGCTTAGCAGGAGGCACAATTCTCCACTGTGTCCATGTGAACACCTCCAGCTACCCCAGAGTACATTTGAAACATCCTTCTGAGGAAGGCTCAAGACTTTGCTTGGTTTTGTCCTTACGTTGCTGAGTTTATGTTGCTTTTTGTGGGGTCAGCTTATTGCACTTATGAGTATGTTCTGTTTATTGGCTGAGCTAGGGTATTGCACCTATTCTGGGATTTATGTTGGAAAGCTGCCCATTTATTAATTACATTTTTAGTGGGGGTTTGTTTTTTTGTTGTTTTTTGTTTTGTATGAGTGGAAGGTTGGCCTTGAGGTTAAGGCATTGGACTTGAGAAATCTGGGATATATTGTGGACTATCATAGAATTCCTGCACGACATTGGGCAAGTCACTTCAACTCTGCACCTCAGCCCCTCATCTGTAAAAGGTGATAGTATTACTTTTTGTTTTTTTAGTATTACACAAGTCAGATATCAGGAATGGCAATATATAAAAACCTATAGGAGAACACTTCAACCTCCCTGGCCACACAATAGCAGATGTAAAGGTAGCCATCTTACAGCAAAAAAAACTTCAGGACCAGACTCCAAAGAGAAACTGCTGAGCTTCAGTTCATTTGCAAATTTGACACCACCAGCTCAGGATTAAACAAAGACTGTGAATGGCTAGCCAACTACAAAATGAACTATGAAAAGCAGTTTCTCCTCCCTTGGTGTTCACACCTCAACTGCTAGCAGAAGGCCTCACCCTCCCTGATTGAACTAACCTTGTTATCTCCAGACTGATTCTTGCCTGCATATTTATACCTGCCTCTGGAAATTTCCATTACATGCATCTGATGAAGTGGGTATTCCCCCACGAAAGCTTATGCTCCAATACATCTGTTAGTCTTAAAGGTGCCACAAGACTCTCTTTGTTGCTTTTTACAGATCCAGACTAACACGGCTACCCCTCTGATACTTGAGTATTACTTTTGTTTATCTTGTCCATCTAAATCAAGAGCTTTTCAGGGCAGGGAATGTCTCCTACTTTATGTATGTACAGCATCTTGCAGAGCAGGGGCCTGGTCTCAGTTGTAGCCTTAGATAATAAGGTGCAGATGAGATTGGAGGAATAGGCTTCTAAAAGTTTTCCTTTCTTGTTAATAAGGATTACTACTTTACCCACCTGCAGCACTCATCATCCAAGGAGCTCAAAGCCTTTCCCATGTGACCATTATCCCCTCTTCTGCAGATGAGGAAACAAAGGAGCAGAGAGGTACGGTGACAGATTGTGGCAATTGGGAGTAGAACC
This sequence comes from Platysternon megacephalum, assembly GCA_003942145.1. Classification (NCBI taxonomy): domain Eukaryota; kingdom Metazoa; phylum Chordata; order Testudines; family Platysternidae; genus Platysternon; species Platysternon megacephalum. Next base: position 1,609,669 of record QXTE01000193.1, on the reverse strand, counting down.
CCGGCCTCCTGCCTCCCAGTCCTTGGCTATCAGCACTGTTACTACCCCTGGACAAAGCAACTTGCCTAGCAATAAGATGTGAGATGGTCCCCAGCAATGAAAAGTAAGTACGATTTTTATTTTTTCATTAATATAGCTGAGCGCAACTAATGCACAAATTCGGAGATCAGACATTTATCAGCTACACTTAGGACATTGATACTTTAAGGTCTGTCTCTAAGCTTTTTCACTGAGTAGAGATTCATTCATTTAAATTCCATTTCTCTTTTTTGTGCCACTGGACCAAGCAATTGTTTGGAAGCATATTGTTTAGGTGCTGCAAAGCAGGTCAGTCGACGACAAGATTGTATCAAATAGAGTATTTGAAACCAAAGATGGGAAGGTATTACTCCATTGGGCAAGGCTTTGGTGAGATTTACATCCAATTACAGGTATCTTGGGTGCAATCCTGTGCCCCCTGAAGTCAATGGGAGTTTTGTAATTGAGGTCAGTGGGTGCAGGATTGGCCCTCAGGTTGGTCACATTCTGGACAAACTGTGAGGGGATGATTGAGGTTGGAACTGAGGTGGCACAGCTAGGTGGCAAGGAGGGCCAGGGCTGGGCAGGGTTGAGGTTGTAGTTGCTATCTTTACTCCTATAATGCCTAGAGAAAACCACTGAGATTGGGACCCCATTGTGCTAGACCAGTGGCTTTCAACCTTCCCCTCCGCCCCCCCAATTGCAGACCCCTAAAAAAAGTCAAATGGTGGTGCGGACCCCTTTTGAAATCTTACACATAGTCTGTGGACCCCCTGGGGTCTGCAGACCACAAGTTGAATACCACTGTGCTAGACCCTGTACAAACACCCTGTAAGAGAGAGTCCCTGCCTTGAAGAGCTCGGAGTCTAAATACACAAGACCAACGAAGACATGGGGAAAGGATTATATTCCCAATCCTCAGATGGGGATCTGAGGCACAGACTTGCCCGAGGTCACATGGGAAGTGTCAATGGTAGAGCCGGGAACTGAATCCAGAATCTGAACAAGCTTTCTCTGAAACATACAGCTTTGCCTCACTTCCTTTAATCATCATCCTGAGTCCTAGTCCAGTTCCTTCAGCCCTTTCTCTCCAGCTTTCCCTTCTTCTCTCTGCATGCTTAATCCTCCATGACACAGGCTCTTCTGGGCAGAGATATTGTGCTAGGGATGAGATATCACCAATGAAATGCTGAGGTTTGCCCTGAAATTCAGCTGTTCAGAGAACTTACATTTCTGAGCCAACTGGAAAATCCAGGTAGGACCATCCCCCTTCTCTGAACTCTCACCCTGAATTGCAATGCAAGATCGCTGCAGCAGGATTACCATGATACTCTCATGCTGTTTCCTAGATTAGACTGCTCAAGCAGCAGGCACCTGTCATAACCAGGATGTGGACGGTCATCCATAATGGTCAGAGCAGGAATCGGGTACTGGGAGTCCAGGGTAGGCCAAACTGAGGCAGAGTCAGAAGCCAGACTCTAGGGTCTCCCATGAGCAAGGTCTGGAACAGACACAGGCAAGAAGTCTGTGTTGCTACTCTGACAGCTCCCCTTTCTGGCTTCCCTGTATAGATACTGGTATCAGCCAATCAAGGAGGTGTCTGAGGCTGCCACTCTGATCCTGCTGGGCAGTACTTCCTGTAGCACCCAGTTACACAGGGTGCTCCCGCTGGAGCCCAGCCTAACCTTCTTTTGGCAAGGCGGAGGCATCGGTGGCCCTGAACCCCCATTGTTCCAGTCCTGTAGGTTCTAACAATCTATCAGGAGGTTAGCCCTGTAGAGCAGGATGGGGAGAGAAATGATTTTTCATGTTGAAATATTTTCCTTCCCACCCAGACAGAGAACCTAAATAATAGCACCCAGGGGCCTTGGATCAAAGTTCTGCAGCTGCACTAGCTTAGCTCTCCTTCCCAGAGAGTGAACACTTCCATCCACAGAGAACTATTACATCCAAGCAGGTCCTTACTGTTCCACAAGAGGGCAGCAGGGCACAGAAACCTAGCAACACAACTTACCTGTTCACACCGTGAGCTCTTCGCTTGTCACCAATAACAGAATATTTCATTGCAGTTTCTTAACTTCTATCCGTCTGCTTGCTTGGGGAAAATTTGAGCTGAGCACAACTGAATATCAGGCTTCTTCTATGTGGGTTTTAAACTTCAGGCATCTAAGTTGGAAATATTTGATTCCAGTGTTCAATGGTCGCCCATGAATACTTACATTTTAAGTTGGGATTGTACACTTCTTTATGATGAATAGTGAAGGCCAGGAAAGTGGGGTGTTTTTTTAAGGTGTGGGGGTGGGGGAGTTCTGCTTGTTTTTCCTTAACATTAGAAATGTCAAGTTTGGTCTTCTCTGGTTTTGCTGGTGGATTTCTTGTGTGGGTTGTAGAGTAGCTGGTGTTTAGAATATGGCACACAGAGCACGTCTGCTTCCAGTCTCCACCCCGCCCTGATGACAATGGGGAAGCCAAATGTAGAAAACTGAGGGAACTAATATGAGACTCTATATAATGAACACTATGATCAAGTATAGTTTACATACATTATGAACTGAAGTGGTGTCTGCATCAGAATGGAAATGGCTACTGAGCAGGAATGTCTTATTTCTGAAAAATTATGCAAGACTAAGACTGATACAGGCAAAGCAGACTAGGTGATTTAGCCACACAACTCCTATTGAAATAATGGCTGGCTTTGAATATCATAACCTAAATTCAGACATCTTAAATAGTAACCCATCAGTGTAGTTCTGACCATATTGACTGTGCAATAGCTAGAATAGTGGGCAAAATGCCAGCACAAGTAAGTTCTCAGGATCAGATGATCTAATATTACATTGATAAACAACATTTGTGTTCTTTTAGTCAAAATTAGATTAAGAAATTAAATTTAGACTGGCCAAGAGTTAACCAAATCATTGAAACACAGAGGAAGTGGGTACTAAATATGACTTATGTTCAAATCAGTGATGGTTAAGGGACGTGGGACTAAATTGTTTTTCAAGGAAAGCAGGGCCGGCTCCAGGCACCAGCCCAGCAAGCAGGTGCTTGGGGCGGCCAATGGAGAGGGGCGGCACGTCCAGCTCTTCGGTGGCAGGTCCCTCAGTCCCTCTTGGAGCGAAGGACCAGCTGCCGAATTGCCACCGAAAACTGAAGCGGTGGCGGTAGAGCAGATCGCGATTGCGGCTTTTTTTTTTGCTGCTTGGGGCGGCAAAAACCCTGGAGCCGGCCCTGAAGGAAAGCCAGTTAAAATTTCTGCAAACCAAGCCAGCGCCTTACTCACTGAGTGATGCTGGGAATCAGCAACTAAAGGTACTAACTAGAAAAGGAAGGAATAGCTTCTGCATTTTTTTTTCCTGATTAGTGGGCTTCATCTTTTGTGTATGTATCTAAAACGGGGAATGAAAATTTTGTGAGGAACATTTGGTGACAATCGTAACACTTTGTAGAAGAGGATGGGTATTTGTCCCTGTCTAGAGGCTGGCTCATGTGAGGTTTGTGTATTTTTTTTTTTCCAGCTTAGTCTTTTTCTCAAGTGATAGAAGTTCGTGGGTACAAATGGTCCCAGGTACAAACTTCACTGTCAAATCAAGCAGGATCAGTTAAAACATTTGATCCTTTATGGATCTAGACTTGGCAAGCTGGTCAATTGAAGGGTCAAAGAATGTCTACTGACAAGTGAGCTGGCCACCTATTTGACCACGGTCAAATATTCCAGCAAGAATGCCTTGATGTAGGGAGCTGCCTACTTTTTTGATTGCATCATGGAGTGGTTGTGAAATAAGCTAATATCATTCTGGGGTGTATTAACAGACATGTCATATGTAAGACATGGGAGGTAATTGTCCCAGGATTTGGCATTGGTGAGGCCTCAGCTGCAGTACTGTATCCAGTTGTGGGTACCACACTTTAAGCAAAATGTGGACAAACTAGAGAGAGTCCAGAGGAGAGCAACAAAAATGATAAAAGGTATAGGAAACCTGTCCTATGAAGAAAGGCTTTTTAAAAACAAAACACCCACTAGGTATGTTTAGTCTTGAGAAAAGACTGAAGGGGAACCTCGTAACAGCCCTTAACATATTTGTTATAAAGGGGATGGTTATCAATCTTCAATTATTCTCCACATCAGCTGAAGGTAGGACAAGTAACCTGCAGTAAGGGAGATTTAAGTTAGGTATTAGGAAAAACTTTCTGACTACAAGGTTAGTTAAGCTCTGGAAAGGCTTCCAGGGGAGGATGGAGGTTTCCATCATTGGAGGTTTTTTAAGAACAGGTTACACAAACACCTGTCAGGCTGCAGCACAGGGGCATGGATTAGATAACCTCTTGAGGTCCCTTCCAGCCCTACATTTCTATAATTCTTTTTATTTTACTTTTTTTAGAACTTAATTTCATTGTTTTGTATTTGAGTTAAAATAACTCAGTTAAGTAACCTGTCTCTTATAATTAGGCATAAATATCTATCTAAGGTTAAACCTATTAGAGACCATAGTCTTGTGGTGGTTTTTCATTTTTTGTTAATGTTCTAATAAATTAGTGCTTTAAAATATTTGAATTGTTAATTGACCAATTATTTTGAACTGGTCAAATGCCCAATCCTATATAGATAAATATCCCACTCCTAAAAATCAAGATTTGTCCCAATGTTTATGGGAGGAGGGATGCGGAGGTGGGGGTCACCAAATTAGATTTGACACCAGCTAACCAGCAGGTGGTGCTGGGTAGTAAATCTAAACAATACACTTATGAATGCATTTGAAAGGATTATTTTGCAACATAATCAGTTACCCTGTGCTGTGGCTAATGTACCAACAGTTTTTCAGTGCATTATGGATTTAGATAACATACGACCCCTTTTAGTCATTCTATCTGGATAATATCCTAGTTCTGGGAGAAACCACAAGTGCACTTGTGTAATTTGGAAGCTGCACTGAGCAGCCTACATGATTAGGGGGTGAAGTCTATGGGTGAAGAGTTCAGAAGGCAAATGTTGTTTTTTATTTCAACATATGTTATGTACCTTATTTAGGATTCAGAATTGATGCTGTAGGGTTTAAAACAGTTGAAAAATATAACATCTATAAGCTAACACCATATGAACTTTCCTGATATCCGTGATCTATGGAAAAAATTATGAAGAGAATAAAATGAAACCTAGAATCCTGGAGTAAATTGTAACTAGAATATTAAACCTTGGTAACAATTCCAGGAAAGCCAAAGCATTCTAATGATGTAGTAATTCCAGTTTGTTTCATTGGATGAAGGTGTCACTCAGTGATTGTCCTGCTGGGAGAGTTCTCCATCTCTTGATCATGTAGGCTAAATTAGAGCTTCATAAATTTGTGGTGGTTTTTCTAAATGCTCTGTGGCCTTTTATACTGTCCTTCCAAACACTATCCCGGTAAAGACTTCCCCTTCTGTCTTCAAGCGAAGGCCTCTGAGTCTCATAGGCTTGTCTGATCTCTACCTGACAAGCCTCATGGGCTATACTACTTGCTTCCAAACCTAGTCCCTGTCAGTTTAGGGCTATATTGTGCCTAGTCACAGCTTGGGTGTACAGGAGCCTTTTCCCTTCTCACCCCCACCTCTGAAAGGTCCATAATAGCAGCTTCCTTCTGGAGCACCCAGGAGTGCAAATCACCCCAAAATGGGGGAAATGTGGGGGTCATGGCTGTGCCATCCCCTCCGCAGTGGTGCACCAGATAAGAAGGCTGCACTAGGAGCTGGGGGAGGGATTGTGCCTCAGGCATAGTCTCTCCCACCAGTGCAGTTCTATTAGAGTAATATTAATTATCAGATTCTTTGGACCCAACTCACCCTTGACCTAAACATCACTTAACTTGATGATGATGAACAGGGTAGAAGCAATGGCAGAATTTTGTTCGGCTGTCTCAGTTTTGGAAGCTATTAATCCTGCCCTGAATGCTCCAATCCAATTATTCAAAGGCAAATCTACTCCTGACCAGAGTCTAATGGAAGAAGGGAGACACAGCATTTGCCAGTAACCCAGAACATACTTATGGAGCTTGTGGATGGGGGGAACAAGGGAAGGGAATAGGCTGTCAAAGAGACTCATTAGAATCTCAGAAAAATGGGGCCTGTCTAGGTTTTGGTATTTTTAGTATGGCGGGTGCTCTGTGGAAACCTGAAGAGAAAGGAGTTAGTTAATCCAGCAACCTGACTGACATTGGCAGGCTATTGAAGACACTCACATGGCTAAAATCCAGTCCATTACAGCACTGTACAAACATCAGGCATGTGTTGAGAGGAAGGTACATATTGACTTCCTGGCTGGCACTGCAGGAGTTTCAGGACTTTGCAGAGGCCTCTCTCTGATCACTCTAGCAAGGCGTGTAAGAGAGCCACCCCTGTTGTCATGCCACCCATCCTGAAATTCATGGGACAGTGGTAAATGAGACCCATGAGAAATGGAGCTAACAGTGTAGAGTCCTTGGTGCAAGGAACATTAGTTGATTTATCCATAGTACTTATTTTTAATTTTATAAGAGAAGAATTGTTAATCTCCTCTCAACCACAAACTGTTCTCTTTAGCAATACAGCAGAGGGTTAAACTGGAGCTTGCGTACAACTTTCAATTACCTAGTCCCTTGGAAAGAGGCTGAGATTGGAAATGTGCGATAAGATTCACTCTGCCGGTGTATCTGAAGTTCAAAGGGAGACACTTTGCATCAGGCTAGCCCAGGCAGTATTTAAGCAAATTTGTTTTGAATGATGAGTCAGTTCCCGCAACACTAAATCAAAGATCCTGTTGGACATTGACCTGACTCAATGCTTGACCCACTGAAAGCTAGGGAAAAGTTCCATTGACTTCAGAGGGGGAACAGGATCAGGCATTTAATGGACAGTAGTGGTGTGAATCAGACCATATTTGTATAAATGGAGACATCTTCCAACAAAACTTACACATTTTAATTATTTACTAGATGCTCTTGTGACATATGAGGCAATCCAGTCTTTCCACCTTCACCAGTCTGATGCCATGTTTCTTGCTCTGTTATAACCTGTTCCCATGACAGCAGCATCTTTCTCAATGGTTTTCTTATGCCATCTGTTGTCCTCCTCCTTTCTGTCATCCCACCAGGGCTTTTCACCTTCCCAGTCGAGCTAGGAATATAATTTTTTGACATCCATGCAACATGTCCAAACCACTTCAGCCTTCTTTCTGCAATCATTGTCTTTACAGTTTGCTGTCCAGTCCTTTGTAACACATCAGCATTGGGTACTTTATCCCACCAGCAAATACTCTTTACAAGCATCTCTGATGGGATGCATTAAGTTAATTGTTGCGGGTTACTAGCATTTGCCAAGTTGCAAAAGCATATAACAATGTGGAGTATCAATAGCATTGTATACATTTCTTGGTTCTTGTGTGAATCTCCTTATTTTTCCAGATATTTGCCAGTCTTAAAATGCCAGGCATTCTAATTAGGTCAGAGGAATAAGTTAAGAAAATGAGGACAAATTCAACACTTTTATGGAAGAGAACACAACTTCATTGAAGGCAGGAAAGTTGTATGTGCTTAGACTAAGCTGGGATTTGGCATAATTATTTTAAAATTATTCTAACACTTAAATCTCATTAAGGAGATTTCCGATAACTGGTCCTCTGACAGCAGAAATATATTCTCTGTGGAAAGAGCTTTGCCAGTGCGTTGTGCAGCTCTGAAGGGAAACAGACTGAGATCAGACAAATATGGACTCTAATATGGTCACATTTTAATTTATGGTTGCTAGCCAAACTCTTCATTACAATGTGTAGGCTTTTCATAGCAACTATGGATTGGAAAGCACTGACGCTAAAAGAAGCTAGCTGGATGTTCAGATTCCTGGTGGTTTGCAGCACTGGAAGTTAGAAAAATAATCTTTAGACTTGGAAAATGGGAGGGGGAAGTAATTAGAATGGCATGTCATCTTCACCGGTTTGTTCTTCTGCATTTTAACCATAGTCTTCACTCTAACTAGAAATGCTGCAATTCAACTGTACCTCAACCTCTCTACTCTTCTCACTCACACACTCCAGGGTCTGGCAGGTGATTCAGATACACTGGATCTGAAAGGCTGGATGTCATTCAGGATATATCCTGCAGGAGGCTTTCAGGAAAAGGTGTGTTTTCAGGGCCTTACCTTAAGCAAAGCGGTCAGAAAAAGAGTTACTGGGTCTGATTCTTCTCACATGGCTTTTATGCCACTGTAACTCCATTGAAATCAATGGAGTTACTCCTGATTTGCATTGTTGGAAATGAAATCTGAAATCAGCCTTGTGTTTAACAAACAGATGATTTGTTACATTTCGCTAGTGGGAATCTCTTCTACATCCAACTGTCCCACCAGATTCACTCCTCTGTGAAGAAACAATGTAACTAAAAAATTCAGGAATAATTCTTCAGCCTCCAGTAAGAATATAGACTGCATTGCATAGCATCACTTCTCTGTTCATTTATACCAACCCTAAACCCTCATCTGTGTGTAGAATGTCAGCCCACACTACGGCTATTGGACCATAGGACAAGCTCTTGGGGAGATGAAACAATGCCCATTTGGCATTCCTAGCATTATCTTGATGAGGCAGATGGGTCTATAAATTATTGCATGCAGTGGGATCCATGCTCCACTAGTGCAGTGGATGTGATGCACAATGCCTCTACTTCCATAATTGTGCATTGAGATTTTCACTCCAGAGAACTAGTACCAGCATTCATACACTCAGACTCTGGACCTAATCTAACACCCTAGGAGTCAATGGAAAGGATGGTTGGGTTCATAGATCAGGGACCAAGTAAGAATATGCATCCCTCAGCCTCTTGAGTACAATAGACTCTACTAGCCAGTGTGCTGTCACCACAACAGTCCACTAGCGTTTCACGTTGATCTGCCTCTTTCCCAAGCCAAACTTGCATTGTCATTTTCAATGTGTACTCTGTAAAGGTAAACATTTAAAATGACAGACATTTATTTACAGGTGTAAACAGGGACACAGCTGCCTAAAAAAACCAGTCTGGTTAGTCAGCCTGTGTGGTGACAGGAGATGGAAGGAAATTGTTAAAGGAAATTGCAGTAATTAGCTGGGCAGTTGGCACCAAACAATGGAGGATTATGTGGAGCCTGAGGAATGTGGAGATAACTTTACCTTTCCAAACAGGAGGGCACTGAGTTCTGCTTTATTGCCTAAGAAGTAGGTCAGGAGGAAGTGATCCTTCACTTCACATTCAGCTCATAATTATTTCACATGTAGAAAGCAGCACACTCCCTGTCTAGGGGGAAGATGAAAATTGCTTCTGGTTTCACCAGACAGCCTTTTGGAAGAAAGATCCTCCACTCACTAAGAAACATGCATATTTTAGTACCACAGTGAGCATCAGTGCCAACCACAACTGCCTCCAACATGACCTTTTAACCAGCATTTTCACTGTTCTCATCATCCCCACCAGAACTCAGCATCTCTATGAACATCACCACTGGCAAAGCCACAGCACTGCTCTCAACAAAAGCACCACACAAACATACTGCATCACCTTCCCGGTTATGAGGCAGACCAAAACAAGAAATACATAACCATTCCCATTATGGAAACCAATAACCTTCCTTTAGTGGCAGTACTGGAGACACTATTTGTACCCAGCAGAAACCTACATAAAAGAAAAACACATATTTCCCTCCCTGCCCGCCGCCCGGCAAGAAATCCAAAAAGAGAATTGTATCTTAAAAGAAGTTCCTTTCAACATGCATGTATGTCTGAGTTAAGGCTGCGTGGTAGTTTATGAAGCCTTGAGTGTGTTAAGTGTGCTGTAGAAGGAGGATAGTAATAGGAAAGAACTGATAAGTTTTATATTGGGATAGGTAGACAGAAGTGTAGTTCTTGATCATAACTCTGTATTTCCTAGCTTGTCAGTGTTTGGAAATGTTATTAAAGTATCCCAGAGCACCCATAACTTACCTTAAACAAAATTTTTCTTGAGACGTTCCCTAATCTGTAAATTGGCGATGGGTGCGGGGGAAGGAATATAAAAAGCAAACTGTCATCATTCTTTGTAAGCGACGATGTAGTGAATGAACATGGCAGCTGCCGTGCAAATTCGACTATGGAGAAATGTCAACATTAGATTAAATGTGGCCATGTAAACTGAATCTGCTGTCATGTGTAAAAGAGATGGACTCTAAAGAATGTCACCATTAGTTAAAGCAGTGTTTTTCAAACTGGTAACACTAAAGTCAATGTTGACACTAAAGTAAATAGGGCCATTGGAATTTGATGAATCTGCTGCTATGTATCTGCACAGGTGGCAGCCTATGAAGCAACATTATGGCAATTTCAAATTGGTGCAAATCTATTAAATAAAAATCATTTGTTCTCAAATTCTAAAATGGAAAAAATATAAATGTGGTATCTACTGTAAAGGTCACATAAACTAGACCAGAAGTTTAATGTGGAGTCTTCATGTGTATAATTTGCAAAAGGTTTCCAAAAAAAGTGAGATACTAAGGACCCAATATTAAAAGCCCTCTTTTCTTATTTCCAAAATACTTCTCTACAAATTCCAACTGCACAGAAAAATAAAAGCCCTCTTACAGTCTATTTCAGCTTTTTTCCTGTAGTAAAATATTTAGCAGGTATCAATTTCCCCCCATGTTAAACACAATTCTCTGGCACAATCTTACAGGCTTTGTCTTCACTGACGAAAAAAAAAAAAAAAATTCACATCAAGATAGCTATTTCATCTTAGCTAGCAATGTAAAATCTGAGTGGGAATAAGGCACTGTAGCTTTTACCCTGACATAGCTAGGTGAGGTTAATCCCCAGTGAAGGGTATAGGGTTGACTTCAACTAGCTATGTCAGGGTAAATCTATAGTGTCTTGTCGCCAATGGGATTTTACATTGAGTTAGTTAAGATGAAATAGCTATCTTGATGTGAAACTTTTGTCTTCACTGCAAAAAAAAAAACAACAACGAACTATGGTTTTGTTATTACTACACTATAATACTATGCATAAGTACACACCCCAACCCCAACAGTCATTATGCTGCCTGCAGTAGTAATATAAAATATTTCTGGGATGAATCAGCCAGTTGTTGAAACTCAGGATTGTTCTTTCCTTTCTGACCAGCTGTCTCACCTGTGCATGTCACTATTAGCCAGACCCTTCCACACACAGTCTCTCATATCTTTAGTTTTCCTATCTACTCTCTTCTCCACGGGTAGAACAGCAGTCATTTCCCAGTGTAGCTATTTTTCTCATGAGCAACAGTGCTCAGACAGAAGAAAACAGCCATTTAGGCCCAGATCCTGGAATTTAGGAGCCTAAATACCTTTAAGGATCAGGGCTTTAGTCTCTTCGTCATTGGCCACTCTGTGGGCCCTGCTGAAATTCAATAGCCTTCTACCACAGTGCCAAAGACACCCAGTTGCTGCTTCACTGCATTCATCCAAGGTCATAGCTGGGTGGTGAAACAGTGGAATCCCTTCTCTGATGGCATGACAGAGGGGTGGCTGAGCCAAATTTGAGTGGCATTGTGACCCTGTGAACAACATTGCAACACTACTCAAATTTGGGGTAGCCGTGCAGGTAATCTGGGTCCTCTCTTTAGAAAAAATCTGGGTTTTGCCCCTGCTCACTGCATTCAATCAAGGTCAGCATTCAGTAGCAAAGCAACAAGAAGACAGTGACCTCATCCATTTTTTTTAATGTTCTGTGCTGCTTGCTTTAATGAACAAGATGTTCCAAATTTCATTATAGATGATCTTGCTGTATCAATCCATAGCCAGAACTTTTTCTGGTAAAACTCTAATTCACCCATAGCTCATGAGGAGCAACACCTGGTCAGTCATTGCCATTAATAACTGGAAGACCTCCAGAAAGTGTGATTGGTAAGCACTGAAAATTTGGATGCTTTTCTGAGCCTGTCGGGTCTCTTCTTTCTATCCTCACCTTTGTTCCAGCAACTGTATCACTGGGAATAACAAATGTTTGAATGATCTCATAACTAAGCAGAGTTGCTCTTGATTAATATGTGGATGGGAGGCAATCAAGGAATGGTATTAATGATTGATTCAGTTTGTGACACCTTTGAGCCAGTACTCAACCCATGTCCCAGCATAGTGCGAAGGGATGCTAGAAGTGCTGTATTTTTGCTGAATGGTTAAAGCAAGGCCCTAATTTCCTGTGCTCATTATTCCAGTGCAGTTTTTGTAAGAGTTGGCGTATTAACCACAGGGCCCTGGACAAATTTTACTCAGGTACACTATTTACTTTCTGCCTCAGTGATATCTGAAATTTCACTAGAATGCTCTTAGTGCTTCAAAAGGAGTGGTTTCCCAAAAACTAAAGAAATTAAGTGAAATTGATTTGAGAAAAAAAATCTAGATAGAAAAATGTGAATGAACACTGGGAGTTATTTTAAGATGGCCCAAAAGCTACAATTCCACAGTTGTGAAAGTAGCCACCCCACTCTGGTTAAGCGGGGAAGTGAAAAATAACACTTTGAAAAATAAAGATATATATAATATATATATATTTATTTATTTATTTATGTTTCAGAGAGAGAGAGAGAGAGAGAAAAAAAAACACCACACACACACAAACACACAAATGGAAAAAAGGGGGGAAAGGTGGGAATCAATAGAAAACTGAAAAGGAAAGAGAGAGCCTTAACAGCCATGGATTTTTCCCTAAGAACAGTAAGGAAGAGTTTTTAAGTACAGCAGGAACCAGTGGCGGCTTCAGGCACCAGTGCACCAAGCGTGTGCCTGGGGCGGCAAGCTGTGGGGGGCGCCCTGCCGGTCCCTGCAAGGGCAGCAGTCAGGCAGCCTTTGGCGGCATGCCTGTGGGAGGTCCGCGGATTTGGCGGAAATTCGGCGGCGGGTACGCCGAAGCCGCAGGACTGGGGACCTCCCGCAGGCATGCCGCCGAATCCGCGGGACCGGGGACCTCCCGCAGGCAGGCCACCGAAGGCAGCCTGCCTGCTGTGCTTGGGGCGGCAAAAAAGCTAGAGCCGCCCCTGGCAGAAACAAAAGAAATCCTAACAAATTTGTAGACCCATTTCAAGAGGAAGATGGTAAGATTGTGAAGTGTTAAATAAATATTTCTGTTCTGTATTTGGAAAGAAGCAGGTTAATAGACTCATACGCCATGAGGATGATGAAGTATATTCTAGTCCATTAGTAATTAAGAAGGATGTTAGAAAGCATCTACTTTAATTAGCAGACCCATATAACCTGCACCCAAGAGTCCTAAAAGACTTGGCTCTCTGATGTTAATTTTTAATAAGTCTTGAATATGAAGGAAACTCTAGAAGAGTGGGAGGCAAATGGAATAACTTGTGTCATTTATAAGAGGGTTAGCCTGACCTCAATCCTGGGCAAAATAAGGGAAAATCTGTTGTGAGATTCAATCAATAAAGAATTAAAGGATGGGAATATAATTAATGCTAATCAACATGGTTTTATGGAAAATAGGGCTTGTCAACCAAACCTGATTTTATTTTTTGATGAGATTATAAGTTTGGTTTATACATCTATGCAGTGACCAACATACTTAGACTTTTGTAAGGTGTTTGACTTAGTACATGATACATGAAGTAAAAAATTCAATATAAATAAAGCATGTTAAATGAATAAAGAACTGCTTAACTGACAGATCTCAGATAGTAACCGTCAAAGGGGAATAGTCATCAAATAGGAGTGTTTTTAGTGGGATGCTACAGGGATCAGTTCTAGGCCCAATGCTATTCAATATTTTCATCAATGAGCTGGAAATAGATATAAAATCACTGCTCATAAAGTTTGTGGATAGCACAAAGATTGGCAATGGTAAATAATGACGAGACTGGGCAATCAGACAGTACAATCTGGATCACTTAGTAAGCTGGGCTCATTAAAATAAAATGTGAGGTCATACATCTAGGAACAAAGAATGTAGGCCATATCTATAAAATAGGGGACTGTATCCAGGAAAGTAGTGACTCTCTGAAAAAAATTTAGGGGTCAAAATGGATATATAGCTCAACATGAGCTCCCAGTGCAGTGCCATAGCACAGTGGCTCTCAACCTTTCCGGACTACTGGACCCCTTTCAGGAGTCTGATTTGTCTTGCGTACCCCCAAGTTTCACCTCACTTAAAAACTACTTGCTTACAAAATCAGATATAAAAATACAAAGGTGTCACTGCTCACTATTACTGAAATTGTTTACTTTCTCATTTTTACCATATAATTATAAAAATCAATTGGAATATAAATATTGTACTTACATTTCAGTGTATAGTATATAGAGCAGTATAATCAAGTCGTCATATGACATTTTGGTTTGTACTGACTTCACTAGTGCTTCTTACGTAGTGGTAAAACTAGACAAATATCTAAGTGAGTTGATGTACCGCCTGGAAGATCTCTGTGTACCTCAAGGGGTTACGTGTACCCCTGGTTGAGAACCGCTGCTATAGCATAAAGAGCTAATATGATCTTTAGCTGTATAAACATGGGAGTGGTGCATTTGAGTATGGAGGTAATTTTTACATCTATGCGGCATTGGTGAGATGGACACTGGATATAATTCTAGTGTCAACATTTTAAGAAGGATGTTGAACAATTGGAGAGAATGCAGAGAAGAGCCTCAAAATGATTAAAGAACTAGGAAAAATTGACCCTCGCATTGAGAGACTTAAGGAGATCAATCTGTTTAGCTTATAAAAAAAGATAATCAAGAGCTGATTTTGTTATGGTATAGAAGTACCATCACAAGAAGAAAACTAATGGAGAAAGGCCTAATGGGACCCAAGGGCTAGAACTTAAAACCAGACAAATTCAAATTAGTACTAAAAAATTTTAACAGTGAGGGTGATTAACCATTGGAACAAGCTACCAAGGGAAGTGGTGGATTCTCCATCTCTTGATGTCTTCATATCAAGACTGGATGGCTTTCTGGAAGATATGCTTTAGCCAAACCCAAGTTATTGGGCTCAATATAGGAGTAACTGGATGAAATTCTATTGCCCACTAGATATTGTCAGACTAGATGATATAATGATCCCTTCTGGCCTTTTTAACAACAAAATAAATAAAAATCTATGACTCTTCACTTTCTCTTCTAAACTCTTGAAAGGTGTTGGTGGGCACTGTTAAAACAGCGTTGTCTTCCACCCTAAAGATGCCACATTTCAGTGGCGGATGAAGCTATCCTTCTAATATTATAGGTGTGGTTTAGGCTTAATTAGGTTTTTTTTAATCTTACCAACTAATCCAGTAGGTATATCAAGTTTTGTTTTTAACTATCTGGGAGCTCAACATTAATGGCAGAGATGTAGGAGTAAGCGATTACAGCATCAAGTGTGTTCATAGATGGGACTGTCATGTGACAAGGTTGAAGAAACAAAGTCACTTTTCTTCCTATGCTGAACAAGAAGTTTTATTAGTATAAGGGAAACAGTATTCTCCCTAAAGCTTCTCTCTCTCTCTGCTGTGTGGTGATAGAGCTTCTGCCACAAACCTTCCCCATCCCCACTCCTGCAATTGAGTTAAAGAAACAGCACATACATCCTCAGATCTCTGCCACACCCTCCCTCGCATGCATACCCCTTTTACTTTTCCTGTGTAAGCAATCTAACAAGACTTAATATTTAATAACATAAATCTTAATGAGTCACTGTCTTGACCGCTCATCCAGATCTGTTTATCTTCTGGCACTGAGGATTGCTTTATTGATTCACCTAGATTATCAAATTCCAAAAGATGGAGAGTCGTGTTCAATAGGTTTTAGCAAAACTCTTCTCAGATTGATTTTCATCCCTTCACATCAGCTGGGTTGTGCGGTACAATTGCTACTAGCATCACACAGTAGTCCAGCAGGGTTTGGAAACAGCAGAAAGCTTCCTGTTTTTTTCTGTACTGATTATCTTGATCAGTCCAACCGCTGCTGACACATCTGTAGACGTGGAAACACCATAACATGCCAGCACTGAGGTTATGGTCAATAGATTGATTAAATCCTTAGCAGTACACTCCTGGCCTTTATGTCAGGTCCACACAGAGTCTGTTCTAAGCCATTCATAAAGAGCTTGGCCTTTTGAAGACAGGTTAAGAATGGATTTGGTTTGTGTCGTACCAAATAACTGTGCATCAATTCTAAACATTTTTAGGTGGTGGATTTCCAATTATCACTTTGACTTTTATCATGGATCTGTTTGTACCTCCTTTTTTATCAGTCACATGCTCTAACAATGATACTTGATTGTGCAGTGTAAACTTTTCTTTAATTTTAGTCCAGCAACTTCAGTTACCTTCAGACCTTGCGTTAGCCTTATGTTACACTCTTCCTCTGACTTGCCATATGTTTAAAATGTCATGCATTTAAACTCCCCAGGGGTCTTGCAAAATTTCAGTAATGTTACTTTGGAAGAGTTCTGGTGTGTTTGATGCTCCGTGAGAGGCGTCAAAAGCTGTATCTTCAAAATAGCTTTAGAAAAGTTGTCAGCTTGGCACTGTCAAGGTGGACCAGAATTTGCCAGAATCCACTAGCTGCACCTAGTGATAAGATTTACTGTTAAACTCCTACATACTGGGTACATCTTTCATGGCAGGAAGAACATACCTTTCCCTCCTTCCTGCTTCACTGAACCTCTTTAGTTCTAGGCAGATATAGATGTGTCTGTTTTTCTTTCATAACAGTCATTGTAGGGGGACAGAATGCTGTCAGTCCAGTGATGATCTCTATTCTTTGGAAGCAGCAGAGTTAGCATCTTCTGGGATGAGCTGAGCAATAGGACACAGACCCGACTCTCAGTTGAACCTGTTCAGTACTAGTTTTTCTTTAAGAAGACTATTTTCATTTAATGCTGTCCCAACTTCCTATGTGCATTTTGAGAGGCCTATCTCAATGGCTGAGGTTCAGTCTTGGCTGTTACTTGTGATGCAATGAACAAGGTGTGAAATACACACTCCTTGTCTTTTCACTTTATGAACTGGCCCAGGCAACTTATCTGTCCCACTGGGCTATTGAGCACTACAAGTTAGGGGTTGGGCTTGTCTCTTTATAAATCAGTTACTTCGCCCCCTAGATCAATTTTAAATATGATAGTATTGCAAACCTTGAGATGAAGAGTCCAAGCCTGTTTCATGAATGCCATTTTTGGACACAGGTTGCAGGAAATAGATCAGAGCAAGGGTCCATGTTGCCTGTCTTCCCTCATTCCTTTGTGTAACAGACATGCCCTTCCTGGCTATTTCTCTTACATTTCCTTCATGCAAGTCCACCTGGCAGGACAGATGCAGTCTGCCCAATCTATTCTAACATTATGTAGGTTCTTATACCATGCTTATCCCTATAGTATCTGAGCACCTTCTAGTAGGGCACTGAACAATGTGAGTAACATTTATCATGTGTATCTTCTCTGTATGCTTCCCCGCTACATTTCTGTCCATGGAATTTAGTCCTTTTAAGAGCCATAGGTTTTTTTTTAATGGTACTTCCCTTTTCCCCGAGGAAATTATTTCTTTGCTATTTCTTGGACCATACTGCCACCCACTACTCTCTCTCACTGGGTGACTTGCCTTTTCACTAGCTCAGGTGTCCATGCCACTGGCACCCAGAGGGCACTCCAACATTAACTGTAATTTTTCCTTAAAGTTCCTGGTTTAAAACCTCTACTATTGGACAATTGCTTACAGGTTCTTTCTCACCAAAGCTGAAGTTACAATGCACTACTTGCAGATACAGGACCCTCAGAAAGGCTCTCACGCTTTCCCTGGGCCTCTGCACGTATTGGTAAAAGCATGCCGGTTAATGTATCATGTCCCCTTTTCATTCAAAAAAAAAAATGCTCCTCAACCACCTTAAGAGCAATGTCTTAGCTATTCTTATCTGGTCCCTTAGTCAGGAAGTCACAGGGTACTCACTCTCCGCAGGTGGTACCTCCACCTGGATTCTCTCTCTTCCAGGTGCAACGCCTCTCCTTGTGATCGATCTCTCTCTCTCTCTCTCTCTCTCTCTGTGGCCCCTCCCTCTTCATGACTTGGCCTTCCAGCCAGGTCACTAAGTGGCATCCCCTTCCAGGGTGTGGAGTCTTAGTGGATCTGCTGTCCAGGCTATGTTACTACATCAGTGGCTGGTAGTGGAACCTGGGCCCATCCATTATTATGGATTCCAGCCCAGGGACCCTACAACACACAGCCACGGTCTGCTCAGTCTCCAACCTTGCTGCTCTTTCCCTAGGCTGTCTACCCACCTCCCACAGGCTTTTTTCTCACCCTTCTCTCTCTGGGTATGCCCGTCCCTCAGGGCCAAGGTCCTATTCTTTCCCTGGGTTCCCTCCTTCCCTCTCCAATGCACAGAGGGTAACTACAGACTCTCTCACTACCGCCACTTCTGTTTCCAGCTTCCTGGCTTCATACTTGCCTAGCCCACATCTGCTCAACTGAGCTTCATCTTTTAGTCAGGGGTGTGTTCTCCAGCCTAAGCCCCTTGTGTGGTCTATCTTACTAAATGGCCTTTTCTCGGCTTCTTTAACCCTTTCAGGGCAGGTGTGAGGCAAACACCCCATCACAGAAGGCAAATGACTTAAAAATATTTCCAGATTCACTGCCTGTTGCATAGATTAATGAGCCTACCTACACGTCACTTCTCTGTGTGTTTAAGCTTCATCCACATTCAGGATGTGGTGACCTACTCCTTCTGCTCAGGCTGTATTACGGGTTTCTCACACTGAAAAGCTTGGGAAGGACTGAACTTTGGCATGTACTTTTCTTGATATTCATGCTGGTTCAACATGAGACCACTATGCACACAGTCATTTTGCAATTATAAAGAATTGCTCTAGTTAAGTGCGTTTATGAAGCATCCCTAATGTGATTTCTAGACATTCAGGAAAGTACAGTCTCTGCCCCAAGGAACTCAGAGTCAAAGGACAGACAGGTAGGCCTGAGAGTAAAACGGGGAGAACAGCGCAGGTTGTTAACTGAACCATGTCAACCCCAGGCACCTGAAGTGAAGCAGGAAGTGACAGGGGTCTTATCCCAGACTGGGGATGTAGAGGACTGGATCTATAGGCCAGCACAAAGCTGGAGGTGGTGTGTGGGGCAGACATGACAGTGATGACAGCGGTCCGGACAGCTACTGAGCAAACCAATCTAGGAGTAGATGAGAAATTGGGGGAAGAGGATTTCTGTGGCTGACAAGAACAAGGCTGAAGTCTTTGGACAACTTAGCAGCCAACCGACTCAGATGGCAGAGTGCTTGCAGGAGCTGGAAGAAACAGGCTCCTCAAGGGATAAGGTTTGGATGCAAGCCATAAAGAGAGCAGGAGCTGGTTTGCCTTGGAGTAAAAGAAGAGAACACAGTGAGCAGCACCAATGCTTGCTTCAGATAGAGGATCTGATGAAGTTGGGCACTGAAATCCTCCTGCAGAGCCAGAGTCTGGCAGAAAAGGATGAGACATTAGAGACCCTGGAAGCTGAGTTGGCTGCTTTAAAAGGTAGAGACTAAATTCTGGGTGAGAGTATTGAGAGTAGAACTTATCCTGGGACCCAGCAAGGCTCTTGGGGCAAGATATGTCACAGGGTGACTGGCCCTTCTAAGGGGAGACTAACCAGCTGCCTCCCAGCTGAGGCTGAGAGGCTTGGGGCCAGGGGATAGCCTGAAGAGCATCTGATCCTTATGAAGGCCAGCAAGCTCAAAAAGCTCAGCTGAGTAGGTGAATTGGAGGGAGCTGGTAGGCTGGTCTTTGGGTCAGGGAAAGGGGACTGGGAGAAGATGGAAAATGCATCAGCATGACCCAGCCATTCTCTGTCNTGGTCTTTGGGTCAGGGAAAGGGGACTGGGAGAAGATGGAAAATGCATCAGCATGACCCAGACATTCTCTGTCCTAGCATTCCTGGGATGCTAACTGTGTGTGTGTGTGTGTGTGTATGTATGTATGTATGTATGTATGTATGCAACAAGCAAGTACTAGATGGTTGAGCACTTTCTGCTAGTCTTACATCTTCAAAAGATCTTGGAAAAAGAACTGCAGACAAAGGGAAATATGTTCTGTTTATACTGGCAGAATCCCAGTTTTCTACCCAATGCCCTTTCAGAAAACCTGAAATTTCCTATTGTCATTGAATCAATCAAAACATTTTAATTGTATTTTAACTACAAAATATTAGTTCAAGACATATTGCTAGACAGAGTAGAATTTGCTCTGTGCTTATCAGAAACAACCAGCCTAGTGGAACAAGTTCTCAGTGTGATTAACAGTTCTGGAACTGAAAATCCCATGAGGATAGATTAGAGCTGGTGGGAAAAATTGACAATATTTTTCCATCAGAAAATGTTTTGGTTTTGACAAAAACAGCTTCCTGTGTGTACATGTAGATCTCAACAAAATTTTATTTTGGGGCAAAAAATTAAAACAAATATTTAAATAAGGTCAAGATTTTCCATTTTGACACTTCTGAAATGGAACATCTTGATTTTTCATTTCAAAACTACTTTTCATTTCTAAAATTTCTTCTTATAATATATATATATTTTTAGAGCATTGAAACTGAAACAAAGTTTTGATTTTATTGAAATGTTTTGATTGACACACACCACCTTTTTCTGAAATTTCATTTAATGGGAAATTTCAAAATTATTTGTCTTCTTTCCAAGTGAGAACAAAACAAACTTTGAACTTCCGCAGAACAGAAATTCCAATTCCTGCACAGCTCTAGTATAGGATACTATTGTGTGACACCTGCCATTTGAGCTGACTCCGGGGATTCAACTGGGTATCTCCAGAGGTGAAAGAATAAGTCTCTACAGCTTGAGTTTAAGAACCAGGCTCTCAAGCTGAAAAAAGAAGTAACAGACTTGCATCTTCTGTGGATCAAGCACAGAGGAAGATCTGTAATACACACTGACCAGTTGTTCTTTTTCTCCAAGTGACAGGTAACAACACTTGTTCAACTTTTCATGAAAAACTCGTTCAGAACACTCCAAACTCCTGGAAAAAACCCTCCTCCCCAAGAAATACACATCTGTCACTGTTGAGGCAGAAACTGGCAGTAGTGACAACAGCACACATTTAAAAATGTGAACAATTGTCTTTTGTAGAAGTATTTTGCCACCCTAAAACATGTTGCTATAACAATGTCTGTTTTTGTTTTTGAAAACATGGTCAGATAATGAAACAACTGGGCCTTTATGTAATGAACATAGTGTGAATATGTAAAACCGCATCTGATAATGCTGAGTGTTAGTGATGCAGAGAGCTGAATGGAAAAAGATAGGGGGGATTATTATTTGTCTGTAAATAACTTTACAGAAGTATCTGAAAGCTGAGGCTGCTATCCAGTGATGTGGTATAGAAAACTTGTCGTTCGGCAGTGTGAAACACGAGGGGAAATTGTTTTAGTTTTTTCGGGCCTCTTACCTTGATAACATGTACCCAGCCATAGAGCCCTGCAAATCTGTGGATATCTGCATCCACGGATGCAGATGTGGAGATCTGAAGACCATTTTTGTGGATCAGATGTGGATACAAACTTTGTGTCTGTGCAGGGCTTTACCCATTCATACAACATCTGGACAAATACACAAAAAATTCCAAATCCACACAACTGGTTAATATCATACAAAATGGACTCCAATATATTAAAAAAAACTTGATAACTGCCCAGCAATCAACTCTCACTCAGGTAAGAGCTCAAGTGATTAATTTTCACAGTGTGAGATACTAAACAATTTGGGCCCCGATGGACTAGTTGCACATTACAGAACAAGGGGCTCTATCAAAACAGCTCTGCTGCTATCCCCAAGACATTCAAACCTATGGAATGTTAGCAAAATCACCCACCTGATCTGAATTATTGTGGCTACATACACAGGGTGAGAGGTGGCCTCTCCTACAGACAGGACATAAATTATACGGAACTTTAAAGATCACAGTCAACCACTTGAAATTACATCTAGAAATGAATTGGAAACCAGGGAAGCTATTAGAAAGCAGGTGTTGTATGCTTGCTGTGGCTGACATGGGTAAGTAAGCCAGCCAGTCCCTTTCTGTGCTCTCTGAAGCGTCTAAGAAATTTGCCAGGACATACCCCTTTGTAGAGCATGTTGTAGTAATCTGTTTGAGAAATCATTGCACTGTAGAATTGGGGTCTGCATCCAGAGGCGGCTCCAGGCACCAGCGCCCCAAGCGCGTGCCTGGAGCGGCAAGCTGCGGGGGGCACCCTGCCAGTTGCCGTGAGGGCGGCAGTCAGGCAGCCTTCGGCGCCTTGCCTGCGGGAGGTCCACCGGTCCCGCGGCTTTGGTGGCAATTCGGCGGCGGGTATGCCGAAGCCGCGGGACCGGAGGACCTCCCGCAGGCAAGCCACCGAAGGCAGCCTGCCTGCTNTGTATGCAACAAGCAAGTACTAGATGGTTGAGCACTTTCTGCTAGTCTTACATCTTCAAAAGATCTTGGAAAAAGAACTGCAGACAAAGGGAAATATGTTCTGTTTATACTGGCAGAATCCCAGTTTTCTACCCAATGCCCTTTCAGAAAACCTGAAATTTCCTATTGTCATTGAATCAATCAAAACATTTTAATTGTATTTTAACTACAAAATATTAGTTCAAGACATATTGCTAGACAGAGTAGAATTTGCTCTGTGCTTATCAGAAACAACCAGCCTAGTGGAACAAGTTCTCAGTGTGATTAACAGTTCTGGAACTGAAAATCCCATGAGGATAGATTAGAGCTGGTGGGAAAAATTGACAATATTTTTCCATCAGAAAATGTTTTGGTTTTGACAAAAACAGCTTCCTGTGTGTACATGTAGATCTCAACAAAATTTTATTTTGGGGCAAAAAATTAAAACAAATATTTAAATAAGGTCAAGATTTTCCATTTTGACACTTCTGAAATGGAACATCTTGATTTTTCATTTCAAAACTACTTTTCATTTCTAAAATTTCTTCTTATAATATATATATATTTTTAGAGCATTGAAACTGAAACAAAGTTTTGATTTTATTGAAATGTTTTGATTGACACACACCACCTTTTTCTGAAATTTCATTTAATGGGAAATTTCAAAATTATTTGTCTTCTTTCCAAGTGAGAACAAAACAAACTTTGAACTTCCGCAGAACAGAAATTCCAATTCCTGCACAGCTCTAGTATAGGATACTATTGTGTGACACCTGCCATTTGAGCTGACTCCGGGGATTCAACTGGGTATCTCCAGAGGTGAAAGAATAAGTCTCTACAGCTTGAGTTTAAGAACCAGGCTCTCAAGCTGAAAAAAGAAGTAACAGACTTGCATCTTCTGTGGATCAAGCACAGAGGAAGATCTGTAATACACACTGACCAGTTGTTCTTTTTCTCCAAGTGACAGGTAACAACACTTGTTCAACTTTTCATGAAAAACTCGTTCAGAACACTCCAAACTCCTGGAAAAAACCCTCCTCCCCAAGAAATACACATCTGTCACTGTTGAGGCAGAAACTGGCAGTAGTGACAACAGCACACATTTAAAAATGTGAACAATTGTCTTTTGTAGAAGTATTTTGCCACCCTAAAACATGTTGCTATAACAATGTCTGTTTTTGTTTTTGAAAACATGGTCAGATAATGAAACAACTGGGCCTTTATGTAATGAACATAGTGTGAATATGTAAAACCGCATCTGATAATGCTGAGTGTTAGTGATGCAGAGAGCTGAATGGAAAAAGATAGGGGGGATTATTATTTGTCTGTAAATAACTTTACAGAAGTATCTGAAAGCTGAGGCTGCTATCCAGTGATGTGGTATAGAAAACTTGTCGTTCGGCAGTGTGAAACACGAGGGGAAATTGTTTTAGTTTTTTCGGGCCTCTTACCTTGATAACATGTACCCAGCCATAGAGCCCTGCAAATCTGTGGATATCTGCATCCACGGATGCAGATGTGGAGATCTGAAGACCATTTTTGTGGATCAGATGTGGATACAAACTTTGTGTCTGTGCAGGGCTTTACCCATTCATACAACATCTGGACAAATACACAAAAAATTCCAAATCCACACAACTGGTTAATATCATACAAAATGGACTCCAATATATTAAAAAAAACTTGATAACTGCCCAGCAATCAACTCTCACTCAGGTAAGAGCTCAAGTGATTAATTTTCACAGTGTGAGATACTAAACAATTTGGGCCCCGATGGACTAGTTGCACATTACAGAACAAGGGGCTCTATCAAAACAGCTCTGCTGCTATCCCCAAGACATTCAAACCTATGGAATGTTAGCAAAATCACCCACCTGATCTGAATTATTGTGGCTACATACACAGGGTGAGAGGTGGCCTCTCCTACAGACAGGACATAAATTATACGGAACTTTAAAGATCACAGTCAACCACTTGAAATTACATCTAGAAATGAATTGGAAACCAGGGAAGCTATTAGAAAGCAGGTGTTGTATGCTTGCTGTGGCTGACATGGGTAAGTAAGCCAGCCAGTCCCTTTCTGTGCTCTCTGAAGCGTCTAAGAAATTTGCCAGGACATACCCCTTTGTAGAGCATGTTGTAGTAATCTGTTTGAGAAATCATTGCACTGTAGAATTGGGGTCTGCATCCAGAGGCGGCTCCAGGCACCAGCGCCCCAAGCGCGTGCCTGGAGCGGCAAGCTGCGGGGGGCACCCTGCCAGTTGCCGTGAGGGCGGCAGTCAGGCAGCCTTCGGCGCCTTGCCTGCGGGAGGTCCACCGGTCCCGCGGCTTTGGTGGCAATTCGGCGGCGGGTATGCCGAAGCCGCGGGACCGGAGGACCTCCCGCAGGCAAGCCACCGAAGGCAGCCTGCCTGCTGTGCTTGGGGCGGCGAAATACATAGAGCCGCCCCTGTCTGCATCAGAGAGAAATGGGGTCCAACTACCTAGCCCACTGCAGATGGAAAAGAGGCATTTCTGGCCACCAATTCTACCTGGAAATTCAGGATCACTTGGATATAAAAGAATGAAACCATAAACAAAGCTAATATTACAGTATAACACAACCAGCTTCATATTCTCCATTATACATGCTTCATACTGCTGATACTACACAAAAGTCTTCAGTACATTCCCATTATCATAATACAATGTAATACAATACCCCTGGTTTGCAGATCTCTTTGTTAGAGGATAGACATGCCCCTTTATAACAGGAGTAGATACCACACCCACCTTCCTCTCCTAATCCTTCTCCCTGCCTACCACCAACAGGTTTCTTTTTTCCTTGACAAAAAGTTTTGCTTCTTCAGCACCAAATGGCAATAGGAGCTTTGATAAGAGAAAACTAACAGAGACTGCACCATCCAGGTCTGATTTTAAAAAATAAGGGGGGTGTCAGTCTGTGTATCCACTGCATGCTGAAGGCATTTCAGCCCAAACCATCTTACCTCCAGTGTCCTGACATGGAAGTTCAACAGGAGAGGTGATAGGTGGGGCTTTTCAGGCAGCTGTTTAATTTGTCTAATTTCTACCTACCCACTTGCCCTCACTCATACTACACTCCTGCTCATGCACTATATTCTATCAATGCCTTTGGCTACACCAAACCATTCCTCTCCTCTTACTCACATCTCTGTGTCATGTTCAGCAAAACTGGAGTCAGACAGCCCATGGACTGTTACTGAGGAGACACCCAGGAAACAAGGAATGTGGGGAGTTAGATTGGAAACAACTCCGCCATGTGGACAGAGCAGTCTACAGGCTTAATAAAGTTCCATTTGTTCAAATTAACCTCCATGCAGCTTCGCTCTTTGCAAATGCAACAATCTCCACAACTGTTTCCTGCTGCCCAGTATTCCTGGAATAGCCTCCCTGATCCACTACAAGCCACCTTGCATGCCTCCTTCAAATCCCTCCTAAAAGCTCACATTTTTGTAACACCCAGTATTTTTAGAAAGAAATTGTGGAGCTACACGATAACTCCAAACTTCAACAATGCATACTAAAATAACCTGTTACATCAATTCCCTTTGTCTAATTTAGGGATCAGTGCTGCAAGGTACTGAGCATCCTTCGTTCCCATTGAAGCAATGAAGAATGTAGGGTGTTCATCACCTTGCACGACTGCATCCTTAAATCGTAAAGTCGTGGGGGCAGGAGACTTGTCTTCTTGCACATAGGGTGCTTTGGAGATAAATACAGCTGGGGTGCTGTAGTAAATAATACATCAGTATAATTAATAACTACCTTCTGGGTGCTCTGTGTAGGAGGAAAGAACAGAACCATTATTAAAGAGTAATACTTCTCTGCTACTGTGAGCTACAAGGGAGTCAACAAAACGTCAATGTAAATAGTATCCAAGCCTGCTGAAACAGCCAAAAGGACTGATATCAACACCTGACCTTGTTGATCGCTCAGAGATGCTGGGCAGCTTTCAATCCTGTCCCAGGCTGAAAGGGGCCAAGAAAATCAGAGGACTCCAAATGATATTGAAGTTACTTCATCACAACTTTCTTGATAGCCTTCCCCCAAAAAGGAAGGTCAGAGCATGAAGCTTGAGGAACTAGGCTTGGTACAGGCCCATCTTTTATCTAAATAACTAATTATGGAAGAAATAAAGACCTGCACTTGTGTCCCTTGGAAGTGGTATTAAGTGGACTACAAGTTTACAGGTTCAGAGTAAAGGGAATAAGTTCCTTTTTGAGACACTATCATTTAGGACACAGTTGATGCTGAAGGAATTCACCCTTTTAAATTTGTAAATTGTTTGGGACAGGTACTGTCTTTGTTCTGTGTTCATTCAGCACCTACCACAACAGGGACCTGGCTTGCAACTGGGGCTCCGAGGAGCTATGGTAATACAAATAATTATAATAAAGTTAGCATCAATATTGTGCTGACCAGTGTTACTGAGCGGAGCGGTTTTTGCAAACCACCATGGAAAAATTCATTTTGTGTGTATCTAACTGGTAAGCATTTGGGCAGATGTTTTATACAGCATGGGGGAAATAATCATGGGACTGTGTCCCCTCCTAGCCCCCCTCTCAAAAATGCTGTGTGTCATTGTCTGAATGTGCTGTTGATCAGGGCCCAATCCTGCAAGTGAGATGCTGCGTGCTTTCTGTGGAGTCACAAACTGCAAAAGCCATTTGGTGCAGATAAGCAGGCTTAGCCACTTGCACAGGTGTCAATACCTTCGGGCACACACTGTACCTGTAATCTTGGCTTGGGATGTCTCCCCAGTTGAAGTAGAAGCTGTGATTGCTCACAGAGTGCCCGATGACAGAGAGAAGCCCAATGAGTATGAATCACACAGATGGATAAGATCTCTAAGGATTTATACTCAAATAAAGAGGCCTTAGCTATAATGTCTGAAGTAATGAGATTCCATGAACACCTGTACAGTAGAAAATATATCTTGATACCTGAGCATAAAATCTTCCTTAAGTTTCTATGACAGGAGGCTGCAGAAGCTTCTCTAGTGAATGACACAGACAGTGGTGACGGTCTTTTCTTTCTCCTGCTCTAATAGTTTAATTTAGCTTCTCACTAAAGCAGTTATTTGCTAATTCACTTCCAGACTCTGGCTATGTCTACACTGCCATGTATGTCGGTATAACTTGTGTCACTCAGGGGTGCGAATAAGCCACATGACTGCCCCATGCGTCACCTCTGGGCTGAGGAGCAGCAGCAGAACCAGGAGCACCAGGGCAGCAGCAAGCGAGGACCTCAGGGAGCATCTCATGGCAGCCGGGTTCGGCAGGCAGGGGCCAGCACCAGTGGGCATTGCCGATCAGCGCTGGGCTCCTTTGGGGGAGAGGCAAGAGCACATTGAGGAGCAGCTCGGAGCTGTGCCATCCACCCTGCCTGGGGAGTGCCTGGCCGTGCAGAGGCAGCCAGGCTCGGGAAACAGGGCAGGGAGGGCTGCTGGGCAGCCAGCCAGCACCCCAGCTCCCATAGCACGTAGAGCCAGGAGCCCGAGTGGGCCAGGCAGCTTCCAATCCACCAGCTCCTGCCCCACAGTTTGAAAATCTCTGTGCTACAAGACAGGCAGAAATCTTGGGGGGGACAGGACATTTTTGCGCCTTGGGTGGCTGCCCCACTTGCCCTGGTAACAGCCCTGACTGTTACTCCAAATACCAAGAGAAAAAAAGGTTCAATCATCCACATAAAAGCAATTAAACCATAAACAAAGTGAATAGTTTTGTGACATCCACACAGCTCTGATTTTCATTCTCTCTGTTACTCATGCCTCAGACTGATTACCATGCCGTAGTCTTCAGAGTTACAGACGCCCCCCAACTTACACAATTGTTCCGTTCCAGAAAGCCTCGCGTAACTCAAATTTTGAGTAAGTCGGAAATGTATACCCGTATGTTACGCAAAAGTTTCCGCAACTTGAAAATCCTATTTCTGGTTTATGGAACTCTTTCTGTAAGTGTGTATTTGCGTAAGTCAGGTCTTGCGTAACCCGGGGAGCGTCTGTATTACCATAATGCAATACAGAGAAATATCTCACATTGTGCAACTTCCTTTATGCAGACTCTGGGTGGGGGTTTCAAAGGTGGCTAAGTGATTTAGGGGCACAAGTCACAAGGCTCTGGTACTTTATCATCAGCTCTTGCCGTGTGAAATATGGTGAGACTGTGTTAAGAGACAGAAATAAGGACCGTGGTGAATGAGGAGAGAAAGCAAGAGATAAGGTGCCAAAATCAAAGGGTAGTCTAAAGGCTTCAGCCACACTCCAGGATATTCAGTGTGCTATTGCAGTGTCCGCATGGGACGTTACTGTGTGGCAAGCTGGTACACTGTAGCTTCACACTCTGGCTTGTAATAAAGTGCTATGTAGACAAGCCGCATGGTGTAATTTGTGCCTAGTGGCCTGAAAGAAGGTGTAACTGTACAAGACTGTCTTAGACTCCCATGTGTATTTGGCCCAACATGATTGAGGTAGGATGGAGCAAGTCCTTGGAAGTTTTTAAAAACAGAGGGACATTTTGAATTGCATCTTGAAAGGGACAAGAAGCCAGTGGAGGTGTGTTAAGGATGGCCCTGTTTCTTTGTTCTTATGAAAAGGCAAGTAGTACAGGCTAGAGCTGCTTTCTAATAGAGAAAGTCCTAAACTGAAAAGTTTGGGTCTGGATTCAAAGTCTGGGAGTACTTAGAGATAGGGTTTCACTTTGGGCCTCTCTCTCCTTTCATATGTTCATATGGATATTTTTAAAAAACAAGTCACTGAATTCATCCCAGAAAATATACATAAATCTGCATGCAGGCAACTGCAAGCGCAGTATATGAAAATGCACATTTAAAACCAAGTAGTTGTACATGCAAGCACCGAATGCCTCTTTAGTACATGCAATTTAATCTTTTGCTTGCATGGTTACCTGATTACACACATGCGCACACATTTTTGCATGTAACCACTTAGGCATCTGGGTTATTAAAAAAATAAAATACTGGCCTATTAAGTTTACCCAAGTATACTACAAAGAATGTTCACAAGGCCTCCACACAAATACTAACATGGGGACCCCATCTCCTCTAACACCAGGTGTACGTAAAAGCCCACCTTTCAACATCAGTGAATCTGTGGCATCTACCAAATTATCAACAGTCTCTATTCCCCTTTCTTCCAGAACTTGTCATTAATTATTGTTTGTAAAAGCCCTTGTGGTCCTTAAATGAAAGGCACTACCTATGTGTAGAAAGTATTATTGTTCTTGTTAGCTCAGTGCTTGTTGTTTGAACCCGATGTCCTGCCAAAAGGAACACCCTCTGAATCTTTCAACAACTATTCCTAGGTATCCTCTATACATTTACTGTTTTCTCATGTGTCCTTGAATTGAGCTCTCAAATTAGATCAATGTCAGCCCCCTTCCTTTTGTAGTTCAGGTGCCACATTTAGAGTTTAGCCTGTTTTTCCCCCACTATCTTGCTACTAGGGTTTTTTTAAAAATAAATACCTGTGCCAAGTGGGTTTAAAATGCTAACACTGATGTAAATGAGTGGAAAATTCTGATTTGGTAGTATTTTACATCCAGTTTTGCACAAGTGTGAAAGGGCAAACTGGTGGAGAATCAGGCCCATGATTTTAGAGTGAAGTCTAAATGCTGCGGAGAGGTTGAACACTAAAAACTGACCTTGGGAGGCTGATAGGTGTGCGCTGGAAGCTGTGGCACAATACACCCAGAAATCAGTGAGATCCCCGTGCTCTCTCAGTGAGGACTTTGTTTTGCAGAGGTCACTTTTGTTGATATAACTTTCAGGGATCTTTTGGGCCATGTTGCCTGCAGGGCTGGCCTTACCATGAGGAGAACTGAGGCAGACGCCTCAGGTGCCAGACTGGGGGGGAGGGGCGGAGGCGCCACTAGGACCCAGAGTGTAGAAAATTGTGTCCGCTGCTGGAGTATATGTATTCTCTCTGCTCTAGATGCACAGAGATGGTGGAGTGCTGTGCTGGAGGAAGGAGGGCACAAGAGACAGAACAGGCAGGCAGGAGAAAAGGTGAGAGGGAATAACAGAAAGCATCAGGAGCTGCAGGGAGAGAGAGGAGGAGGAGCCTCTTATGTACCTCTCTAGCACCCCTAGGAGCCTGGACTGATTAACACCAGCTTCTCAGGGAGCTTCCTGTTTCCTGCTGCTTACCTGAACCCACTTGAGGAGAACAGGCAGTCAGCTGAAGTAGGAGGAGCCAGTTAGGCCCTTAAGGTGCTGATATCTTCCTTCACTCAGGCCCTGCTACCAGCCTGCTTATTTGTCCCCTTCAATTGAGTGTTGAGAGCCACTATAGCTGACACAGAACAGCAGTCAAGAATGAAAGAAGAAAACGCCTCTCTGGGGCAGCATTCAGAAAAAGCAAGCAAGCAAAGGAAGCTTTTCTATCTAAGCAGGGAGGAGCTCTCCTGAGATACATAGACACACATGTTCACGGTGAGTCTTCCGGCTCCAGTGAGGATGTGAGTGGTGAGGAGATGCCTGATCTTCCAGTTAGTCAGAGTGCAGGTGACCTGGCAGCTACTGCAGCATCCATATCTCCATCTCAAATGGATGTAACCATGCACATTCCTGAAGAAAAGTGTAGATCAGAGAAGAGTGTGGTGGAGGCGCAAGAAACAGCTGCTGCTGAGTTTAGTTCCTTAAGTCTAGATCAGGGGTCGGCAACCTATGGCACGCGTGCCAAACACGGCACGCAAGCCAATTTTGGGTGGCACGCCACTGCCTGCCGCAGTCCCGGCCCCCAGCCCCACTCAGCCCCACCGCTCTACCCTGCGGGGGCGGGAGGCAGAAGCTTGGTCCTGCAGCAGCCAAGCTCCCGCCACCCCCGCTTCTTCCACCAGTGTGGTGGTTTCCTGCCCCTCCCCCTCCCTGCCGCCGATCAGCTGATCGCCCTTGCAAGGGGGAGGGGGAGCGGAGCCGAGCCGCAGCGTGCTCGCTGCTCCGTAGAGGAGACAGAGAAGAGGTAGGTTCGGGCCCTTGGGGAAGAGGGTGGAACAGGGCATATCCTTTCCAGCCCCCTGCCGTGAGCCGCTCAGGGCAGGGGGCTGGGAGCACCCCCACTAGCCGAGCACCCCAGCCCTCTGTCCTGAACCCCCCCCCACACCCAGCCTTCTGCCCTGCACCTCCACACACCCCCAGCCCTCTGCCCTGACCCCTGAAATCCCCCCCACACCCAGCCTTCTGCCCTGCACCTCCACACACACCCAGCCTTCTGCCCTGCACCCCCACCCCTCTGCCCTGATCCCTGAACCCCCCCCCACCCCCAGCCTTCTGCCCTGCACCCCCACNCCCTGACCCCTGAACTCCCCCACACACCCAGCCTTCTGCCCTGCACCCCCCTCACACCCCCAGCCCTCTGCCCTGACCCCTGAACCCCCCCCCAGGTCTGGGGTCCCGGCTGCCAGCCCCTTGCCTGCCCCCGCTCAGCCCACTGCCGGCCTAGGTGAACAGAACCCCAGGCTGGAAGCGGGCTGAGCAGGCTGGCGGCGTAAGATCAGCATTTTAATTTAATTTTAAATGAAGCTTCTTAAACATTTTGAAAACCTTGTTTACTTTACATACAACAATAGTTTAGTTATATAATATAGACTTATAGAGAGGGACCTTCTAAAAAACGTTAAAATGTATTACCGGCACGTGAAACCTTAAATTAAAGTGAATAAATGAAGACTCGGCACACCACTTCTGAAAGGTTGCCTACCCCTGGTCTAGATGATCCAAGACTGTGGACCCACTTGAGCAGTAGCCTGAGGGACTTCCTTGTACTGCATGGGCCACAGCAAGTGAAAAACTTCATGTTCCCCCAAAACAATGAAAATAGAAGTTTCCATCCAAAACATTACTGGCGTGAAATCCTCAATGGTGACAAAGTGGAGAGGCATGGCTTATGTACTCAAAAACCCAGAATGCTGCATACTGTTTTTGTTGCAAACTCTTCCAGTCTAATATTCCAGCCACATTGGGTTCTACAGGAACAAAGGACTGGAAAAATCTGCCTAGAAATCTGGCATGCCATGAGAAGGCAGCAAATCACCAGAGAGCATTCCATAGGTGGAAGGAGCTTGAGATGAGACTAAGGTTAAAGACCACCATAGATGATCAGCATCAAGAGAAGATTGCATCAGAGTCTCTTTACTGGCAAAATGTTCTGAAAAGGCTCATTGCCATTGTGAGAATGCTTGCTAGCCAAAACCTAGCACGGCGTGGCACTTCAGATCAGCTGTATGTGCCAAACAATGGAAACTTCCTTAAAATTATGGAGCTGAGGGCTGAGTTTGATGCTGTCCTCCAGGAGCATTTAAGAAGAGTCACCACCCAAGAAATGTACACACACCACTACCTTGGAAAAACAATTCAAAATGAGATCATACAGCTACTGGCAATAAAAGTCAAACAGAAGATTGTGGCAGATCTGAAGTCAGCAAGATATTACTCTGTTATTCTGGACTGCACACTTGACATCAGCCATACGGAACAAATGACTTTAATGGTGCGTTTTGTAACAACAACAGAACCTAGTGAAAATGTCCCTGCAATGGTGACTGTCAGAGAGCATTTTCTAGAATTTATTGACATTGATGATACTACAGGAGCTGGTATGACAAATGTGCTTCTTAAAAAGCTGGAAGATACGGGAATTGCGATAGCTGACATGAGAGGTCAGGGCTACGATAATGGTGCCAACCTGAGAGGAAAGAACAGAGGAGTACAGACACGGATCCGAGAGTTAAACCCTCGAGCTTTTTTTGTCCCATGCAGTTCTCATTCATTGAGCATGGTGGTCAGTGATGCAGCATCAGCTTCTAATAAGGCTGCTGAATTTTTTAATGTAATTCAAAGCATCTATGTATTTTTCTCTGCATCAACTCATAGATGACAAATTTTGAAGCAACATCTGGGAACATCCTCTCTGACACTGAAACCACTGAGTGCCACACGATGGGAAAGTCGAGTGGAGGCGATAAAGTCTATCAAACACCAAATTGGGAAGATCGATGATGCCATAGTTGCCATTATGGAGGATAATGCTATAACAGGAACTGTTCGTGGGAGAACTGTGGCAGAGGGAAATGGAATCACCAGAAACATACATAACTTCAAATTTCTGTGTGGCTTAGTGTTGTGGCATGACATACTGTTTGAAATAAATGTTGTAAGCAAGAGACTCCAAGGTGTTGACCTTGATATATCTGGAGCAATGGAACAATTGGACAAAGCAAAGGCATACCTACAGTCTTACCAGTCAGATGAGGGATTTCAAAACGTTCTGAAGAGTGCATAGAAGTTGGCAGAAGAACTTCACACTGAAGCTATTTCCCCCCCCCCCGCTTCAAGAATACAAGAGTCACCGAAGAAGATGACATTTTGATTACGAGGCACGGGATAATCCCATAAGAGACCCCAAACAACAATTCAAAGTTGAATTATTTAACCAGGTGCTAGATTGTGCAATACAGTCAGTTGAATAAAGAACATTTCATGCAGCTCAAGGAACACAGTAGTATATTTTGGATGTTGTACAATATTCCAAAACTCCTCACTATACCTGAAGAAGACCTACACCAGCAATGCAGGGCACTAGAGACAGTGTTGACACACGATGACATGCGCAATATTGATGCGAGTGATTTAGGTGATGAACTTAAAGCCCTTTCAAGATACATTTCAGCAGGATCAACTCCAAAGGCTGTTCTGGAATATATGTGCACAAATAAGATGACCACCCTCTTTCCAAATGCTTTTGTTGCTCTAACACTTCCTGTAACAGTTGCCAGTGGAGAACGCAGCTTCTCCAAGCTGAAGTTAATAAAAAATACATCTACGCTCCACAATGACACAGGAGAGGCTGGTCAGCCTTGCAACCATCTCAATAGAGCATGAGCTGGCCCAGACTGTGGACCATCAACAGGAAGCAGTTCAAATCTTTGCAACCAAGAAGGCACGGAAAGCACCACTTTGATTATTCAAACAGATAAAAATGCCAGTGTTTACTATGCAGATAGGGTGACCAGATGTCCCGATTTTATAGGGAAAGTCCCGATTTTGGGGTCTTTTTCTTATATAGGCTCCTATTACCCCCCACCCCGTCCCGATTTTTCACACTTGCTGTCTGGTCACCCTATATGCAGACAAGAAAAGTTACATTTGCTGTTCAGGCGTTTGAAAGTTAAGTGTTACTTAAAATTTTTGAACAAGGCATTTTAAGTTGTTATTTCTCTTTTATTGGGGTAGGTAGCAGAGCAGTACCATGAGAGAAGTAGAACAGGAAGAAGGCAGAATTGAGACCTTTCAAAGTTTTGGCCCAAGCGGGGGGGCATGGGGGCATCATTTGAGCTTCCCACCTCAGGTGCCAAAATTTTGTGGGCCGGCCCTGGCTGCCTGAGTGAGTATAGCAAATGAGAACTTAGTGCAAGACAGGGGCAAAGTCTGAGTTAAGGAAGCAAGTTCCTTTGAGCTGGGGTGTCAAAGGGAATGCCTATCAACTAGAACATTATCATTACATAATATGCAAGTCCTTGAAGTCTAGAAAGCACTTAAATTTCAGTCACCAAGGCAGGACAAAGGAAGCAAACAGGAACACTCAGAAACTAGTATGCATTTGTTAATATATCTGATATCCATCCTCTATTGAGTATGTACAAGGGGGATATTTCAATGCAAAACAAATGCCTCTGATCTCTGGTGAGTTTCAGAACCAGAACCCAAATTTTGCAGCAAAAGCTAATTATTAGAATGGGTTGAACGAAACTTTGGATCCAAACAACTTCTTGAATTTTTTGGGAGTGGGTGGGTGGGAAGGGAGGTGATAGGAAGTCTGAATCTGGAGCAGACATTTTGCCTCAGGGCTATCTCGAGATCCTCAAAGAAGTCAGTACTCCTGCTCTTCTATTGCTCAGTAGCACATCTAGTTAGATACACACGTCCAGACACAAAGGCAGGGGAGGCAAAGGTGGCAGTAATTCCCCCACAGTTTGCTGTTTTGCAGTAATTCTCTTTGTCTCAGGGTCTCTACACCTCACAGTGTTGCATGTCCCAGGGTCTCTACATCTCACAGTGTTGCATGTCCCATAAGCTTTACTTCCCATAAGTTGCACAGGGTCTCATGAAGCTGCTTTGTGCTGCCCTTCTGTTGTCCCCCCACCCCCCCACACACACACACAGTCACCCTCCCAAGCTAAAAATGCATGCAGTTTTGTTTCTTGTTGCTGTTACCATAGGCATCCTTCCATCATGTTGTCTGTGGGCATTCCTAAATATAGGAACACTTCTGCAGTGGAGATGATACTCCATCAGAGAAGGGGGTGTGGGAAGAAGTTCCCTTCCCTCAATAAATTAGAATATTTCCAATAATCCATCTTCCTAAATCTACATTCCTCCATAGATGCTGGACACCCCTGCTCAGGAAGATATTTGTTTAGTAGAATTTTCACCCTTGTTCTCCTCTGTCATTGAATCTGGCACCAAATATTCATGTATTTGTTGATCCTTCTGAAGAAGTCAAGCATATTCTGAAAAAAAATTATTCTAAATAATTCCTTCCAAAGCCTATTTGAGGCTCTTAACTCTGCCAACCCTGTGCATTTAGCTGTTATTAAAAGGTTTGCCCCATTCTTCTTCCTATACATCTCCCTATTTACAGCTTTGCAAAATTAGCATATACCAACCTTCCTAATACCTTCACCTGAGAAATAGCAGCCCTCATTCACTTAACATGGCCCTCTCTCTGTTCCCAGACTACGGTATATTAGTGCTGACTAGAAGTGCAAGAGGTACCCCAGGTGAAAATCAGACCAGAGACTGCTCAGTAACTAATCTAATAGTCCCAGAGCTTTTTGTCCAGAGAGACTATCTACAGAAGTCACAAAGGTATATTCTCCCTCCCCAGTGTATTGAGAGGAGAATAGGCCTCATGGTATACACATTATACTCCTGAGGGAACTCTGCGCCTAAAAATTATGTGCCAAAAATTAAAAATTATGCGCACAATATTTTAAAATTCTGCAAATGTTATTTGTCAATAAATAAATGTGGCTCCAGCATGGCAGTGGGGAGCACAGGCCACTGGCTGCATTGAGGTGGGAGATCACCCTGAAGCCCCCACCTTCCCCAGCACAGAGACTCGGCAGTGAGGATGCACCCGACCCTGACACAGTGCAAGGGCTGGGCCTGCCCCAGAAACACCCTGGGGCCCCGCCCCTCTGCCCCAGGCGCACCAGGTGTGGGTATGCAGGCTCAGCCCAGCAGGATCCAAGTGTGGAGGGACTTAGTGGGGGGGGGATACAGGTGTAGGGTAGAGGTTTGTGTGTGGGGAATCCGGGTGCAGGTGGCTCAGTGGGAGATCTGGATGTAGAGGCTCATTGGGGGGTTCTGGGTGCAGGGGCAATGGGACTCTGCAGAGGATCCAGGTGAAGGTGGTTGGGGCTCAGGAGAGGGGGCTGGGTGTGGGGAGATGGGGCTCAGCAGGGGGTCTGGGGCGGTCCAGGTGCTGGGGGAGTGGGGCTTGATCCAGGTGCAGCTGGTTGGGGATCAGTGGGGGGGTGTGTGTCTGGGTGTGGGGGGAGACTCACTGTAGGGGTCCAGGTGTAGGGGGGTAGGGTTTGTCAGGGTGAGGATTCGATGGGCCTGCTTAATAGGGGAGCCCCAGCTGCTGCCAAGGGGACACTGCATGCCGGGCTCCCGCTTCCCCCTGCTATTCCCCTATCCCCTTTTCTTCTCCATCCCCCTCCCCTCACTCCCACATTCCCCTTCCCCTGCCCTATTCCATGCCCTTTCTTCCCCACTGTCTCTTCCCCTCACGCCCCCTTACCCAGCCCCACCGTGGGCACTCACTGTTGCACAGAATAGAAAACAGGAAGGCTCCCAGAACACAGTAGGGGAGCTCGACTGGCACTAGGACCCAGGAGGCAGCATTCAGCTGCAGCGTCAGCGGAGCTGAGACACAGCCTCCGTCATCTGGGCAGCTCTGTGCTTGCAGAATGAGAGGGGGGGGAGGCAGTGGCATGTAACCCTGTTTGCCTCACCTCTGTTTGGAGGGGGCAGTCCCTCCAAAAAACTGTCCCCATGGTCACCCCCTCCCCCAGCGTGGCTTCCCTGCCATTTTCTGCAGGGAAACACAGGAAATCTGCGGGGGGGCGTGTTTCCTGCGGGCAGTCCCGCAGAATCCCTCCAGGAGTAACACAAATCTTCCCAGAAGAAAGCTGTGATCAGTAAATCCCAGATTCCTTTCAGTATTTGTATTTTCCCTGTCTTAAGGAGGACTTCCCTCCCATAGGTGTCCTTCCTCAAGTAGTATCAGTGAATCTGCTTTAGAAGGTGTAAGGATTGGACAGGTAATAAGAAACTTTGTCTGGTTATCCCAGCAAAGTGTATGCAGGGAACAGAGTCTGAAAACAGTTGAAGTGGAACACAGCGTCCTGTGCTTCTCTAGCAGGCTTACACTTTGGACATGTATAGTGCCTGTCATTTGAAGATCACAAAACTCTTTATAAGTACATGCACGCACACACTTAGGGTATGTCTACCCTGGAATCGGAGGTGTGGTTTGCAGTTCATGTAGACATACCTGAGCTAGCTTTAATCTAGCTAGCACTTCTTAAAATAGTGGCAAAGATGCGGCAGCACAGGCTGCACAGACCTGCCCAGAATCCTGGGTACCTATTGGTGTTGCTAGCCCAAGCCAACGTCTGTGCCACTGCATCTTCCCCCTGTTATTGATATTTGTGCTAGCTATTAACGCTATCTTTAAGCATGTCTACCCAAGTTGCAATCTGTCCTCTGATTATAATGTAGACGTACCCAAACATGCACACAGTAAATTGAGACACAAAAAAATTAAGTGACATGATCAATGGCAGAGTATGGAGTAGAACCTAGGGCTCATTGCTCCCACTTTATGTTTTAACTCCAAGA
This sequence comes from Platysternon megacephalum, assembly GCA_003942145.1. Lineage (NCBI taxonomy): Eukaryota > Metazoa > Chordata > Testudines > Platysternidae > Platysternon > Platysternon megacephalum. The sequence continues at coordinate 1,571,316 of QXTE01000193.1, read as the reverse complement.
TAACAGTCCAAAACCATTTTAACCAGTCTGAGTTTAGCATGTGCATTTCCCTTTTTAGTATGTCTGTGGCATTTAATATAGTAAACAAAAGCAGAAGCCACTTTTGGGTGCAGGTACAATAATGTTGGGAACATTAGTAATAGATAGACTGGATACTGCTTACTCTTAGCCCAGTGAGAAACCAATTCTCATCAGACAGGGAGAAAATAGAGGGGGTGAACCAGACAAGAAAGTGAATTACGCTCAGATAACAGTAGAGAGGGGTAGATTTCTCTCATATATGCCCAAGTGGTGGTGCATCTCTTCTCCGCTTTTTGCCATTGGTTGTCATGGGTATATTAGTCTGCTAGACAAACACCTTTCTCTGCAGCCAGCCAAGTGGCTGAGTCAGCTTCTCCCATAGGAGATATAATGTTGCAGTTTATACATTGTGGGAATGAGCCAACAGGAAATGATTTTAAATGACCTATTAAAATCAGCATTGCCCCACCCAAGCTGTAAACACCTGAACTCACCAACACAGTGGTTCCACTCCCAGAGTTCAGAGACTGTTCCCCCACTACTAGTTCCCAGCACATCATTGTTTTGCCACTCAACTTGCCCGGAGAGTGAATCTTATAACGCTGACTGAGCTCAGCAGCTCTGAAGTGCGCTTGGAGGAGAGATAGCTCAGCGGGCTGGTAATGGGTTACTGAGCCATTTAACTCTACATCACCAGCTGAAAACGGATTCAAGCGGGTAGTCACCAAGAGCTGTTGCTGTCTGTACTTCAGTGGCCTTTGTGAAATGAGTCCAGCCCCTGGTGGTTATTAGGAGCTCCGTGTAAAGATACAGACAGAGAGAACTTCTGTAACATCGTCCACAGCACAGTTGGTGCTAACTGTACCCTTTGTTGCAGTAGACTCAGACTAAATTAACCTCCCACTCTTGATAGAGTCCCTCCAGCTCAGGCTAGTGGCCGATTGGCAGGGTATCATGGGGAAGTCTGTGCTGTCCCTTTTCTGTGGACAGAGAATTTCAATCTCCAGGTCTGCCCAACCCTCACCCCATGTCCCTGTTTTGTCATTTGTTGCCCCCTATATTTAGTAGTTTCCTCATCCTGTGGCCCATGCCTCCTCCAAGGGAGGTGGGCCTTTTGTTCTTGTAGGCTCACACCCGCCTTTCCCAGAAGACAGACAGACATTGCATCCTAGCCCTGTTTTTTCATTCTTTGTCTCTGTATTCAGTTACATTCTGAGGCCCTGCCCTCATTTGTGAAGGGAGTTTCTGTTGTTCTGGTGGGCTTTGCCCACCATTCTCAGGATTTAAATAGGCTGACAGTTTTCACAAGTAATCAATCCACTTCAGAGGCACTGACTTCCCCAGTTCCCGGGGGGTGCTCGACCCCCGCTCCACTCCAGGCCCCACTCCACCCCTTCCCCCAAATCCCCATCCTCACCCTGCCTCTTCCCATCCTGCCCCATTCTGCTCCCTCCACTGCCTCTTCTTGCTCCCACTCCTCCCCCTCTCCCAGCACCTCCTGAACGCTGCTGAACAGCTGATTGGTTCTCGGTGGGCAGGAGGCGCTGGGAGAGAGAGGGAGGCGCTGATTGGTGGGACCTGCCAGCGGGTGGGAAGCACTTGGGGGGAAGGGTAGGAGCTAATCAGTGGGGCTACCAGTGAGTGCTGAGCAGCCACTCAGTTTTTCCTGTGGGTGCTCCAGCCCCGGAGCACCCATGGAGTTGGCACCCATGATCCTCTTCACAGTGTTTTTTAAAGGTTAAGCTGCTGAGCAGCTGAACAGCAAACACCAGAGGGAGAACCACAGTTTGTGAGAGCTCCAAATTCCTTAGAAATATATGTGGAGCCACCATGTCAAAGCAAGAGCTTTTTGACAAAGCTCACCAGTGAGACTGAAATGCTGTATATTCCACAAGCAACCTTTTCACGATTACATGCCAAAAATGGGGTCTGCCTAAGGAATCAGCCCAGCACCAGCTCCCAAGAATCTAGCACATGAAGATCAAGACAGAGGTCAAAGCTAGTCTGATCAAGAGAAAAAAAAGTGGTGGTGTATTCTGTTTACTTGCAATACACTATTCAGTCACTAGCTGTTTCGCTGTGCTGTACAGAGGTCCAGACAGGTCAACAAACCAGAAAAATCTGGAGTTCATGTGTGGAAATCCCTTTCTTTGTGCCTGTATTTCTATCTTTTTCTTTATTAAATGCCTCCTGTTTAAGAAGGGCCATAGATTCCATGAATCACAAGTGGCACTTTATTGTAATCTGTATTATCATAGCACCTCGAAGCCCCAGTCACAGACCAGGACCAGTGCTAAGTGCAAACAGAACAGAGAGTTCCTGCCCCAGAGGGTTTATAGTCTAATGTATATGGCAAGAGACCATAGATGGGAGAGTACAAGGAAACAATTAGGCAATATCGTCTAAATAAACAAGTGTAACCAGGCTGCCTAAGCAGTACCCTCCTGTGGCCCATCATGGGGCAGCTCACCCAGCTGCAGGTCCCCAACAGTTAAGTATCGCTCCTCGCAGGTCCATTGCTATGGTGCTTTAGCCCTCTGTCTATGGCACACTTGAGTCCTATCTCTTACCTAAACTCATCAATTTTAAGGCCAGAAGGGACCATCCTGATCATCTAGTCTGACTTCCTGTACATGGCAGGCCAGAGAACCTCACCCACCCACGTTTGCAATGGGCCCATAATCTCTGACTGAATGACTGAAGTCCTCAGATCATGATTTAAAGACCTCTTCTGGGGTATTAGGGTCCAACATGAAAGGAAAACCAGTGAACTCAAAATCAGGCTAGTCTTGGGATTCATTGGCAGACCTCACCCTTTTGCACAGAGCTTGTCTCAGTTAGTCCTTTTCTTATCAGTTTTCCTGAGCCTAGTTGTCCCATCCAGTGGGAGGCTTGTCCAGGTAGCAAAGTGTCTCAGGATCTTGGCTGGAACCGGGCTTCCTTCATCAAGGACGACGCAAAGATGTGCATTCCTCCCCGTTCAGCCCTCAGCTGAGCTAGGTCTCCTCCTTTTAATGCCCCTCTCCATGCCTGACATGTATTGCAGATGTAGCAGAGTTGGGCCAACAGACTCTCCTTAATCCTCTGGTTGCCAGAGTGAGCCTAGCTGCCTTATTAACCCCGTTGTTGCCCATGTGGGACCTATCTGCCCCATCACAGCAAGAGAGAGACAGGGTGAAGGAAGGGATAAAACACACAAGCAGAGTGAACAATGTGGCAAATGTCATGTTAGTGCCACGATTATTAATTTTTTTTTGGCTGTGTTTACCTTAGAGGGGATCAGCTATATAGAAAGGGAAAGAGGGTGAGAGAGACAGGGAAGGGGAGGAATGAGCAAGAGGGGCCAGTCACTAGTATGGAGTGAAGCTGAGGAGAAGAGACTGTGAGGGAGAGGGAGAGAGAGGGGGGCAAAGGAGGAGGGTTGGAGCAAACAGCCAAATCAGCACAGGGCCTCTACCCACCCTCCCAAGGGAACCAGATGGTAAAATGATCAACAGTGAAATAAATGTGGTCAATTAAATAATCATCATCATGTTGTAGTGAGATGGATGGGGGCATTCCACGCCTTTTTAAAAAGCTATAATTTCATCTGTCTGCAGACTTGGGAAGACGGGAGGGCACTGGTTATTCTTTGGAAGGTTTCCTTCCTTCCCAACTTGAGGCCTGATTCTCAGTTACACGAAGGCTTTGGAACTGCTCCCTGCAGAAACATGGTTAAGCATGAATCTGGCCACAAAAAATGGTGCAAGACACATCTCTGTGCCTTTCCAATTTACTAAGGCTATGTCTACACTACAGCTTATGTTGGCATAACTTATGTCGCTCAGTAGTGCGAATAAACCGCCCCCCTGAGTGACATAAGTTACATTGACATAGTGCTGTCCACACCGGTGCTTATGCCGGCAAGAGAGCTTCTCCCGCCACATAGCTACTGCCTCTCATGGAGGTGGTTTTATTATGCCAACCAGATGTGTTGCAGTGGTGTAGCTGCATTGCTGCAGAGCTTTATCTGTAGACAAGCCCTACGTTTGCTTCCAAGCTGACTGGTAAAGCTACAGGTAGCAGAAGAGTGCTATGTTCAGCCTCTCATTGAGATCTTCAATTAATATTTCACTTTAAGTTTTGTGAGGTGCCCAGATACCATGGTGATGGATAAAAAAATAATAATAATTTTTTCAAAAACTGATGGTGTCACCAGGACCACCAAGTATTAATCAATCCGAGCCATGTGCCAAAGCTCAAAGCAGATTGCCTACTTGGTGCTACTGCTTTATTTAAGAAAATCTATCACACTATACATTGTTTAAAACTCATGACTAGGTGAGAGGAGACCTGTCTTCCATTTCTGGTTCTGCCATTGACTTTCTGTGTGATCTTGGGCAAGTCATCTAATCCATCCGTGCCTCAGTTTATCCATCAATAAAATGGGGATAAAAAGACTTCCTACTTCATAAGGGAATTGTGAGGCTGAATTCATGGATGTATTCAAAGAGCTTTGAGATCTTGGAATAGAAAGTGCTATGGAAGAGTAAAGCATCACTGTGTTATTGCCTGTGAATAGGCATCCTTTCAACACAAAGACACAGTATACTGAGGGTGAGTACTTTCACTTTCATTTCTATTGAAGAAAAACTAGTCCTTTCAGAAGAATAAAGTTTGTGGTGAGTTTGGGCTCTTTAAAAAAAATGCTGTATTTGCGGTATCTGTGTGCAAAGTAAAAAACCTGAAAATATCTTTAAATGGCGAAACCAAAACCCAACAACTCTTTTTCATGCTGTGATCACTCAAAAACAGCTGATGGGATTTCACAAAACTTTCCAGAATCAATTTACCTTTGAGCTGAGGGTTATTTTTGGGGAAACTTTATAAGTGCATGAATATAAGAGCTTAGGATAGAAATGCTTTTACAACCATAATTATCACATCACACAACTTCATTGTGTAACATGACAGGGAATTATGACTTGCCCAGTGTACAAGCTGCAATGAGTTGTAACTGTAGCCATTAACATGCAAATCTCTTGCAGCGTCCATGAGCATATCCTTCTCCCAGGCAAAAAGAAACTAGTGTCAGATTTCTGTAGCCGTAGTTCACACACTCCTTATTACATAGTCTCAGCCTGGGGGGTATCCAAAATGATAGTGCTGGTGAGTGCTATGAGGTACAGATGATTCAGGAACATCCCATCCTTCCAGAGATGTTTTTATACACATTTGACTCACAAGCCATATTTTCAGATGTGGACCCAATGGATATGCCACTAAAAACACCCCTGCACCCTTTGTACCAGCACAAATCCTGCACTTGTGGACATATCTCCATCTGTACACACACAGGCAGATTTTTGCAGGCAATTTGTATACTAATAGTTAGCCCTTTGGTAGTGCTTTTTAGCTAAGGCTCTCAACATGCTTTACAAATATGAACTCTCAGGCTCTTCACTTCCCTGTGAGGCGGGTAAGTGATGTTATCACCAATTTACAGACATGAAAGCAAGCCCTGACCAGTTTAAGCAGACAAGTTTGAAAATGTTGGCTTCAAGTTATGCCCCTACATCCATAATCAAGCACCCAAACAAGTGGCTTGATTTTTCAGAGTTTCTGAGCACCCTTGGCTCTCACTGGAGACCATGAGAGTTGCAGGTTTGGTGTTCAGCTCCCTCTACTTCCTTTATTTAGGTGCCTAAATAGCAATCTTGGGGCCTTGCTGTGGGGCAAAATTTGAAAATTCTGGTCCAGATTGTTTGCTGAAATTAACACAATGGGTCTGATTTTTTTTTCTTGCCTTTCCCTTTCTGCCATCATTAACACCTGCACAAAGTGGGGATAAAATGCTACAGAATCAGAACGATAGCTCATGACATCCACTTTGCATAGGTATGCATTTAGGTCATGGAGAATGAGAGCCAGCACCTCTCTTGAAGAGGCAGGTGTAGAAACCACAACTTCTGAGAGACGTCACCAATCTTCGGAGAGATTGTCTTACATCCCCTAGATCTAGTGGCTACTGCAGCAGATTTAGCCACTCTTTCAGAAGCCGTGAAAACTGAATGGGCCCAGCTCCCGCAGGGAAGGAAGCAAGAAGCACAAAAGCTGGTACTGTGGGAAGGGACTTAGAGACTTGCTGTCCATCTAAATATGTATTTCTAGAGCACCCATCACATACTGTCTAGGCACCTGAGATCCGACTAAGGGTAGAGGACAGGAGCTAACACAGAGACTCGCACCGAAAATTAGCCTGATTCTCAGTTGCACTAAGGTGACTTTACACCATTCTAACAGTGTAAAGAGGTATTAAAGTGGATGTAAATGACACCTACTATAAAAGGGGTCTTGGTGTAATTGAGACTCAGGCTCTAGTAAAAGTATTATGCACTCTCGGGGGCAGTTCGGGCATAAGAGTTTGGCTCACAGAAGAAGGACATGAAGAAAGATGAAGATAGTTAAATTCTTGTTTAAATTGTTGGGATGGCAGGGTAGGTGATGATTATTATATATTCTTTGTATTACCATAGCATATAGATCCCTAGTTGGGAAGACGAATGGGTACAGCGTCTCAATTCTTAGGAACTGGGAGAACGTGGAAACTGAGGAGAGGTCCAGACTGATGTATACAATAAAGTCCAGTTCTCATTGGGGAAGGACATGGAAACCAATATGGACTGTCATTCCTAAGAACGGCCATACTGGGTCAGATCAAAGGTCCATCCAGCCCAGTATCCTGTCTGCCGACAGTGGCCAATGCCAGGTGCCCCAGAGGAAGTGAACCTAACAGGTAATGATCAAGTGATCTCTTTCCTGCCATCCATCTCCATCCTCTGACGAACAGAGGCTAGGGACACCATTCCTTACCCTTCCTGGCTAATCTGCTTTGGTTTGTAAATTACAAAGGACACATTTACTCGCAAAAACCATCAACTCTGGGGAAGATTTGTTTTATTTTATTCTGAGATCACAATTCATCATCTTAGCTGGACGATCAGGAAATCGCCATAGCCATGCTTTGGCTTATGATTATACGCTGAACAAAACCCATTCTTCTACTCATACCACCTGGCACTGAATAATGAGGAGCCCAGTGGGGTTGCACCATAGGTCTCTGTATATGGAGGAGGCAGGGGCTGCGTGGTGGGCTAGCAGGAGCATGGGGGAGCTCTTAAGGGACACACTGAGGATGGAGGAGCCTGAGAAGAGCTGCTTTTCCATCTGGAAAAAAACAGAGAAGGCTACACTCCATGCTGGTGCTGAGGGTGAGACCCCCTAAAGGCAGGGGTGGCCAACCTGTGGCTCCGGAGCTGCATGTGGCTCTTCAGAGGTTAATATGCGGCTCCTTGCATAGGCGCTGACTCCAGGGCTGGAGCTACAGATGCTAACTTTCCAATGTGCCGGGGGGTGCTCACTGCTCAACCCCCTGCTCTGCCCCAGGCCCTGCCCCCACTCCACCCCTTCCCCTGAGCCTGCCATGCCCTCACTCCTCCCCCTCCCCCAAAGAGTCTCCTGCGCATGCAAAACAGCTGATTGCGGCAGGCAGGAGGCACTGATCGGCGGGGCTGCTGGAGGGTGGGAGCTGATGGGGGGGCTGCTGACTTATTACTGTTGCTCTGTGGCAATGTACATTGCTAAATTCTGGCTCCTTCTCAGGCTCAGGTTGGCCACCCCTTCCCTAAAGGGGACTTTTCCACAGGCTGGCCCTTAGTTCAGAGGCATGCAACTGTCCCCGTGATGTTAAGCAGAAATCAAGGGCTCATTCACTGTTTGGCATTTGGACCGTCAGCCTTGTAATGTTCCTTCCTGTGAGCAGGTGGGGGAGTTCACAGGCCATGTGTTCTCCTTTGCCCCTTCTGAGGGAAGGGAGCTCCCAGGTGGCTTTGGACTGCCTCCTGCTTACCGTGTGCTGAGGCGGAGTCTCTAAAACTAAACAATAAAATACCAAAGGCCACTGACCTACAAAAGCTGCCAAACAAATCAGGATGGGCTGGAGGGAAGAGCACAGGGAAGAGGGGATGTTTTTTGTCCCCATGCGTATTTACTCCGCGTGTCAGCTGACCTTGTTTTTCTAAGCTGCCCCTCGTTCATGGTCATGGTGCAGCTGTGCAGACTTGCTGCCTCTTTCTGCGTGAAAATGGTACCACTCAATGCAAAGGCCCTCGGCATCCCCATTCCTCTCCCCGAGAACCACATGGGTTTGTCTTGCCTCTTCAGCCACAGAGTGTCTCATCTCTCTTTCCATGCACCTGCTGTTTTTGTGGTTCTCCCAAGCTTTTCATCCCCCTCCACTACCTCCTCCTCCACTCTTGTGAGTTTTAACAACAGACAAAGAAAAACACTTATATGTTATTCTTAAAATGCTTTCATTCCCCAAACTCTTTGTGTCTCACCCTGCATGCTTCCAAACATTTCAGGGTTCCCCTGTCCACAGGAAGCACTGCTGACAAAGAATCATGTGCTTCCATCTCATTCATCCTATTGGCTGATTTTAGTATCAACACCTTATGCCACAACATCCACAAGCACTGCTTTTGCTCACCCTGGGGAATGTTGCAGCATTGGATATGATCCATTGCTGGAATCCCCCTGGCTCAAGGCATTGTGATGACTCAGCCACACCTTTGTCCTCTTTAGGGGTGGGTGAATTACTCCAGATTATTATACAATAAACTCCCAGAACCTTTGCCTATTTCTAGTTCCAGAGTTGAACTAACTGTTTTTTGGTGGTTCTGAAATGTTTAGAAAAGGTTTTGTTCACTTCAGGATTCTGGCTGGGATAGGAGGACTTGTGAGGCAGTGAAAAATCCTATTCTATGGAAGCAGATGATAGTTTTTTTATATAATAATCTCTGGCTGAGTGCTCAGAGCTGTACAAACATAGTGGGAGCAGGATTGGGCTCATTGGTCTGATACTGTAGAACAGGGACAGACTAAACTTCTGCTCTAGTTTGTCATCTTGTGCCCCATATTGGTTAGAGTTGACAAGGGATCTTGCACCGGTCGTTGTGCAAAGGGTTCACAAAAACTCTTTGGTGCATATATTATGTGTTTGTACAGTGCCTTGCATGATCAGGCCCTGACCTGGCTGAAGTCTCTAGGCAGTACTGCAATATATATATTTAATAACCATAAAGAAGGGTGTTCTAAGAAGACATCCACAATCTCCTGAGAGAACCTGTTGTCGCATGAATTTCAGATTTAAGGGATTAAATTTATCCCTGAGGTAACTCCATTGACTTCAGTAGAGTTACCCTAAGGACAGATTTGGCACCTGAAGGCACTCCGAGAGGTAGGTTACCTTTTAGAAACCTGCATAGATACAATGTTTGGATCTTCATCCAGACCCTGTGAGGCTTGCTCATCACTAGCCCTTTCCATTGCACAGAGAGGGAACTGCTTATGCAACAGCTACACCTGCTCAGTCCTCCACTCAGGCAGGCCAAGGGTCAGAATTCATTACCAGAATGGCTTAAGTTTAAGAATCTTCAGGATCTGTTTCCTCTCACTTGAGTAATTTACAGCATGGCAAGTGACTTTTACAGGCACTGGAGGGAAAGTTCACTGTACCTGAGGGAAAGTTCACTGTACCATTTGTGTTGAGTCATTGACTTTTTCCTCCTCTAATACTGGTCCTGGTAGTAGCAGGAATTATGCTAATCTTACCCATGAGTGAGGCCATGGATTATTCAAGCTGTTGCTTGGCAGCACAGAGTAAACATAACATCTTGTATTCATGTACAGTAGCACTCTCATCACAAAGTACTTTATAAACTAATCTTCAAACTTGACACAGGATTCACTCCATCCACCCTAGGGTTAAGTGGAGTGGCTGTTTAACAGCACACAGTAGCCTTATACAACAGTTAAGGACTGGAAGTCAAGAGTCTGTTTCCAGCAGAAACAGCGGAGGCAGTTTAGGTAGGAGAACATAATTACCCCTGTTGCACTTTGGCCAGAACAGCAGGGCCAGATCCTCAAGTCATGTAAATTCGCAAAACTCCATTGATTTGAGTAGGGCTATGCTAATTTACACCAGCTGAGGGTCTGGCCCAATATATCTTCCAAAGAATGCTATGGATTCTATGATGCCCACAAATGATCAGAAGTCCCACCTACTGTAACATTAAACACCACTCCCTCCTGCAGTTAGGTATCCTCTAGGATCTCCCATCACATTACAGTGCCAGAACACCTCCACTTAGCACGTGGGAGGTGTCAAAACAAGAAGAGAATGTTGCTGCATTGATACCTAGCAAAAGATGTATTGGGGTAATGCAGCACTGTCAATTTCCATGCAATGTCAGGACATAGAGGGCCAGATTCTCTGCTGCACAGCGATCCACTCAGTGAGGGAGCCCCTGTGCACAGTGTATAAAAGGTGAAATACATCTAACAGGTGGGAATGAAGGAGAGCATTTGGTTAGAAGGAGAGGGAACATGGTCTGATGGGGTCTCTGAATGTGGCATTTGGGGGAAGATCAGGTATCCAGTGATCCCTCTTCATGCACATTGTTTCCGGGAGAATTACAGACAGTCAGCAGGATTAATTCACTATTTAGTCTGTTCTGCCTATAATTGGAGAATACCCATTAATATCTTCCACTCCCGTATATATTTTCACATTTGTAACCCTATTGTGGTCCTGTGCTTCTGAATGAGTAGCATGGATAAGACTCCTCAATAACATTCATTAAAATGTTGATACCTTTCTCTCACCAAACCTCCCTGAGGTGGAGCACCTGGGACCAAATTAATGCCTGTTGAAGGCCTCTAGTTTTAATGGAGTTACACCATGGATGAATCTGGCCCCTAATCCGTGTGTGTGTATGAACACATCACACTCCACAATGCTCTCAGTTTCTAGATCTCCTTTAGCACTGATCCAATTTCTTCAAGACCCCTCCTCCCCCCAAAAAATACTGTGCTTGAAAAAATTCCATTGTGCCCCTCCCATTCTAAGTAAAGTTGCTGTCCACACCCAGGGAGAGGAATAGAGGGGGAGCAGGAGGAATTTGTAGGAGTGAGGAGAAATATCACAACGTTATTCGAGAACAAAGATCAAATTAGTACTGCTGTAAAAAAATCCCATTCTCCACAGTGATGTGCTAGCACCACATCTCCAAGCCTTCTAGCATTAGTGTGACAGGCAGCCTGGAGAATAGCCTGGATCGTGCTGTGCAGAATCACAGTTCCCGGGACTTGGGGAACAGACATAAGACCTTTCCCTTTCCCCAGTCTGATATCAGATTTCACATCTCTTGTTTTGCTGACTACATTAGAAGAGCTTTGTTTTCACAGTGAATTTTCTCCCTAGCTCTCTACACTCCTCCCATCCCACCCTAGACTTTTTGTTATACACAATCCGATCTTATTCCTAAATTTCACAGTTTGAGTTAATGATATTTAATAGTTAGAGGTTGGGGGCACGGGAGATCTCTTGGGCTCTATTCCTGTCTCTGCCATTGAATCACTATCACACACAGTTAGATAAGTCACTTCTGTGGCTGAGTTTCTCCATCTGAAAAATAGGGATAATCCTTCCCTACCTTCCAAGGATATTATGAGGCTTACTTACTGTTTGTAAAGCACTTGGAATCTTCACATGAAAGGATCTGTATGAATGCAGAGTATCATTATTAAAATACAGTATTATAATTCTGCCCGGTGCCCAAATGACATTACTGAAGCCCTCTGGGACAGGAACACTGCTTGGACTATAACATCACATTGTCATATTTCTTGGAAATTGAATGAGGGTAAAAGTCTCTGCAGCACTAGAAAGCACAAATTGGCTATTCCTGCAGAAGAAGCAGACAACTATGTACCCAGACAGAGAACTTGTAACCACGACGCTGCCTGAGGTCAAAACTTGAAGCCACAAAAACAAGAATAAACAGAAGTCTCATCCAGTTGTGAACAAACCCACTACATTCCGTCATCAGGCACAGTGTGAAAGTGAGATGTGGGAGAGAGAATTTATGATTTATGTGGGACTTTCCATTCGTTTTGTGAATGTTTTAGAAAAGTCCCAGCTGCCACTCATTAAAGTCATGCAAATTCTATTAATCTGCCTGTCTAAAATCTATTTAATCTAGATCTGGTCAAACTACCAGTTGGGAGTAAATTATGTAATGAATTTAACTCTTTTTTTCTGGTTACAAATTGTTTATAAATCCATCCTGATTTCTGGAAATGTATTTGATATTCACAAGTAATCACTGAATAGTTTTTGCAAGCAAATTTCAGCCTATGGGGTGTTCTCAAACTGCTCACTTCATGTGTTCATTCTTTCTTATGTATACTGTGTGATCGATCACTTAGATTGCAAGGTATCATTTCTGCCCCATGCATTGGATGACTGGAACTTTTTAAGAAGAACAGCTATCTAAAAAACTGACAAAAGTGAACAGAGGACACTCATCTTCAAATATAATTGTTCACATAGGAATATGAACAACGTTCATTCATATGAGCATCCCTTTGAACCCAAACCCATTCACACAGATATATATGGATAGCAAATAAGGTGGCAACTATGATCTGACTGAATGGGCAATCAGAATTGGAGCATACATTCACTGATATTATCTTGTGGTATTCAACTAACTCTAATCTAATTCATTTCACCAATCTCTTAATTTCTAATGGACTCATCGCCATGGTATCAAACACCAGCTCTGAGGCAGGATGGGCTGCCTGGTGACGGGTTTTGTTTTGTTTATGTCGATATCCCAAATGCTGGGAATTTGCCATCACAGATCAGAAAACTGGTCCACCTAGTCTGACTTCCTGTCAACAGCCAATACCAAATACTTTATAGAGAAAAATGAAGCTGCCATTGTTGGCAAAATCTGAAAGCCATAAATAGAGATGCGTGGGGTGAAAAATACAGATACACCTTTGAATTTGGGTTATAGCTTTATCTGTTTACTCAGGTTTTTGCTGGATGGGAGGGGTTTAATTCTACCTTGATGTAGAGCACTTTTCATGTTGACAATGTCTCATTTTAGGATCTGTGTGCAGTTTGATATTTTGTACGTGTGCCTAGAAGTGGGAGTTGAAAAATAAACTCCATAGAAGTGCTCTGGACTTGGAGAGTTTTGGGGAGGGAGAGAGTGGGAAATGCTAACTACTTTGCTGTTAGGAAAGCAGCTGTGGCTCCTACACTGGGACAGTTGGCAGGTATCCTTTTCAATGTACCTGAGCAATTATATAGTGTTGTTTGGAGGCAGAAGGGCTAATCTTCCTGATGCCCATACACCATTAGCTGAAGTAGGAGGCTGAAAGTGCCTCATGTAGCTTGCATAACTCCAAATGTTGTTATTGGTCATAAAATTATCCTGTCCCCTATTTAGTGCCAGCTACAATATTTAACTCTCTGACCTGCTCCAGGACACAGTGAATTCCACAGGCTGACTACATGCTGAGAGAAGAAGTATTTATTTTTATTCTGTTAACTTCATCTAGTGAGCTCTTGTTCTCGTGTTATGGGACAGGCTAAAAAAAGAGGAGACTAATCAGTTCTCACTAGAGCCTTCATAATCTTAAATACCTCCTCCATTGCAGGCTAAAGGATCGTAAGTTTTGAATTCTTTTCTCAAATGGAAAGCCTCTAAATGTGATGCACTATAAAAATTCTAGTTGGCAGTGAGCAGCCGTTTGGGCACAGAATGCCTACAAAATAAAACCAAATGAAAACAATATAAATGTACGTTAGAATTCTTGGCTATTACTGTAATAGCATACAGTAGTTCTTTCAGATAAAGATTCATGCAGCAGCTGTGGGATTGCCCCAGAGTGTGCAGTGCTTATACCTGCAGGGGCCTCCAGGGCTGTAGCTGTTGGACTTCAGAGTGGACACCTGCATTTCATTAGCCAGAACAAAGAACCAAGGGGCACTGTCAAAAGTGCCTTTAATTAAAGAGCGTATATACTATCTTTCCCTCACTCTTCTTTTTTTCTCTCTTTCATCTCCTGCTTCCTTTGCTCTGCCTTAAAGGCTATTTTACACTCTGGCCCTCCAAGGACCCCTCTACTTCCTCACCTACATGATCCATAATGCTCTCTTTCCTTTGCCAGTATCATCCAGGAGGTTTCCTGGTGACAAGTATGCAGGAACCTATGAATATTTGCCTAAGTTTTGTAAAGTCTGGTTTAGCAAAATCCCCATGAGGTGCCATTAGGAGAATCTCAGGAAAACATTCTGTCTTGTGGGATTTTGCAGAGAAGTGGATGATATCCTGCCCTTGCCTGGTTCAGAAACAAACATGTTAATTTTAGTTTTGAAATTCAAACCATCTCTCTCTTCTCAGTTGCTCACATACTATCTCCCTTGACTCAAGCGATCCTTAACAGCTCTTCAGTCACACTAGAGATGGACCCAAGCTGCAAGGTTCAAATCTGAATGCAGAGCCAAACTTTTCTGAATGTCAGGAGTATCTGGATCCAGGGGGTTGTTTTGTCCTGTTATGGAGTCTGGGTTCATGCACAAAACTCAGATACAAATCTGAATTTTTCCCAAGTGTGGTAGATTCATATGCAGGGGTTTTGGCTTGTCTTTAGTTTATATTTCTTGACCTGTTTCCCTTTACAATTGTTCTGGTTTGTATACCTCTCTGCCTTCACCCTTTCTACCTTGTTTTGGGAAAGATCAGCCCTCTGTCTTTCCTGGTCAAACAGAAGCATCCGTAGCAGTATCCAGCTTCACCACTTGGCAAAGCTACCTTTGAATACTGCTCTTTTTTTCTCCTATTGTATCTGAGGACACCCATTCCAGCCCTTTAAGAGCTTGCACTGCATCTCATTCCTCTGCTGAAGTGACCTTGTGAATCTGCCTGCATCAGGCCCCTGCCCCAGTCAGTCACTCTCTTTGTTCTGCCATTCCCTGTTATCAAATTTTGGGATTGTGGGAATGAGTCCTCTTCATTACTGCTTTGATGATTTCCGTAACAACAGGCCCAATTCTTTGCATTATAGTCTCTAGAGATTTTGACCTAAATCTGAACTTCCCTAAGGTTTTGCTCTGTTCAGTTCTAAGAATTTGGCGTAGGCCACTCTAAAGATGAAGGCCAGCTGCAAAGTTTGGATACTGGTTCAAACTTCCCCAAATCTGGGAATTGAGTCTAGGACTATGTTTGGAGTAATTCTAGAGAAGGGGCCAACTGCCAGGTGCAGATCTGAATCTGAACTTTCCCAAATTTGGCAAATGTTTCTGATCAGGGGGTTTGATTTCAATCTCTAATAACTTCTTTCCAAACCCTTGGAGAGTTGCCCTTTCCTAAAAGACATACTGACTCCAAAGAAACACCCTCCTTAAAAAACAAACACCTGCAAAAGGAAACACATAGGACTGAAGGAGCTTTACCAGTATGTTTTGTTTCTCTATCAACCCCACATAGGAAAGCCTGGCTTGTGCTCTCTCTCAGAATTTGCTATATGTATTTCTTTTCCTCCTCTCTAGACTGGGAGCACTTTCTGCCAAACACAGAAGGGCTTTGTGAGGAGGGGAACAGCTCAAACTCTTACAGCTAGTAAAATTCGCACTGCCTCCCTCTCAGACCTGGACGCTAACCGCCTCTGGTGTTTCACTCTCTCCACAAAAATAGTTCTTTCTAGTAAGATCCTGCAGCTCTTCTTTCATCCTGTCTCCTCACAATAAGGAGCTAATAAGCCCTTTCATTAGCAGAGTGTTGAGATGAACCTGCAATCAGCTTCTCTCCAAAGGGGGCTGAAAATTTCAGCAAAGAGGTTTCAAAACAGTACCAAAACAGAGGAGTAAATGACAGGAATTGATACTGCCTCCCTCTACCCTCCCACTTCCCTCTTGGTAATTCCCCAAGATGAACTCACTTGAAGGTTGATGATTTCCCCTTCTGATGCCATCCTTTTGCCCTTAGGTCTCTTCCTCAGCCTTCTGCAGACTGCACAGTAGCTTGGGACTCTGCAGTCCCAGGGACTCTATAATGCTTCCTCTGGGTAGGAGAGCACAGCTGCTGAAACAGACCTGCTATTCATCTGCCTGATGTGAGACGCCCGTCTTGGCACGAGAGTGCGGGGGACGAAGGGGATGGCATACAAATTCTTTGTCTTCAAAATGCTGAATGGTCCATGGAATAAACATCCCTCTTAGATTTGCTTTGACAGTTTTGTTCACTATGTATCTCCACTAACTCCCTTGGTCCAGCTGAGCCCTGTGAGATCACTCAGGCTGGAATTCTGTGATGCAGCTAGCGTACCATGAGGGTCATGGTACAGACTGTACAGAGCATTTAGCAACAATCCTGAACCCTCTCTGTAGCCACAGAGCCCCTCTGTTCATATCAGGGCTACCGCATGAAAATGGTTTGAAAACTAGTGGCTGAGAAGGTTCGGGCCAGAAAGTCATGTTCCTTCGCTGCTGAACAGCATTACAGCAAAGCTCTAGAGAAGGCTGAGATGGAATTTCCATTCTAAACCCATTCTCAGTTACTTCTCACTTTCTCAACCAAGAAAACATCATTTAGGTCTGGAATTTCTATTCCTGGTATCAGCCCAAATGAGGTTTTCTTTTGAGTGGTAAGTGAGAAGTGACCAAAAATTGATTTAGAATGGAAATGTACACAGCCAAAATCAAGTCACAAAGCATGAACATAATACAAGTGGGATCCTCAGCCGGTGAAAATCAGGATAGCCCCATTGACTTCAGAGGAACTATGAAGTTTTACATCAACCAAGGTTCAGGTGGAGAGGTTTTGTCCTTTGAAGGACAACCTCACTGATCAGTTACAATGGCACAGAAAGTTATATTTTTACTAAAGAAGATTATCTTGTTAAGAAGCATGCTATGTTGTATGTATGTAGTTAACCAGTGTTCATCACAGTTTCTGTATCTCCAGGTCTATTAAAGGTGCTGAAGTCTCTCTGTGGGAACTGCCATTGTACTGATACTTCTCAACAGAAAGCCTAGTTTGACAATGCTACTAACTCTTAGCAGTTCTGTGGCACCATTTCAAAGCATTAATGAATTTAGCCTCACAATATCCCTGTGAAGTAGATAATAATATCCTCAGTTTAGAGATGGATAAACTGAGGCACAGAGGTATATGTTAGTGACATGCTTAAGGTCACATGGGAAATCTGTAGCAGAGTCAGGACTAGAACCCAGATCATCTTACTCTCAGTCCTGTGGCTTATCTATATGAACAACTTTCCTCCCATCATGTACTTTGGGAGCCAGGCAATGTAGTTTTTGTGTGAAAGCATGAAAAAGACAAGCAGCTGTCAAAGCTATTGTAATGTACTTCTGAAAAAGTAAAAAAACATTTTTGATTCTCTTAAAAGGTGACTACTGTTTACATCAGTGACTTATCTAACAACCATTTTGAAAGTCGCCTGTCCATCTCATGCAATCATGCACAATTCCTGAGCCTTATTAGCATGGAAATCAGTGACTATTACTTTTACCCTGTGAGGCACAGGTTGGGGGTCAGAATGCAGGCTTCTGAGTCCTAATCTACATCAGACTGTCATGACAGAAGCTTCCCATTTGATTTTTTTAATTCTACGTAAGAAGTTTTGAAAACAAAATGCAGTGATTTGCTCTTCTTGTTATTTAGAGGGAAGGATTGAAATCTTTCTATATTGCCCACCAGTTTCCCTATAAGCATATTATAGCAGAGGCACTAATACAAAGAATTACCTGTTCTAAATTATTTTCCTTAAAGATGTCTATAATAAGATGCCACAGCTCAGATTATATATAGATGCAGTCTGTTAATGAATAATGTATATGATTTTGGCATCCACCACATCTTTCAAACTTACTCCTGAGAGGAGTTCATGCTAAGCTTGTTCTTTGTGAATAGGGTCTATGAGGAAAGAACCAGGAGTTCTTGCCAAAGTTTTGCTGTCCTTAGGTATCTTACCTATATCGTGGTAGGCCCAAAATATCATTCTGTGGTAAGAAGTGGATGAAGTGTCCAGCTGTTTTTTTAGAAGACAACCGAAGAGTAGTACCAAGCTGATTTCAGACAAGAACACAAGATATATAACAATGTGTCTTTTAAACCAGTTTCTCTCCAGCACTTATCTAAGTGTTATGCTGAAACTTTTGCTTTGCTCTCCAGGGAGATATCCCAAAGCATAATACTCTTAAACTGTGTTTTCAGAATATCCAGAGAAATTAAGCAAGACCTACAGTAACTCCTGTGTCCTTCCAGACAAGCAAAGCTAAATCCAAGATAGCATGAAAGAGTCTTTCTGCAGGAGCATATTAGTAATAATGACTCTATGCAGCTTCTCTGAGGGCATCTGGAGCCAAATGCATTAAAATGATACAACTTCAAACAGCAAAATCTCTCTTGGAGATTATTTTTGTATGTCATATTAATAGTAAAGCTATGAGTCTAAACATGCAGGAAAATGGGTCTGTTTCCATTTAACTCTCAGAACTGCCAGGGGAAGATGAAATTCATCAAAGGATAATCCCAGTGTAACAGAAAAGGTTTTCTGATCACTACTTCTGATTGCAAAGAAGAGTAAATATAGCTTTTTAAAATGCCTTTAATAATTCTTAGAGAGAAAGGTGGGTGAGGTGATATTTTTATTGGACCAACTTCTGTTGGTGAAAAAGACAATCTTTTAAGCTCCACGCCTTTTCTTCACAACCAACACGGCTACAACACTGCAAACATTTAATAATTATTAACTATTATACAAGAATCTGCCATCATCTTGGGCTGAAGGTGTAAATTAGGGCACATAAAATACTGCACAGAGTTTGAATGCACCAGAAAGACAAGAGATTTCCAGAGTTGGTTATTGGTGTAACTAATTATGACTGAACAGAGTAGAAGAGAGTAATTCTTATATACACTTGAGGATGCAAAGGGGAGTTCGATGTGAAAAGAGTCTCTAAAGAGAAGAGAGCAGTATGAGGTGACTGTGGAGCTATTTGCCATTTGGGGCCAGATTGTACCCAGCTCTTATGCTAGGGGGTGAGAGGGTACAGGAGCCTCTTCCCTTTGTTCCCCACCCCTCACACAGGGTCCAGGTGCAAAGGGAGTTCTTGTACTTAAGGTGCTAGTACCACTCATGGTGCTAGTCCCTGCAACAGGACTGGGTAAGAAGGTGGAGCCATGACCCTGTTCCCTCAGCACTAGCCAGCAGAGATTGCTGG
Source organism: Platysternon megacephalum (assembly GCA_003942145.1). NCBI lineage: Eukaryota > Metazoa > Chordata > Testudines > Platysternidae > Platysternon > Platysternon megacephalum. The sequence goes on along the minus strand of QXTE01000193.1, from coordinate 1,552,151 downwards.
TTGCAGAGGGGAGTCCATGCTGTCTTTAGGGAGGTACAGAAACATTCCCAGGGAGCTCTAAGATGCATCACAATGCTCCAGAGGGACCTTCAATCTTGTGCCTTGATTAAGAGAACAGGAGTGTTTGTAGGGTAGTAGTTCTCAACCTTTTCCATACCGTGACCCCATGTTACAAGATAAAATATTTTTGAGACTCTCCCTCCAACAGTTTTGGGGAACCTCTGCAATCTTGTCACAAAGAAAAGGAGGATGATCACGACCCATTTGTGACCCTCCCTGGGGCGTTGTAACCCCCAGACTGATAACCCATATTGTAGGGCATATTAGAGAGGTTAACATTTTCAAAAGTGCCTATGTGATTTTGGAGCCTAAGTCCCAGTTTCAAAATTGATGTAGGCATTTAAGAGCCTATGTTCCACTGACTTTCAATGAGATGTAGGCTTCTAAGGGCTCGTCTATACTATAAAACCTCATACCCCTGAACAATGTAGTTAACCCAGCCTAAGCCCCTGGTGTAGACACCACTAGATTGATGGAAGAATTCTTCCATCAACCTAGCTACTGCCTCTTGTGGAGGCAGATTTCCTATAGGGACAGAATAACTCCTTCCATTGCTATAGTAAGTGTCTACACTACAGAGCTTACAGTGCTGCCACTTCAGCATTTCTAGTGTAGACATAGCCTAAGTGTCTAAATATTAACTGGCAGGATCAGTTCCTCCTGTGGTGGCGATTGGGAATATAGAGTGTATTGTATTGATTGGAGGAAAAGAAACTCATGGAGAGTTAGAAGAAAAACAACTGTTCTTATTAAGAGATGGATTCAATTGTTTAATTGAAACTACAGGACCAAGGATATATTTGAGTTCAGATCCATTCTGCTGGAAGCCCACCTAAAAGATATGCTCTAGTTCAAACAAATTAATTCAGGGAAGTCCTATGGCCTCAGACTAGATGCTCATAGTGGTCTCTTCTGGACTTATAATCTATAAACTTTCCCTGCAGGAAACCGAGTGAAAACATGCTTAGCCATTGAAAACAAGATAGAAGCACTGTATCAAAAGAATAAACTCTCATTGGCTGATCATACCCTAAGGCAGAACACTGGAATTCTACTCACCTACTTGCTCCAGATGAATGGTTTTTTAATAGACAAGTAAAATGTCATTAGCTTGTGTTCCTTAAGCAGTTTCCAAGAGCTGAAGGCTTTACAAATTAACCTGTTCAAGGATATTACATACATTACAGCACAGGTAGCCTGTGAAGTGAAATTCTGCAGGGTTCACCTTTCAAAACCCCTTACGTTTAGGCTCTGGACTCAGTTCTCAACCTGGCTAGTAGGGAAGGGTGAGACTATGGGGCAGATCCTCAGTAGGAGTAAATCACTGTAGCTCCAATGAAGCCAATGGAACAATGCCAGTTTACACTAGCTGAGGATCTAGTCAGACTAGAGATGGACAGTGGTTGTGTGGGAGCAGGGAGGCCCTGGGTCCAATTTTCCTCTGCATGCACCTTGTGTAGTCATTCACACCCAGGAAGAGTGAGTGTAAAAGGCTAGCAGCATGATTCTGATTTGGTGGCATTTTACAAAGGTGAAAATGGCAATGCAAGGTTCTAGGCAGTGGAGAAAGCAGCTCCTGTATGTGTAGATTGATAGTGGGAGTTCAAGGCACAGTCTACAATTACAGTGAGGTCTGTCTCAGAGTGAATTGCCTGCCCTTTAGAGAAAAACACTACTTCCAGACAGAAGACCCAGGATAGATACTAGACAAGAAAAAGATTGTTTCTGCAGAATTAAATTTATTTTAATTTTGTGGTGAGAATGAGGTGAGGATGGGCCAGGCTACAAGAGATCAGCTCCCAATTACCCGATAAACCTCTTGTTACTAAATGGCTCCTGAAATTCCCAGGAAAACTTTGCAATCTTGTTTTGTTTCGGTTTTCAGCTGAAGGATTCAGAGAGGTGAAACTGTGATCAGTTAGGGGCAGTAGATTTCCGTGAAGCCTCAATTTAAGGCTTTGATGCCAGACTGCTTATCATTTTTCCTAGACCATCACCTGCCCTGGGAAATGGGGATTAAGGAAGCTGATCCAACCCCTGCCTCATGCTGACATTAGAACCACAGCAATGTCAGGAGAGGATATCACTCAAGAAATAGACAACATCTCGTCACCCTGGGTACTTTGAGAAGAAGTGAGCAAAGCCTTCTGCTTGGATCAAGATAGAGCAATGCATGCTACGACCCGTAGACTCCACACACTGCACCTTCCATAGGCTGCATATGTACTGGAACTTACAGCTGAATGGTTTCAGCTGGCTCTTACTGATTCCAAATGACAATTAGGATTAGGAACAGAGCAACAAGTCTTTTGGGCTACTGGTTTGTGGGGCTACGAGTTAATATGGTTATGGATTCTTCAGTTCAAACTGGGAGACCAGTAGAAGCAAATGGAGACCAGTAGAAATCAATAGAGACCAAATAAAAGATTCTAATCAATCTGATGGAAAATTTTAAAAGGCAAAATACAAATATGTGTCAAGGGAAGGGTGATTTCAATCTGCAAGATGCAGTCTTCAGTCTCCGAGCACGTTGGTATTGTGGTCCCCAGTCAGAGTTAGGTGCCCTTGTGTTAGAAAAGAGAAGGAGATGAAGAAGCTGGGGAGAGAAGGAACCTGTAGATAGGAATTATAAGACTAAAGGGATTGTTTCAGTTCTTCCCACACCTGCGATTTAGTTTTTTTCTGTGTTTATATTCAACCACAGAGTCTTGTTTTACATACTATTTCCCACCCCCGACACCGGAGAGAGCCCACCTACTGCTACCTTATAGTTACCAGCAACTCAGCCTTTCAATAGCCATCATAAACCCTCCCCCTCTGACTCTCCAAATATTCAGAAGAACTTCTCCTTCAGTAGGATCTCTTAATCTAAAAACTCACTATCTTCATACGGATAAAATCATCCTTAGAGTATCTCCATTGACCTTAATGCAGTTGGACCAGTTTACCCCAGGTCTGACTTTGACCCTAGTAGTGTTTCCTACCCTGCTGTGACTGGCAGTTCTCAAAACCATCCTCTAGTGTGAGGATGAGAGAAGGTCAGAAAACTAATCCCATTTGACTCCCTCTTATGCACTCACTTTTTCTTCTTCCAGGAGACTCCTCTGAGCCTGTCTCTTGGGAAATGGTCAGAACAGTGACCTACCTCCCTGCGTTCCTATTTGCACTCTCTCCTCCCAGTGTTCTCACATAAAACCTCTTCTCTCCAAATCTCCACCTCTGAACACTGTGATCCATTCTCATGGAATTCCTTCCATGGCACAAAAAGACTTAACCTAGATGTAGATGTCATGATTTTGAGGCAGAATGAGGGTCTAAGTTTTGATGTTCATATGGGGCCCCACAACCATGGGCCATTTGGGGAGCCTAATTCTTCCCTCATTCTAACTCTCACTGGCTTCAGAGGGAGTTATTCCCATTTGCAGGAAGGAAGGAAGGCCTCTGGAAAGAACAGACAATTGATTCCCTCTTTCAGACTCTCATGCTTCCTTCCAGTGTGCTCTCCTGATGTGGGTTAGGAAGATGACATGCATGGTAAGGAATTAACCCAACAATGAAGTTGTGTGGTAAAGCTGAAAAAAAAATCATGGACACATCTTTCTTTATTCCCTTGTGTAATGTTTACTGAATGTCAGGGTCTGGGTGTCCCCTTCAGCAGCATCAGGAGAATCAACACTCATGCCAGATTAGTCTATCGGGAGTCTTGGTTTGCAGTTGGGCAACTGCTCCTGAATGAGGGCTGAGCAATCAGTCAGTAGCTCAGGCTGTCCTGCCTAAGGGTTAGCGCTCACCCAACCTGAAGTGCAGGGCCTGGGGTAGGGGGACCCAGGCCCACCCTGCTCCACCAGGCCCCATCCCAGGTCTCTAGAAGCAACAGGTGACCCCATCACAGACTTGACATGGAAACATGGGGTCACTGCCTTACCTCCTGGCAACACACCAGGACCAAAGTCTGATTTCCCTGGGCTACTTCCTACCGGCATCTGGTGGAGCACTTTGCCTTCTCTTCAGGCCAGCTCTCAAGAGTCATCACCCACCACAGCCAGTCATGGGCTCCCTGGAAAGGACATCTGGCCTGGCTCTCACTGAGCAGCAGGGCCCTGCTCTTATACTTCCTGCCCCAACCCTGTACTTCCTGCGAGGGGGACGAGACAGGGTTAACTGAGTCCAATAGGGTGATTTAACCCCCTCTGCATCGGAATGAGGCCACTCCGCCTCATTATACCAGGTTAATGCCCCAGTTAAACATGTAAAAACTTCAGTCTCCTCTATTCTCTCCCTTACCCTGCCTGACAAAATCCCCAGATAAAACAGAAATGAAAAATCTGATACATCAGCTGTGAAATCTGTAACCAATTAAAGATCCAGGATCCAGTTACATAAAGCTTTTGTCTCAAAACCTGAATGTTTCTTACTGAACTTCTAGTCTTAGGGCCAAGGATTCTACTTATTGTTTATCTAATGCCCATTGCACCCAAAGTCAAATAACTTGAGACCCCAGGCAGCTTATCCTTCTGTTTACAATATGCTAGATCCTGGCAATGTGAACATTAAGAGGATATCATGAGGTAAGAGGAGAGTAAAAAGGGAGAGACACAAGTCTTTCTATACATCTCTGCACCTGGAACACTGCATTTAGTTCTAGACACCTCATTGCCACAAAGATATTGACAAACTGCAGGCAACTCAGCGAAGAATAACAAAAATTTACTGGGGTACTGGAAAGACTAGTTTATGAAGAAACATTTTAAAAGTTAAGTATGCAGTGCTTGGCTAAATGATGATTAATGGCCTGATCCAAAGCCCCTTGAAGTCAACTGAAAGACTCCCACTGATAACAGTGGGCTCTGGATTTAGCCCTGAGTGAAGGGAGCTGGGAGAGAAAAATAATCTGCATATTTTGGAAGCATGTAAACATCAAGGTGGGAGGGGACTTTAGGAAGGTACACGGTGGTATAACTAGGAGCAAAGGAATTAAATTAAAGAAATACTCTGGCTGAATATCAGAAAACCTACCTAACAGTATGATCTATTAGGCTTCGCAACAGATCCGGCTAGTAAGTGTGCAACAACAACAGGGAAAAATCCTACAAAGGGAGATAAAATGGGAAAACTTAATGTGGTTATTGGTATTATTTCTAACTTCTATATTTGTTTGATCCTTTGCCATCAGATTCTGGGCTGAAGACAGAATTCTCAGTCTCGGGGATAAAAAAGGTTTCATTGTGGTGAGCTATAAACACGCTGTCCCTCCCTGATAGGATCTGTGTGTCCCAAAATAGGGAACGATAAGGATTTAATTTCTAGAATCTTCAAAAAGTTTCTCCAATACAACTGAGAAATTCCCACCTTTTAAAGACAATCTATTTATTAAATTGCCTAGTATTACAAATGCTATGGTAAGGACAGTGCATAAAGCCAAAACAAAAAATAAGAAGAGCAGCTACATATAGCGTTCAAAAAGTGATGGTATTGAAGACATTTCACTTAGGGCCTGTCAGTGGAAATACTCTCTTTTGGCTTCAATAGGCTTCAGACAATCAAGTAACTGAATGTAAAATGTGTGCTTAACCTGCAGACAAACTTCATTTTTATGCTGCAAATTACAAATCAAAAACTTATTCTTAATCTGCCTGACAGGAACCTTGCATTTTGCAGTGCTTATGTGAAACCTAGTAAAATGTTTTTGCTTTTGTATTGTCAATTCCACAGCATTTATGACATTTGTTGAAGAAACTTTTTGAAGAGCCATGCAATTAAAGCTTTGTAGTTCAAGATGTATGAATTTCAGTCCCGACAGTGTGTCTTTTCTTCTGTTTACCGGTATTTCTGAGGGCTTAATTCCGAACACACACAGTTATTGTTGGAATCACTTCTCATTTACACCGGTGAGAGATCTGAATCGGGCCCAGTGTGTGTTCATTTCTCATTTGTTGTCTTGGTTCTTGAGTACATTTACTACTGTTGAATACAATGCTTCTAAAACACCAAATGTGCTCGAGAGTTGAGTGGATACTCCAAAGTGTCAGACTGGAAGGATTAATTAAATGAAACATGGCCTTTCCCCCCCCGTGGTCCCGTTTCTGATCTAACTCTCACCAGTTTTGCACTAGTGTAACAACTCCATTTACTTCAGCTGAGTTATTTCTGATTTACACTGGGGGAACTGAGGTAATAACAATTAATATATACATATTTCTGTTACAGTAGCACTCAATCAGGATCAGAGACTCATTGTGCTAAGCATTTTATGAACACATGCAAAGACAAGTGAGAAGTTAACAATCTAAGAAACTGGCCCAGGGTTCTCTACATATATAAAAATTAATGCAAATTTTGTACAGTAAATTCTGGACTTCAGTTGCTTTTATGTTGCATTAACAATGATGCACTTGCTTTCAGGTTCAAGTGTATTAAGGGATTGATTCTCCATTCACACCAAGATAAACCAGGCATAATTCTATTGAAAACAATAGATACATAAGGATAAATCTGGTGTGAGATCAGAATCATCCCCTGTGTATCCAAAGATTTCTTGGAGGTGTTAGGGAGAATGAATTCAATACTGAAAACTGCTGAGCACTCAGGCTCTAATCCAGCAAAGCACTTAAGCATGTACTTAACTTTAAGTACATGAGTAGTCCCTTTGACTTCAGTGAGGGCTAAATGATCCTTTTGCTGGATCAGGGCCAGACTGCTCAAAACATTGCATGATCGAGCCCAAAATGAATATGGAAGCCCAGTTGCATGTGCCTACATAGATTTGAGCACAAAATAACACGTGAGCTCATCATAGCTGGATGGCCATAAAGATGTCTCTGGTTAAAAGACTTGAGGCACTCTCATTTCAGCTAGGAGTACCACACCATGGGGAGTGTGAGGACAGTCCCTGCAGGCATCACCACTGCACATGTTCAGCACCTTTTGAGACCAGGTCTGGGACATGAATTCATGGAAACTGAAAACCAGAGAGCATCAACAGCAGTATTCATCTGTGTATCCCAAGTCAGAAATTATGTTTCTGACTGTAAGGACAAGCAGTTGTTAAAGCATGGTTTCTTTAATTAGTCTTCTGGGATGAGAAATGTTTAGAATAATTTCTTGTAGCACTGGGAATCATGCAGGGAGCAGGCCTAACTAAAGTATTATGGGACCATGTTTTGTTTTCATTTACTCTGGTATAAATTTGAAGTAACTCATTTGGTTTCATTGGAGATTCTCCAAATTTACACGGGTGTAGCTGAGATCTGAATCTAGTCCAATGAATAGCTTTAAGTAAGCCAAATCCTGCTCTCCACTGCACCTGTGAAATCCCATCACAATTACTAAATGAGAGCAGAATTGGGTGCAGTCTGTCTGCATAGACACCTTTCACTGAGCATGCATGAAGAAAGCCACTTCTGGGTCAGTGTGATGACAGCCAGCTTGGCCAACATACCAGGGATTGAACCAGGGACTTCTAGAATTAAGAACATGAGCTGCTACATCACAAGCTAAAGTAGCAAGGCTACTGAAGTGGGGGCTATAACAGATTCAGACCTTCTGCAGATCAGCCCAGAGGGAGGACCTGTAACATATTACATCAGCATATCCATTCCTCTGTGTGTGTGTGTCTGGAGGTAAACTGAAAAAAATTGCCATCAGTTTTGTCTGCCACACCCAAAACAATGTATAAACTCTCCTTGCTAGTCTACAGCCAGCAGATGACTGATTAAACCTATTCCCACTATTGTGTAAATCATGCTGATATCACTGAGGGGAACTGGTACAAAATGAGAGAAATCTCCTGTCCTATCTGTTTTCAGTGGACCTGCAAATCCATCTTTCATGGTGCTACCAGTTTCTATGTGCTAGAAGTTGGAGGATGGGGTAACATCCCCCAAGGGAAATCTAGTGCCACAGAAAGTGGTGTTGGTATTTCAATAGGTGACATTCTTTCTTGTGAGTCAAAATTGAGTTAATTCCCAGCAGGCTATTTATTGGAAAGTGTCGTCTTTCAGGTCAGCATTGAAACTAGGGTCCTGACTATCTGTGGCAATTAAGAATCCCATGACACTTTTTTTGAAGAGCAGGGGTATCATTAATTCTATTATCCTGACTAAATTCTAGATAGGTAATGAAATTCTGCCTGTCTAAAATTCCCTTTTAGTTTCACTTGGAAGATGGTATTCTCAACTTTCTGCCCAGAACAATTAAGTACTATTGCTATGCCCTATTTAAAATACTACCTTCCATCCCAAAGATGGCTGAATTTCAGTGGTGAGTGAAAATCTCATTGTATATAGAGTTAATATGCAGTTGGTAAAGTTTATTAAGTGCGTTGAGATCTTTGGATGAAAGGTACTATATACACACCAGTGATTATCTGGTAGAGCGCTTGTAGAATCTTTGGATGACAGGTGCAATAGAAATGTTAGGAGTGCTGAGAATCCAAGAACAGTCAGTCCTAGGCCTATAGCAAGAAATCCTTAGAATGATTATTCATATTTCTCCTCTGTTTTATTTCTATATTTTTTAAATTCTTATTTTCTTGAAAAAATAAAATAAAAAAGAATGTGGTACTGTACTTGTGGAAAGTGCTAAATAGCCCCCCAAAACAAAGTTCTCTCTTTATCTATAATATGGCTACAGAATGAGCAGTGGCAGTGTAAACTTTCCTCCATGCTACCCTACCAATGTGTCTCATCCCTAACTTGAAGGGACCACCTCTAGGAATGAGAGAAGTTCAATGCCAAGTGCTCAAGTTTCTTGAACTCTGGTGCAGTGATGGTTTTGTGACATGAACGTTAAAGATGTCATAAGACCGCACACATGCATACTTCAAAAGTTCTAAGGGCCTTGTGATGCGGTATACAAACCGCATACCGGCCAACACTAGGTTAATGAGTTATTGTGGGCTTAAGGGGCCCCACCGCACCACATCTGTGAGAGATGTCAGACTGGGAGGGAGGAGCTTCAAAAGAGAAAATGCAGCACAGTTGGTAGCAGACCAGCGAGGAGAGCAGACTTGAAAGAAGAAGGCTGGGGGGCCTGATGCTGAGCCACCTTTGATGGGACTATTTCTCCATGATTTTGTGGGGAGGTTGGTTGAGGCCATAGCTTAACAGAAGCCCTCTGAAGAAAGAGACCCTTAGTCCACCTGTGGAACAATTCATTTGTGTTAATTTCTTTTTGTGGAAGGGGTGGACTATCCAGGGCTCAGCTGGAGGATTGAGCCTCTTACAACGGGACTGATGTGGTGGAACACTCAGACACAGCAGAGCAGAGTCCTGAGTGAGTGCAGGGCCCCGCCAAGAGCCCAGGGGCACCCTGGGGAGGGAACACTGTGACAGGCCTGATCCACAGGGCACTGAAGTCAGGGGAAAGACTTCTATTGACTTGAATGGGCATTGGATCAGGCCCTAGGTTGGATCATGCCCAACCTATAGCCCAAGGGCCATACACGGCCCACCATTTCATAAGGCCCATGGCCTGCTTCAAACACTATACTAATAGCCGGTTCTTTAGTGTTTTGTCATCATGTTTACATCATTTTAGTTTATACAAGTGTGTAAATACACAATACTGTACATAGAAACAACCTATCTAAATACATACGAAACAAGCTGAACTTAAAATATAACTCAATACAGGTGACTTTATATCTTACTACAATATGTAGAATCTATTTGGCCCACACAAGGTTGTGTTTAGGTTTATGTGGCCCTCCTGTGTAATAAGGTTGGACACCACTGCCACCACACTATGTAATTAAAAGATCTAATTTCTGTGCTCCAAGACCTTCCATTCCCAGAGGCTGGTTACATGTGCCTAGGGTTGCCAACATTGTATTTCAAAAACAAGGGACTGTTTTCTTAGCACCCCACCCCACCCTTCCTCCCAATACTAATTATTATTGGGAGGAGGGATGGGGAGGGTGTGCTAAGAAAACAGTCCCTTATTTTAATAATAATGAGCAGTACTCACCTACATTTGCTGGGGCATTTCTTGATCCTTTTTGCAGCACTCAGCAACTCCCAATCTTGTTGTACAGAGATAAAAAAAAAAAGAGACATCCTTTATAATAAGGAACTGTTGGCAACTCTACATGTGCCAACAGTCATATACTAGGTGATAAGCACCCTAGACATGCCAGTAAATAAAATAAATACTTCTAACCACTTAACCCAAACTTGGGTCTTAGTGAATTTCATACTTTGGAAGGTGCCAGATTGACAGCCCTGGACAATGGAGTCCTCTTTTAATCTATAGTACAGTTACACCGCAAGCAACATTAGAACCCAACTTCATACTGGTCCCTGATAATATGTCTTAAATCTGAGCAGAGTTCATAAGCCAGGCCCATTAAGCCCTTGACCTCTCTGCTGAGACTGACAACAAAGGTGTCAATAGCTTTTTGTGATATAGCTGTCCACTAGGAACTGGACTGAGACCCCCAACTGGTTTCACGCAGACCAGTGCTGTAATGTATTATCATGACTGGTGCTCTGGAAATACTTTAGATAGATTAGATTAGATAGAAACCTACAAAAGACAGTTTAGAACATTAACAGTTTATTTTGGAATAAACTAGGAATTTTTCTAGCTAACCCTATCATTATGATAGAAAACAAATGTTCCCAAAGGAAAAATATTCTATTTTTTCATTTGCCCATTAAAAACGTTGTTACTGTAGGACAGAAAAGCCTGAGTTGAAGATGCCAAGAAATATGATAATAGAGCCACTCCATACAAATATCACAGTTTCATAGAAATGCTAAGTACAACATTGACTATGTTAGACATCTGTGATCCTATCACAGAGGTAGTCACTCTCTAGACTATTCCAAGATGTAGGTGTTACATAGAACACTATGACATAAGCAGGCAAGGGAGAATCACAGTCTGTGTGTGACATAATACTTAGTGGAATGGTCAGCAACCATGCGAAAGAGGGACTGGGAATGTCCATTCTGGCAGGACTGTCACTCATTTTGGTTCTGTAGCTCTGAAGTAGGGATAAAAAACCACATTTAAAACCCCTCTGTACTTTATTCTGGCTAAGTTTTGTTTTTTCTCTACATCAATATATGAACTATTTTTGCATAAACCGTCATTTGTTTCCTTGAAAACTGTGCTTGGAAAGTTCTCTGTCAGACAGCACAAAGATTCAGACTGATATGTCTTCCCATGAAACTGAAATTTTATTTTGATCACCTGTAAATATAGGGTTGGAGCCTTAAGCACCTCCCTACCTTGAGAGCGTCAAACCAAGCTGTTCTCCTCTAAAGGTTTCTGGCAGTGTGCTGGGTAACACTGAGCTGGCACGGAGGGATGTGGGCTGGAGAAGAGTGAGAAAAAGATTGGAATGGGCCCTCAGTCAGTAGCCGACACTCTCCGGCTGCCCAGCTGTGAAGGCAGCAGCACAGAATTAAGCATGGCATGGTATTGCCACCCTTACTTCTGCACAGCTGCTGGTGGGGCGCTGCCTTCAGAGCTGGGCGCTTGGCCAACAGCCACCGCTCTCCAGCCGCCCAGCTCTGAAGGAATCGCAGAAGTAAGGGTGGCAATACCGTGACCCCCCCTAAAATAACCTTGCGACACCCCCCCTCCCACAACTCCCTTTTGGGTCAGGATCCCCAATTTGAGAAACGCTAGTCTCCCCCGTGAAATCTGTATAGTATAGGGTAAAAGCACACCAGATTTCACGGTCCGTGACATGTTTTTCATGGCTATGAATTTGGTAGGGCCCTACACATGTGCATGAGTTTTTGTGTATGTAAAACTGAGTCACTCTGGGCTTTAAACCATCCCTGATGCCTATATGTTAGAGTGTTGGGTTAAACAACAGAAAAACGTTAGAAAACTGAACTGCGGAAACAGAAGCAGGAACTAAAATGTAGCACTATTTTTTAAGAAATAATCACATTACAATGTATATTTGTAGAACACCTTTCAAAATGTAAGATAACAAAAGCATTTTCAGAATCAGTGCCATTGAACCATTGAAGTGCAGCCTCTTCTGGGATTGAGGGAAGCAGCCCGCTCGTGCACAGCGTGTTGCACTATAAACGGGAAGGAGAAATTTTGTTCAATCACACTTGGGCGAAACTCATCTTGTAAGAAAAGTGTAGAGTGGACTGGGCTTTAGGTTTGAAAGTCTGAAAGATCCCCCCACAAAAAACTGCATGGGACTCTGTTTAGTTCAGACCTGGTGGAGCCTGCCAGGAATGGAACTTGCTGTTCCACAGCTATGAAAACCTAAAAAAAAAAAAAAAAAAAAACCACTTCAATACCCCATTTATTATATTTAAATATTTTTGTTCATATTTTAAATGCCTTTTACTTTATAAATACATGATTCTCCTCTCCTAATGTCAATCAGGAATCACTCCAAAAAAGTCAGTGGTGTTCAACTGGTGTAAAAGTGGTCTAAATAAGAATCCTACATATTTTGCTTTTCCAGCAGCACTGGCATTTCCTATTCCTCCTTCACCCCTCCCCTTTTTCCACTCATCTACTATTTTATGTTATTCTTAAGTACACCAATAACAATACTGATCTCAGCATAGTACTGACAGCTTTAAACAATAGGAAACCACAGGCAAAACTCTTCACTTATTTTTGTACTCTGTATGGAACCTTTAGCACAAATTTGGCAGCTGATAATGAGGAATCCCATTGGGGAGACCCCTCGAACACAGAGCTGCTTGTAGGGTCTGATCGAAAGCCCATTGGAGTCAAGGAGAGTCTGTCATACATGAGAGCTCCATGATTGTGCGATAGTATCAGGTTTTATGAGAAACTGTAATGAGCTAATTTTTCTTAAGAGATAAAAACAATTTGCAGCTGGAGGGGTATATACATAGAATTCTGGAAAATTTAGATACAGCAAAAAAAAATTTCACCCTTTGATAATAGAATGATAGAGTATTGTAACACATGCAGAAAACTAATAATGGAGCCCAGTGGCGTATTATTGCCTAGGCTGACAAATTTGCAGGGGCGGCAAATTTATAATAGCAGCATTTTTGTAATCGCGGCATCAGTGACACCGCGATTTTACCAATCATAGCGTGTATTGAAACCACCAATGACGGCACGACGCCATTTAGTAAACATACTCGTGAGAATCCTAAACGTTAATAATATGACCGGAAGGAAGAAATTAAGCGGTTCTCAGTTAAAAAAAAATGCTATACAAAAGAAAGAAAGGGAAAATGAAATGATAGCAAAAATGCGCAAAATAGATTCCTTTGTTGTATCAGTTAGTGCTGACAGTGAGACAGAAAAAATAGTTGAAAGTAGTAGTGAAGTAAAAGTGAAAATATTGGTGTTGATATTGAAAATATTGATGTTTAATAAGTTCATATGGGGCCGGGGCGGCAATTATTTCAGGGCCTAGGAGCGGCAAAATCATTAATCCGCCACTGATGGAGCCAAATTCTTTTCACAGAGATGTACATGCAAACCTAATTGGTTTATTCAGGAGAGAGAATTTGGCACTTGAACCAGAAGAAGAGCTACAATCAAAATGGCGACCCAGCCTGCTGTGGGGTGCTATGTATTTCAAACATTGCCTGCAGAATTACTAGGAAATATAATGAAAGATCTTCAGAACTACATTATTAACTTTATAGACAACAATATACAAGACAAACTTAAAGGGTAAAATTCTATTCTCAGCTACACCTCTACAATACCACTGGCCTCAATGGAGGTTGCATCAGTGAAACTAAGAGGTGTGTTTTGCCCCCCAAAATCTATCTTAACCTAAAAGAAAATTGGGAGGGATTAGCTGATGAATAGCAAGGGGGGGGAGGGGATCCAGAGGGCATGACCCCTGTTAAAATAAGAGACTGAGCTACAGTTACTGTACTTGGAAAATGTTGAGTAACAAAAAATTGCGTTTTTTTTCTCCTGCTGATAATAGCCCACCTTAATCGATTAGTCTCATTAGAGTTGATATGGCAACCCCCATTTTTTCATGTTCTCTGTATATATATATCTATATATCTCTATATATATATACCTTCCTACTGTATTTTCCACTGCATGCATCTGATGAAGTGGGTTATAGCCCACGAAAGCTTATGCTCAAATAAATTTGTTAGTCTCTAAGGTGCCACAAGTACTCATTCTTTTTGCTGATACAGACTAACACGGCTACCACTCTGAAACCTGTCACCATGCATTGGCTAAGAACTGGCCAAAGACAGACAATAACCTAATCAGTGAACAAGAAAGAATGCCTGAAAGGGAGTCACCAGAAAGAAGCAAGAGGCAAGTGCTTCTGTTTACTGCATTGTGAATAATCTGGTCTGAGACATCCATAACAAAAATAAAGAGAATATGGTGGACAGGACAATAACAAAGGCAAAGGAGATCCTAAAGAATACTGAGGAATTTCCACAAACTGTAGTCCACATGGGAGCAAATAACATAAGTGAAAGGAGATTTGATAAGATCAAAAATGACATCAGGGACCATAAAGAGAAATGAAACTTGGATTGACACAAGTGATCTTTACAGAGAATCTTCTGATACCTAGTAAGAATAAAAGAAGAAGATTCATAATGAGGACCGTTTATGTAGATGGAAAGGGATTTGGGTTCCCTGAGCATTGTAATGCCCTCTGTGATGGCAGGTGATTGGATAGGGAAGTGATGAATCTTCTGATGATCTTTGATATTTACAAATATTCATTTTTTGGTGAACCAGTGATCACATGAACAGGAGTGACCAATGAACAGTCACATTAACTTCAACTTTCTATTGATTCATAGAGCACGGTTTGTGAACTGCTATTGTAGTGGAATTGCAGTCCATAGTTTCCTCAACTGTTGTGGATACAGATCTGTCATTGTATCTGACAGACCCATGTGTAGGGTCCATAGGGTCAGCATTTCAGTGACTATGTAAAAAGGTGAAAGCACAATGTTATCAAGGGTGAAATGTAGCTGGTGCCATGAGGTCATTTCTTGGAGCTCTGTCAAACTGTGTTCCCTCTGAGAGGCTGTCGAACCATTGAGGATCTTTATGCTGATCACTGCTGCAAACTTCTTCCCAGGCCCACAAGATTTTTTTTAGATGTAGTTTAACTCTACTACTACTACTACTACCACCACTATTACAATATATGAAGAAAGAGAGGAAAGGGGTAGAATGGAGTAAAATCTGAAGTGGCAGCTCCTCAGCTGTTTTAAATTAGCATAGCTCCACTGAAGTGAATATACATACTTGCTGAGGATTTGATCCCAATCACCGAGTATTGTTTGATAGGTTTTTATTTTGAAAGTGTAGAAAATAATTTTCAGATGGGCCCAGCAACATGGGTAAAGGAGGGGAACAGAAAAGGAAACTGAAGAGAAAAAAAACCCTGAGAGGCTGAAAGAAGGTCCCAAGATCTTAACAGCTGCAGCTCTTAAACTCATTGAAAGTGGAGGATATCCTGTCGGTCAGACACCACTAGCCCATGTGCTGAAGAGGAGCCTGCTGTCCTCAGGTCAGACTCTACCTGCACTTCAGCTGAAAAGGAGCAGCCCTAAAAGGGGGAGCCTATCCTAGCTGAAGAGGAAGGTCAGAAAATAACACCCCGCTGCCTGAAACAGACTCTCATGCCAGAGACAACCATCACTTCCCTGAAAGCTGAAAATATAGCCAACATCCTGGTGTCAGCCATCCCTTTACCCCAGAGAAACCCTCCTTGGTGCAACAATCATTTTTTCTTCAGATGATTTTTTTCCCTATGCCTCTAATAATTTCTGTGACTCATCTCTTTCTGCTATATCTTTTTTTGAGATTAGGTCCGGCAACCAGAACTGAGCAGAGTGAGGATGCACCCTCAATTTATATAATGATATTATAATATTTTCAGTATTATTTTCCATCTGATTCCTTTTGCATCCTAACATTTTGTTTGTATTTTTAATACCACAGTGCACCAAATGGTTTTCATTGAACTGTCCACAATTACTATAATTGCAAGAAAGAAGATGTAGGAAGAGAATTGGAAGAATGGGTCAAGTCAAACCCCAACGAAAGAAAGGCTGCCACCCAGCATGAGGATGGCTCAGGAGAGAGTAGAGGCATTGCTAACAGAGGCCTAAACCCCTTACCATTATGTGGTGCCACCAACGAACACCATTCATCACAAAGAACTCTGCCTTGTATGAGAAGGGACAGAAAGGGACACTCTTCCCACCACAAACCAGAGAAAAAGGGGGTCTGTGTTCACTAAACAATTCTTGGCAAACCTGCTTGGATTATAATTTTTTGCTAGTGAAACCTTGCCTGGATTATACCAGGATTACTCCACCTACTGCTTCAGCTAGAGTCAAAAGGTGAACTGACTCTGGAAGAAAAATCTGAGGCTGGAGGTGCCTTCTCTGTCCATGATATTATTTTGCCATGTTTTATTTGGCCCAGCATTTGAGAAAACAAAATGGAGGTTTTCTGTAAGGACTGGCATGAGGAGTCAGGAAGGGTTACTACATCTCATCATCTGGAAACGCCTAGGGTGCTAGAGTCCAACACTGCTGCAAGTGTCACGAGATCTAATGTGATACAGGAGGCCCTCTGCCAACGTTTTGCTTCTGCAGCAGCAAATGGGGAGAAAAATATAAACTGACATCCAGACCCAATGAGCTTGATTTCCTCTTGGGTCCCTGTGTTCCAGAGAGATGCAGCAGCAGCAAGTCTGCAGCCCCTGCTTTAGGAGGGAGCCTGAAGTTGGCTAGCGCACTGCACCAAAAATGAACAGTGCTGGCCAGGGAGGGTCATGGCCAGGGTATTCAGGGGACATGCTCATTCAGAACATTCCATTGTGCTGATAGGGTCTTGTGGAGTCCTGGCTACAGTTTAAAATTGTGGTCTCCCAAGAGAACCTCTGGGACTTAATTTGCCCTCAGGCTCTAGGGCTACAAATTGCACCCCTCTGTGCCAGCAGGTTTGAATCAGTCCAGTAGCTGCTGTGCGCAACAGATTGAGCAGTGAATTAGCTGATGTTAGTCATCATTTTTCCAATTATCTACAATATGATGTTTGGTTATTTCATCATGCATGTGGGAAGGGGTGGGGACATGGAATACTTTTCTGATAGCATAATCACCAGTTATTTTAATATACCTCTCTTGTTGACACTCATCAAAGCATTTAAGATAAGGTGTCCTTTCCTCTAGTAGAACAACAAAAATGACACCACAGATTTTATAACAAACATTGAATACACACTAACCAAATCACTCAAACCAAGGCTCAGGTAAGGATATAATCTGTAGGTTACTTTAATGCAGAAGTACCGTGTCCAAACAATCAGAATAATATGTGGAAGATGAACTGCTTGAGTGGATGGGGGGAGGGTGCAGGAGTCAGTGATTAGGGAGAGGGAAGTCTGGAGGGTGTGAAGAGTATAAAGTAGGAGTTGTTAGACTGGAAGGTACAATACTTAACTGAAGCTGGTGGAGGAGATGCTATGTTGTTATGCTCAGCTAAGATCTTGGTGTTCCTTTCTCATGACATCATTAAATCTCTCAATCTTCTGCCTAATAAATGAAGGCAAACTTTTTATCACCATCTGCCTGATATAGATCTCATGTTCCATGCACTATTTTACATGTTATTAAAGTTATGTTCATTTGCGATACTATTACAAGCAAACTGTATAAATAGGAAAAAATAATACTTTTATTTATACTATTTGTGTTGGTTTAGGTCCCTTTCTTTCATCTGCAGTCTCAGTCTCTAATTGTCCTGCATTCTGTAATCCACAAGATGTCTCAGCAGCCTCCTTCTCTCATTCCCTCTCCTTCCTTATCTCCCACTTCAGGTCCAGAAATATTTCATCCCTCGGCATCTTTTCTCTTTTCTCAAGTTGCTAAGAGACTGTGTGTTTGTCCTGCTTTGTCTCCTCAAATTGTCACTAGTGGGATGTGGAGACACCTTAGGGAGCCATTGACATTTTCTCCTTTTGCACATTGGGCATCATCGTATTTGCATCAGCGGGAGCTACTGGAAATTTAGAAGAAAAATAATTAAGGTTGCACTAGGGTTCTGAGTTGTCCCAGTCTTGCGAGTTTAGAATGAAGGTGCTTCTGCATAGATGAAGTGGTACAGACTACATTAAATACAGTCCTTGGGAAAATACAAAACATATTTTCCTAAATACCATCAGTGCTTTAAGGCAAAATGTTTCATTCTTACTTGGGGCACTTGGGGGGGGGGGGAGATGGGGACGGAACCAAGCTACTATACTAAATAAATATATTTTCCTAAAAATACTTAGTCCAATGTTTGGGGCATTTTGTTGTAAGTTTGAACTCTTACAAAATCTGTACCAAGCCAGCTGAGTAAATTGAGATGGTAACAGCAAGCCACTTACATATGATGGTGATTACTCCCCTCTTCTGTTCAGGAGTACCTTACACATGCTACCAGTCTACACAGATAAAATGATGATACAGTCTGATACCCTGGCATAGTATTCAGGACATCAATTTTAAAGGAATACAAAGAGAGGGCAACCGTTCTTGAAGCTGAATATGTAGGATGGCTGTGGAATTGTCCGCAATTACAATGTGAGAATGGAGGGGGAAAATGAAATCCAAGATATACCATACTTTTTCTGAATTAGATACCTGTCCCAATACCATTCACTAGCAGTTATGAGCTCATTCCATTGGTAGTGTTAGGGCCACTTGGTTCTGTTTATAGGATTTAGTGCAAATAATAAGTATAGATTTTTAATAGGCTTCAATTATGTATGTCTCTTATTTAAGCTTTTTTTTTTTTAATTCAGCAGAGTGTGGGCACCATTTGGGGGTTGTCACCCAAAGCATGTCAAGTAAAGGTGCATCCACTCCCATCTCTTGGGAGACTATTCCACAGCCAGATACATCAGTCAGAAAGCTGTTCCTGATATTCTGCATACATTTCCCTTTTCATCCCAGTATTCCTGTTGCTACTTCCTTGTCTCACCCTATAAATAACTCCTCTCTTGGATGTTTACAACCCCCTCCCCACCCTCACCATACACACCCCATTCAACGGCCAGGTGGTTGTCAGCGAAGGTGTACTCTTTCTAGTCCATGTAGAATTAGGTGACACAAGTGATGATTAGATACAAACAAGAATGATTAGAGGGGCTGAAAAAAAAAGAGACGAAGATGGGTTGATACAGGTGATCTTTACAGAGATCATTCTTTTGCCACATACAAGTGCAGACAAGAGAAGATGGCTAATGAAAACCAACAAGTATTTATATTTGGTAATAATAATAACAACAAATAATACCTAGCTTTTTATATAGCACTTTTATCAGTAGATCTCATAGTGCTCAAAGGAGTTAAGTAGTGATCCCACACACAAGAATAAAATAGCCACATGGTTGTTAACATGGTCCTTCTTTGATGATCTGACAGTAAATCTGATCATTAAAGAGTGACATATCATTTGTCATGTGGCATATTGAAAAGTGCAGTGATAGGACACTAAAAATTCAAATGCAAGGAATAATGAGGCTTTGTCAAGGGTGGCCTCCATTTTGAATTTTTGTGAGAGAAGCAGAGCTTTGTCTTGGAATTTTTCACTGCATACAAGAACTCCTGCAATGTCTAAGTGCAGAATTTACACAATCTCAGTCTTTCATGGTATGTCTGCCTCAGTTTATGCCGAATCTATCTGGCACTGAAGATCATTTCTTGGACCATGACAAACAGTGTTTCTTCACAGAGGCTGTTCAGTACAGCAAAGAAGATCTATGTTGCAAATATGTTCCCAGGAACACAGGCTGTTTTGGAAATGTAGTTTATCACTAATAAAATAGAGGTATTAATATTTGTGTCTATTTACTGCAGATTTAAATTTTTCACCTGAAATTCACACCAAATAGCCATCATTATGATCTTGTATTGAAATCTGTTTAGCTACTGATGTTTGATTTCAGGATTTTCAGGACTTTTAATATATTCCAAGAGTTTAAAACTGCATTGGCGTACATTGATGTGTGTTTTAATCACAGCACTTGGAATCACGTCATTATGAAGAACTTTTACGGATGTCACCTGTGTCCCCACAATGAATAGTGTTTGCCCAGTTGCCATGGTCTGCAGTTAACAGTTTATGGAGAGAAGCAATTGAGGAGCATGTCCATTTTTTTGAGAAAACTGCTTTGGGAAAGTTTGTTTTACAAAGTGTCCTTTGCAATGAGAGACAGGAGAGAGCACAGGAGGCTGAGGGAAGAAGAAATGCTAAGAGAAAAAGTAAAATTCCTGACAATGGAGTTGTTAATAGCCAGAGAGGAAATCAGATAAGTCCAAAAGAAAGAGGAAGAAAGGAGGATGGAAAAGAAGGATCAGAAAGATTTGGAAGAGGATATGAGTCTGAAAAACTAAGTTAAATGCCTGTTATTGGAACTGGAGCTGGTGAATTATAACATTAAAAACATTTAAAATCAAGACCTCAGGCATAAAGACAAGAAACAGACAATGGGTGAAATTAACAGAATGATGGAAATATTAAATGTATGAAGTTGGACTCACTAAATCAAAGAAAAACAGGCTGAATTATCAAATGGAGAAGGTGAACAGGGAAAAAGATGGGAAAGAATATGAAATGAAGCCGAAAGACCCAAAAATGGCTCTAAGATGGTGCAAGGAGGTCTCAAGACTGAAATAGTGGAAGCCCTTGTAATGATCAGAAATGTGTTGGTGTCAGAGGATAAGACTATCCAATCAGGGTCGTGTCCACCACCAGAAGAAAAGGCTGCACACCCTGGTTCCACCACTGATCCCCCCTGGCTGAAGAGGAAAATGCCCAGCAACTGTCAGCCACCACTCTCCCACTGTCTCAAGAGGAAGGCCACCCTGCAGAGTTCAGATTCCTCCCACCTGCCAGCTAAAAAGAATGCCAACTTGTTAGGGTCCAGCTGTTTAAAAGAATGAGGCAGAAGATATCACTACATCAAGGAACATAGTATTGACAGTCTATACTTCACACTAAGTTATGTCAATAGTTGTGTAATCCAAGGAAGACCTTATATTGAATTTACACTATTTCAATATTACATTTGTTTTAGAACAGTATGATTAAAAGTATTTCTATAAATTGCCACAACTGTGTAAAAGACTTTTATACTTCATACACTGGATTGCCTGGTTTATGATATTACTTGTATAGTTCTCTCCTTCATTTGCTTAGGGATCGTTTTATTTTTTTGGTGAAAGGAGTTTAAAAAGCATGGTAGAAAAGAGTATTAACATATATGTTACAATTGTTATAGCTCAATTTCCTCTGACTTGCACTGGTTTTACCCTGGTGTAAATAATTTACTTCATTTGAACTACTCCTGATTTATATATGTGTAAGTAAGAGGAGAATCAGATTATATATATATATTGAGTGTGCTGCTGCTGATATATTAATAGTGGTCATTAAATTTTCCATGTGTGGTCTTTGGCCAGAGGAGTGTTTTTATGGAAATGTTGAGACAAATTGGACAAGTTGTTTCTGAGATAAGGACTGTAGAAAACAATAGGTGTTATTTTATTATTGAAAATA
Organism: Platysternon megacephalum; assembly: GCA_003942145.1. Classification (NCBI taxonomy): domain Eukaryota; kingdom Metazoa; phylum Chordata; order Testudines; family Platysternidae; genus Platysternon; species Platysternon megacephalum. Next base: position 1,530,557 of record QXTE01000193.1, on the reverse strand, counting down.
CATCTACATTTTTTGTCACATTGTTTCTCAAAAATGGGCTGGCCTAGAAACTTCACATTTGTTTTAATCAAGTGTTCTTGATGAGATCTAGTGCACAACCGTGGTTTGGAGAGGACAGAATGTTTTGTTATGGAGTTATTCACTAGCAATTTGCTACAGCCCTGAAATTCTGTCAGGGAGCTGCCAAAGGTTTTGAAGCCCTGACACTGGAGTAACTAAATTCAGGCACTATACTAAGGGGCCAGTTAAGTTTGGGAACTGTGCCAAGGATCTAATTTATGCATGCACACCCTCGCAGCTATCTCCTCCAGATCCCTTCTTTCCCACATAGATTCTTACGGCACTCAGAAGCATTACAAGAACTCTGGAAAACATGAACTAGATTCTCTGCTGCATTCAGCTTATACGGAGTGCAGCAAAAAGCAGGATGTTCTCAGTGAGCCAGTTACAGATCTTTGATTTTTCTGTCCAGCCTTGGGTGCAGGTTAGAACAATCTATTCTAATCTATGCTAGCAAGCGGTCGTTCTTAGGGGATGGTTTACACTGCTGAGTTTTGCAGCACTATAGTTAAACCAAAGTAATTACTCCAGCGCAAGCACACTGCACTACTGTAAAAAGTGACTTATACTGGTGAAATTTATGTGGGTTTCAAAGCTGCACTAGGGTAAGTTAATTTTTACACTGGGGAGGTATATCACTGTAAGGGTTTGCTCCATTGCAAAAGTCACCATTACAGACCATCCCTCAGGGACCATCCACCAGCCTGGGATTGCCGGAGTGCAGGATTCTCCAGCCTCCCTTTCTCCCCACTCCTGACACCCACCCTGCTATGTTTTTTCAAAGACTCACACAGACAGCAGGGAAAATTGATTAACTGACTCTGCAGCAGAAACCATTACATTAACTATTCATAAACTTCTGTAAAATGCACAAAATGAACAATATTTCTTCCAGTAACAGTGTTCCAAATGCTTTCCAAAGAGAGAAGAAGGAATGATCCAAGGAGCTCACTAAAGATCTATGAAACTGTCTTTGATCAAATGATCACATACTGTTTTTTCCATAGTATCCCTACCTCATTAAAGGCTCACTACTGTAAGGTGCTGAGCGCTTGTAACTCCCACTGGCTTCAATGGGAATTGAGAGCACTCAATTCCCCTCAGGAATGTTCAGCATCTTTCAGGAATGCTGAGAATCTTCCAGTATTACAGCCAGGATAGATAGCATAGAAACAGATTCATGATTTTCACATGCATTTGAAGGACCTGGAGCAGTAGTTTGTGCTGTGCACCGGGCCTGCTCCTCCTCTGATTGAAATCAGTGGTATTTTTGGGCTACTCTACACAAGAAGCCCTACAATTATTGTCTGACCATCCCTATTGTCTGACAGCCCCGAATTTCCCACAACTGTGAACATTTAAATTGGTAAAAATAAAAAATGCTTAAAAATAAACATTTATATTATCCATCAATTTTTTTTACAAAATTCAGTTCTGCCACAGCCCATATAAGATCACACATGCATATTGTATGGGTTGGGATTTGTTTTTTAAAATTTAGTAAGTTGTGTCATCTCGACTTGGAACCTTTCATGTAACCCTGTGTTGAGGAGGAAGAGATTAGCTATTATGTAACCACCTATAATTTTGACTGGATGCCTTAAATGGCCTCAGATGCAGTCTCATCCATGGCTTCACTCTTAGGAGTGATTTGACCCTCCCAGTATCAGCCATTTGGAGTGCTTAGGAGTGCTGCTGTAGCGCATCTGGTGAAGATGCTCTGTGCTGAAGGGAGAGAGCTCTCTTAACGGCATACTAACTTCACCTCCACGAGAGATAGTAGCTATGTCGGCGGGAGAAGCTCTCCTGCCGATATAGCGCTGTCCACACTGGCGCTTAGGTCAATATAACTTATAACATCACTCGGGGGTGGCTTATTCACACCCCTGAGCGACATAAGTTATACCGACATAAGTGGTAGAGTGTACAAGCCCTTTGTTTTACATTGATGTAGAGGGGAACAGGACTGAGCTCCCCAGGGGGAAACTATTGATTTTCAGGAGCTGTAGTTGGAGGATGGCAAGAAAGCCAGGGTGAAGGCACCATAGCAGCACTAACAGATACAATCAAAGCACAGTATCATCCCCATGTGAAAAGCCATTACTTTTCACACCTTCTTCTATCCCTTCTCTCTTGTACAGCTTCTCCTCTTCATTGAAACAGTGCCTCTGCCTTTCCCTTTCCCTTAGCTATGTTATGATGCAGAAACACAGTATTCTCTCAAGCCTAAGAGGCTATAAATCAATAAACAAACTAAATAAATAAAACAATCTGATAAAGGAGGTAACCCATGCAATCACCACAGGGAAATAGAAGTGCAGAGTAAAAGGTTCATTCTGGCAAACACTCATGATCCCATAACAAACACCCACTATCCAGACTTGTAGCCTGTATAGATGGTGTTTGCTTGTGTTATATAGAAATGTGTTGATGTAAGTAGGCCCAAAAATCTATTTCCCAAAAATAGGCTTGACAATAGTCAAACAAGGCTTGGAAAAATGAGTCAAGTGAAGTGAGACAATGCAGAGGCAAATTAGAGCTAAGTGAGAGCATAACCTCAGGTCATGTTGTAAACGCGTTTTGATTCTAGCTGGTTTTTACAGTGTTTAAAATGTAAATATTTTGGAAAATGATATCTTTATTGATAATTATTGGTATGGCATTTATGCAGATGTTAATTAAGACTATGCTTAATATTAAATAGCCAGTGAGAAAGTATAAAATTTAATTATGAAAATATAGCTATGGTAAAAGGTGGATTTAATGTTAATTAATTAAGAGGCATTATTATAATTGATTATAAAAAGGGTAGCATGCTAACTTTAGATTAGGTGCGTCAAGGTACTGTTAGAGAAAGGATTATACCCATTCTTACTATCCAGGGTCTGGTAATCCCTAGATGCATCATTTCATCTTAGAATGTGAATATAAATGCAGTGTATGGTTATGCTGTAATGGCTGTTTGTTTTAACTAACTACTTTGTTTTAAATAAATTATTTCATTTTATCACGTGTGTCATTCACAGTCCTCCATTAAATGAAATGAAATTATCTGTAACCACTCTAGAGGCTGGAACCTTAAAGAATTCACTTTGGCTTTATTCCTTCTCTTTAAACTATTAATTGGAAATACTTAAATCAAAGATTACAGGCTGCTGCATGCCCCCCATCCTTCTCCCCACCTCCACACCCGGCCACACATGCTACATAAAGAACCATGGCATGAAGATGAAACACATAATACACAGAGCAATCAGCTATCATAAAAAGAGGAGGAGATAATGAATTTGATCAAGGTAGCTACCATTATGGTTTGGTAGCTCTGAAGTAGGACAGTAAAAATAATTTAACTTTACCTCAGGTAAGTATTATGTCAGGTGTTTTTTTTTAATATTCTTGTTTTCCCCTGTGGTTTGACCTCTGTTTCCTTGGAGGTGTGATGGGTTGGATCACAGAAACCCACTTGGGAGCTGCCAGCTGATGTGCAAAGGCTACTTCTGTTTCTATTTTCCCTGCCAGCTCAGTGGTTTCAGCACCCTGTCTTGGTGAAGCCAGACACACCCATCTGCTCCAGACACAGACTCAGGTTCTGAATCGCCTCTTCCAAGGCTGCAGGTTTACCTGAAAACAGCTCACAGAAGTCGGCTTGCCCTTAGCACTCAGATGCCCAATTCCCAATGGGGTCTAAACCCAAATAAATCCGTTTGACCCTGTATAAAGCTTATACAGGGTAAACTCATAAATTGTTCGCCCCCTATAACACTGATAGAGAGATATGCACAGCTGTTTGCTCCCCCAGGTATTAATACATACTCTGAGTTAATTAATAAGTAGAAAGTGATTTTATTAAATACAGATAGTAGGATTTAAGTGATTCCAAGTAGTAACAGACAGAACAAAGTAAGTTACCCAGCAAAATAAAATAAAATACGCAAATCTATGTCTAATTACACTAAATATAGATAAGATCCTCACCAGTTCCAAAATGTTCCCTTTTACAGGCTAATCTTCTTTTAGCCTGGGTCCAGCAATCACTCACACCCCCTGTAGTTACTGTCCTTTCCTTCAAGTATCCTGGGGGGGTGGAGAGGCTTCTTCTTTAGCCAGCTGAAGACAAAATGGAGGGGTCTCCCACGGGTTTAAATAGACTGTCTCTTGTGGGTGGAGACCCCCTCCTCACCCTCTGTAGAATCCAGTCACAAAATGGAGATTCGGAATCACATGGGCAGGTCACATGCCCATGCATGACTCAGGACTGCAGGTAGCAGCCATTACCCACATGCTGCCTTGAACGTCCTCAGGTAGACTTCTAATGTGGATTGGAGTCTTCCAAGCTCTTTTGTCTGTTAAGTGCCCCCTGACTGAACACCTAATTTGCACATTCCTTTCCCAAGAAGTCATCAAATGTTCTAACTGAGGCCACTTAGAAATTAAGCAATTATACAGCCAATGTTCATAACTTTGAACACACACATGGTGCCTGCATACAACTAGGGTGAACATAACCAGTAGATCATAACCTTTACATAGATATGTTACATGGCCTATGTAGCAAAACCCTATTCCAGTTATATTATACATACATTTGTGAGCCCCTTTATGGGGTATGCTGTCACAGGAGGGACCATGTTTTTGTATATATGTTGATAGATTAATAATAAAGAAAATGTTTGATTAAATATAAAGCACCAGTAGACAGCAATGCAGCCTTCAAAGAGCTCCAGTCTAAAAATGGTGGTTAATGTAACTGAAAATTGTATTTTGACAATCAAAGACTTTGGTTAGGAGCCACATGTGCATTGCTGCACCAGCTCTTGAGAGCAATGTTGCATTCAGGTAGCTGGGATATATGCTTACAAAGAACTTTGATCAGTTCTCTCTTGGCTCAACAGGAACGTGTGAGAGGGGAAAGATAGAGAGAGAATTAAACAACTTCTTCCAGCAGACAAGACATAGGAATGTGAGGGAAGCCTAGGCTCGAGGCTGGATTTAGGGGCAGGCAACACAGGCAACCGCCTGAGGCTGCATTGGGGTGTGTGTATATGCCAGGCTCTGGGTGCTGTAAGGTGTTCAAAAGCTTAACAAAGGGGGGGTGGGGGGGAGGTGCTGCCAAAGATGCTCCTTGCCTGGGGCGCCATTTGGTGCAGGGCTGACCCTGCCTAGGCTTCAACTCAACCAGCAAGCACATGCTCAAGTACAATGTCCCTTGTCTGCCCTACAGCATTAGAATGTGGTACCTAACATATTCTTTACAACAATCTTTTTATTCTAGTCAACACATACTCTTGACTCAAGTCTTACTCCTATGAAGTTTATAAACTTCATGTAAGGCCCAATCTTGCTCTCTCTGTCTGGTCCAGTGGAGCTCATAGTTTCTGCAGGTGTTCTAGCCATAGTGCGCTCTGTGTTCCTTCCGAATTTATAAACTATGAAGGGCAAGAAAGGTGATAGATAGGGGACTTCTTTAGAGTTTTAAGCCCTGCAGGACCATAAACTCTTGGGTTATCCAGGTTCTGCTGGGCCACAGGCAATTTCCCTCTAATTTTTTACATGGGGTGGGGACCGAGGAGTTCGAACTGTGGGAGGGGGCTCAGGGCTGAGGCAGAGGGTTGGGGTGCAAGGGGGTGAGGGCTCTGGCTGCGGGCGTGGGCTCTGGGGTGTGGCCGGGGATGAGGAGTTTGGGGTGCGGGTAGGGTTTCCAACTTTCTAATTCCAGAAAACCAAACACCCTTGCCCCGCCCACTGCCCCACCCCTTCCATGAGGCCATGCCACTGCCTGAGGCCCCGCCTCCCACTCACTCCATCCCCAATCCGTCAGTCACTTGCTCTCCTCCATCCTCTCTCATGTGCTCATTTTCACTGCAAGGCCCAAACAGGCATATATATTGTTTTGACAAATGTATTATGCTAAGTTCAGGTTTTATTTGTTACAGGATGGTAGAGATGGCAGCAAAATAGTCAAAAAGGGTAATTTTGAAAAAAATGAAATTTCACAAAGGTTTTCATGATTCATTCCCTCCCCTCTTCCCATTTTTCGTAACCAGCTCCATGTTTTTTGTTCACTAAAGTTATTGTCATTTTATGTGTGGAATTAGGACCACACATTATCATAGCTGCAATGGATCCATTAAAGGCCCACTCCCGAAGCCCAAATACAAATCCATAGAGCACAACCACAGAAATGGACACCTGTCCAGATACCTATAAAAATAAATCCGTAGAAACTGACTCCCACACCTAGATGCAGATACACATGTATATTCATGTGTACACATCTAGCATGTACTAACACATATACTTCCACATTATTTATTATTACAATTGTTGTTTAGTGCCTTGAGACCCCCAACTAAGATCAAGGCTCCGGGGTGGTAGGTGCTGGACATACACATAAAAAGAGAGAGTCTGCAACAAAGAGTTTATAATGTAGCTAGACAAAGGTGGGGAGAAATGTATGATACATTGGCTCTTCTGCAATTACTAGTCAACAACATTCACTTTTTAAGAAATAATACATTTCTTTTAGAGTTCCCTTCTTTTTTAAATGTTATGAAATGAATACACACATATTTTATGTCATAAATTGTTTTGTGTGCAAGCCAGCAAAAGGAATAAAAGTCAAAGAGTTAGGCTGCAAATTTTATTCACATGGGTATACACACATGCGGCAATACACGCACCTCCCTACACAAAGACACACAGTCTCTTACACACATACAATGCATGCATGCACACACTTGCCTACACAGAGACACTTTTTCACACACTTGCGAACAGGGGCTGCTAACAGGGAGGTTCACAAGGGAGTTTAGAAGGGGAGTGGGAAGGGAGTGGGAGCCCCTCGCCGGCCGTAACCCCTTCCCCGTGGGCCCCCCCTAGAACCTATAAACCGAACCGCATTCCAAAACCCCTTCCTGTAAACCGCCCTTCCACTAACTAGGAGACAATGCAGGCAGAAGCCCAGCAGCAGAGTGGGGGCTATCCAGTTTATTGCACTGAGTGTTGCATGTATGATTACCTGCCCCGTGGGCGGGTGGCGTATGTGTGCATTCGGTGCAAGGAGCTCCTGGCCCTCAGAGACCATGTACGGGCTTTGGAGGCCAGGGTGGCGGAACTGGAGGAGCTGAGAGAGGCAGAGAGGTATGTTGATGAGGCTTTCCGGGACATTGTAGAATTGTCCCACCTCCGCTCAGACAGCTCCTGTGCTGTTGAGGAGGAAGAACGGCCCAGGGAAGTAGAGCAGTCAATGGGAGCAGAGGGAAACCTTCCCATAGTTGGGACCCTCCTTCCAGATGGTGCTGGGGTTGCCTCTCGCACTGAGGTTGCCTCTCCGGGGGAGGGAACTCCAGTTTCTAGGAAAAGGCAGGTGTTAGTAATGGGAGATTCGATTATTAGAAATGTAGATAGCTGGGTCTGTGATGACCGGGAGAACCGTATGGTGACTTGCCTGCCTGGTGCGAAGGTTGCGGATCTCTCGAGGCATCTAGATAGACTTATGTGTAGTGCTGGGGAGGAGCCGGTGGTCGTGGTACATGTAGGTACCAATGACATAGGGAAGGGTAGGAGAGATGTCCTGGAAGCCAAATTTAGGCTGCTAGGGAAGAGACTGAAATCCAGGACCTCTATGGTGGCATTTTCAGAAATGCTCCCAGTTCCACGCGCAGGGCCAGGGAGGCAGGCAGAGCTTCAGAGTCTCAATGCGTGGATGAGACGATGGTGTAGAGAGGAGGGGTTCACGTTCATTAGGAACTGGGGAAACTTCTGGGATGGGGGGAGCCTATACAGGAGAGATGGGCTCCACCTAAACCAAAGTGGAACCAGACTGCTGGCACTAAACATTAAAAAGGTTGTAGAGCAGTTTTTAAACTAGGAGATGGGGGAAAGCCGACTGCTGCAGAGGAGCGTGTGGATCGGACACAGACTTCTCTTAGGGGAGAGTCTGATGATAGAGAATCTCCAGGTTATAGTCAGGAGCAGAGGACTGAAAAGTATAATGTAAGGGCCGGATCAGATGATAAACAGTCACATAAAAAAGAATCTGGCACATCAGAAGAAGGCAGGCTAGTAAACAGGGACAAGTTTTTAAAGTGCTTGTACACAAATGCCAGAAGTCTAAATAATAAGATGGGTGAACTAGAGTGCCTTGTGATAAAGGAGGATATAGATATAATAGGCATCACAGAAACCTGGTGGACTGAGAGCAATCAATGGGACACAATCATTCCGGGGTACAAAATATATCGGAAGGACAGAACAGGCCGTGCAGGGGGAGGAGTGGCACTATATGTGAAAGAAAGTGTAGATTCAAATGAAGTAAAAATCTTAAGCGAATCCACATGTTCCATAGAGTCTCTATGGATAGAAATTTCATGCTCTAGTAAAAATATAACATTAGGGATCTATTATCGACCACCTGACCAGGACAGTAATAGTGATGATGAAATGCTAAGGGAAATTAGAGAGGCTATCAAAATTAAGAACCCAATAATAGTGGGGGATTTCAATTATCCCCATATTGACTGGGAACATTTCACTTCAGGACGAAATGCAGAGATAAAATTTCTCGATACTTTAAATGACTGCTTCATGGAGCAGCTGGTACGGGAACCCACAAGGGGAGAGGCAACTCTAGATTTAATCCTGAGTGGAGCGCAGGAGCTGGTCCAAGAGGTAACTATAGCAGGACCGCTTGGAAATAGTGACCATAATACAATAGCATTCAACATCCCTGTGGTGGGAAGAACACCTCAACTGCCCAACACTGTGGCATTTAATTTCAAAAGGGGGAACTATACAAAAATGAGGGGGTTAGTTAGACAAAAGTTAAAAGGTACAGTGACTAAAGTGAAATCCCTGCAAGTTGCATGGGCCCTTTTTAAAGACACCATAATAGAGGCCCAACTTCAATGTATACCCCAAATTAAGAAAAACAGTAAAAGAACTAAAAAAGAGCCACCGTGGCTTAACAACCATGTAAAAGAAGCAGTGAGAGATAAAAAGACTTCCTTTAAAAAGTGGAAGTCAAATCCTAGTGAGGCAAATAGAAAGGAGCACAAACACTGCCAACTTAAGTGCAAGAGTGTAATAAGAAAAGCCAAAGAGGAGTTTGAAGAACGGCTAGCCAAAAACTCCAAAGGTAATAACAAAATGTTTTTTAAGTACATCAGAAGCAGGAAGCCTGCTAAACAACCAGTGGGGCCCCTTGATGATCAAAATACAAAAGGAGCGCTTAAAGATGATAAAGTCATTGCGGAGAAACTAAATGGATTCTTTGCTTCAGTCTTCACGGCTGAGGATGTTAGGGAGATTCCCCAACCTGAGCTGGCTTTTGTAGGTGACAAATCTGAGGAACTGTCACAGATTGAAGTGTCACTAGAGGAGGTTTTGGAATTAATTGATAAACTCAACATTAACAAGTCACCGGGACCAGATGGCATTCACCCAAGAGTTCTGAAAGAACTCAAATGTGAAGTTGCGGAACTATTAACTAAGGTTTGTAACCTGTCCTTTAAATCGGCTTCGGTACCCAATGACTGGAAGTTAGCTAATGTAACGCCAATATTTAAAAAGGGCTCTAGGGGTGATCCCGGCAATTACAGACCGGTAAGTCTAACGTCGGTACCGGGCAAATTAGTTGAAACAATAGTAAAGAATAAAATTGTCAGACACATAGAAAAACATAAACTCTTGAGCAAGAGTCAACATGGTTTCTGTAAAGGGAAATCGTGTCTTACTAATCTATTAGAGTTCTTTGAAGGGGTCAACAAACATGTGGACAAGGGGGATCCGGTGGACATAGTGTACTTAGATTTCCAGAAAGCCTTTGACAAGGTCCCTCACCAAAGGCTCCTACGTAAATTAAGCTGTCATGGGATAAAAGGGAAGGTCCTTTCATGGATTGAGAACTGGTTAAAGGACAGGGAACAAAGGGTAGGAATTAATGGTAAATTCTCAGAATGGAGAGAGGTAACTAGTGGTGTTCCCCAAGGGTCAGTCCTAGGACCAATCCTATTCAATTTATTCATAAATGATCTGGAGAAAGGGGTAAACAGTGAGGTGGCAAAGTTTGCAGATGATACTAAACTACTCAAGATAGTTAAGACCAAAGCAGATTGTGAAGAACTTCAAAAAGATCTCACAAAACTAAGTGATTGGGCAACAAAATGGCAAATGAAATTTAATGTGGATAAATGTAAAGTAATGCACATTGGAAAAAATAACCCCAACTATACATACAACATGATGGGGGCTAATTTAGCTACAACGAGTCAGGAAAAAGATCTTGGCGTCATTGTGGATAGTTCTCTAAAGATGTCCACGCAGTGTGCAGAGGCGGTCAAAAAAGCAAACAGGATGTTAGGAATCATTAAAAAGGGGATAGAGAATAAGACAGAGAATATATTATTGCCCTTATATAAATCCATGGTACGCCCACATCTCGAATACTGTGTACAGATGTGGTCTCCTCACCTCAAAAAGGATATTCTAGCACTAGAAAAGGTTCAGAAAAGGGCAACTAAAATGATTAGGGGTTTAGAGAGGGTCCCATACGAGGAGAGATTAGAGAGGCTGGGACTCTTCGGCTTGGAAAAGAGAAGACTAAGGGGGGACATGATAGAGGTATATAAAATCATGAGTGATGTTGAGAAAGTGGATAAGGAAAAGTTATTTACTTATTCCCATAATACAAGAACTAGGGGTCACCAAATGAAATTAATAGGCAGCAGGTTTAAAACAAATAAAAGGAAGTTCTTCTTCACGCAGCGCACAGTCAACTTGTGGAACTCCTTACCTGAGGAGGTTGTGAAGGCTAGGACTATAACAATGTTTAAAAGGGGACTGGATAAATTCATGGTGGCTAAGTCCATAAATGGCTATTAGCCAGGATGGGTAAGAATGGTGTCCCTAGCCTCTGTTCGTCAGAGGATGGAGATGGATGGCAGGAGAGAGATCACTTGATCATTGCCTGTTAGGTTCACTCCCTCTGGGGCACCTGGGATTGGCCACTGTCGGTAGACAGGATACTGGGCTAGATGGACCTTTGGTCTGACCTGGTACGGCTTTTCTTATGTTCTTATGTTCTTATGTTCTTACTTTTCCAGGGGCTGCCTATATCACCCAGCCAGGAAGGGAGGAGCGTGGGCTGGAGGGGAAAAGATGGAGGGGGGGTGAATGGGGAGGGAAAGAGAGAGGATGGGGAGGGAAAGAGGCAGAGGTGAAAGTAAGCCGGTCCAGTCCGGTCCGACGTACTGATAAGAGCCGGTACACAGCCAACCATACTGGTAGGGGACAGCTTCCCCGGGCCCAGCAATTTAAAAGGGCCTGGGGCTCCTGGCAGCAGCCAGAGCCCTGGCCCTTTAAATCGCTGCCAGAGCCCTGGGGCTTCTGGCCGCTGCTACCGCAGCCGGAGCCCCTGGCCCTTTAAATCGCTGCCAGAGCCCTGGGGCTCCCAGCCACGACCCTAGTGCTCCAGCAGTGATTTAAAGGTCCAGAGCCCCGGGCCCTTTAAATCACTGCCGGGCAGTGCTGAAGGGCTGGCTGGGGAAGTCTAGGCCCAAGTCCCTTAAGTTACTTTCACCCCTGGAAAGAGGCCAAGGATGAGAGCAGGGTGGGGGTGAGGGGGGGCAGTGAAGGAGAGAGGAGGGGGTGGGGAGGTATGTGGGATGGATGGGAATGCAGGGGGAGGCAAAGGCTACAGGTGAGAGGCACAGGGGTGTATAGGGACACAATGGGAGTGCAGCAGCGTATGGAGGTGAATGGGGTGCAGGGGTGGGGGGTGAGGGATATGGGGGTGGCGGCTTTGGGAGTGAAGAGGATGGGTGAGAGAGTGCTGTAAGTGGTACAGGGCTGGGATGGGTAGGTGTGGGGGGCAGGATGGGCTGGGATGGAGGAGGGATGCAATGACGGGGGGATGTGGGACAGGTAGAGATGCTGTGATGGGGCAATGGAGATGTGGGGGGGTTGGGACGGGGAGGAATGCAGCGAGGGGGATGGGGGTGCAGCCCCATTTCCAGCACTCAGGGACGGGGATACACATACCTCCAACTCCTGGGTGCTGGTGATGGGACAACAGACCGCAGTTCGCAGCAGGGCATGCGCCGCAGCTCGAGCCCAGTCACACGAGGCGCGTGAGGAGAAGAGGGCCGGGCAGCAGTGGGAAAAGCGCATGCCAGGCAACCCCTCAACAGCTTCCTGTTGAGTGCTCGCGAGTGGTGCTAGTTCTTCCCCTGCCCTGACCCAGCCAATGGGAGCTGCGGGTGGGGGGATGGGGAAGCACACGGACCCCTGCTGACAGTCCCTAAGCTGCTTCCAGACCCGGGAGCCATGCGGGCCGCGGCGTGGCACTAGCAGGGAGTCTGCCAGCCCTGCTGTGGCGCCACAAACTGGACATTCAACGGCCCGGTCAGTGGTGCTGACTGGAGCCGTCAGGATTCCTTTTCGACCGGGGATTCCAGTCCAAAACCAGACACCTGGTCACCCTAGGTCAGTGGTTCCCAAACTTTAACAGCCTGTGAATCCCTTTCAATAAAATGTCAAGTCTCGCGAACCCCCACCTAAAAATGAATATTTCCAGGGATTTTCTCCTTTACCTGAGTATAAATTATAAAAGCAGTGATCTTGGAAATATAAAATTTGTTTTTATGACATGCTTATTACACACTATTTATTATGAATTATTATTTATCATTACAGTATTTTTATTACATTATGAAAGATCTCACTTTCGTAGCTTGTATCACTTTGAATAAGCCTGTTATAAGACAAGGCTCCTATGTTTCATCAAGGAGTATCAGATGTGAAATATCATGAAGGTATTTAAGAAGCCAACTCAAAGAGTTCCTCCTACACAAGCATTCAGGTCTTGAGCAGTCCAGGCAAACAACGCATGTTACAACAAAGCTTAAACTTGTTCTTCATAATAATTTTAAAAACAATACTAGCTGCCTATTTAATTTTAAAAACAGCAACAAATATCCACCTCCCTTTCCAATTCTTATGAGTCTTGAAGTTTAAATCTCCTCAGTGTGATAGATATTCTTGCTTTGATCTGCTTAGCTCTTGGAAGTCCAGGGGCTCTGGGCTGCTGGCCCTGTGCTGCCCAGTGTCCCTAGGGACAGTTCTGTACACCATTAGGGATTTTTTTCCCGAGAACCCCCTGTAACATTTCGCAAGCCCCAGTTTGGGAACCACTGCCCTAGGTGCAGGAAGGTGCTCGGGGCTAGGGCAGAGGGTTGGGGTACAGAGGGGTGAGGGCTCTGGCTGGGAGTGCAGACTCTGAGATGGGGCCCGGGATGAGGATTTGGAGTGCAGGCTACAGTGGGGAGAGAGGACTCCCCCCAGCCCTCTCTCGCTGCAACAGCCCGGGGCCAGGGGAGAGCGCCTCTCCCCGCTGCAGCCCTGCACGCCCCCTACCTCTCTCCTCTCCTCTCCTCTCCAGGCCAGGCACCTGTGGCTGCGCACCTGCATGACCCTTGATAGCCTGCTGCACAGCCATGCAACTTAGAGGGAACTTAGGCCACCGGAACTTATTATGTTCCTGGGTGTCACAGTCCTGAAGGTTGTCTTTGCTTCTGCAGTCTGTAAACCCTTCATAAGTCCCATGTAGGACACTGAAGACTTTATTAACACTCCCAGGGACCTTGAACACTTAATTAAGTCCATCAGAGACCCTGGAGGCCTCTCAGAGTTTCCAATGATTATTTCTAAAATGAACCACCCAACCTTCCAACACTACTGTAAATCCCTAATCCTCATTAAAGACAAAGAAATAAAATAAATGTGAAGATTTTCAATCAAGATGTCAATGAAATGTGATATACTGAACAAATTAAACTCTCCAGAAAGTGAAACTCTTACTCAAGTTCTTGTAGTTCTGAAATAAGTCCAAGTAACCTGTAGCTTTAAAAAAACCCAAATAAATAAATACTCTGACGGAAGTGTAGACATGATAAAAGGCAAGAAGAAAGGAGTTGTGGAAATTGTGGTGGCAAGATTGTGTTAGTTACAATCTTAATTATGGAGTGCTATCATAGCTCCATAATGTGCAGTCAAACTTTGCGATAGTAGAAAGCATGTTTTTTTTTTAACTTTTAAATTATGCAGTAAAATCACATGCTAATTGTACTGTGTAAGGTATTGCATAAGTGGAAAAAATATAATACAGTAACTGTTTCACATTAATATTGTGTCACATGGGCAAGTCAGGAATGCCAATAACAAATGAAATCTGCATTATACAAAATGAAACAAAACAGAACAACAGCTTCTGTTTCAAGAGTCCCAGTCAACTTTAAAATCACACGTATATCGGAATTATTTTTATCTATTGTTGTTACAAGTAACAACAAGATGACTATAATTGGAACAGATTAGAGAAAAAATATATGTTTTTACTTTATGTATGTGACAGCACTTTGGGCCTAATCAAAAGCCCATTGAAGTCAATGGCAGTCTTTCCCTTGTATATAGTTTCTACAGTAGAGTCAGACTTTTCTGTTGTTTGTGTGGGTCTTTCCTACAGCAACAGGAGAGAAAAATACTATTAAAACATAGAGAAAACTGATTGTAAAACCACAAAAATTGGCAGAGGAGCTCAATGACAACTGAAGTACTTGAACATACTTTTAACTGAATTGTTTTAATCAGCTATATTTCAAGATGATCGTGTCATGACAGTTGACATGTATTGTTGACAGGGACCTGATCCTACATCTTGAAGACAGGGAGGGTTTTATAATTGGCTGCCATGGGCCAGATTAACTGTCATGCAATGAGCCCATTATGCCGGCCCCATTTGGGCAAAGGGACTGTAAAACTGGTAAATCTGGCCACCAAGGAATTCTCCCAGTATAGGAGGTATCTCCATATGGCATAGAGATGCCATAATGTCTCTGTGCTGCTTCCCCTGTTGCAGAGAGTTGGTAGGGTCCATGATCAGGAAAGAGGGAGTTGCTGGAGAGCAACTGTTGGGGCCATAGGCAGCCAGGTGCTACTTAGGTCAGCTTTGAAGCTGCATAACCTTCTAGAGGCCTAATGAGATGCCAGAAGAATCCAGGAAAGGGAAGGAGCAAAGGTAGTGCTAATCCTCTCCTCTGCTCTCACTCAGCTCCGGGCCAACTGGAACTTGGCTGGACGTGAGAATGAAGCCCATTTGGGACTGCACCAAGCCCTATCTAGATGTATAGTACTATACAACATTTAGTGCCAAATCAGCCAGAGTAACCAGAGTAAGTTGTAGGCTGGGGAGTTTTGTTGGGTTCCATTGGGAAAAGAGTTTTCCCCCTTCCAAGCCATGAAATGGCTGTTTCTGCAGCCTCAGGATTACATCAGTGCATGTATGAACATAGCCCGTGGTTCTGCCCTCATCCTTTTGCTACCACAACCTGTCCTCTGATTTCCTGGCAGTAGGCAGAGCTAGCAGCCACAGAGAAGATGTTTGTGGGCCAAGGTTAGTGCAGGTACTGCTGCAGGATGGTTGTGCTGCAAGAGGGGAAGCACTGAGTACATCTGTTATACATCATGTATAGCAAGGGGCATGTCCCCGCATGTCACTTAATGCCTAGGAGGCATTTTATGCCCTTCAAAGGCAGAGCGCTACTCCCACCTCTCACCAATGGAGGTGCTAGTGAGAGGAGTTAGGAAATTTGAGAGTCAGTCCTGAAAATATTGTACTCAGGTGAATAACCCTATTTGACTTTAATGGGATTGCTCATGAGTTTAAGTGTTTGCAGAATCAGACCCTTGGGATGACATGCTTATTTACATAATGCTCCCAGTTTCTGATGTGTCAGCCTCAGGCCCTTTTGTGTTTAGACCCTGCAAAGCTTAAAGTTCTCTGTTAAAGGGTTTCACTTAACTAACACTGGGCAAATATATGTAATCACTGTGGGTGACATATAACCCAGAGCAGAGGGCCCAGACAAAGCCCTACACAACACATAAGCCCCACTTAAACCATGTGTTAAGACCAAGAGGCTTGATTTATGCCAATGCTATTTCAGCTTTATGTTCATAGAGTTACACTGGCATAAAACTGGAATAATGTAAAGATAAATCAGGATCAATAGTTTTTTCCTCAGCACCCAGCCTGGATAACTGGGTTGTGAGCTATGGATGTTTTCTGAAAGCAAGAAAGAAGGATTCTTGCCTCCTAGGCCATAGACCTGCAGCAAAACCATTCTTCAGCCACTGCTCCAGCCTAGTAGCTGGAATAGCTTGCAACCCTGCTCTCCCCCGACCCAAGAGGAAAAGAACCAGAAGATCTGTATAGCTGTGGATCTTCCATCCCTGTCCACTCTCTGTCCCAGGCTCCCAAACACAAACCTGAACCTGGAGCCCTCATAGATTGATATCCATGCTGTTCAGGGATTGCAAACTCTCTGTATGACCTTCCCAATCCTATTCCCCCTTTTGCACAGTGGAGCTGGACTTATTACACTGCAAAAGGAGGAGCACTTTCTATACTTATAGGCAAATCCTGCCCCATCACCCATAAGGATCTAAGTGGTGCAAGTAGGACTTTACATGGGCCCTCTGCAATGAGTTGAATTTCATCATTTATGTATTTTAATTATTATTTTTATTATTAATAAGATATGTATATGGATATACAGAAAATAATGGGTGCTCCATTTGTAGTGCAGTATTACAATCAACATCTATAAAGACTGTATGTATGTGAGAGAATCATTCAAGTTCAGTGTTATGTATTGTTCAGTGTTGTGGACCACCTGAAAGTCACTAGTGTTCTGTGTAGGCACAGAGACTGAATCGGGACCTCTCTGTGGGAGATGTAATGCACAATTTCCTAATATTAGCTGGTTTTAAATTTTTTTAATGATATATTTGAAATATATGTGTTAATTTGTCCAATATAAAATGTATAGTTTATACAGAAAAATCTCCACAAATATTTCTATTACAGTAATTTAAAAAATGCAGTTGCTTAAAAGACTTGGGTCCAAACCCTTTTACTTTACTCATGAGAGTTGTCCCATTCACTTTAATATACTGCTCTTGTATGTAAGAATAAAAGTTTGGTCTTGGTGCATTATACAAAAGATGAATACTTTATAAATAAAGCACATGAGTTGTTTCTACCAGTGCCTCTTACTCTCTGGAAGTTCCTGATTTGTGTGAATGTTCATGTTGCCTTCCTTGTTATTCTGAGTGTTATATCTTCCCCATTTAAACTATAATAACTGGGGTTGAGTCTCAAACTGTGACAGTTAGACTAATGATAATTTTTAAGGGTCAGATTTAAGAATGCTGGCCTTTTAGGATCTGCAAAATAATTGGGGGCACACTTTTGCACAGCAGTTATTTGCTCCTGCAGTTTAGGTCACAAGTCCAAGTGACCTAAACTGTGACTACAAAATAAATAAATAAATAATTGTGGGTGCAACACAGCTTCCACACTTGTATGTGCCTATGGTTTTGTGGAGGCAAAATGGGAGATCTGCTAGAGGCCTGGTTAAAAATATGAAGCTAAATGCCTGATAATACATACAGCAAAAATCATTCATTGTAGGAGAGGAACTTGAAACACCACCTTTAAGGGACTCAGGGCTTGATCCTGTAAGGTGCTGAACACTTGGGCCCTGATCCAGCAAATGATGTGTTTAATGGTTAACTGCCCTCATAGTTGAAATCAAGCATATGCCTAAGTGCTTTGCTCATTTTGCAGGATTAAGCCCACAGTCAGATTCAAAATCTTATATTTAAAAATATATTTTACTTGTATGGTTACATGTAACACCTTGTTATGAAAACTGAATTTAAAATCTATCATACCCATCACTATTTATACTGTTTGTTTATCTTTTCCATTGTGCTCAGCATGTACAAATGAAAATAGAATGGTCAGTTTCACTTTTGTTTATATTCATTTTCTGTCTCAGGCACTAGTTGCTTGCTGTGTGATTTGGAGAAACGGCTTCAGAGTGGGAACTGTTACAAGTTGAAGGGCCTGTTCCGCATTGCTATGCCAATTCACACCAGCTGAGGAGCTAGCCCTGAATCCTTTTTGGTTAGATAAAAACTATTTTTCTTTTAATTTATAAAAACAAATCATGGAAACATTTTCATTGCTTTTAGATTTTAAAAAAGAACCCAGAGAGTGAAAACAGTAGCATTCAATCTATTAAATCATATAATTTATATTTCATTGTAGCCCTGAGTCGACTGAGTATGATGAGAGATTCCTTTCTTCTCCGAGATTTAATCCATATGTAATGATTCCCTCCCCTCTTTTCCTGCCCTGCCCCAGTAGCACAGCTTCTACCAGAGTATTGTGTGAGGAGCAGCCAGGCTCGAGCTGTAAGTAGCCCGCAAGAAGAAAACTACAACTCCCGTGATGCCGTGCATCAGCGCAGTGCGCGATGGGAGTTGTAGGTTAACAGCGTTTCTGTTCCCTCAGAGGAGGGATGAAAAAACTACCATTCCCAGGAAGCGCGGGGCTCCGGCGCAGGCGCAGAACGGGGTGGAAGGAGGGGGCGTGCTCCACGGGGCTGTCTATGTCTGTCGGTTTCGGGCGCTAGTCGCCATTTAGCGCGGAGAATTAGCCGGGCCAGGCGCAGCGGCTCCTCCCCCCTACCCTCGCGAGGGAGACACCCGGGCTCCCCGGCCCGGGCCTTGCGGAGGAGGCGGCTTCGCGGGCGGCCCCGGTGAGAGACCCGCGAGGGGGGTTTCCGGCTCCCTGTGAGGCGCCGGCAGGCAGCGAGGGGGGCCGGCCCCGCGGCGAGCGGTTACTTCCTACCAGGAGGAGGCCGTGGTCTCCATGGGCGCCGTGTGAGGCGAGAGCTCCCCCAGGCTCCGAGTGACCGGGCCGCGCTTCTCTCCCCCGGCGGGGCGTGCCGGGCCTGCCCTCCCCTCTCGCGGCAGGGGAGTGCGGGGCCTGCGCCCCCGGCGCAGCCGCTTCCCGGCCTGGGCCTGCCCCGCTCCCCACCCCGAGCCCGGGGGGCCAGTCGCTTTTCCTCTCAGAGACCTGCTGGGCTGTCCCGCTCCAGGCAGCCAGCGGCTTCTCCCGGCCCGGCACCTGCCTCAGGCTCCTCTCGACTTCTCCCCCCTAGTCCCGTGTCCTGGCCCCGCTGCTGTCGCTCCATGTCGGCCCCGCTGCCCGGCTCCCCGCTGCAGGATGGATGTGGACACTAAGCAGGGACCTACCCCGCCGCTGGCCCAGCCGCCGCCGCCAAGCTCCGCTGTGAGGAGCCCTTGGGACCCTCCTCTGTTGCAGCAGCAGCCGGACGCGCTCCCCGCTCAGTGACACCTCCCACCCCGCATCCTCTCAGCAGCGCTACCCCGAGCCCCGCAACACCATGTCGGAGGGCGCAGCAGAGAGCAGCAGCCCGGCCCCCCGCTTCCTGGCTCCCCCGCCGCCTCCGCCCAAGAACGGCTCTAGCTCGGACAGCTCCGTGGGGGAGAAGCTAGGAGCCGTCGCTGACCATGATGGCTCGGGGGCCGGAGGAGCAGGCGGCGAGGTGGGAGGCGGGGGCCGGAGCGAGGAGTACCGGCGCCGCCGTCACACCATGGATAAGGACAGTCGTGGGGCTGCAGCCACCGAGCACCGCTTCTTCCGCCGTAGTGTGATCTGCGACTCCAATGCTACAGCTCTGGAGCTGCCTAGCTTGCAGCCCGCAGCACCCCCAGCCGTCGCCACTCCCGGGAGTATTACCCCGCTGCTGGGCTCCCCTCCTGAGCCTGCTAGCCAGACCCCCTGCATCTCTGTCACCCACGTCCCCCTGCTATTGTCGCAGCAGCCGTCTCTGTCGCTTCCCCACGAGGAGCAACCCATTCAGGAGCCCCCTGCAGCAGAGGACATCGCCCCGCTACTGCCCAAAGGAGAGGCAGAAGAAGCCGCCCCCTTACCCCCTACCAGCACGGCAGGCAGTGCAGCCACTGCCAGCCGGGAGCTCCTGGAGGGGCGGAACCGACAGCAAGAGGATATCGAGGAGTTAGAGACCAAGGCGGTGGGCTTCTCCCTTGACGGACGCTTCCTCAAATTCGATATTGAGATTGGAAGAGGCTCCTTCAAAACTGTCTACAAGGGGCTGGACACCGAGACTACGGTGGAAGTTGCCTGGTGTGAACTACAGGTAAAAGAGGTGCAAATTCCCCAAGCACAGTCATTCCCCTGCTGCCAGCCTCTAGAGAAGGGCAGAATCCTCAGATGACAGGTCAACTGTCATCAGGGATGGGGGACACAGTTTTCCCTAGGTGCCACCCAGCCGGCCATTCCTTGAATGGAGGGAGCAACTTCTCCCATGAGCTAGGCTGCCTGTTCGATTCCCTAAAGGTCTCTTCCCTCTTATGAGGTTGTCCAAGCGCTGAGACTTCAGAAACAGTAACTGCATTGAGTTTGCTGGAACACTTAGCCTTCATGACTTCTAAAGGTAATTTGGAGAGTTGCACAAAATCCTTTACCTGAGGGATAAAGGGGTTCAAGCTATAAAATTAGCATTTATACTTATTGAAATCTAGTTCAAGTCTACCTCCAGCTAAGATAAATTTTTCAAAAGATTGGCATTTGACATTAATGTCAAGAAAAATGTATAAGGTAGGGGAAACACTTGCATGTGTGGCTAACGTCATCTTACAGGAGATACTCAAGAAATATGCTAGCAAAGTGCACGTAATAGAGGTAAACCAATGTAAAATTAAACTTGAGTTGGTAGTGTACTATGACTCCCCAGTAGCTCAGCTTAAGTCCCATGGTTGCCTGTTGATACACTGGAAAGTAAATGCTTGCCTTTCGTAAAATTGCAAAGGCTGAAATTCAACCTTTCCAGGTAACTATGTGGTTAAACTGGTACAAAGATGTTGCCGTACCTGCCAGCTCTTTGCTTCGACAGAGCTAAGGCTGTGCCGAACCCCAGTCTCATGATGGCAACAGCAGCAACTTCAGCTCCATGGCGAGTTGGAGCATGTATAACTAAATGAGAGGCAGGTTGCTGTGCAACAAGGTTAAGGGGGAGGGTAGAGCTTGGCCTACAATTTACAAATATCTGAAATAGGGGAATGGAGAGTCTCTGCTCTTGAAAAATTGGAGGGGGGCAGATGAAAGGCAGCAGTGGAAAGTAATCTTCCCCATTGCTTCTGAAGGATCAAGTGCATGATCTCAGTGCTCTCTCCTGACTGGCTGTAGTATCTCATGTGCCAAAATTCTTCCTCCTCCACAGAGCAATTTACCTACTCTCACAGTCAAACTGAAAAATGACTGAGACCACCCTCAGCTTGTATTCGTAGCATGCATTTTGAAAGCAAATGACACCCTCTGCCAGTGTCCTGGGTAGCTATGCATCACCACAGGTTTGTGGTAATAGCTTTGCAAGCTTTTTTTTTTTCTTTTTTAAATAAATCCTAAAACCTAGCAGTGTACTCAGGGTACCGTTGTCGTTGGTCCTGTCTGTGTTTAATAGTTGATGCTAGGCACTACTTAAACTTTCAGTGCACAGTCTGAGTGGTGCATTATCTGTTTTCTTTATGCAGTCTGATGTAATTTTGATTTGAAATACTAATCTTATTCTCTGTTTAAAAGGCTCTTTGAGTTCATCTCAGATTCATCTTAATATTCAGATATTGTTTATTGACCTGAAATGATTGTCAGCTTGGTAGTGATAATTTCTGACTTCATGACAGTCAGGATGTACTAATGGTTATGGGGTACTATAGGAACAAATTAGCTAATAGAAACATCACATACCTTTTATTTACAAATAAGTCTCTTTATAAAACAGACTTAACCAAGATTTTGAAGTTAAACATTCTTTTATCAGACACTTCAAAAATAACATAATGGTTGGAATAACAATGTAAAACAGAGGGAAGAAAATCTTTATAGAGTAAGAAAAGGGTGATGAATTCCAGTTAGGTTTTGCTGGAAGGCTAGGAGTGGGTTGTAGATTACATTATTACTATATTTCACAGTTTGCAGTTTAAGTACCAATTGTGTGATAACTCCACAGGGTGAGTGACAAAGGCTACGTCTACACTACCCGCCCGGATCGGCGGGTAGAAATCGATATAGCGGGGATCGATGTATCGCGTCTCGTCTGGACGCGATACATCGATCCCCGAACGCGCTGCCATCGACTCAGTAACTCCAGCAGGGCGAGCGGAGTTAGCGGAGTCGACGGGGGAGCTGCGGACGTCGATCCCGCGCTGCGAGGATGCGAGGTAAGTGCGGGTAATTCGAAATAGGATACTTCGACTTCAGCTACGCTATTCTCGTAGCTGAAGTCGCGTATCTTATTTCGATCCCCGCCCCTAGTGTGGACCAGCCCTTAGGTACAGGGCATGAATAGAGAACTGTCCTACAGGTGGTAGAAATAAACTAGCAACTACAGAAATGAGCCTGTGATACATGGTAAATAGGATATTTTAAGGCCATGAGTGTGTTGATTCCTCATTGCCTTCAGTTGTTTTGACTGGAGAGGGACTCTGTAGCCAGTGGTCTTTAGTGATGCTACACATTTACTTCAGTAATAATTATAGGAGGATGTCATTGCTGTTCTGTCACTTACATTGATGTTTTCTTGGTCTGCTCACTTCACTCGAACTCAACTGTATGGCTTTGCAGGGATGAACTGACACTTTATAAGGATGATCTACTGATGCAAGGAGTGTTGCAGAGAGGAGGAATTAGTGAATTCCATGCCAATCTCAGGTGGATTAATTTCTTTTGTGAGCACAAATGAGCTCTGATTCTTTTAGGGCTGTCTTGACTTTGTGACCAATTTATGCTTAACCTTTTCATATTTTTGGTGCTTTGAAAAGTATTATTTTAAAATACAATAGCTACGTCTTGTCTATAGTTGAACCTAGTAAGGTAAGGGAAGAAATTCAAACAATTAAAGCTTACTTTTCCTTTTGAAAAGAACTCTGTCCAAAATGTTCCGTTTATTCCTAGATCTCAAACACTAAGCACTGCTATGTAATTTGGGAGCTGAAAGGGCATTCTAGACATAGGAAAAGTGATGAGCATGGCAGGTGGCCCTTTAGTTCAGGAATTTTTTTTTTTGTATCCAGTACTACCACAAGAAGTCACATCCGAACTTTATAAGAATTTACTTAAGCATAGTGTGTAGCCACAGACACCGTTTTCTGGCTAAGGCTCGTTTGTATGATATAGTAGCCTAACCTGGTGTAAGTAAAACTTGATACATACATGGTATCACACAATTGGAAAGGATGACAGAGGGATAAAACATCACAGTTCTTACTTGCAAGGCATGTGATGGGGGAAAAACTGCAAATGCAGTGCATGGAAGTCTACCAAAACTTCTATATGTATTTAACTTAGTCTTTTGAGTATACATTTAATGCCTAAGTTATCTGAAACATCTTTGCTGATAGGAAAGGCTAAAATGCCAATCTTTTTACTGTTTATCAAAATTGTTAAATATTTTTGATCATGAAGTGTTCAAATTATACAGCACTGAGGACAGTCCTGCTAGAGCATTCAAGGATTTGGTGTATTACGCAGGCAAGCCTAGAATGGACTTGGCAATAGAATGTCTGTTTAACTGTGGGGTTTCTAACTGGATGACACAGCTGTCTTTGACTCTAAACTAGGAACCCGGTAGGGAGACCAAGGGTAAAATTTTCGGGAGTGTCTCATTTTTCAAAAGGAACGTAGGTATTTAAATCCATTTTGAAAAATGACTTATTTTCCCAAGTCACTTTGGAAAATCTCACCCCATGTCTTTCAGAAGCCTGGACAACTGCATGGTGGTATCCCATGTGTTTGTCAGGCTGAGAATAGTAGCATAAATGGAAAAGTAAACATATTTTTGGTTCTCCAAAGGCTACAGGTGTGTAGCTTAATGGCAGTCCTCCCCTTTGCCAGGTAGGAAATCTGGGTGAAATTTCTGTTTTCTCTTTCCTTATACAGGGAAGGTGGGAATCTGTGATATGGAGGATTTTGGGGCTCTGGGAGTGATTCAATGGAACCCCAGTAAGCAGCCTTGTAGGATATTTTGGCTTCACTCCAAATGCTTTGGTTCTCACTTCTGTTATTCTCCTTCCACTGTTATATGCATTGAAGTGCATCTTCCATTGTCATAATTGGACGTGTCACAACTGCATCTAGAAAGAGGTTAGAGTCAGCACTCATAGGCTTCATGATGTAGATGGCAAGCACAAAATCAGTTGAATATCTCCTTGTGAATGGAATGGCAGTAATTCAAAGAAGGGAAAATAGCTATGTGTAACTCTTAACATGTCTGGTTAATCTGATTGTTCAAAAATGAAAAACAATTCTTAACTGCCTCTTTTGGTTCAGTAGCATTGCTACAGGAATACACGATGCCTTATTCTTGTTACATTAAACTTAATAACCCTGTATTATTGAGTAACTGTAGGTCGGAGGAAGTCACAGTTGCAGTTGATTATTCATGTAAGCTAAGTCTTAGGTGTGGTCTGTGAACCTCCAGGTAAATCCCTCCTTTCCTCTCATTGAGTCAGTTTTGAGTGGGATTGTGTAGTCTACTTAGGTTCATCAAATAACACAGACCTGCAGAATAACTGGTTTGAACTGAGAATCTTCTGAGTGATGTTGGATTGCTGTGGGAACTTATCACTTGTGAAGGAGCACTAATACTGTGTATCTTTTAAATATGAAAGTGCAGTGGGTGTTAGGCCTGCTCTTAAAATAATTAATCTCTCCTTTCCTGATGTGTGTGAGGAATTTGAAGAATTACCTTTAAGTTGGAAAGGGTCTTCCCTTTAATGGGGAAAGGGTGATACAGGAGCCTCCATGTGAAAGTTATTTAAGTTGGTTGTGGAAATGCTTCCAAGGTGCTAGTGAAAGTAATATTAGCTGGAGCAATGCTCCACTCCACCTGTTGTCATAAAGCATTTGCCCCTTCCCACCCCCACAGCCAACCATAGCTTCATGAAGCTTTGCTAACATACACCACCTTTGCCATTCCTGTATTTGGCATCTTTGTAGAATTGATCAGGGTATGCAAGATAGATGTCAATTCTGGAGGTGAAACTGGTGCAATAGTGTGTTCTGATAGTTTTTAAATGAGTAAAAGCTGAAAATGAACTTAATCTGAATTTGTTGCTATCTCTAATTCTCATTGTTAGCTCAGCTCTGATGTGTACAGGCCTATGTTGCAGAACTATAAATTCCAGTTAGACTACACACTCAAATCCACTACATTTAGGTTTGGGATCAACCACCCCTAGTGATAGGTGTCTTTGCTTTCCTAGCAATGATGGTAAAGCAGTTGAGTACAAACATAACTGCATTGCTGTTTACATGCAACTGGCATTACTCTAAAATAAACTGCAGGGGGGAGAAATGGAAAAGCATGTAGCCCTTGAATTTTACTACAGGAAGCACTGATGTGCAAAATGTGTTTTCATACACAAATTCCACTGAAGGAACATTCTAGCTGTGATAGAAAATGTAAATAAGGAAACCTCTATTTAAGGGTAAAATTGTACCCTTATATAAATATTTAAATAGGATATGAGAAGTTGTCTGGGTATGAGGTAGGTTTAATTCTTAAGTGGTAATTTTGACGCAGTCTAATTTTTAATTATTTTTAATTTAGCTCAAACTCTTAATACAAAGATGAAGTCTGTAAACACATACAAATAAGTGGAATGTAAAATGTAGCTTACAGGCTTTAATATGCCAGTCTGTGCAGACTGGTTGGTTCTCACGCTGTTGCTTGGACAGTTTAGGGTCACTGAATGCATTATGAGTCTCCGTAACGTTCTGTCCTGAGCCAAATCTGGTGGGTTACGGGGTAGGATGACAAAGGCATGACAAAGGATGACAGAGGCAAGGTTGGTGAAATCACTGACTGTCTTGGGTGGCTGCCCATTAAGGTGCTTGAGCATTCAATGTTCAGAGTAATCAACTGGAAGAATTTTGCTTTTACCCCACTTAATTTTCAGGCTGACTTTTGCCACTGAGCTTTCCCAGGACTTAAAATGCTACAACTAGCTTGTCTCTTGATTCAACAGCTAGTGTTGAGTTGGTGAGGTTCTTATCAAGGCATATTTCAAAAGTGCATTTACATAGTGTCTGGTCAAGTGCACAGTCTATGATGGCATTGAAAAGTTCTGGGGCAGCAAAGCATCTTTGTCAAATTCCCAATCTAATTTGGAAGAAGGCAGTTCTTTTCCCATGTACAAGAACACAATTTGAGGCGTCTCCATATGGGAGATGGGACACTACAGAGGACGAGTATGTTGCTCCAAACTGAGGAACTATTCTGGATATCAAGAATATCCAAAGTTATCGCTTCCAAAATTTGCTATTGGTTATATTAAATCTCATGCTTTAGGTTTAAGCCAGTCTCTAACTACTAGATGGGGATGAGATCTATGTAGGGGGTAGATGATATCACATCTGCATACTGTGGGTTTCTTTCACCTTCATCTGAAGCATCTGGTATGGGTCATTATCAGAAACAGGATACTGGACGTAGATTGACTTTGAGTCTGATCTAGTATGGCAAGTCTTACGTTACTGTGCCTACCTAGTATTACTTGTGTAGTTTTAACTGGATGGATACAAAAGAAATGAGGTTCACCGTTAAAAAAGTAGTAGCATTAAAGCATTAGATGGTTTCTTTGGCAATCGTGTATGACTTGAGACAATTGCCTAATCAACTATAGAAAAATGCTGAAGAAACTTACGATGGAGGTAATATACCCACTAAAGTTTAAATATTGTCTTTTCATAAACTTGAATGCATATAAGTGTGTGCCGCACTTAGGAATGCAGCATGATCATGTGAAGATACACCACACAGAGTGCCTAGATTCGCCCTTCCTCGAATAAGTCATTAACAGACTGGCTAGGGATGACTGAGAGGGAAGAGGAGGATGACCAGGACAATCCAAATGGGGTCGTCCACCATCCTTGTGGACTTTTTACATTGTCATCTGATCTAATCCTTAGCCTAGTGCCCCGACAAGTGGTTTTAAGGCGTTCCAAGGTGTTTTGCCCAGAATTGTTGAGATGCATGCTCTCGGGTGCAAGAAAAGGTTCACATTCATGGGATTTTTCATTCACAACAGAGTGGGCATGCTGTTAAACATTCTGCAGCTAGCTAAAGATCTCTGGCTCACTCCAGACTGCATTATTTTCAAGGTTTCCTAGAAAATGCTCTTAAAATACTCGGATTTAAAAAAAAAAAAAAAGTGATCAAGGATTTTTTCAGTAGAAGAAAACTTTGAGAATATTGGGGTGGAGGTGGGAGAGCTCTTATTACAGTTTCATTTGTAGGTCAGGTCTGTAACTTAAAATTTCAAGTCTGAGCTGAAGCTTGCATTGATGTCTGAGCTTACCTGAAAAGTAGAAATTTAGCAGGCTGCAGAACATATATCCTTATTTTGAAGCCCATCTCTTGGTTAAAATGACTAGGTACTGCTGAGTCACACATAAGAGAACCTGGTGTTTTAGCAGGCTTATGCTGGGAGGAAGGAATTGTTGTGGGGGAAAAAGCTAGTAATACTTTCAGTGCAGAAGGAGATATGGTGCCCTCTGCTGCTTGTTTAGTGCTGTTTTAAATGCCTGAAGTTGGGATACTAGAGCCATCTAGTGATTCACAGGATAGGCAGCAGCAGTACAAGCTTGTTCCTTCTATCCTACCAGTAAGACTATAATGAGGTGGAAGGCCCACCAAGCCTCTTCAATTCTTGGCATATCTGTTGAGACAGCCAACAAATTTTTTTATCTGTGCTGATTTATGATGTGCAAACTCTAATGGGAATAGTTCAAGAACCAACAGACTTATTTCAACTAGGTCAGTGAGCAATCATCAGACTGTGAAACTTTTGATAACTATCAAATTGAGTGCCTATTCTCCCACTGCAGGATAACTCCCATTGACTATGATGGGAGAATAGGGCTCCTTAAGCCACTGATAAAGAAAGGAGAGATTCTGTCTCATGACTTTTCAACTCCCTCTTCATCTAAATGGCTGTACCAGTTCCTACTTTTGCTACACTAGTAGCTGAAGATAGGTTGTGAGACTAATCTACTTCTTTCCCTGCCAGTTAGGTGGGGGAAGGGATAGCTCAGTGGTTTGAGCATTGGCCTGCTAAACCGAGGGTTGTGAGTTCAATCCTTGAGGGGGACACTTAGGGATCTGGGGCAAAATCAGTACTTGGTCCTGCTAGTGAAGGCAGGGGGCTGGATTCGATGACCTTTCAGGGTCCCTTCCAGTTCTATGAGATAGGTATATCTCCATATATATTTTTTTCCATTTTTAGTTGTCTGCCTTCTTTCTCCCCCTGAACCCACACAGTGAATGACTGTGAAACGTACCCATAATCTGTAGTATGCCTGTGTTCATTGGCAGTAGAGGCATAGGACCCTTGGTCTTTGAGTGCTTTGGCATAAGTTAGATAGAATAGTTGTGATGGGATGCATTTGGATGACAGACAATATACCATGTGTGACAGATGACCATAGTCTGGTATTGTTAATGCAGCTGGTCTGACCAGACAGCCTTGCTTAGCCATTTAAATGTCTACTGAGTTGGTATCAATGTTACCCATGCTTGCTTTATTTTTTTTGCTGGCTGATCTCTTTTATGGTGTTAACTGCGCTAACAGGAGATGGATCATTTCTGCCTTACTAACTCTTTCTGGTGAGTTGCTTGGACTCCAACATATGTATCTTGAACAATATGAAAACATTGATTATTT
This sequence comes from Platysternon megacephalum, assembly GCA_003942145.1. Taxonomy (NCBI): domain Eukaryota; kingdom Metazoa; phylum Chordata; order Testudines; family Platysternidae; genus Platysternon; species Platysternon megacephalum. Next base: position 1,501,820 of record QXTE01000193.1, on the reverse strand, counting down.
CTGTCCTTGTTAAGATGACTGACACAAACTAGAACATATAAATATTGCTATTAAAAGATGAAATACAGGCGATTATCTTAAGGATTTAAACATCTGCGCACGCTTATGTAACCTGCATCTGTTAATAGCAGCTTCTGTGTTACTGCTAGGATTTGGTTAAATGTTAGATTGTCAGCATTTCTTTATTCTCCAGATGAGCTTTTAGTGAGGCTTTATTTCTTAAAGCCTTGATATATTTCACCAAACAACTATTTTTAGTTTTCTCTCCCCTCCGTCAACTGTTTATAATGTAACTTCAAGATGCTGCCCAGTTTCCTTGGGGTAACAGCAATTTTTTTCTGAATAAACCTGTTTCATCAAGAGTTATGCATATATGGGAAGCATTAGCTTCTGAAATCCTGTAAGTACTCTATGCTGAAATGATTTGTTCTATTTTCTTAGCCGTTTTCAGCTGGCTTGGACCCACTCAACATCAGATACTTTTAGGCAGGGGAAGGAACCATGAGAAATGATGTCTAACTTGAGTTGAAGGGAGTAGTTGAGACTTACTGAATGCAGACCTGGTTCTGTCTCACTGTAGGTTAACTACATCAGAAATACTGGTGGGGGAAACTGACTGAATTTGTTCGAAATCTCCCATGTTGAGCTTCCAGCAATATTTTTCACTTCAGTATTGCACTTGGGATCTAGGCAAGTAGGGAGCTGTTGTGTATAGAGTGCTCTTTGGAGGAAACCTAATGCTGGTCACATACAGAAAATAATATACAATTCACTGGTTTAGTGAGTTGTCAGATTTACCAGAAGCATGTAGTGTGCTGGAAACTTAACAGCAAAAATTAAAGTAGCTGATGGTAGAGTGAGCTCTAGTTTCCTCTTCGCGCCTCCTTTTTTAGTGAAAAAACCACAAACATCCTTCACATGCTTATTGATTCAGCTGCTAATCTGAAAATGGCTTGGCCCTTTCTAAAATGTTTGCATCTGAAAACTTTACAGTGGACACTTGCATTTTTCATCTTGATGGCAACTACAGGCCAATTCAAATTTTACGATGAGATTTTGCTGTTCAGATGCACAACAGGCTAAGGGAGCAACTCCTGACAGAAAAGCCCCACTGTCTTATGGGTGAACTCAGGAGAATGTAAGGCCATGAGAGTAAACTCAGACAGAAAATCTGGAATGGAGCCCCTAAGGCAGTCAGGTACTAACATTTTAGTATCTTTCTGGCAACTCCTGCGGCAGATCAGGTACTAGATGTATTGGTGGTTCTTCTCCACTGGATTTGACTGGTGATGTCCAGAGGGGGTTCTGATGCATGGGCAACTCAGGGCCTCCATATCATCTGTCTAGACTTGTGCCCTGGAGACATGCACAAAACAGTATAGTCCCCTTCATCGGAAAAAATACATTACTAGGGAATGTTTTCTAGAGCAGGAGTGGTGAAAGGCCTGGTTCTGGAGTGCAAATGCATTCTAGGACTTGTCTACAGTAAAACTTCTGTGCTTACATGGCTCAGATGTAAATTAGTGGTCCCCATTGTTGATTCCAGGGTAGAAAGGGCTCTGGGTTGGTGTTGCCCTTTGTTATGTGGACTGGCTCTGGGCTGCTGTATGCAACATGGTGTTTAAAACATCAGTTGCTGCCTGAAGCTTTAAGAGCTGTTGAAATTAATGTTGAAACTGCAGGGGGGAATCTTCTAGCAAAAGTGCTCATTTTGAGACTACATTAACGAGCACAAGGGAACTCTTCATGCTTTCCAGCAGGGTCCACATATGCCAGTTAGCGCATGACACTCCAGTGAGCACTGGAACTTACACTCCTTTAGTGTGGGTGAAAGCACGGTGTAGACAAGCTGTGTCACTTTCATATTGTCTTGGACAGGGCAAAACTTAATGACTTGGTATGACAGATGACTTCCTTTATTGTCTATTTGGTAAGTTTTCAGTCTGCTGATCTTTGGAAGCTTCTTCCAAGGGCCTTAAATTGTAAAATCTTTACATGAGGGACTGTCTGGTGATCTTACTGTGTGTAGACCATGCCTTACATGTGGGCACTATTGTAATGGCCTGTGATTTGCATTTTTCACAAAGCTTCTTAGTTTCTAGTATACAAGAGCTAAAATAGTCTTTTAGACTGCTAACAAAGTCAAGATGCTTTCAACCTTATTTGAGTACAGCAACTTTTTATTATTTAAAAAAAAAAAAAAAAGTACAGCTATCTGCTTTTTTGGTACCTCTGCCAGATTAGTAACTTTCAAAGTGCCAAGCAGGTTCTATAGTTAAGAGAAGTGTGCTGTAATACTTTCCCAACATATATAAAGACAGACAGGAAGGAATATAAAGTGCCTGTCATGGACCAGGTGTAGACAATATTTAAAATACTGAGTGGGAAGAAAAGAGAACTGGTTCTCTTGCTGCACTCTCAATTTGACTGGCAAAATGACTTACTTTTTTAGAGGCTTTAATGCATGTGGTGGCACTTGCTTGGAGTAGGACAAATGTCCAATCTTATAGCCAATGTTTCATTAAAACTAGGGAAACACATCATCCAAAAAAATCACATCTTTCCAACCTGAGACTTTATTTGTCTTAGGCTTGGGGAGTCATAGCAGCTGAAGCTCCTTTTATATAAAGTGTAAAATGGAAGTGAGGTCTGCTGTCCAGATATTAGAGACCTGAAAATAAAACTAGTTCTGACCCAGTGCTGCTGACTGTGCAATTCCTCATAAGGAACTTTGAGGGCTGATGAAGCATTTGAAAGAGAAAGTTGGAGAATTGCAAACAATAGTTCCACATTTTATATGGTCTTGTCTTAAAAAAAACCCTAACCCTTAATTGTGAAGCTTTAAAATGTGTGAAGCAGGATGGCATAAATCTGCCAGTAAATGTTCAAATGTGAAAATTGCTAGTCTGCATGAAAATAAGTATCTGCTGTTTGTGCTCAAACTTCTAGACTAAAACTTAAATTTCAGATTCTGCTCCTAGCTCTAGTGACTCTTACTGATTTTGATTGTCACATAACCTTGTCATGCCTGCATTTACACATATAAAATCAGGATCAGGCTTATTTGACTTTCACTAGGCTATTGTGGATTTAATATTTGTGAAATACTTTGAACATGAGAAACACTGTAGTTATACATGCACTCACAATTTCCAAAATGTGTGGCAGCAGGGTCAGGCAAAGTTAATTAGAATATCTGGTGACTTACTGGATTGTCCTGTTAATGTGTTTTGCCTCTGATCACGTATTATAGAGCGAGCTGCATGGCTCAGCTTTTGCACAAGGTGAGATTTAAAGCAGTTATAATTAGCTGTCTATGAAGCAGTTTATTTAATTGGGAGAAAATGAAACACTTAGTCTTGCAGCAATATCCATGTATTGGTTAGTGCTGAATGACTAGAAAATTTGTAGAAAACTCCATGGTGGTTTTGACATCTCTGAAACATCTGAAGAGAACACGCTGGGTGTACTGATGAAGGACAAAAGTGTTAAATAGAAACTGTCTTGCAGTTACAATTAAACTACTTAACGTTGCTCCCCCACATTTGGGTGAAGTGGAAAAATGGGGAGACTATTACAATCATACATTGTATTTCCTCCAGCCAAATAATGGTACTTGACCTGTCCCTTTTCTCTTGTGACACCTTGGGACAAAACAGCCGCGATCTAGTGACCACTTAAGACACTGATTAACCATTACAGTGTTGCTGAATTTTAATGAACCCTTACATATTCTGGGTTGAAGACTTGGCAAGATATCTGGTTGGTCCTAGTAGGTTCCCACACTCCATGCTTCCCTTCTTTAAGGGCTTATCTACACTTAAAATGCTACAGCAGTGCAGCTGCATTGGGGCAGTGCTTCAGCGAAGACAGCACGTATGCCGATGGGAGAGGTTCCCCTAGCTTAGGTAATCCATTTCCTCTAGAGGCAGTAGCTAGGTCGATGGGAGATTTCTCTAATCTAGCCAGGGCCTTGTTTGGACCTATATTCTTTGGTGGCTAGTGACAAATTCTGCAAAGCAGTGAAATTACTTAGTTGGGGGAACTTTAATTTCAACTTGTAAAACTGCAGTAGATAACTATTCTGTAGTTATTTGGGCAATAAAACTCTCTCTCTCTCTCTCTAATATATAATATATATACATACACATCCCACTTAATAGTAAACTTTCTCAAATTAAATACCAAATTACAATAGTCATCTTGTTATGCTTTCAAAAACTTATTGTTGAAAATAAGTAACATCCTGTTAACTTCAACTTTTTCTAACTTAGTGCCAAATTTCTGTTGAAGCTCAAACAATGCGTAACTGCATTGTGGAGGGCAGTCTCAGTGGACAAGGAGGATTTAGAAATTGGTGAGGGAACTAAGTGTGTGGCTTTTGTCTCTTGCAGATATGTAAACCCTTAAGTCTGTTGGATTGGTGGTGGTGTAGGGCTTTTTGTCACTTGGGATGGGAATGGCATCTGAAAGTGTGGGAGTTCAGCTTGTGTTTTGTGGGGAGGGAGTTAAGTGAATATATTTTTTTTAAATGTGCAGAAGATGGGTTGTTTTTTTTCTCTTCTCTTGCTTGAATCCCCTCCTTACTTTCTGTGGTGAGAGTGGGGATAATGTTGGCCTGTAGGTGTAGCATCTACTCCTCTCCTGCATCTTTCTCCTGGGTAGATGTCTCTCCTGGTTTCTCACCTATTTCAAGCAACATGCTGCTTGCCTCCATCAAAAGTGTGAGCAAGGAAAGGTATCTGGATGTTGCCTGAAATAGTGCTTTGTCCCCAAGCCTGCCCATCATGAATCTGCATTTAGTCCCTCCACAAGCCACTTGGCAGATCAGGGAATATTTTTTCCTGTGGTGACCTATCATTCTGTGGAAGAAAGTGGATTCTGCAGCCGTGGAATTGTTAGTCACAGAAGTTGTGACTACAGTTCAAACATGTATAGATGTCTTGACACTTAGATCTATCTGGTTCCAAATTTAAAACTTCCAGCTGGTAATCTAATCCACAGTTGTGTTTCAGTAGGCTGCTTCTTTTCCCAATAATCTACTTCTTATCCTTGCTTCTCCTACCTCCTCACATTTTTTTCCAGGAAGGGGAGGGAGGAAGAAGAACCCGGTACTAGATTGGACTGTAGCTGAAAGGATGTCATAAGAACATAAGAACGGCCGTACTGGGTCAGACCAAAGGTCCATTTAGCCCAGTATCCTGTCTACCGACAGTGGCCAATCCCAGGTGCCCCAGAGGGAGTGAACCTAACAGGCAATGATCAAGTGATCTCTCTCCTGCCATCCATCTCCACCCTCTGACAAACAGAGTCTAGGGACACCATTCCTTACCCATCCTGGCTAATAGCCATTAATGGACTTAACCTCCATTAATTTATCCAGTTATCTTTTAAACGCTGTTATAGTCCTAGCCTTCACAACCTCCTCAGGCAAGGAGTTCCACAAGTTGACTGTGCGCTGTGTAAAGAAGAACTTCCTTTTATTTGTTTTAAACCTGCTGCCCATTAATTTCATTTGGTGGCCCCTAGTTCTTGTATTATGGGAATAAGTAAATAACTTTTCCTTATCTACTTTCTCTACATCACTCATAATTTTATATACCTCTATCATATCCCCCCCTTAGTCTCCTCTTTTCCAAGCTGAAAAGTACTAGCCTCTTTAATCTCTCCTCATATGGGACCTGTTCCAAACCCCCTAATCATTTTAGTTGCCCTTCGCTGAACCTTTTCTAGTGCCAGTATATATTTTTTGAGATGAGGAGACCACATCTGTACGCAGTATTCAAGATGTGGGCGTACCATCGATTTATATAAGGGCAATAATATATTCTCCGTCTTATTCTCTGTCCCCTTTTTAATGATTCCTAACGTCCTGTTTGCTTTTTTGACTGCCTGTGCACACTGCATGGACGTCTTCAGAGAACTATCCACGATGACTCCAAGATCTTTTTCCTGATTCATTGTAGCTAAATTAGCCCCCATCATATTGTATGTATAGTTGGGGTTACTTTTTCCAATGTGCATTACTTTACATCTATCCACGTTAAATTTCATTTGCCATTTTGTTGCCCAATCACTGTTTTGTGAGATCTTTTTTAAGTTCTTCAGTCTGCTTTGGTCTTAACTATCTTGAGCAGTTTAGTATCGTCTGCAAACTTTTTACCCCTTTCTCCAGATCATTTATGAATAAGTTGAATAGGATTGGTCCTAGGACTGACCCTTGGGGAACACCTCCATTCTGAGAATTTACCATTTATTCCTACCCTTTGTTCCCTGTCTTTTAACCAGTTCTCAATCCATGAAAAGACCTTCCCTTTTATCCCATGACAACTTAATTTACATAAGAGCCTTTGGTGAGGGACCTTGTCAAAGGCTTTCTTTAAATCTAAGTATACTATGTCCACTGGATCCCCCTTGTTCACATGTTTGTTGACCCCTTCAAAGAATTCTAATAGATTAGTAAGACACGATTTTCCTTTAGAGAAACCATGTTGACTTTTGCCCAACAGTTTATGTTCTTCTATGTGACTGACAATTTTATTCTTTACTATTGTTTCAACTAATTTGCCCGGTACTGAAGTTAGACTTACCGGTCTGTAATTGCCGGGATCACCTCTATAGCCCTTTTTAAATATTGGCGTTACATTAGCTATCTTCCATGTCATATTTCAGATCTGCCTTCTCTTACTTCTCAGATGACCAAAACATAAGCAGTAGCTGAATTTTCTTTTTTTNTTTTTTTTTTTTTTTTTTTTTTTTTTTTTTTTTTTGGGGGTGGGGGTGGAGCGGAGGTAGGGAGAGGTCAATGGCAGTCAAACTCAGCAATTTCCCTTTCCTCTTCCCTGAGTTTTGTGTGGGAGCAGCTGTAGTTTGCTATTTTGAATAGTCATACTCATATCATTAGGATGGGATGGAAATATGTCAATTGTTTCAAATGTAAATATTCAGTGCAACAGCTGTAAGTAATCAAGCTCTAAGGTTAGTAGCTAAGGAGTCACTTTCTAGGATTGTAGGCATTGCTTTAATAAAAATGGAGAAAATGTTTGACAGTTGCAGAACTGTTTTGATGAAATATAACTAATGAGCAGCTTTTGTTACTGGCAAGACTCAATAACACATTGGTTTTTGTTGGGGGAAGAGGGTGAAGTAGGACCTCTTAGAACTGTGAATTCCACCTCCCATAATTCCTCAGAAAATCCTGTTTTCGAGCCATAAGACCTCATAATGACCACCTCCTGTGGGCTGTTGGAGGATGAGAAGCCATTGATGCCATTTCTAAAGCAGCAAGAGAGGTTGCTGTTAAGTAACTTAAACTCCTTCCCTGCCTCCTCCCTTTCAGAGTCTGAGTATGTGTCACTATACTATTCTTAGTTTTGGGAGTGGACTCTTCTGGGATTGTTCAGTCTCCCTCTTCAACTGAACAGTACTGGGATAGCCCTAAATGAGTTACATTTAAGCAAAGACAGGGATGCCTGACTTTTAGTTGTAGATAGCAAGGAGCCACTTATCAACAGTACTTTTTTTTTTTTAATGAGTCTACCTGACATTGATAAATGGAGGGGTTAACTTTTATTTTTCAGGTTAAGGAAGGTATCTACTTCCCTCAGACTGTAAATGAGACTTAATTTATTCATTAGTTTTGGGAACGGGGTTTGGAGACTGCAAATGGCCATTGGCCATGTGTTACATGCACTGCTGAGCATAATGTGAAAGTAAGTGCCATAAAAAGTTAAATACCAAGTAAATGGTTGAAAAAAGCCTTTAATGGGAAAATGGCCATGATCATTAATTTGGTAGAATAGTTCTTGTGGGGACAAATGTGTGATATGTGAGGCTGTGGTTCTTGGCTAGTGAAGACTGAAATTATCAGAACAATTAATTTAGTTCTTGCTTCCTCTGTCCCCCTCTCCCCCAAATAGTAATGTGCTCATGCTAAAATCAAGGGGGGGGGACACGACCTAATCCTTTCCAGTTGAACTTACTAGCTGTCAGAATTTTGGAGTAAGCAAAAGAGCCAACCTTGTAAAGTATCAGAGGGGTAGCCGTGTTAGTCTGGATCTGTAAAAAGCAACAGAGTCCTGTGGCACCTTATAGACTAACAGACGTATTGGAGCATAAGCTTTCGTGGGTGAATACTCACTCCATCAGATGAAACTTGTGAAGTTTTCATCTGGCTGAAAGGGATACTCCTAAAGGTGCTCTTGAATGCATGGTTCTGTAGCAGACTGCCTTCTAAAAATAAGTCCTGTGCAAGCATTAACCAGAACTGGTTCCCTTTAGTTTGCTAGTATTCACTGGCTTGATAAAGAAAAAGTTACCTACCTTATAGTAACTCTAGTTTTTGGAGATGTTTTGTCCACATGGTTTCCATTCTTGATGTGCATACATCCTGTGTGAGAGAGATTGGATTGAGTTGGTCAGCAGTGTCCTTTAGGGCCCACACCAGTGACCTCCCTATCTAAGGGCATGAAGGGTAGATTGGGTACAACTCCTAATTTCCTTCGCCAATACAGAATCCCAGAGGAGTAGAGCTACCTCGTTGTGGGATCTGACACACATCTGAGCTGGAAGATTCTCGTGAAGATTAGTGTCTCTCAAAAGCGTGGACCATGCGCCACGTAGTTGCCCAACAAATTTCAGAAACGGGGACTCATAGTTACAGGGGTAGTGGCACCTGTCCCCTTTTGTGGTCTCTGAGTTGCACCCATTCAGGTGTCAGACCTCGTGCCTTTACCTTCCTGTGGTGGAATTCCACACTTACTCTTAGTCCAGTCCCTAGGCAATGATACCCTGTGTATTAGCTGAGCTTATCCATCGGGTCTGACTGAGTTCTGACATCTGCAGTTCTTCCCTTCAGAGTCGGTGACCAGTAGTGTTCAGTGACAAAACAGCCTTCTTAAAACTAAAGTATTGTTTTTTGTTACTATGTTAAAAGAATTAAGATTAAAAAGGATTTCAAACCCAGCCTCTTACCTAAAGGCTTACCATCCCTGAAGGTAACCTAGGCGGGACTAACTTAAGACACCACAGCTGGTGGGTGCTTGTGTCTTAGCTTATTTCCTCTTAACAATTCCCTCATCACTTCATAGTGTTTCTTCTTAAACCTGCCACAGTTCTTTTGACCTCTGGTGTGCGCAGATCTTTTCCTGTCCTGACACTGTCACTTAACAAAATCAAGTGTTTGTCTCAAGACAAGTGACTTTTCAACTTTCTTTTCCTTCCCACTTGGGCTTTTCTTTAATCGCTATTCAACTACACCAATATATTCATACAGTAAAGATTCCAATAACCAGGTTAGCAAGAGCATTAATAAATTATTACAGAATAGCTCCCCATCTATCCTCCTCTGTTCTTCCAACAGGCTGCTGAGGCTGCCTGAGATCTGGCGGAATGAGCTTTAATGAGTGGGTGGATCTAACCTGGCTAACTCATAACACGTTTTTATACAGTTGGAAGACCCATATCTGCAAAGCCCATGCTCAGTCTAGGTATGTTCCTTGAATGTTTTTGTCCTGTTAAGGTAATATAACAATGCCCTTACTACATCAAGTGTATGAAGTTCGTTTTCCTTGAGATTGTGTGAGGCTTGAAAGAAACTGGGAGGTAACTAATTGGTTCATATGGAACTCTGAAACAACCTTGGGAAGGAACTTGGGATGAAGCCTGAGAGTACCTGTCCTTCTGAAACACTGTAAAAGTGTGTGTGTGTGTGTGTGACGGGACAGGGGGGGACACAGGGACACATGCCATGAGGGCACGAATCTTCCCTATCTTTCATGATGAGGTCATGACTACTAACAGGCAGCTTTCATCAATAGACAGTATAGGGAACAGGTTGTTAAGGACTCAGTGTGGGGACCCATCAACTCTAATAGTTTTCGTCCCAAGAGGGAAGGGAGCTCCCAAAAAGGGAAAATCATGGAAGGGCGATGTGCAGATACCGCTGCTAATGGACCCTTGTGGAATTAATAGAAAATCAATATTGTTGCGGGCTTAACAAAAACCCATTTCAGCAATATTGAACTATTGTCAAAGAAGACACTGGTGCTAAGATGCCTAAATAGAAAACCTCTTCCATTTATAAAACTGAATCAGTTTAGTTGAGGCTTTCCTGGTTCAGAGCACAATGTTCAGAACTTCACGTGAACACTTCTTTTGTGGGCTGCCAGTCAGCAACCGGGCTCAGATGTAAAGCAGCTGGGTCTCGGTGCAGGATTTTTGTTCCGTATATTTGGCAGAGCAGGTAGTGTGATCAGGGCAGGCTGTGTTGAGAGGTTCACCACATCTGAATATCAAAACTCACTGTGCTGGGGCTATCACCAGGAAAGATGGTATTCACCCAAGATTTCTGAAGGAACTCCAATAGGAAATTGAAGATCTAACAACTGTGGTATGTAACCTATCCCTTAAATCAGCCTCTTTACTAGATGACTGGAGGATAGCTAATATCACAATTTTTAAAAAAGGTCTAGAGGCAATCCTGGTGATTACAGGCTGGTAAGCGTAACTTCAGTACTAGGAAAATAGTTTGAAACTGTAATAATGAGCAGACTTGGCAGACACGGAGATGAGCATGGTATGGGGAAGAGTCAGCATGGCTTCCGTAAAGTGAAATCATGTCTCGCCAATCTATTCGAATTCTTTGAAGATATCAATAAGTATGTGGACAAGGGGGGGTCCAGTGGATATATAGTGCACTGGTACTTTCAGAAAGCCTGTGACAAGGTCCCTCACCAAAGGCTCTTAAGCAAAGTAAGCTGTCATGGGATAATAGAGAGGATCTTCTCATGGATCAATAACTGGTTAAAAGATAGGAAACACAGGGCAGGAGTAAACGGTTAGTTTTCACAGTGGAAAGAGGTCAATAGCAGGGTCCCTCAAGAATCTGTACTGGGGCCAGTGCTGTTCAGCATATTCATAAATGATGTGGAAATGGGCATAAACAGCGAGGTGGCAAAGTTTGCAGATAGAAAATTACTCAAGATAGTTAGGTCCAAAGCAGACAGCAAAGTGGTATAACAGGTCTCACAAAACTGGGTGACTGGGGCAACAAAATGGCAGATGAGATTCAATGTTGCTAAGTGCAAAACAATGCAAGTTGGATAACTTAATCCCAACTATACGTACAAAATGATGGGGTATACATTAGCTGTTACCCCTCAGGAAAGATCTTGGAGTCATGGTTGATTGAGCTCATGTTTTCAGAGAGCTATGTGCAGTGGCAGTCAAAACAGCTAACAGAATGTTAGGAACCATTAGAAAAGGGGTCGATAATAAGACAGTAAATATAATGCCACTATATAAATCCATGGTATGCCCACACCTCCACTACTGTGTGCAGTTCTGGTCTCATAATCTCAAAAAAGATGTATTCGAATTGGAAAAGGTGCATAGAAGAGCAACAAAAAGGATTTAAGGGTATGGAACAGTTTCCATATGAGGAGAGATTAAAAAGACTGGGACTGTTCAATTTAGAGAAGAGACTAAGGGGGAATATCATAGAGGTCTATAAAATCATGATGTGGAGAAAGTGAGTAAAGTAGTATGATTCACCCCCTCACATACCACAAGAACCAGGGATCACCCAATGAAATTAATAGTCAGCAGGTTTAAAACAAACATAAGGAAGTACTACTTCACACAATGCACGGTCAACCTGTGGAACTCATTGCCAGAGGATGTTGTGAAGGCCAAAAGTATAACTGGGTTAAAAAAAGAATTAGATAAGCAGAGAGAGGTCCATGATGGTCAGGGGGTGCAACCCCATGCTCTGGTTGTCCCTATACCTCTGAGTGCCAGAAGCTGGGACTTAGAACACGACAATTATTGAGTGATCTCTCATCGTTTATTCCTTCTGAAGTGTCTGGCACTGGCAATTGTGGGAAGATAGGATACTGGTCCAGATGGACCATTGCTCTGACCCAGTATAGCCATTTTTATGTTCTTACTTATATCGTGATAATGGACCCTGCACTTTGCCTCAAGATCTCCAGTGTCATGGGGATTGTCAGGAAGGCGTTCATTAATCCCTAGCGCCAGGGGATGAAAGAGGCATCGGATGGCCAGTGAGCCTGGACAGGAAATCCTTCTGGAAGAGAATGCTTGACACTTTTTGTTCTGGCTTGTGGCAAATAGATCTATTGATGGGAATCTTTACTTATGAAAGATGTTCTGCACCATTGCATCTTTGACCACACGGTTGTCTGAGACCTTCAAGAGTTATGAATGCCTGGAGGATTCAGGGCCATCAGTATGATCCAGTGATGAATACATCAAGAAGAGAGCCAAGTGACCTCCTGACATATCAAAGATGACTGGCTCCTCTTCCTCAGTCATAATACATAGCTGTAGTGTTATCAATCAGCAGGTGCAGAGTATGGAAGTAGGAATGTTTTGCATGCCAGGAAGATGGGAAATGTCCCAGAATATGTCTGTCTGTAGCAGGGATATTGTAGCTGTGTTGGTCCCAGGATATTAAAAAGACAAGGTGGGTGAGGTATTATCTTTTATTGGACCAACTTCTAATGGTGAGAGACAAGCTTTCTAGCTACACAGTTTCTTCTGAGGGAGTCTGGAAGCTTGTCTCCTTCACCAACTGAAGCTGGTCCAATAAAAACATTTTATGTGCAGATGTACTTCTTGAAGGGACCATAGCCTCTGTTTGAAGGTGAGCTGGATGAACCTCCCTTCCTTGAGTGGAGGCTTCTGTCACCAGTCTCTTGATAGATAGGTGGAGGTTCAGAGAAATGAACTCCTTTACCTACCTCAAGTGGGTCTTTCTACACGTTTAACAAGGAGAAGATTTCTTGCAGGACCATGACTATATATTGTTTGCTGGGTAGATATGCTCCGTGCAAGCATGGTTGAGGTCAGTGTAGGTGAAGGAGAATTCTGACATTATCACACAGATGCAGGAGGCCATATGTCCCGTAAGTCTGAGGCATGCTCTTACTAATGTCTTTGGGGGAAGTTAGTGGTTGAGACCCTCTATAATTTTGAATCTTTCTTGTGGAAGATAAGTTTTCACTGACCTGACCTGGAATCTAACATGGCTCCTACAAACACTCCTGTAAGTCAGTGTTTGTTCTGAATTTAAAGCCTAATGTGGTGAAGAGCTTTAAGGTTATTGGGACAGAGTTAGCCACCTGCTGAGGTGAACTTCCCAGAATGACCTGTCAAAGGTATATGGTAGATGTGGATGCCATGTCTCAAGTGAACATCTAACTGCCAACCATTTGGTGACCACTCTGTTGTGAAAGGACCAAAGGGGGGGGGGGAGGGCCCGTACTAGTAATGAGATGTTCCTACTAGGAACCTGAGGTATTTCCTAGGGCCAGATGTACAAATTATGAAAATAGGCATCTTGAAGGTTGAGAGCTGTGAACTGGTCTTGAGGATCTAACAAGGGAATTAGGAAGCTAGAATGATCATCCTAAACTTTAAATGATTTGATAAATTTGAGATGTTGAAGGATTGGAATAGGACACCAACCACCTTTCTTCTTCTTTGGAATGAGGAAGAAAAGTGGGGGGGGGAATCTTGCCCTTGAACTTGAAGGGCACTTTTTCTACTTCTCCAAGATGCAGGAGAAGAGTCCACCTCTTGCTTCAATAGTATCTCATGAGATGAGGTTCCAGAAGTGGGACAGAACATGGGTGGTTCTTGGTAGGTATGGACTGGAATTGTAGGTAATACTTGTTGCTGACAATCTCTGACTCAGCAGTTGGTGGTGATCCTAGTCTAGGCTTCCTGTGGCGGGGGGAAGCTCTTGTCAGAAGCGGGGTGGGGAACGAGTATAGAGCCTCCAGATGTTTTTGAGGGGCCCACAAGAGTTGTATGAAACCTGTTGAGAGGAAGACATTGAGTGCATTGTAGCTGCTGAAGAGGCAGTGGGTAGTTTTCCTTGGAACCTCTGTGTCCTCCCTCTGTGGGTTGTCATAGTGTAGAGCAGAGGGATCTGAAGGAGGTTTGAATCTGGCTTGCTGTCTCCTTGGGGTTGAGGTATAGAAGTCCAGAGGATGCAGAAAGGCTCTAGAATCCTTTAATGAGCACAGGGTCTCTTCGATTTTTGAGTTGAAGAGATGGAATCATCTAATGGAAAATCGTCTCTCATGGTTTGGACCACTATGGGTATTCCTGATGACTTGTGATGATGCAAAGATCCTCCTGGTTCCAATGTGGCTGTGGTACATGCAGCTATGTCAGACTCCTCTAAAGCAGCCTGTAGGGAAGTTGCCCCCCTGGATTTCAGTTCTTCCCTATGCATGAGACTTTCCATAAATGGAGACAGTTTGTCCCAGTGCACTCATATTTTGCAAGAAGCATCTGGTAGTTAGCAATACTCATCTGGAGGCTGGCAGAGGAGTAGACTCTTTTGCTAGACAGATCTAGCGTCCGGCAACCTTAATAGGTGGTGCTACTAGCTCTGAATATTCTAACCACTTTAAGGGCCTCTAAACCATTTTACACTCTACAGAATTGCAGAGAAGGAGGCAGACACTGGAAAGGTTGTCTCCATTGCTACAGCTAGTAAGAAGGAACTGAGGGATGGCAGGACCTGCTCCACCCTTTATGCTCTCAGATGTGGGGTATGAGGGCAACTAGGAGGGTGCAGGCATGCCTCTACAGACACTGATGGTTAAAAGAATCCATTCTTGTCTAATGAGGTGCATGAACACTGAGTGGGATACATGTAGACAAATACTTAAAGAATAATTGATACCTGTCATTGCAGTAGAATTAGTGTCAAACACTTACAGGTGAACCATAGTACAAATGTCATAAAGCCCTTGCATTAATGTTAAAATGGGTGGGGGGAGGGAGAGACTCATAATTACAATGTCTATAGTCAGACTGTCAAAATGATTAGCAAGCTATATAATTGCAGCTCATTACGTGAAACTTCATCTTCTGCAGTATTCCATCAGTATAGAAAGCAGAATTGATAACTTGGTCCCCATGCTACAAAATCATGTTAGGCACAGTTCTCCCAGAAGGACCTCTAAAGACTTTTCTACAGTAGAAAAAGTACCCATTGCTTACAATGGACATGGTGCATCCACTGTCTATGCTCAGTTATACTTGGACAGTATGGATGGTGTCCAGCACTACAGAAGCCATGCAAGTTTTAACCAAGGCACTGGAGAAGAGCAACAGTCCAAAATCAAGTCCTTGCTTTCTGAGAACTTAGAGTTGAGGATACAGTTATACCTATAGTCTCTGTATTAAATTCTAGCTTAGTACAATTCTGCATGAGTATGCTTCAATGTCAAATCTTAAAAGATGCTGTTTTCTACTAAAGAGCAATTTCATTTTTTGAGTGTTCAGAGTCAAGTGACATGTTTTGTTATACCTGCTCACTTTTATCGTACACTTCTGAACTGAGATGGGATAAGGGAGATCAAATTGGCAGCATGAATGGACAATTTTACAGAAGGCATGGTGCAAAGTTGTCGTGGGGTTGTCAAGATGAACAGTTAGTGTGAAGCAAGCTGGAGTGTAAATCTGCAATGCACTAGTGTACCTCACAGTAACTGTCCGTGGGGATCCTGCTGTTGTGTACTAAAAGTTTCCCTAGTGCATTGATGAACTCCCGTTTCAAAGTGGAGTACGTCAGTATGCACTAGAGAACTTCTAATGTGCCATTGCAGGGTCCACACAGACAGTGTGCAGCTTGCTAGTGCAGTGTAGATTTACATCCCCAGCTTGCTGCACACAAACTATTCATCTAGATAAGCCCTGATAAATCTCTTAGAAGCTGATTTTGGGAAAAAGTTGCTGCTGACACTCCGGCTTGGTCCTGTAGTACTCTGTATTCTTGGGGATCTCCATTGCTGAACTTTTGTTGCTGGGGGTCTTGGAGCCATTATTCTAAGCAGAGCCTGTTAAGGTTGTCTGCCACTTTCTGGGATAAAGCCTTGTTTTCAGTTGCTTGTAAGGTTGCCAAACTTTAACCCTTTGAACTGAAACATTCTGTGCAGGGTGTCTGCATCAGGCGGAATTGTTTTGAAGATTTTTGGTCAGAGTTCAGTCATTTCAAAAAGAGGATAGGGAAATTTTTTTTCACTCTTGAACTCCAGAGACCTTTGCCTTTGAAAAAGTCTAGCACCCTCATGCTGTGGAGCAGGGATTTAAAATCTAGTGGGTTGGTGGCCTTTGTGTTAAGGATGTGCCTTTTGCTGGCCCTATTAAAAAAAAATCTGCCCAGATTCACCAAGTTAAAAATTTTGCATTTAAAAGTTGCAGTTCACTTATACTCAGTAGAGACTTGCTAGAACTCCAAGATTCAGTCCATGCTGAGCAGGCATTTCCTTGTAGTTGTAGCTTGTGGCTGTGCTAAACTTAGGGTAGAGAGCCTGTTTTCTGTGTTCTCAATGCTCCCCCCTCCTGATGCCCAGGGAGTGGAGGAAGCTGACTGACTTGAATGCATAGGGGGATAAAAGACAGACCTGGGTAGGTTTGGGGGGAATATGTTGGAACAAGGGGGTGGGTGGGTGGGTGGCACATGACTGGGACTGGAGGCTGGTGAGTGGGGTGGGGGGGAAGACAGGGAAACTTGGACTGGCTGGGCAAGGAGAATAGAACTGGATATGTGGAAGTAGTGGAGGATTCATAGATTAAAGCCAGAAGAGACCATTCGGTCATCTAGTCTGATTTTAAAGGAGACTGAGACTGGGCAATGAGAGGAAGTGGCCACCACTGGGGAAGGGGGGGAGGGGAAGAAAGGACGTGTAGGGGTGGTGGTGAGAGAGATGAGGAGCTAGGTTGGGGGGAGAACAGGCAGTGGTTGGGCAGGAAGCTGTGGGTGGAGGAGGAACTGGGAATGGCTGGTGAGGGAATTGGGAGGGAACAGTATTGAGAGTATGTGCAGAAAAGAGTTTGTCAGCCTAACTTATTCTTACCAGTCAGAGGAATCTGATGTGGTGAGTGGAGGTAATATGGGACAGAGGAAATACTCCTTTTGAAAGGTTTGCTGTCCTGGGAAACACCCCCTTTTTAGGCTGTTTATTGCATTGGGTATTTGTTTAGAAGCTTTACTGTTTTGGAATAAGGGTCCTAAGACTAGATGCGAGATGAAAAGATATTTTTCAGTTGCATGCAGATAGATTTTATGGGCTTATATATATGACTACCTTAGAAAATATTCTTGATTTTTTTTAATTGGAAGAAGATAGAGTTAAGTCAATAGTTCGATGTGTAGAGAGCAGTTAGGCTGGCTTGTATGAAACCAAATAGCTTGCCCAGCAAGCCAGGGTAAAATTGATTAAGTTTATACTAATCTTGGGTTTGTTTTACCATCATTGATGTGGATCTTTGTATTTAAGTTCTGTCTCAGAGCCTTTTATTTTAAAATGGCTTTCATGGGGCTTGCCCTGGATGAGACTGAGCATATCCTGGAAACACAAGATTAAAAACTTGGCATACTCTATAGCCAAATTGCTCAGAGCTGCTTTGCTTTATGAGCCTGTTTCCTTTTTTAAAAAACTTCTGAAGTGATGAAGTCACAAGGTGAGGAGTCTGTTCCTAGTGAGAAAAATATATTACTATCAATTTTGTAGACGCTTGACACACAAACGTTGACTATTTTCAGCCTTGGGAGTAGAACTCTTGCCCTTAAGCCAGGGCTAACTGGTGTTAGCCCTATCTGTTGAACAGCCTACCAGTCTTATTCTACTTTCACAGCTGCAGGATGGACAGAGTTCCATGCATCAGAATTCTAGTATTTCTTTGAATCTAAAACTCTTCTGACCTAGAACAAAACCTAAACTGAGCCATAAATTCAGTTTGGCTGAATCTGTGCCTAACTCTTTGGCTAGTTTTTGGGGTAGATGGTTTTCTATTATTCCTCAGGCACTCCTGTAGCAGGTGCCTTTGTTTTATCCTACGACAATAAACAAGCAGAGAAGAAGCCGAAAAGGAGACCCTGTTCCTCCTGTACCACTTCCTTGATAGCATGCCAAAGGTAGTGGTCTTTGCTGGTTTTATGATCAGGAGAAGGCACCCCCTCTTCCCCTACAAACTTTGGTCTAGCCCAGGATGAATTGCTCAGTGCTTCCTCCCCAGTGACTGTAGAGGCAAGGAATTCTGGCAGGGGAGCAACAAGTGATGCCCCTCTCTCCACTCCAGGAAGTAGCGAAAGCAGTAAAAGGGTGCTTTCTCTAAGGCAAAAATTGCTACTACCAGTTTGAGTCTGCATCATCGGCCACTGGTAGTGACTGGTTCAGACAATGGATCTTCTTCTGTGATCTTGTACATGAGAGAGACCAAAGATACAGGGGTCTATCAAGATGGCAGCAGGGACCCTGGGGCCAATTTTGGTGATCTCCAAGCTGGGAAGGGAAAGCGATAGGTCAGTGGCATTCAGTTCATACTAGGGTCAAAACTGATTCTTCTGTGGAACTCCTCTATCCCCACACCTTTAACTTGGTGACTGGTTCCTGTCTGTAACTTCATGAGACTTGCAATCTTGGGCANGACTTGCAATCTTGGGCAAAAACCCCCCCCCCCCCCCCCCGAAATGCCTAGGCAGGCATCTGCATCCCCTTCTCATGACTTTGATCTAGGTGCCCTGGCAAGGGGCTCAAAACAGCAGCATTCCTATAGGACAGTCAGAATTATCTGAGTCCCACAACAACCCTGCCTCACTGGCAAATTCCAACAAAAGAGTCTGAGCATTACAGCCTTTGTAAGAGGCTGTCCTAAAAAAAGTGTCCATTTTAAACTCGGTCACAGATCTCTAGTCTTGGACCAAAGGTGTGCTAGAAATGAAGTCACTTTCCAAAGCACTGGTGTCTTTCATAAACAAACAAAAAAACCCTTCAGCAGGAACCAGTAAGTCTCTTTCAGTATCAAAAGAAAAAATGGATTCAAAATATAGATTTCACAAGGGGATAAAATCAAGAATCTGGCACAACAGCGCAGATTGTTCTTTGGGGGGAGAGGTCAGCTCTTGAAGTCAGACTGGAGGTAAAACAAGGGGGCTATAGAAAAAACATCATCAAGTATACTTTAAAGCCTCAGTTCATTTCTTACCTAGACCTTTTTTCTTGTCCTTTGTTTCTCCATGAGCCTTTTAGTCAGACAGCAAAACAAAGTAAAACATTTCTTTGGATCAAAATTAGACTCCTAAAAGCTTTCCTGCAAAATGTGATGAAGTCTGACTGGGAAATCCCCCAATAACTGTGTCCCAAAGCAGAATGAATAGTATGTTGGACTCCTAATTCAGTGTTTGGATTTCTATCCCACTCGAGTTGCCAGATGAGTCAAGTGGAGTCATAGTTAAGTATACAGTTTCAGCAACACTAAGGGTCTCTCCATCACATGCCCATTTTCCTGAGTGTTCCTTGCATGCCCAGGCTTTGAATGTGATGCCATTTTGCCTTGCTGAATAGCCTTAGGTATTATGAATGTCTTGGTGGTTCTGCTAATGGCCCTTAGACAGAATGGGGCTCATGCCTATGACTTCTTAAAAGACTTCATCTGCGTCCCATATAGGAACAAGAGTCTAATGAACATTGAGCAGCCAATACTAATACTGCAGGGGCCTGGCTTTCTTGATAAAACTTTTCTGTATGGGAATAGCTATGCTGCTATAAAACACATCTGTAATGAAAACTGCACCACAGTGGGGGTGGTGAGTGGGTTGTACCAATATCGTTAAAACAGTGCAACTCGTGTTTAGACAAAACCTTGGCTTATGCTGTCTGAGATTTTCTTTGCAACCAGAACAGATAAAGTTTAAGGGTTCGAATCCTGCTGACAAACCATGCAAGAGACCCCCTAATGGGTGTGTATGACCAAATTTAAAGTGAAAGCTGAGATTTTTGGAGAGCAAGACAATTGCCAGAGATGCCAGTACGGAATGCCTGGCTATTTCAGAGCCCTGATGTAACTAATTCTCCACTTTAGTTTCATGTTTCAGGTTAAATGGAAATACTAACCTTCCAAAAAATGTTTCCATTGATGATTTGGGGAGATGCCTTCTATATTGTACTGGGTAGTATATTAACATCGTGTTCACCTCTGTCTGGTAGAATGATTTCTTTTTCAAGTCTTATGCCAGAAGTGGTAGTATGTAATCTTGCTGTTGGGTTGCTATTCCCTTGCAGGTTCTTGACTTTCCTTTTCTTTTGTAGCAAGACAAAAAACAGCTTCAGCACATACCTTCCAACCTTAACTAACTTGTGTCACACTGGCTGTTTTCATACATGACAAATGACTGATATAAAATACTGTTGCTGTGCGTCACTCCATAATTGACAAGTGATGATAGGGTTTATAGTGGAAAACAATTTCAAAGGCTGTCTGTTGTTGTTGACTTGATTTCAAGAAAGACCTGGTGTGACCAGGTTTCTAAAGCGAGCTGAAAAAACAAATTTGGTCATAAACACCCATTAGGGGGGTCTCTTGCATGGTTTGTCAGCAGGATTCGAACGCTTATTAAACTTTCAGATTCCCAGCATACACCTCTACCACTTGAGCTACAAGGCAGTAACTGTTAGCCTGTGTGGATAAATCATTAGAGAGGATATAGTATGCCCTTTGCCACTGAGTTATGTAATAACTTGACATAGCAGTGGAATGTTGGGTATTAGGGTTCCCTGGATTCTTATTCCTTTCTGTGCATGGTTGAGAGCTAGTGGTGAGATAGCATAGACAAGCATGGAGTTGTAACCTTGTTCTGAAAGGCATTGTGTCTGTTGTCTTACAAATCTGAATTCTGTTCTGAGCTATGCCAGAAGTGGACTTCTGAAACCTCTCATTTGCAGGTGGAGAAGAATACTTTGCTACCTTTTTAGGGTAGAGGTACGAGGCTTCACTCAACCAAGGCTGTGAAAGTGCACAGAAATACATACAGCAGTCAGATTTGAGACTTGAAATGAAGGTATGACCCTCGAGCCCTCCAAGCATCTCCCTGGAGTATCAGGCCCCTGATCCACTGGATGCTCACGGTATTCAAAGATTTGCTGCTTTCAAAGAACTGAGCACCTCAGTTTACCAGTTTCATTTCAGATCACTGCTCTGCTTAACAAGCAGCACTTAGATATGTTTGTAGTGAAATCAAGTATCAGTTTATTTAACAAAGCATAGAAATTTAAGTAGTAGCAAGTAGAAGTGTTGGAAACAAATGGTTACACATGAAATAAAATCATAATAGCATTCTAGGGCCTAGACTTAATTAACTAGATACGCTCATCTTGTAGGATGTGGGTTACCCAAAATCCTTGCAGCACTTTTCAGCCAGGCTTCGCTGTGATCCTCCTTTCATGAGACACGTACTCGGTCAGCTTGCCTCCCAGGTGAAGGATCCTATGCGTTTTTGGTTTTTTTCTTGTACTCACCCAGATATACCTTAACGGTCCTTTGTTTTTAGTCATAAACAGCAATCCCCCTGCTGTTTGTTTCATCCTGTGAATTTTCTCTTGTAGATTGCACAATCTCTTCTTTTGCCTATGGTGCAGTACATACTTCTGGGGTGATTCTGCATCAAAAAATTAAAAAATTCTGCATATTTTATTTTGTCAAAATAACACAATATAATCACACCAGTTCAATTATTTTGGTAATTTTTATCAAAATAACTGTCAGCAAGTGTGTCTGTAACAATACTGTACAGACGACAAAAAAGATTCAGGAAATATTTTTGGACAAATTCCTTACTAGGCATATTAATACATAACTTTGAGTAATTAATTTAAACTACAATACAGAAACTTATTTCCTATACCCTTCAGAAGCAGCGCAAAGGCTTGAGGGAGTCAGGGGAAATGGAGGAGCTTAGGGAGAGGTAAGTAATTGTTGGGAAGATGCCTGGGAGTGAATCTCTGTAGGGTTGTTGGGTATGGTTGGGAGCGGTATGGNGGGTTTTTTTGGGGGGGGGGGGGGTTGGGGGGGGGGAAGAGGGATTGTTAGGGAGTTTGGGGAACCTCCCCCATGCAAACCCTGGCTGACTCTTAGCCTATCTCATTCATTCAGGAACATTTGCCCCATCCCCATGTGTCCCTCCAAAAGCCCATGCCACCTCCACCTGGCCCCATGGATAGGGCACTGTGAGGAACGGAGCTTCTTCTCCTCCCTCTTGGTGATTGGCTGCTCCCATCTGGGAGCAACTGCCCTCTGTTCTGATGCCACAGTAGCCCCTGGTGGGCAAAATGTATAACTGCAGCACCTCTCTGGCAGAATGTATTTTTTGTGGAGGAAAAAAAATTCTGTGGGGGACATGAATTCTGCATATGCGCAGGTAGGTGTCTGCTGCCTGAAAGGAACATTTCTGAAGTATGCCACTTCCTTTTGGGCTAATGGCTTTCATAATGGACACCATAGACTCATATTTGTATGTGGATTACATGTGTGCACACTTGAGGCACCCATAACCAGGTATCAGTCATTCAGATAGAACACTTTATTAACATGCAATCTAGCACCCTGAGCACCCCATTATTTTTCAGATTTCTGAAAAACTGTATAGCCAGAAACTGCTCTTAAACTCTCTAGACTGGTCAGACATATTTCACCCTGTAGAAATCTGTTATAAAGCACTTACATTTTTATATCCTTTTAAAATTAATTAGTTGTAAACTAAGATCACAAAGCACAATCATGTTTGAAGCATTGATTAGATGTATTCAATCTGTCAGAGTGTAGTGGGTGAATTGAAAAGGAGGAAGCTGTGTAGAGGGCGTGGTGACCCATTTAATGTAGGTCTCCTGGACCATGAGAACCTTGAAGGTTATAGTTTGTCTTGACAACAATCCTCCAAACCTATTCAAGATATTGAAATATGAAATGGCATCAGACCAAGGACAGTGTGTGACTAAAGGACAATGTAATGAGAAACAGGCTTTTCTGAATAACTGATTCATAGGTATTTTTCATCTCTAATTCCTGATTTCCTTTAAGACGTGTCAGTCCTCCTGCTGGGTTGTTCGTGATAATGTTCCCCAGTATTTTCCTGATTTTTAAATATAGATTCTTTCAACAGATGTATTAATTAACTGCAATATTTAAATTGCATAGAGTCAAACAAATACTCTATGACCCAAGTAACAACAATTGTTCAGTCTAATACCTAG
Source organism: Platysternon megacephalum (assembly GCA_003942145.1). Classification (NCBI taxonomy): domain Eukaryota; kingdom Metazoa; phylum Chordata; order Testudines; family Platysternidae; genus Platysternon; species Platysternon megacephalum. The sequence goes on along the minus strand of QXTE01000193.1, from coordinate 1,478,748 downwards.
TAATGATGAAACTAAGATGATACTTGGGAAGTATTTCCTAATGTTTTTTCTAGTTGTCTGCTTTGGATAATTCTAAATTTCTTACTCCTTAATAGGGACAAGGTAGGTGAGGTAATACCTTTTATTGGTCCAATAAATAAATAATGGTCCAATAAAAGAGATTACCTCACCTACCTTGTCTCTTTCATATCCTGGGACCAACATAGCTACACCATCACTCCTTGATGTCTGTCCTTGATAAATTTACAGGGGACTGTCCTATGCTGCCTCCTTGGTGGTTCAGCCACACTATACATATTTTAGCTCTCAAACACTTCCTGTAAATTGGGAGTTCTCAAACTGGGGGTCGGGACTCCTCAGGGGGTTGCGAGGTTATTACATGGGGGGTCGCGAGCTGTCAGCCTCCACCCCAAGCCCCACCTTGCCTCCCCCAGCATTTATAATGGTGTTAAATATATAAATAAGTGTTTTTAATTTATTGGGGGGGGGTCGCACTCAGAGGCTTGCTATGTGAAAGGGGTCACCAGTACAAAAGTTTGAGAAGTACTGGTGTAAATGATCAAATACCTTTTTTAAATTTTTCTCTGAATTCTGTCCAACTTCTATCAAGGTACCTTCCCTTACGGTGTAGAAGGGGCTGTCCCTTTCCTGGTTTATTTGTAATCCAAAAATCTCATTGATCCTTTTTCTGTATTGCATCTGAAGTTTGTTTATATGTAGTAGAAGTGTGTCACCTTTTATCCTCACTTTAGCAACTCACTCTTTGTATTTGTTGTCTTTGTGTGTAATCTGAGCATAATGTTAAAATCTTCAGGGTTGGATTATGTATAATCTATGAAGCATGCAATGCACTGATTTCCTCTGCTCCAACTGTCTTGATTCCTTTCAGTCTGGCTTTTGAAGTTTCCACTCTATAGGAGCCACTCACTATGGTCTAATTACCTCTTCCAGGAGGACCCACAGAGTTTTTACTCCATTCACATCCTCCTTTGCTTCTCTGCTGTTTTTGATACTGTCAAACATTTCCTCCTCCGTGACATCTTATCCTCACGGGGCTTTCAAAGTACTGTCCTCTCCTGAGTCTCCTTTTAGCTCTGACTGTTCTTTCAGTGTCTTTTTAATGGTTTGTCGTCATCCTCTGCTCCCATACTCTGTTGGGATTCCCCTGAGCTCTGTCCTTCACCCTTTGCTCTCTACACTCCATCTCTAGATCATCTCATCAACTCGTGAGTCACACCTAAATACTACTCTGTTTGTGAGGGCAAACTAAGGCTTTCCTTTAAGTTTTCTGCATGTATTTCTTTGTCAGGATTACAAACTTCTCACAATTCTCTCAACAAATCTAGAAGGTCACCAGATGGAAAACTGAGCCTGCTCCCCAGTGCATGTAGTATGAAAATACAAGGAGAGATGGTTGGTTGATTGCCTCCCATTTTTTTTACGGAAGGGGCTTTTTTCCCTGTTTAGTGCTGTCTTACACTCTTGCAGTTCTCACTTGCAGAATCTAGCCCAATAAATATAAACAGATTATGAAGACTTTCAACTGAAATAACAGCAAGATTTGTGTTAAAAGGAATATTCTTGAAGGAAAACACATTTGTATGGTAAGCTTTTAAATTAACCAAATGTTTAAAGAACTTGACGCTACAAACTCCATTCTTTCCTATGCTTTCAGCTGAGAGATGAATTATCTAGCCTACTGTACATAAATGTTGTGATGGAAGCTTCTGTTAATTTTTCTGTTCTGTGTAAGGTCATCAACACCTAGTGACTTTTTTGTATGATAGTGGGGTTTTTTTTATGAAAGAGCTTGGTTAGCCTGAACATCATGCTTGAAAGTGTTGGAGTTGGAGATATTGGAAATACTGATAAGTTTCCATAAAAATCAGTCTCTGAAAATTTTGGACTACTCGAAGAGAGGTCTAACACATCACTGACACGTGTGTGTCTGTAATGTGAATACTTTGAAACTGCATGTTTGATTTATTTCAAAACTTCAGGGAAGGTTCTAGGCATCAGTGGGCACAACCTTACTGATTTTGGTGCAGATCGAAACACTGGAAAAGAGTGATGCACAGGAAAATCAGTGCCCCCGACTACCAGGTGCTGCAGACAGAGGAATCTCTGCTGTTCTCTGGAGCTTGCACATCAGAGGCAGCAGCTTAATAAAAATAAGACATCCTTGCAGGCCAGCTTTGTAAAGGGGTGGGGAGATGGGAACCTGGAGTAGGAGGTGGCAAATACAGGAGTATGGGAAGCATCGGGGCTGGAGGGATGAGGCAGTGGTAAGGGGTGGTGTAGGTACATTGATTTACTGCAAAATGACATGAAGTACAAACTCCAGAAAACTTTGCTGATGAGCTATATGAGTCACAGAGGCGATGAGACATTCTGGCTGGCCTCTGGACCATGCAATAAGGCCATCAGGAATCCAATTCAAGTAGCATTTCAGTTCCAAAATGGGAATGTAGCACAGACACTTTTTGCCTTTTGGAGATCCACCTTACCTATGTTTTCTGGGGATCAAATAGCCATTTTTAAGGAGAAAATAAATAACCAACACACAGGGCTTTCTACATGGGGAAGCTATTGTGAAATAAAATAGGGTGTGAATTTAAAGCACAATAGCTATTCCGCATTAGCTCGCCTTGTGGACACTCTTATTCTACACTAAGGGCTTGTCTACACTTAAAACACTGCAGCAGGTTTTTCACACCCCTGTGAGATATAGCTATACCAAAGTAAATTCCTGGTGTAGATCAGGCCTAAGGATATCTTTGTATGGTTTAGCTTAATCCATTTTGAAAATGGCCTGTGATTAAGTGACAGTAATCTAAGGCCACTTTACTTCTGAATGAGAGCATCCACATGAGGGTTTAATGTGATTTAATTTGTGCATTGACTTCGCACCTTTATTTGATTTGCTTGATTTTTACTTTTCCTGCGGGTTCCTGTGGTGGTAAATCCAAAGTGCAAAATAAGAGCATCCATATGGGGAGCTATTGAAGAATATTTCTCCTCAGCTGTGTAACTTGACTGTGATTGGCAACATCAAAATCTATGTAAGTGTTTGTCCTTTAACAAGCTAATGGCCTTTTGGGGTTAGTTTTAAAATGAGCAGATAACAGTAGCTCTTTAAGACTTTATTGCAAGGAAGCACAAATGCTGCTTGGGGAAAAAAAAACAAGAATAAAAATTACTGAAGTCTAACCAGTTTGTCATTCTCAGACAGGTCAGATTCCTGAGGCCTTTAGAGTGATTCCATAACAGGTCATGATGACATAATAGGGGGCATATTTATCTCCATTACTACTCATGGGTAGAGGGCTGAAGATAATACTAAACTATATATAAATTGATTGTGAGAAATTCTAAACATTCTTTAAGAGACTGGGTGGTTTGTACTACATTGAAGTTACTGCTATTCTAGAGACGAGGGCAATTCTGTGTCTTCTGTTGTCTAGTTTCTAAAGTGTGCAAAAATATTTAAGGTTTCACAGTAGCTACTTTTAGATAGTCATAGGTAACTTATTAGAAAACCACATCCATCAATTTCTACAGAATTAAAGCTTTCATTTCAGAAAATTAAGCTTTCAGCCTTGGTGGTTGTGCAAATAACTACAGATGTAAACTAAGTGATTCTTCCTGAGACTGCAGATGGCTTTAGTGCAATGCTGTTGCTTGTAGTTCTGCGTAGTAGTTCATTGAAACTGACACTTTCCCTATTGAGTGTTTTTATAACCCTGTGGGCAGCAGTGAATTGTCCATCTTGTTATAGCAGCATTTGTTTCAGGATGCTGCTTTGGTAAGTTGTGAATAGTGGCAGGCAGTAGCTTTTCAGAGGAAGACCACTCGGAGAGAGAAGCTAGGGAAGGGGGCATTCTTCGAGGGCCTCTGCCCATTCTCATTTATGGGATCTAGTGCTAAGCTGTGGAAATGTAAATCTAAGCTGTCTGCTGGGTGTGTGTGCAGTAGTGCTTGCGCTAAAATGACAACCAGCTCAGTCTGTATAAGGGGGTGCACACCCCCCCCAACTGCCTCAGTGGTTTGCTGCCATAGCTAAATGGAAGAACTACCCTTTATGTTCTTGAGCTAGTTTATCTATCGTCTTACTGTTAGTTTAGTTTAGTTAGTTAATCATAGTATAGTTAGAGTATTTTGGGCCACTTGGGTTATACCTAAGACTTTGCATCCTGAACCCTATAAGGGGTTCAAAAGGTGATTAACCTGCTCAGCCGTCTTTCGAGAGACAGACCACGTATTTGGTGTCTAATGTGCTTGGAACATGCTCATGTAGTGTCCCAGTGAAGAAATAGCTTCACCTTGACTCCCCAGATGAGGAAGGACAGATGGTTGACTGCAGGTGCTCTTGCTTTTGCTAAACCTTCAACCGGACCATCCTAGCATTCCTTCAGACTTTAAGGTCCATCTCTTCGCCAAGGTCTTTGCTGCCATCTGTTAGGCCCAAGTTTGACTTCCCCAAGGCAAACACTTAATGAGGATGAACCTCCTGTCTGGCACTGTCCAGCGCCATAAGCACCATCAAAACAGACTGCTCTGGCACCGTAGACTTTGTCTACACTGCTGTAGTCGATGCTGCCAGTGGGTATGCTTCCAGATTGCTTACCTGGAACAGGGTCATGGGAAGGAAGGAAGGGAGGAGCATTCTGATCTGTGAAAGGAGTCTAAGGAGAAAAAGGAGGCATTTGTTCCTTTATCTACTGATGCACATCACTTATGGAGACATCTTACTGGTCTCAATGCTGTCCTTGGTACACACCCCTCCTCTGTTTGAGGCCTTGGTGCAGTCATTTGGACATCTCCCTGGTGCACATATCTCCAGCACAGTCTCTTTCCTCTCATTAATAGGGGTCTTCTATCAAAGGTTTTGGCTACACCTGTTTCCTGGCTCTGCATAGCTGTATTCAGTGGTCTCGATTTGGTATATCCTTGAGACATAATATCCCTGTAGAACCAACTACACAATCTCTTGTGACTTGCTCCAGAGAGCCTAGCTGACTCCCTTGCCTAAAGTTCTAGCTGCCTGGAAGGAATTTATTTAGGGCCCACTCCAGTTGTTAATGGGGCCTTAAATTCAGGAGTCAATGAATGTTCTGCTTCAATGCTTTCAAAACTAGAGTGGTGCTGAGTTCACTACTAGTGACTAACATTGACACCAATACCTCCCTATTGGTGCCTGAGGCAGCTCCATCAATGCCTACAGCTTTCCTGGCACTGGTCTTCTCTCAGGCACAACACATCTGATTGTGATCTTTGATGTAATGGAGAGGTAGACAAGACAGTATCATTCCATTTTCTCCCAGGACTACTCAGTCCAGCAAAGGACATTTGTGGCACACAGATGGCCTCTCTACCAGTATCAAAAAGAGCCAATTGTGGTCACTAGTTCTTGTTACATCACCACACAACTGATTCAGTATTCCAGAAGTATAACTGCTCCCTCAGAGGAGAATAGACTGGATGCTGTTGGAAGGAAAGTCTCGCTTCTTTCACATCTTTGAGCTTGTGAGTGGCAAATTCCTAAGATGTCCTGTCCAGGTACAACTATGCAGCCAAGTTTGATCACTGAGGGTAGAACATCAGCCAGACATGCTCTGAGGGGAGCTAATTACACCTCAAACTCTGCTGCCAGAACTCTGGCCAGTGGCTTAGCTCTAAGGAGATATTCATGGCTTAGATAATTAGGCCTTGTTCCAGATTGACACAAACTGGTAGAAGACCTCCCTTTTGACAATTCAGATCACTTTAGGGAGGAAACTGATGAGATTTGGGTGAGCATTAATACCAAAAGAGGAATAGGCCAATCTCTAGGGCTTTCCCAGTCCTAGCCAACATCCTACTGATAGAATGCATGTGGCTGCAGCAGTATAGGTACACATCTTCAGCTGATCAGAGAACAGCTGTTCATCTTGCTCTGTACCCAGGCCTCCTTTCCCAGAGGCGCTTCATCTGGTTGTGTGGTCTAAGTTCCCTGGACCACTTATGTTCAGAGGGTTAAAGCAGTGCTGTTCCTTGAAAGTTCATTTAGTTGCTATTTCTGCTGATCACAGTTTTTGTTAGGCAATCCTTTGTTCTCTGACCCCGCAGCCTTTAGATTTCTTAGAGGGATGATGAATGCCTTTCTACTAGAGGACCTTCCCTAGCCAGGGTATTAAACCAAGTTTTAATAATGTTGATGTGGCCCACACTGTGATCTCCTGTCTCAAGCTTCCTTAGAACACCTGTTTACCAAAACTTCATTTTTAATAGCCAATATCTTTTGCTAAGACTGTTAGTGAAAGTTTCAGTGCCTTGATGGACAATCAACCTACAAAGTCATATATTGAGACAGTTATCTTGAGACCTCACCCTAGTTTTTTGCATATATTGGTCTCAGATTTCCATTGTCACAATATCTCCCTCTGGCTTCCCCAGACCCAGTGCTCACCTGGGGATTTCTGCTTAATTTTCTCAAATGTAAAAAGACCCTATGCTATTACCTGGACAGGGCTAATCCCTTAGGAAAAATCTGACAGATTTGTTGTCTCCTTATACCTTGCCCTGTAAGAACCTATTAAACACTTTCCCACTGGCTTAAGAGAGACTTCAACATTGCCATACTTGAGCAACAGCTGCCTTTGTAGCTTGTCTGAAATGGATCCCTGTTATAGAGATTGTAGTGCTGCAACATGAAGTTTGTTCATACTTTCACTAAGCATTATTTTTTAGACTTGACATTCCACTCCAATGCTCGATATGTTAAGGTGATACTATGGTCTAACTTTTTGCCTAGAACTCCTTGCCCACCATCCTCAAGGGGGGTTCTACTTGCTAATCTCCATAACTGCTAATACACAGAACCCCTCAAAGAGGGGTTATTTAGTAGTTGTGACGGGTTGGATCACAGAAACCCCCTTGGGAGCTGCCAGACTGATGTGCAAAGGCTACCTCTGTTCCTGTTCTCCCTGCCAGCTCGGTGGCTCTAGCTCAGGTGATAGCTAGGGGATTCTTCATGATGGCTCCTCTCCCCCTCTGTTCTCTTCCACCCCTTTATATATCTTTTGCATAAGGCGGGAATCCTTTGTCCCTCTGGGTTCCCCCACCCCTCACTGGAAAAGCACCAGGTTAAAAATGGATTCCAGTTCAGGTGACATGATCACATGTCACTGCCAGGCTTCATTACTCACTTGCCAGCACACACACATACAGGAAGACTCACAGGTAAATACAGCCATCTGCAGACAATGGCTCTGGTTAATGGGAGTCATCAAGATTCCAAACCACCATTAATGGCCCACACTTTGCATAATTACAATAGGCCCTCAGAGTTATATTTTATATTTCTAGTTTTAGATACAAGAGTGGTACATTTATACAAATAGGATGATCACTCTCAGTAGATTATAAGCTTTGTGATACCTTTTGCATGAAGCATATTCCAGTTACATTATACTCACTTATTATCATGTTTTTATAAAACTATTCCAATTACATTATATTCACTTATCATGTTTTTACAAAATCATATAGACTGCACAACGTCACAGTAGTAATTGCTCTTTGAGTGTCGTCTGTGCATTTACACTATCCACCTGCCTTCACCTCTGCCTTGGAGTTGTTTGTATTTCTGGACTCTGTGGGAGAAGGAAAAGTCAATAAGTACAAATGGAAAGTACTACACTTGGGAAGGAAAAATCAACCTTATAACTACAAAATGAGGACTAACTGGCTAGGTGGTAGTACTGCTGAAAGGGATAGGGTGTTAAAATGATTGTAAGTCAACAATATGATACAGTTTTGAGGAAGACTAATGTGCTGGAATGTATGATCTCCAGTGTCTTGCATATAAACACTACTGTTAACTGTCCTGCTCTGATTGGCAATGGTCAGGCCTCCGCTCAAATACTGTGTCCAGTGTTGTTTAGAAAGATGTGGAATGGAGAGTCCAAAGGACAAAATTGACAAAAGGTTTCGAAAACCTTACCTATGAAGAAAGATTAAAAACACTTGGCATATTTAGTCTTGAGAAAAGAAGAGTGAGAGTGGACCTGAAACAGTCTTCAAATTAAAGGCTATTACAAAGAGGACGTGATCATATGTACACTGAAGGTAGGACAAGGCTTAATATGCAGAAAGGAAGATTTAGGTTAGATATTCGGAAGAACTATAAATGTAGATAAGGACTGGAATAGGTTTCCAAGGGAGGTTGTGGAATCCTCATACCTGTTAGGGATGGTCTAGGTTTACTTGGACCTGCCTTAGTGCAGGGGGCTCTAGGGCTCAACTTGATGACCTCTCAAAGTCCATTCCAGCCCTACATTTCTGTGATGATTTTTTTTTTTTTTTTTTTTTTTTAAATCTTCAAAGAAGGTTCCTGTGCCTATATCTTGGAAATGAACCTTGGGAGTATTGTGACGTGTATACTTCACCTGGAAAGGAAACAGGAGGGTGGGAGAATTAGTTCTAGAAACTTGCACAGAGCCAAACTTTAGCTATGAAAAGTGAATGCTTTTTACTAGTTATGCAGGTGTGACGTTTGTGAATAGCAATACTGAATGGATGTAATGTTTGTAAAGGTACAACATAACAAAACACTGATACTTGTAAGTAAGGAGTTGCCTATATGCTATGAACACTTGAGCATCTATAATTGTAGGTCTTATGAAAAACCTTTGTCACATACATTTGGATCCACAGCTGTTGTTCAGCTGCTTTTAATTACTCTATTTCATGCCTTGTCATCATGAAGGAGCTAGTAGAGAGATCTTTGATCCATTTTTGAGCCTGTGGCTATATGGAAATTTTGGCGGTGAAAGGCTCTTTTTCTCTGAAGAGTATTTGACAGATCCCCTGATACTTTGTAGAGTTAGATTCTGAGGTGGCATTAAAAAAAGCTGATGCAATTGTTGTGTACTTGAGCTTCCACTTCTTGGCTCCTCATAGGAGAGCTGAATGGTTCTTGACATTGAGCTCAGTGGACTCTAGTTCAGACATTTGCTAATCTAGTTTTGTGGACTCTGCTGTGTTTTCTTCCCTCTAGTGCTAGATTTTTATTCAGGATGAGTAACTTGCATCCCACAAAGTCTCTGTGCCATTAACAAACTCCATTTGAATTTCTGAGCTCTGGCTTGCTAGCCTCTCCCTTGGTGACCTCTTATTAACCTTGCCTAAAAACCTTGGAAAGCATTTCTTTATATACTGCAGAAACCCACACAGAGCAACACTTGTTTCTGCAGTGTAGCACTTCTTCCTCTGCATGATAGGCAAGAAGACCCACCTCTCCACCAACAACCAACATCTCCTCTTCCTCCCCAGACGAGGCCATCATGCCCCCACCACCTGTAACAGGAGACTATTTTAAACGATTTCAGGAGCTGTTTAAAGGAATTGCCGACATACTCCAAACACCTCTGGAAGAGGTTGCTGAGTCCCAGCACAAGTTGTTGGACATATTACACATGTTGGCCTCATGCAAAATTGCTCTTCCCATAAATAAGGCACTCATGGATCCTGCCAAGACCATCTGACAGACTCCCGCAACAATCCCTCCTACTTGTAAAAGAGCCGATAAAAAGTATTCCGTCCCAATGAAGGGCCTAGAATTTCTATTTTTCACAACTCCAACCAGTCTCACTGGTGGTAGAGATGGTTAACGAACGGGGCAGGCAACACCACTCAAGAACTACTCCATATAAGAATGGAAAAGACTGGACCTCTTTGGCCAGAAGGACTATTGGGAGCGACTTTGCCGTTCAGAATAGCCAGTTATGAAGCATTGATGGCCAAATACAATCACATAAATTACTCCAAAATGTCTGAATTTATTAACTTTATCCCTAAAGACAAAAAAGAGCAATTTAAATCAGTCCTCTCTGAAGGCCATCTCCTAGCAAGAACAACTCTGCAGGTATCCTTAGACGCAGCAGACATGGTGGCAAGATCCGTCGTAACTGCCATAGTGATGCATGGTTTCACTTGTCTGGGTTCCACCATAGAAGATCTTCTCTTTGAAAGGCCAAAATTATTCGCAGGTAAGACCGATGAGTCCCTTCACACACTGAAAGACAGTAGAGCGACTTTTTGGTCTTTAGGCATCTACGCATCTGCACAAAAGCAAGGCCGATATTAACCAGCACAATGGTCAAGACAGCGCCTTACACTCAGCCACAGAGGCAGTACGACACCCAGAGTCAGAGGCAAAGACCCACAAAACATAGGCCACTCCCATCTGAACCTTGTATGTTGCAACAACCTTTCTCAAAACATCAAATTTGAGGGTTTGGTTGAGGGTGCGAGAGACTTCCCTCAATTCCAGGTGCTGAAACCACTTTCTACCATCTGTCCCTTTACAGACTGTTTGACGCCATTCTGCCCAGCATGGCGAACTATTACTTTGGACAAATGGGTGCTGGAAATTCTCAACGCTGGTTACTCCATCCAGTTAACCTCCATTCCCTCTCCATCCCTCTTCAGGGACCCCCTCACGAGCACCTTTTAAAGACAGGAAGTAATTGTATCTTTGAGGTTCTACCAACACCGGAGTTATGTACTTATCAGTCAACTGAACATGTGGAACTGGAAATCCTTAATCAGGCAACAGTGCAAATGACCAAAAAAAAAAAGGGGGGGGAATACTGTACAGGGGTTCAGGGCTGCAGGCCTCAGGGGGTGGGGTTCAGGGCTTCTGACCCTTGGGAGCACTGGTGCTCAGGGCTTTAGATCTGGGGGGAGCACTGGGGTTTGGGCCTTCAGCCCCACGGCTCCACTTCCAGTTTCAGCTCCATGGGGGGCGTGGGGTTTAGCTACAAAGGGAGCATCATCAGTTTCAGCCCCAGCACTCCCCCTGTAGCTAAAGCCCCAAGCCCTGGCACCCCACCACTGAAGCCAGGAGTGGAGCTGTGGGGAGCCTGAGCCCTGGCGCCCCCCACAGGGCTGAAGCCATGAACGGAGCTGCGGGACTGAAGCCCCAAGCCTCAGTGCTCCCCCCAGGTTTAAAGCGCTGAACCCCAATGCCCCTGCCCCTCCCCCCCCCCCCCCCCCCCACACAGCTGCAGCCCTGAGCCCCAGTGTGGCTGAAGTCCGTAACCTCTTCTTCAGAGTTACGGAACATTTCAGAGATATGGACAACCTCCCTTCTTGAGATATCCATAACTCAAGTTCTACTGTATACCATTTCCTACAATTGGGTGTGGTAGAACTGGTACTGGTACAGCACAGAGGGAAGGACTTTTGTTCCCATTATTTCTTAACCCAGAAAGAGAGGAGGTTGGAAGCGCATTCTCTACTTAAGAAACCTCAACAAGTTCATCAAAACACAATGGTTCAGGACTTTAGCAACAATAATCCCAGCACTGAAACCAGGGGACTGGTTTTCAGTCCTCAACCTTCAAGACGCATACTTTCACATCACCATACACCCATCACACAGGCGATTCCTCTGATATGTTTTGGGACAAGATCACTATCACTGCCATTTGGCCTCTCCACAGCCCCTGAGTATTTTCCAAAGTTCTATCAGTGGCGGTGGCCCACCTCCACCAAGAAGGGGTCATGATATACCCATATTTAGACTATTATCTACTCAAGGCCTCCACTCAGGAAGAGGCCATAGAAGCCACACAAAAGACAAAACTCTGACTCCAAATAAACATTCGGAAGTCAACAAGGACACCAATACAAGAACTAGAATTCATTAGGGCTCATCTAAACTCATTGGAGGTGAGAGCCTCACTACCACCACACAGATTTGCCACACTAGTGAATCTGATCAACACTATGGTGAACAGCCCACGGACATCTGCCAGGACTTGCCTCCAACTATTATGCCACACAGTGGCAACCATCTGTGTTGTAACACATGCCAGGCTATGCATGCGCTGCCTCCAGAGGTGGCTCAGCACAGTGTACACCCCACACAAACAGTCTGAGCAAGCCCCTCAACATACTATGGAAAGTTAGACTCGCTACAACGTGTGTGCTGAAATCCCCTTTCTACAGACTTCTCTCTCTTTCCCCCCGCTTCCCCCGGCAATGATACGTCTCCTTAGTGGGCTGGGGTGCCCATCTGAACAACATCAAAGTACAGGGCAGGTGGTCGTCTTCTCCGGAGTCAGCGCTGCACATAAACGTTGTGGAACTGCAAGCAGTTTGCAATGCATTTTCACACTTTCTGCCCATGATCAGAAACAAAACCATACAGATCCTAATAGACAAAGTTGCTTGCATATTTTACGTAAACAGGGAGGAGTGAGGTCACATTCCCTCTGCACTGAGGCATTAAGACCGTGGAACTAGTACATCGATCACAGCATCACCATATCAGCTTCCTATTTCCTGAACTGCCAGAACACCACAGCGGACATGTTAAGCAGAAAGTTCTCCCATGATCATGAATGGGAAATAAATACCTTGGTGATACAGGACCTATTCTGACAATGGAGCTTCCCAACCAGAGATCTATATGCCACAAGTCAGAACAGCAAATGTCCAACAATTTCCTCAAGAGTGGGGTTGAGGCCAGGATCCATGGGTGAGACCTTCCTCCTCAGATTGGACGCATCTCTCCTTCCTACCCCGTTGTTGTCCAGTATCCTACAGAAGACCAAGACCAACCAATCCAGGGTCATCTTGATAGCCCCCACATGCCCCAGACAAATTTGGCTCCCATACCTGCAGCAGATGTCTGCATGCATACCGTGTGGTTTTTTCCCCCCCTTTCTTCCAAATATCCTGTCACAAGATGCAGGCCAGATCTTGCACGCGAACCTGGAGATACTCCACCTGAGGGCATGGCTCCTCCATGATTCCAAGGCGAGGAGATGACCTACTCAGAAGATGTGAAGGATATCTTGTTAAACAGTAGGCGGTTGACCACATGCTCTACTTACCTCCACAAATGGAAGAGATTCCACACCTGGTACCAGAACAAACAAATCGGAGCCACCATCTCCGCTCTACCACTAGTTCTGGACTATGTACTGAAACTAAAAAAAATCAGGTCTTTCATTGAGCTCAATTAGAGTTCATTTTGCAGCTGTCACAACCTTCCATCATAAAGTAGATGGCTCTTCAGTCTTCACCCATCCAATTACAAAACAGTTCTTACAAAGTGTCTGGTACCTTTATCCTGAACTCAGAGTCCCAGTGCTTCCATGGAATCTTAACTTAGTGCTTCATTCTCTTACCACACCTCCGTTCGAACCCTTTGCTACATGTTCACTATTACATCTTAATGTGGCCGTGTCACCATCACAACCACAAGACACATGGGAGAACTTGGGATTCTCATGGCATACCCACTGTACATGATCTCCTTCAAGAACAAAGTCACTCTAAGACCACATCCTAAATTTCTACCTAAAGTACACTCTTAGTTCCACCTCAACCAACCCATCCATCTTCCTGCCTTCTTCCATATACAGGCAAGAAGCGGCACTCCATACTCTGGATGTCAGAGGGGCACTAGTTTTTTATGTTGAACAGACTAAACCATTTAGGAAGGCACCAAAGCTGTTCCTCTCTACTAAGAGTTCTAAAGGAGAAGCCATATCCAAGCAGAGACTCTCCAAATGGATTTCAAAGTGCATTCACCTTTGCTACCGTTAACACAAACTACAACCCCCACCGGGGATTAGAACACTTTCCACCAGCTTGCTCTCCACATCGGTAGCCTTCCTTAATAAAATACCTATTATGGACTCATGTAAAGCAACCACTTGGGCATCAGCCCACATGTTCATTCAGCACTATGCAATCGAGCAAGACTCGACATCCGACACTTTACGAGGCTTCATGGTCCTATCATTGATCACAGGTCCATCTCTGAAGCTCCTCCCTTCCACTGGGGGGGCACTGCTCTACAGTTACCTGAAATGGAGGACCCACAGGGACATCACTTGGAGAAAAAGACCTTGTATAGTAACTGAGGTTCCTTGATGTTTCCCTGTGGATGCACCACTACCTACTCCCCTCCCCTCTAGTTTGGAGTTATCGGAAGGTCCTCTGTGGTAGAGAAGGAAAGGCGGGGGTGGGGGTTGGTCACACAGTGCTAGTTAATCACCATTGACGGCGTGAGATGGGGAGAGCGTATGTGTGGCCCAACTGGGCACTGCTGTAGAAATTCTCCGACAGGGGTGCAGTTACTTGAAGAGGAGCACCACCAGGGACGCACATCTTGAAGAACCTCAGTTACTGCACAAGATGAGTAACCTTCTCTTCCTTATATCTACCTATGCATAGTGTATTAGGTGGTGATTGCTTCTGTGCAGGGGTTTTATTTTTTAGAAAAACATTGATTCAAATCTTGTGTGTGTACATATATAGAATTCCTGCAGCAGTACGTCAATGTGCACAAGACCAAAGATGATCCGGTGATTTCACAGAAAGCTTTAGATTAGCTCTGTTTTGAGCTATTACCATGTCAATGTTGTGTAATGATTTTAGGGTGCAGGAGGAGGAACAGTTCTTTAAAGGGATCAACCTGGGAACTGCTGGACAATTGGAAAAATCCCAAGTCCTGAAAAACTAAACTCTGAAAGTCAATGCATACTGCTGCAATTTTATTTATTGGAAAAAATTGGGAAGTCAGTACCTGGTATGGTGAACTACTGGAGTACTGTTGTGGGAGTAGGTATTTTTGTTTGATCACAAACTAGGACAGTTATCTGAATCAATTATGTAGGTTATCAAAAGTGAAGACCAAAAATTTAGAAGCAGTATTATTTATGAGTGAGAGGAAGTTGCAAGGAGGGATGTGGTGTGGGGCGCTGACTAAGTTGGCCCAGTGCAGGGTGTCTCCTTTTAAATCGGTCTTACCAAAGACTGTGCTCATAGATGGCATGTTGCCAGGGAGCCTTCCAACAAGCGGTCTTTTGGAGGAGAAATGGAACACAAGTGGCTAACAAATTCCAAGATAAGAACTATGCATAAGATTTCTACTTCATTCAGAACTTGGCATTCCATGAATATAGCAACTCACAGGAGCTTGGTCTTTAGCTGTCTACGTGAAAGCCCATTTGGGGTGCAGTTTTTCATTGGGGGAAATAACTTAGTGATATGTGAAAGGTGTATATAAAGAATTGGACCCTAAGTCTAGGCCCTCCTTTGACTTTGTGAAATGAGATGAATGAACAAGGGTTTTAAAAAAAAAGACCTTAATGTGAACACTCCTTTGTCCTGCTTTGTTCCTTCTATACTAGAACTTTCTCCTAGGCAATTGCTTTCTTCCTGCCAGTCCCCTGTGTTCACAGTATTGTGTACAGGTGTCGTAAACACCTGATTGTTTGGTTGTTACAAGCAAGTAGGCAGAAAAGTGGTAATGAAAAATTATTTGTAAGTGCTTCTATTGTCTAAGAATGTTGCTGTCCCATGATCCTGTTCACTGCTTCTGTTTGTTTTGGTAGAGCAAAGTGCAATGTGGCTGCAATATGTAGCTCTGTTTGAATAGATGTCTGTCAGATGTAAACCATGCTAGGCTTTACTGTAAGTGTAAACAATCACTTGTGTTAGAAGGCTTACTATTCCGTTTTAGTATTGACTATTACAAAAAGGGAAATACTGAACTCTGCCACTGCCCAACCCTGAGCCTCTCCAAGTTATGTACTCAAAAGAAACGCTACAGAGAGACTCTGAAATGTGGATTTTCCAGACTGAATGAACTGTTCAGTTGATTCATAATGTGGCCCAGCCACTGTAGTATTTCATAATTTAAAAGGTAGTGGTAACATGCACATATTGGTTAAATGATATATTTAGCCAACCCCCTTTCCTTTCCTTGTACGTGAAGCTACCTATTTGGAATCTCAGATGTATTAATTCTCCCTAAAAACAGGAAAGCCAAATAAAAACATATCAAGACCCAGCTGTAAATGTTCACTGGATGTGTGCATACTTTGAGCTGCCAAGAGGCAAGTATTTTTATGGGAACTTAAGCTACTCCATTATCGGTGTCTGTACCTCGTATAAGGTGCCTTAAAGATGGGGGAGGGTGTTGGCTGTTTCAGTTAGTGTTTTCTCTTTATGAACAAAATGCAAGAGGGAAGGGGGTTGGTGAGGCTATATCTTGCTTGGCATGACTGACTAAAGTGGGTCTTTTAAATGTTTGCCAGTCATTGCACAATGTACAACAGCGCTGATACAGACATCTGTCTCCCAACTGAAAGAAATTGCAATGGAAAATACATGGATAAATAGCATCTGCCTAGAAAAAAAAAAAAGAATGAATGGTACTGAGCTGAACAATTGTTTCTCTTGCTGCCTGTCTCTGTTCCAGGACCCTGGCTCTACAAAAGTTCGTCATGTGCCGGGTAGCCTTGCTTTTTTTTGTTGTTCTGCCTTGTCAAAACAATTTAATGTAGGTGGAAAGGAATGAATGAAATGAACAGTGTGGGCTTGATGCATCTGCTCCAGTTCGTTCTGAAGGCAACCCTGTGGTTGGGATATGACACTGAGTCCTTGGGGGGTAGATATCAATTCAGGAAGAACAATGCTGTCCATTTTATGCAACACTAAAAATATACAGGCTGTCAAACCCTTCTCAATTTCACTTCCTAAAATGGATTTAACTGCTTGTTTGCCTTGTCTATGTACTCCAATGGCTTGAAGATACCATATGATTGCATTATTTCTTGTAAATTCTAGATTTTGATGTTTGCTTTATTCTATCCTAAGGCTTCTTAGCTGTTTTTACTCAAGTCATTTTTCCATTTCAACGAATGAGCCATTTTCCGCCACTCAAAGGCTGCTTATAGTGACAGTAGCATGGGTTTCTATTAACTCATTGAAGTGAAGGATGTCAAGATTCTAGTCCTTTCTGCTGTTCATAGTTGTTTCTCCTTTCACTAAAATTGGATCTACACTGCTGAACTGAGTGCAAACACCTCAGTTGCTTCCTCTTGTGTGTGGTTTTTTTTTTAGTGTTCTGGGTGCTTGACTTGTTCCTTTACTTACCCTACTTGCAGTTTGTTAATGTTAACCTGCTGGCTTTTAAACCTCTAGTTGGAATACCTGGAATTGCTAGTGACTCAGAGCAGTAGGTATGTACTGAAATGATCACTTTAGATACCTATTCAGATTTACAAAAATGCTAAATAGGGCTCCTGTTCATATAATTCAGGTACCCTTGAAATCACTTAACCAAGTGCAGGAATTTATCTTAAACCACCTGCCACAAACAATCCCCTCTTCTCCCTCAATTTCCCACTCTCAATTACAATTCCTCCCATTTCAAATTTTGGGAGATAAAAGATGAGCTTTGTAACATGCCTTGACAGTCATCAGATATGTGGAACCTGAAATTTTCCATTTTTGGTAGATATATTTTAGATAGGTAGAATTGGGGTAATGATTCTTCTGCAGCACAGGTTCTCAACCTGGAGATGGTAAAACAACCCCACCCTTCCCATATTGTTAAAAGGGAGGGCATTCTAGCTCCATCTTGGCTAAATGGCAGGGGGAGGAGTCCTGATATAGAAAAGGTTGAGAACCACTGTCTTACAGACATTTCTTGTATGTAAATATTAGTGACTTCTGTTTGTAATTCTTTCATCTTGCCACTTTTCTTCATAGCTTTCATTCCTAATTGTACCTCTCTAACAGGGTTGGCCACATCGGGGGTGGGGTAGGTGGATTATTTCATGGATTCAATAAAGGTGTCCAATTGTTCAGCAACAGTGGCTATTAAGACTATTGCTTTTCCTGTGAAGTGATACGTTTGTACAAGGAAGACTAGGGACCTTAAGATAGAGGCTGTCAGGTTTTCACATACTCAGCCCCGGTCTACACTACAAACAAATGTCTAACTGCCTCACTTGGGTGTGGAAAATCCACACCCCTGAACAACGTAGTTATATCAACCTAACCACTGATGTGTAGACAGTGATATGTCAACGGGAGGGCTTCTCCTATTGACATAGTTGCAACTTGCTGGGGAGGTGAAGTACCTATACTGATGTTAGAAGCTCTCCCATTGGTGTAGGTAGTGTCTTCACTAAGCACTACAGCGGCACAGCTGCACTGGTGTGCAGTTTGAGCAGCAGAGCGCCGAAAGGTGAATGTGATGGGAGTTGCTATAGCCCATCTTCACACACAAAGAAGTCTTACTATAGAACTAATAGGTTTTAGGCTAATATTAAACTTGTGCCAGTTGTTACTGTTTTAGGGGACTAATTTTTTAAAATATGAAGTTATGCACAACTAAGTGCAGTTTGTTACATGTGCAAATGACCAGTTTGGTGCATAACTAGTCCTCTGTTGTGTGTGCAAATACATGGTTTGGTAATATTTGCATGTGCACAAACTAAGCACATAATTGTGCATGTGTTCTTGAAAAATTAACCTCTAGATATCAATGTTTCTTCTATAAGCCTGCATGGATTTATCTTAACATTGAGGGGAATCTTAAGGCTTGTAGCAGTTATGGGTGTGATCAGTAGCGGCGCCAGCTCTTCCAGCGCCCTAGGCGGTGGAAGGTCCCGCCCCTGAAATGCCGCCCCCAACAGCGGCGGCGGAAGGTCCCGCCCCCAAATTTCAACGGGCGGCGGGGGCGCAGGCGCCCCCAAAATAGGAGCGCCCTAGGCAACCGCCTAGGTCGCCTAATGGGTTGCGCCGGCCCTGGGTGTGATTATGGAGAGTGGAAGGGAAACTAATGTGACTAAGGCCAGGTTTACCCTACAGAGTTACATCCACACCCTGGAGTGATGCAGTTATACTGACCTAGCCTTCAGTGTAGACAGCACTACGTTGGCAGGAGGGCTTTTCCTGTTGATATAGCTACTGTCTCTCACGGAGGTGAATTAGTTTGCGTCGGTTTAGTAGGGTCTTTACTGAAGTGCTAATAGCTGTGCCACTGCAGCATTTTAAATGTAGACCTGCCCTAGGATAGTAGTAAGGTAAAGTTGATACTTACTGGTGGTTCAATGGACAAGTGGTGTCTCCTCCCTCTGCCCTTCCCCCATAGGTCTTCGAAATTAATATTACATTAGAGTACTGCAGCAGCATAACTTAAGCCTTTTTTTTTTTTTTTCCACTTGTGAAAATACAGCTACTTACCCCAGCTTGAAACTTGTTGGTATGCATTAAATGTGCAAACTTGTCCCAAACTATTAGAGCAGCGTGACTTCTAAAGCAGATGCTGAATTACTCACTTCACTGCTTTTGCCATGACTTTCTGCCAGTGCTCAGTGTTGAGTGTCTTCAGCACAACAGTTACATCTGTAGGGACATGACATCAGCATTGATGTGACCAGTGAGGACAAAATGGCTCAACATATGCATGCCCATTATGGGTATGTATGTGGCCAGAAGCAACACTAGTTAAATTCCGTTTTGAGCTTTGGTGGTAGTATTGCAATGATGTGAGGAAGTTGAATCATTTGAGTTGGAGATTAGATGTTGGGTAGTTACAATGCGAGAGCTTAATGTAACGGAGTTATGGTCTAAAACTGATTTTAGCAAAGTATGCTACCTAAAGCGATGTACCACAAAAAGTTTCTTTTTAAAAATGCATTCTCATGAATACTATACACCTAGAAAACCCTAGCATTCGGAATGCTTTTAGCCAATTTTAACAGAGAAACTCAAGACAGTAGTAGAGAAATAAGGTTATTTCCTGACTTAGTCTTGAATGGTTTTGCTAAGTTTATTATAAACTTAAAAGCTTGATAGACTTTTTCAATAATAAAAGCTGGTCTAAAATACAGTCTAAATATTTCTCTTTTTTGGTTTTTGGACAATCTGCAAACTAAACTCGTTTCAGTATGTGAATATTTATTGTGTAGTATCAACACAAGTACATAGATACTAAAATATATATATTTATTTGGAGTCAAGGCCATGGAGCAGTGGCCAGGAACATGATACACCCGACATTGAGAGCAGAGAGTCTCATATTGGAGGTTTTATGTGTTGGCCCAAATATTGAGGGCTTCTGCCAGGAAGCATGTGTATATGATGCAGTTCTGCTGATGCACAGATATGCAGATTGTGTTTTTAAAAATATGGTGCATTGCTTTTACTGTCATTCATTCATATTGTAGAAACAAGTGCTATTTAACGTTTAACTGGTCCTTACCTGGAGCCTTTACTGTCTGTCTTATTTCTAGGGGACAGAAAGGTCTTTAGTCTCACAGTCAGACTGCAAAATCAAATCTACACTTGAGACATAGTGACACAAGACCTATAAACATAGAAGCTTACTGCATATGTGTCTTTGGCAAGTGTATATTCTGTTTTTACTTGGAAAGTAACAAAAATTGGCATGCATTCATTCCTGAAATGGGAAGAATTAGTAATATTGAATGTTAAGTTACCTATAAGCCAAATAGCTTGTCATATGACCCTTCAGTCATATCACTTCATTCTTTTGTTTTAGGATAATGCTCAAAGAGGATTATAAAATATACCGGTAATTCAATATTTGAGATACACATGTTTTAAAGTAGGCCATTGTGGTTGAGTAGTTTTTACAAAGTAGGTAATGGTGAGCTGTACGTATAACTTATAGTTAAGAGTTCTGAAGACCTTTAAGAGTTTGATTTTTTTTCTTCATTTTCATCTGGAAAATCTTTACACTTCTTGCACTTGTCTTTAAATTATAATGTTCCAGCTGGAAAATAGCCTAAGTTCCTCCATAACTATAGCTATGTCTACACTTCAAATTACTTTGTTCACACCCCTGAACGAAGTAAATTATACCAATCTACAGGTCTTCGCCTGCATTTGAGTAGTATTGGGAAGTCACATTTAGGGAATGTCTATATAACATTTTGGAGCGAGCCTCCCAGCCCAAGTTGACAGATTCAGGCTAGCAGGGGTTGGATTAGTCCTCTAAAAGTAGCTGTAGAAACAGTGCTTTGAAGTTGCGGCTTGGACTCTGGAGACCAACCTTCCTCTGTAGGCTTCAGAGCCCGAGCTGCAACTTCAAAGTATTGTAGTGAATCTATCCTCTTGAGAGCTGGCAGCTAGGCTGATGGAAGAATTCTTCCATCAACATAGCAGTGTCTGTAATGGGGGCTTAGGTTGGCTTACGTTTTCTCACCCAAGAGATAGTTAACACTCCTGACAGCTAGTTCGACCTAGGTTTTAGGTGTGAACCAGTCCTAAATCTCTCAATGTAGAATTCAGTCCTATACTCTTGATATTGATCCGCTTGCAGCAGGGAAATCCTAACATGTTTAGTCTGCATACAAAAGAGGCAATTCTGAAGCATATTTCTTAATATTTGGGGATCCTTAAATGTATTGGACCACTGTATCCCCCTTCCCCTAAGCATTAGTAGCTGTGAATCTGATTTTTGGCTAGGGGGTGTGGCGAATAATAGGCTCAGAGGATGTGAGCCCTGGTTTATACTACAAACCTATGATGGTATAACTACATTGCTTGGCTGCGGAAGATACCGACCTAACCCCTGGCGTAGATAACGCTATGTCGACAGGAGGGCTTCTCCAATTGACCTAGCTACTGACCCTTGGGGAGGTGGAGTACCTGTGCCGACAGGAAAAGCTCTCCTTTCGGCATAGGTAGTGTCTTCACTACGTGTTACAGCTGCATTGGTGTAGCTGTGCTGCCACAGTGCTGTAAGTGTACACAAGCCCTAAGACTAGTGACTCTCTAGAGAGCAATCGTATGGCATAAACGACTAAATCCGGTAAGAGGCTGTAGTAATAAAATGCATCTGCATTTATATAGTGCATTTTAAAAAAACGAACATGAAATTTGCAATTGAATGACAATTGGGTGGAGTGAATTGCTTATAAGAGAATGAATCTGAGTGGACTTCAGAGTCTCCTCTTATCGGAGAACCTTACTAATGTGCAAGAATCAGCAGCTTGTCACGTTTTCAGCTTGCTGCCCTTCCCATGTGTTAAAGTGGACTACTTTCGTATANTTTTTTTTTTTTTTTTTTTTTTTTTTTTTTTTTTTTCTCTCTAGGATCGGAAGCTGTCAAAGTCAGAGCGGCAGAGATTTAAAGAGGAAGCTGAAATGCTGAAAGGGCTCCAGCATCCTAATATTGTTCGGTTCTATGATTCCTGGGAGTCTACAGTGAAGGGAAAGAAATGTATTGTTCTCGTGACAGAACTCATGACATCTGGAACGTTGAAAACGTAAGTGAGCTCAGGCACAAGAGGGGTGTGTGATAATGATTAGCATGACATCAGAATGTTGAAATAAAATGGAAACCAATGTTTCTTTTCAGAATATCTAAGGCCAAAGACCCATTGCTGGAAGTGAGGCAAAGTAAAGCTTTCTCTGTAATCCTAAAATTACTGCTCAAGTTGGATGCTATCAGCACCTTAATTACAGTAATGGGCCATCCTTTGAGGTAGTGAGATTGATAAATTGTCTCTCATCACTTTCTAGTATACACAGGCAGAAAACGTTTTTTATTGGTTTGTTTTTAATTTCAGGGATTGAGGATACAAGCAGTGATCCTATTAATCTCTTTGTATCTCCCCCGCCCCCGTGTTACGCTTAAAATGTAGTGGTGTTGTAGCCCTGTTGGTACCAAAATATTAGAGACAAGGTGTGAGAGAGAATCTTTTATTGGACCAACATCTGTTGGTGAGAGAGACAAGCTTTTGAGCTTCCATAGAGTTATTCTTCAGGTCTGGGAAACTCAGAGTTCTGTTCAAGCTCAAAAGTTTGACTTTTGCCAACAGAAGTTGGTCCAATAAAAGATATTACATCATCCACCTTATGTCATGTAGAATGTAAGCTCTTTGGGACAGGGACTGCTTCTTTGTACATATGGCCTAGCATAGTCAGGCCCTGATACTTAATTGGGGTCTCTGGGTGCTACCACAATACAAATAATGCGTAGAAGTAAGAAAAGTTATTTGAAAAGCTTTTTATTTAATGGAACATTTATGGGGAATTTCTAAAGTTATTTCTGAAAGTAAGTGAATGTCTGAACTTCCAGACTGTAATTGAGCTCTCTGTGAAACTGTAAATCTGTTTTAAGCCTGAGCTTGAAGTGAGCATTAGGAAATTGAGTTGCAAGGAAGCCCTCTAGTGGTGACTACAAGCTTACAGAGAACATTATACGTCAGTGCAGCTTTGCAACTTCCTTAGGTTTAGGGTAGACATAATTGGATGTTCATTGAACATGTGCACAGTTTTTTGTCTATTTGGAACTGGAATAATTTTTTTTTTGGGGGGGGGGGGGAGGTGAGTGGGTAATAAAGAAGAGATTCAATAATTTATTTAATTGCCCTTTAAGTCTGACAGGACTTGAATTCTAGTGAATAAATAGGCAGCCTGTAGGAGCTTGAAACAGTCTGTAAACAAGTTCATAATCCATTCAGTCAAAATACCCTGACCTGCTTGTTTTTGTGAGGTTTGCTGATGGCCACAAATGAACACAGAGCAGGAAAAATACCTTTTCCACTGAGAATTCTAGATTACATTTGCAGGGGAAGTGCTTATCCTTTGTGTTGCATCTGTTACTCTGAAGTCCTACAATCATGAATGTTTTTCTACCCGTGCCATGCCAAGGAACTGTTCAGGAAAGGGTTGTCTCTTCTCCTCCCCCGCCCCTGGTGGTTCAGCCTTCAAACAAGGCTGTGCTCTACGTTTATTGCTATAGATCCTTAATATAGACTAGTTGTTGGCCTATTGGAAAGATTTGAGGTGGTTGTCACAGTTTAGGGCAGTTGCACCTTATTTCCCCTCTGTGATACAGCAAGGACACCTGCTCCAGACTCCTAAGCTGTCCCTTTTCATGGGTGGAGACATGTTTCTCCCCCTCTGGACTGGGCTATTTCCAGGCTGAACAGTTCCCTGCCTTTGCTGTGTTATTCCTCAGGATAAGAGTGTGTCTAAGCAGACCTGCTTTGCTTCTCTGCTCTGAGATGGTACATAGTATACATGCCCAGAGTTTTAGATTACCAAACTGCTTTTATGAACAATCACATCTTTTCTCAAGGTAAAAGCATTACAGCGAAAACACTTTAAAAACAGTAAAATAATCTACACACATGCTAATAAGCTTACCAGACATCACCCCCTCACTCCAAGAAGGGCTCAGGGTGGTGATTAGTCCTTCAAACCCTGCCCCTCCCTCTCCCAGTTGTTTTTCCTTTGGACACAAGTTGATCACAGCTTCAGCTCAAACAAACACCTAAGTCTTATGGGGTTGCAGTGGGCCAAAGACCTTCCAACTGTCCCTAAGGATTGGGGCTCCCTAGGTCCTATGTTTCCTGGTTCAGAAGGAAGGCCGAGAGTCCTTTTTAACTCGGGCTATTTAACCAAAAGTCCTTTCTTTGTCTGTTGATCCCTGGATAATCTAGTTTGAACCAATATATGCAAGCCTCTCTCCAGGTCGCAGCTCTGAGGAGGTGGTACATCCTGAGTGAATTTGCTTAACTGTCCCCTGCTGTTCTTAGTTCCTGGAGGGTTGTGGTCTCCCTCATGGAATTACATACAATCCCTTCTTAGTACATAAACATTTGCATTTTTAATACAATGAACTCCTAAAATACTTAAACTTAATTCCGTATTGTATTACAGGTCTGTCACATCTTAGGCGCATTTAACATGTGTGATTTCAGCTTTATGCGGTCAACAAAAACAAGAAAAAAACAAAAACAAAAAGAAGAGAAAAATAACAATTTAAATACTGTTTCTGTAGGGCGGGCGATTCTGCCCGCCATTACACTCAATGTAATTTTGACTATACGTGGTTTTTCGCTACAGGCGCTGACCGCAGAACGTAACCCCAGCGTAAGGTGAGACAGACCTGTACAGTGGTGTCTCTAATAAATGAATGACGCTGCAGAGCCTTTCTTGTGAGAAATGCAGTTGAAGTCTCTACATAAAGCTCTGGATATGCACCCAGGTTTCAAGTGTGTTAGGAGAGAATTTGGTGCATTCTACTTGTTTCTGTTATTGGGATTTGAGAATAAAGTTCTAGTGCTAGGTTGAGTTGTTAAATTGGAGGTTTTGACAGATGGACGGAAGGGGTTTGGCATTTGAGGAATTGTGGGAGGCAGGAAAGGACTGTGAGGAAAATATTAGTTGGATGTTTTTGCTAAAACAAGTAAATAGTTAACAGTGACACGTAAAGATAATTTAGGTTGCAGACATAATCTATTATGCTGAATGGGTCAGTTAGCATTTTTCCAATCTGCAGACTCAAGAAAAGGTCACCACATTTTTTTTACACTGCAAGTCTGAACAGTTCTTGTTTCTTGTTCCAGGTTACACACACCCAAGTTGGTAGGCTGAGCTGATTGCTAGTGATGCCAATATTTCTGCCTCTCTATTTTGTATCTTACAGGCTTTTCTTTCATCATTTGATGGGGTTTTACTACATGGGGTTTGACAACAGTTCTTTCTGTCCCAGAATCTCTCCAGCCCATGAGTGTCTTCCCATTAATCTTCTGTTCCCACTGGGGATCAGATGAGTCTGAGCCCAGGACAGTACAACAGGACAAGTATACCTGTGCCTGAAGTGGGACCCTATGCCACCACACCCTGTGCCCCAGGCTGTGTAACTGCTTTCCTCTGACAGNGGCGGGCGATTCTGCCCGCCATTACACTCAATGTAATTTTGACTATACGCGGTTTTTCGCTATAGGCGCTGACCGCGGAACGTAACCCCAGCGTAAGGTGAGACAGATCTGTACAGTGGTGTCTCTAATAAATGAATGACTCTGCAGAGCCTTTCTTGCGAGAAATGCAGATGAAGTCTCTACATAAAGCTCTGGATATGCACCCAGGTTTCAAGTGTGTCAGGAGAGAATTTGGTGCATTCTACTTGTTTGTTGTTGGGATTTGAGAATAAAGTTCTAGTGCTAGGTTGAGTTGTTAAATTGGAGGTTGAGACAGATGGACGGAAGGGGTTTGGCATTTGAGGAATTGTGGGAGGCAGGAAAGGACTGTGAGGAAAATATTAGTTGGATGTTTATGCTAAAACAAGTAAATAGTTAACAGTGACACGTAAAGATAATTTAGGTTGCAGACATAATCTATTATGCTGAATGGGTCAGTTAGCATTTTTCCAATCTGCAGACTCAAGAAAAGGTCACCACATTTTTTTTACACTGCAAGTCTGAACAGTTCTTGTTTCTTGTTCCAGGTTACACACACCCAAGTTGGTAGGCCGAGCTGATTGCTAGTGATGCCAATATTTCTGCCTCTCTATTTTGTATCTTACAGGCTTTTCTTTCATCATTTGATGGGGTTTTACTACATGGGGTTTGACAACAGTTCTTTCTGTCCCAGAATCTCTCCAGCCCATGAGTGTCTTCCCATTAATCTTCTGTTCCCACTGGGGATCAGATGAGTCTGAGCCCAGGACAGTACAACAGGACAAGTATACCTGTGCCTGAAGTGGGACCCTATGCCACCACACCCTGTGCCCCAGGCTGTGTAACTGCTTTCCTCTGACAGTTCACTCACATAGTTGACTCTGGATAGAAAGACAGAAAACTTTTGATGAAACATCTTAATCATCGTCTCACTGGATCAGATTTGAAAACTTAAATGGACTGAGCTTCCGCATTGCCTAATGGGAAGATAATTCAGTCCTGGTTTACCTCAAGTCATGGGTGGCGGGTATAATAGGCCAGGGGAGGTGCTGCCGTGGCCACCGGACCCCCAGTTGCAGGGTTTGGCAGTGAAGTTTTTGTTTATTATGCCCTATGCAGGTTCCGGGACGGCTGAGGAGGCACATACCGCCTCCTCAGCAGCCCAGAACCTGCATGGGGCATATTAAAAGCATCTTCTACAGATGCTTTTCCCCTGGATGGTGGGCAGGTTCGGTCTGGGGAGGGGAGGGACGGCTGCAGCCAGCCCCAGGCTCGGGGAGGCTTGACTCGGGGCTTTGGCCAGCTTGGCCAGGGCTCCTCTGGGCAGGGAAGACTTGGCTCAGGGCTTCGGGTAGGGAAGACTCGGCTCGTCTGCTTGGGGCTTCAGCCAGCACAGCTGGGGCTCCTCCGCTGGGGCGGGCACCAGGCTGTGGCTGGCCTGGGGCTCGGCTCGGGGATTCGGCCAGCCCAGAGCTCCTCTGGGCCGGGGAGGGAGGCTCGGGGCTCCTGTGGTGGGGGTGGGGTGGGTGAGTGTCTTGCGGCTCTGGCCACGGGGGGGCTCGGGGCTCCGGCAAGGGCAGAAGGGGCGGAGCTGGGGGCTAGCCTCCCCAGAGTGGGGCTCCATCCGCTGTCCATGCCTCAAGTACAGGTTTATGGCATATTAAGACCTTACCTGCAGCACTAGAAAGACTCAGATCCTATCTCATAGAACTGGAATGGACCCTGAAAGGTCATCAAGTCCAGCCCCCTGCCTTCACTAGCAGGACCAAGTACTGATTTTGCCCCAGATTCCTAAGTGGCCCCCTCGAGGATTGAACTCACAACCCTGGGTTTAGCAGGCCAATGCTCAAACCACTGAGCTATCCCTCCACCAGAATTAAATGAAAACTAACCAACACCAAAGTAATGCAGAACATTTCCATGAGTAGGGCCCTACCAAATTCATGGTTCACTTTGGTCAATTTCATGGCCAAAGGTCTTAAAATTAGTCAATTTCATGTTTTTTGGATGTTTACATTTGAAATTTCAGTGTTTTAACCATGGGGGTCCTGATCCAAAGGGGATTGTGCGGGAGCCCCAAAGCCATTGTAGGGGGGTTGCAAGATTTCCATACTTACTTCTGTGCTGCTTTCAGAGCCCAGTTGTGAAGGCAGCAGCTGCAGAGTTTCCTGCAGCTGGAGGAGCCTCCCGGAGGTGAAGGTAGGCCTGATCTCACCAGTGCTGCTGGGAGCACCCCAACCAGGGGCTCCTAGTTGCTAGTCAGAGCCAGTGGTGGATTAATGCATGGGGCCTGTGCCCAGGGGCCCCGGACAATTTGAAAAATGGGTGTCCCAGCCCTGGCAGGAGCCACGGGATGGGAGCCCTGAGCCCCAAGAGGAGCCACAGGGGCTGAAGCCCCAAGCTCAGGCAGGAGCCAGCAGGAGGGGCAGAAACCTGGAGCCTGTGCAGGAACCGTGGCAGGGGCATCAGCCCTCAGCCCAGGCACCCCAAGTCCCAGCTGGTGCCGTGGGGGGTGGCAGCAACCCCAAACCCGGGCAGGAACCATGGGGGTGTGTGTGTGAGTGCTGGAGCTGCGGGGGTGGCAGACCCCAGCCCAGGTCCCTGAGTTTGGGCAGGAGCTGCAGGGTGTGGAAGCCCCCAGCCCCGGCTGGAGCCTGGGTGCCCCCAGCCCCGGCAGGAGTTGCTGGGGTGGGGCAGCAGCCCCGAGCTCAGGCACCCAGAGTCTAGGCAGGAGCCATGGGGAGAGGGAGCGGAAGCCCTGGATCTCGAGCGCCCTGAGCCTGGGCAGGAGCCGCAAGGGGGAGCGGCAGCAGCAACCCTGGAGTTCGGGCATCCCGAGCCCGGCAGGAGCTGTGTTGGTGGTGGGGGAACAGCCCTGAGCTGGGCTGGAGCTGCGGGGGGTGGCAGCCCTGAGCACTGGATGGTCCACAGCCCCGGCAGGAGCCGTGTGGGGAAAGCAGTAGCCTTGGGGCCACAGCAGGGGCTGTGGGTGGCAGCAGCAGCCCCCAGCCCGGGTGCCCTGAGCCACAGCAAGAGCTGCGGAAGCCCAGAGCCCAGCCCTGGGGCTACTGCAGCACAGAAGTGAGGGTGGTACACCGTCACTTCTGCATTGCCTGTGGAGGTGGGTCTTATCTCCCTCCGATAACTGCTGCGCAGGGGAAGGACAAGTTCCGTCCCTCCCCATGGCTGATTTCAAGAAGATCAGATTTGATGGGAAGGGCTTATTTCGCAGTCTGTGACATCTTTTTCACGGCCGTGAAATTGGTAGGGCCCTAGCCATGAGGGAGTTTTACCAGTCTCACAACTTTATGCTGCCACCCATGATTGTAGTGTCTGAGTGTCTTCCACATTCAGTTGCTATAGCAAGTTGTCTAGTGGACTTCATAGCCGTCTGCTCGTTTCCTTTATTTGAATGTGGGAAAGTCTGCTTTATTGTAGGGCTGTACTTTGCTTTTTTTTTTTTGAGAGAGGGAGGGNTTCGGGGGCGGGACCTTCCGCCGCCTAGGGCGCCAGCAAAGCTGGCGCCGCTACTGGATGGTCCACAGCCCCGGCAGGAGCCGTGTGGGGAAAGCAGTAGCCTTGGGGCCACAGCAGGGGCTGTGGGTGGCAGCAGCAGCCCCCAGCCCGGGTGCCCTGAGCCACAGCAAGAGCTGCGGAAGCCCAGAGCCCAGCTCTGGGGCTACTGCAGCACAGAAGTGAGGGTGGTACACCGTCACTTCTGCATTGCCTGTGGAGGTGGGTCTTATCTCCCTCCGATAACTGCTGTGAAGGGGAAGGACAAGTTCCGTCCCTCCCCATGGCTGATTTCAAGAAGATCAGATTTGATGGGAAGGGCTTATTTCGCAGTCTGTGACATCTTTTTCACGGCCGTGAAATTGGTAGGGCCCTAGCCATGAGGGAGTTTTACCAGTCTCACAACTTTATGCTGCCACCCATGATTGTAGTGTCTGAGTGTCTTCCACATTCAGTTGCTATAGCAAGTTGTCTAGTGGACTTCATAGCCGTCTGCTTGTTTCCTTTATTTGAATGTGGGAAAGTCTGCTTTATTGTAGGGCTGTACTTTGCTTTTTTTTTTTTGAGAGAGGGAGGGGGGAGAGGGGGAGAGAGGGAGAGGTCGGGAAGTGGTCATCACAACCTATTTTGATTTTTTTTTAAATTACTAATACAGCAAGAGAGTAACTGTATTTGTAGAATCATATGGCTTTAATTTCATGTTACTTCTCTTAGGCCCTAATCCTGCTAAGGAATCTGCCTGTCCAAGTCCTAATGAACGTCAGGGTTGTCTGTAACTAAAATAAAACATGTTTCCATATCTTTGGCAGAATTTGAAAGGGACAGTCAAATTTGTCTGTTAGTTTTGTTTTGTAAAGCAAGCCTATGAAATTCTAAATAAATAGTTAAACTACTTATTTCGAATTTATTTAGTAAATCAAACAAGACCTGCAGTGTTTGCAGCCCATGTTAATGCATGAGAACAAAGTGAAATTAACTGGACTATTTTCATTGTGAAAGATTAGAGAAGTGTAAAGAGCATAAATATAATTCAGATTTAAAACTATTTTAAGTTTAATTTAAATTCCCTAAGAGGTCAGGCTACTTAATGTGGCTTTTTAAAAACTAATGTTCATCTAAGAACTGCTTCTTAAAGCCGTTGAAATGTTCATTGCTGTTTTTTAAAAGAGCTGCAGTGATTAGTTGGCTGAGCCATTTATAAGACAAAGATATTCAGTTTTCAAAACCATGTTTAGAAATTGTGTTCTTTTTTTCTGTTAACTGAATGGGGCTCATGTAACTCAGAGGAAGGATTGCACTTTTATGTCAGCAGACTAGACTTCCTGCTGGTTCTCTTTTTAAACAAAATGTAACTGTTAAAAGAAAAAAAAAAAAGACTGTGATGGGTTCCCCCCAGGGTGTCACCTGGAACTGGGGTATCACTGAGCCCCCCGACCCACCAGCCTGGGCTCCCTTTACACTGTACTGTGACAGTCTGCCCAGACCACATACAAATAGGGACACACCCAGCTGCAGTTACATGCAGATGCTGTGACTGGCCCTGCATGGGAAGGCTTCAGCTAGGGAACTTCCCAGCTACGCAGGCAGGCACCCCCTCTGGAGTCTAAACCCAAAATTATACAGTCTTGCGCTGCACAGGGAACTATACAGCGTAAGCTCATGAAATTTGCCCCCTCCCTCAATGTGGAAAGGAATACACAACAGCTTTCTGCCCCAAGTTATGACTCCCACACACTGGTTTTAGAAAAAGCAAAAACAAGTTTATTAACTACAAAAAATAGATTTTAAGTGATTATAAGGGATAGCAAACAGATCAAAGGAGATTACCTAGCAAATAAACAAAATATGCCTAATACTCCTAAATTCAGATTCAAAAAGATACATGCATACAAATAGGATAATCATATTCAGTAAATCATAACCTTTTCAATGACACCTCACATGATTTATCTTGCATAAAATACATTGATTGTCATAATTATATTATAATATCACTGTGAGGAATATGGGGTGCAGTGTCACAATGACCTGATCTTTTCTTTCGCTTTATGCTGTGAAAAGGTCTGATACTGTTGTGTGGCATTTTTTTTCGGCTGTGGTTTTACCGTCAAAATATTGAGAATGTCCACTTTGGCCTTGTTGAGGGAGTCTCAGTGTAGCATAGACTCACACTTTTTAGTTGAAGGAGAGGATGCCCAATTTTTCACAAATATGAACTTTTTCCAGGAATGATAGTGCCAACAAAAACAAACCAAGTTCTAAACAGTCTGACTAAAATCCCTTCTCCTTTCAGTTGTTCAGCTTCCATTCATCTCTTGTGATGTTATTTCTCTAGTTTCTACAGTCATCATTTTTCCAGGCTAGACTATCTGAATTTCTAGTATAAAAATAAAGCAGTGAGAGGAAAATAACCTTTTCAGGTCTTTCTTTATACACCATAAAGGGATTAAGACCATTTCCCCCCCCATTGCAGGTAGTCTTTTAAATGAATACTTAACAATGCACAGTTTGCAAATCTGACTTTCCATTTGTTCTGATTTGCTGCTGACGTCCAAAACAAGGTAATTACTGTCAGGATAGTAGCTGTCTGCCTGGTAACTAATCTGTGTTTTAAGATGTATTGTCTTCATTGGAAATGGACTGGAGTAAAGTTTTCTTTTTCCTTTTAAAATGTTGTCTGTGTGAGCTTTAAAAGTGACGTGATTGGTAGCTTATGACAGTGTTTTTGGAAAATTACAACAATCCTTCAGGGATGCAGGATGATTGTATGAGCCTAGTTCCTTTAGGAGTGAGGAGCTGGCAGTAGACCAGCATATTTGAGAATCAAGAATGTAATTGGAGATCCCAAAAGCTGAACTAGAGTGCTACTACC
Organism: Platysternon megacephalum; assembly: GCA_003942145.1. Taxonomy (NCBI): domain Eukaryota; kingdom Metazoa; phylum Chordata; order Testudines; family Platysternidae; genus Platysternon; species Platysternon megacephalum. The sequence goes on along the minus strand of QXTE01000193.1, from coordinate 1,446,837 downwards.
ATGTGACCCTTGGAACAGGCATTAAAGAGATGAATGACTGTGTCAGTAGCAAAAAGTATTTGAGCCAAAATCATGAGTGGTAGCTGATATGAACCAGAGCCTCTTTCATTCGCGCTCTCTTCCTGGACTTGCTTTTTTCTGCGCTTGTTCTCTCCTTAAATTGTGCTCTGATTTCCCTCTGGATTTGGCTCCTGATTGCTTTTACAGAGCTGTTTTACAGCAAGATTATCACTAGGAGCTTGATTTCAAGGGCTTTCTTTGAACCAGAGAAATTGTAGTAATGGGAATTAATATCTGTGAGCTTATGCGGGCAATGGTCCAAATGATTTCATCAAGACCAGTTCTTCTAATGAAGTGGATACACAGAAACCAGAACTCACATTGGCAGTGCTCTGGGGTAAACATGATAATCCCAGTCTTATAGCATCACATAGTACTGACCTCGGTGCTGGTCACAGGAATTAGGACAACTGTCTTGGAGTGGTGCAGGAGACAACCTTCTCAAGGATTGGTCCAAGACTGTGGAATAAACTGGGAACCATCACAAACGTCACCACCTTCCTCTGCATGTGCAAAGCACATTTCTTCAACCTTTCTTTCTCTAATATAAATACACAGCCACATGTACATTTTTAAAAACAAAGAAAACCCTACACTGCACACACAATTCTCCTCCTAGGGAGAAGATGAGAACACCAATCCATACATGAAAGATGTTAGTCATATTATAATGCACTACTGGTTGGTGTTCAGAGACTATGGTGATGGGGTTGGTATAAAACCCTGTATAGAAGTGGACACAGATGAAGCCTGTTAACAAGCCTGGAAACAAAAGTTCCATCTCTGGCCTGACTCTTGTATTTAGACTTTTTTGAAACCCATGTCCGAGATAAGCAATAGTGTGTCAAGAAACTTGAGATTGTGCCATGTCTTCTCTGAAAGGTGGTTTGGATTTGTTGAATCTGTATTGTCCATTCAGTAGAGTGCATCCTTTGGGCTAGAAGGTTCCTCCATCTTCCCAGAGTTCTGTAATGAGTCCAGATGGTGTTTTCAGTTGGGTTTTAAGTGATTAAATCCTGTCCTACATCTCTTGAGACCTTTGAGAACAGCTAACTTGATTAGTCAAGTTGAGGCAAGTTTGAACTGTACCCTAGGTCCCTGGCTGAGTTGCTTGGATTAATATTTCAGTAGCTGAGTGGTTGCTGTGGTGACTTCATAGCTGTCACTCACTGCCCAACAAAACTTCTATTCATTCAGAATTTGACATTCTCCAGCGTTCTTTTCCTCTGCTGTGTCCAGGAAAAGGCATATTTATATAAGATAGTGGCCAGACCTAGCTATGTAAGCACTATATTAGAGGAAAAATGAATTGGGGTGGGGTGGGGGGGAATAGCTTTGCTGAGCAGGCGGTGCAGCATGGAAGATGTCAATTTTAATAAGGAATAATTGGAGATAAAGGGTTTTAGAACCAGGATTAAAAAAATAAATGAAACCTTCAGCTATCTGCATTTGAAGTCATACTGTGTCAAATCAGTGATTTGTTACAACTATAGAATTGTAGTTCCATTTTATCCATCAGAACCATCAGCAGTCACCTCCTGGGTAGTAAACAAAATTAAACAGCAAAATGCTGAAGTAACTAGATAGGCCAAGTCAGCCCTCAGGCTCACTAAAAATATGTATATGGAGGTCAACTTGGTAACTTGCTTAAAGGCTCTGGCCACATTGGGGCCGTGTAGGCAGACTTAAAGTAGAAGGCAAAGCTGAGGTTTGGTAGTGGACAGAACTAGCTATTTATGAATTCTTGAACTCTAACTAGTCTTTCCTCTTCTGAAAGTTTTAAAGAACTGCAGTCTCTCTGTCAGCAGGGCCAGACTAATGCAGCTGTCTAAAAGACAGCATGAAATATATTTGAGTCACAGCTGTTGCTGTCCACCCTTGCCAAGGAGAGGAATGACCAGTGGATCTGCAGAGCCAGATTCAGTATTCCTGTCCTGCCTATCTCCAAAAACCTGCTTGTTGCTTCCATAGCTTACAGCTCTGCAGCCAATAGGGAGTGCTGACACTCTGTCGTGGAACAGTACTGTTCCAGAGCATCCAGTGCACTGAAATCGGTCCATTAAATGTAATAAATAGGCCACATGTAAATTGTAGTATACTCACAAGATTCAGTACTGTACATTAGTTGTTTTTATACATTAACAGAATTAATGGTGAAAACCTAACGAATGAACCTGAAATATGTATTCCCTTTTACTCTGTTCTTTTTCTCAGGTATTTGAAAAGGTTTAAAGTGATGAAAATCAAAGTACTACGAAGTTGGTGCCGTCAGATATTGAAGGGTTTGCAGTTTCTGCACACGCGCACTCCTCCCATTATCCACCGGGACCTAAAATGCGACAACATTTTCATCACTGGCCCCACTGGATCAGTCAAGATAGGAGACCTGGGTCTGGCAACCCTGAAACGAGCGTCCTTTGCCAAGAGTGTGATAGGTAAGCCTATATTGTGTTTGGAGGCTGGTAGAACCAGTCCACTTACTTGAAAATTTGACCCTCCCAGCAGAAATTTCACTCAAGTACACTCTTCTTAAAATACCTGATCTGAGCTCAGAAAAACGATACTGGTTTTGCTTCTGAATTGTGGGGTTCATTCTGCTGTACTGATTAAATATCTTTTGTTGCAGGGTTTTGGTATCTGTGCTCCTAGTATTTGGATACAATCTGTGGAAGCATTTTGGGAATATAGGCTTATGTTGCCCCCCCACGGCTTAGTTGAACACTGTTGATAAAACCACTGTAGCTGGATTATGGGATATTAAACAGATTTAAATCTGAAGTTGTATTTATTGCCAATTTGTTTGAGTGCACACAAAGTGGTTTTGGTGACATACCTCTCCCTTTTCTATCAATAATATATCTTGACACCTAGCTTAGCATCTAGCCACGTACCCAAATATGCTAGGTTATCAATCTAACATTGTAGAGTACCCTATTTTAGTTTGAGCTAGTTTGAAACTGACACCATTGGATTATCCTAGAAAATTGGTTTTATCAACTTTTGTTCTGATAGTCTGCATTATATTCAGACTAATAAGGGAGCAAGGTGGTCCTTTTTAATGTGCTGCTAACACTGATTTAGTGTCAATGTAGTTTATTAAAATACAGCAAACTTATATTGCTGAATGGTCCTTTACCGGTTCTCCTGAATACACTTTTGATATAAGTTTGCAGATGTTTTGCATGCTATCACTATTAAAATGTTTCCTGCTTCCTGACCAGGGTAGTTTTTAAATATTGACAGAAGTGGAAAAATATACAATGGCAATACATAAAATTTCCTTACAAAACACGTCCTCGCCATGTGTTAATTTTCTGCTTAGAGCTTCAATCATATCACTCTGTGTTCTTGCTAACAATTGTTAGCCTATGGCTAATTGGATATAATTGACTTCTGGATTATGGGTTGTGGGGAAGGATTAGGGAAGCTAGGTTGACTGATCTTCAAACAGTCTTAAATCTGGTTAGCTTGCAGGAAATAATTCACTGTTTAAAGTCTTTCATCTCTGGCTTGGAGGAGCCCTGATCATACAGTGCGATCTCTTCACTTGTGGAGAGTGTGCTGTGATTGGGGCGTTAGGGGGCAGTGCATCTTCTGCAAACTCTTTACATTGGGACTTGCTGAATCTCACGCTCTGTGCCTGTAACTCAATCTCTCTGTATTTCTAAGTATTTTTTGCCTGTAGGATGTTCCTCACTATTGCCTGTATCTGCAGTAGGCCTATAAAATATACTGCAGGTGAGAAGGTAAGTATGTGAAGAAAAGGGCTCTGGTGAGTGGCCTTTGCAGAAAATTACTTTTATTCATTCCTTATGAAGCTTTATCTGTAGTGACTGGGTTTTTCATTGCAAGGCCTTTTTCTGAACAGTTCCACTTCAAAAAGTAAATGGAGTGTTACAGGTCAGAGACTAGCTGTGGGCTCTTACCAGTACTACTTTTTTGCAGCAGAGGGCAGATGGGTATGTTGCAACAAGCCTCATTGCCTCCTTTCTTACAGGGAGGAAAGGTAAGTGTGTCTAACTCTCCCTAGTATTTGGTTTGCAGTCTTGCTAGTCTTTTACTTTTTTCTCCATTTGTCTTCAATTTGATCTTCATCCCCTGATGCAATTTTTATTGTAGCCAAAGTTTCCCATTTCTGCCCTTATGTTGAGTAACATATGTGGAAAGCAGTCAAAATATGGACCCTCTCATCTAATTTCTTACAAAGGCCTTGCAGTGGGACACCCGTGGGGTACATTGATGCAACAGAGTGACTAAGGGTTTCCTCCCTCTTCTTTTTGCCTCCACTTTCTCTTCTCTCACAGGTCTGCCCGTCCGCTTCCTTCTGCGGTGAGTAACGCCAGCAGCCTCTGCTCGCTTTGAGACATTTAGAGTCTGAATCGTTCTTTTAATTTAAGGTACCCCAGAGTTCATGGCACCCGAGATGTATGAGGAGAAATACGATGAATCCGTTGATGTGTATGCTTTTGGGATGTGTATGCTTGAGATGGCCACGTCTGAATATCCTTATTCTGAGTGCCAAAATGCTGCGCAGATCTACCGTCGAGTGACCAGCGTAAGTCTCCCATACCTCTCTGCTGATTCAAGAGCTGGTGCTACCGCTAACAAAGGAAGCTGGATAGCTTCATACAGTGCAAGAAATAAAAAAGGCAAGCTGACACATCTTTAGGTGAAAATGTAGAAGTTACTTTGCTTAGCCCAACCTACGGAAATGCTAGAAGTGTGTGAACAGTGCTCAAAGGAAAATCACTTACAGGACTTAATATGCTATTAGAAATCAGATCTTTAATACACAGAGTCTGTTGATAACCTACTTTCAGGTAAAACTACATAACAAGGTACTATATCAAAGTAAAACTCACTCCAATATCACAGGATATTTTCTGACCCATTACAGTTTTGTGCTTTTGCCTTGGAAGGGTAGTTTGAAACTTTAGTCTCTGGAATAAACAAACTTGGGTCACAAATCTAGGGAACTCTGGATTAACTGACTGCCAATGCAGACCCTCATATGTTTATTTTTGAGTCATTGTAAGTTAATACTTTACTGCATCCTAAATTGCCTTTGGCTACTTTGCTGTTGGGCCACTTTCCATAGTTGACCACTGGAAATCTTTTACATGATCAGCAGGTAAGTAGCTCACAGAATGAAGTGAAACAAAGGTGTCAAATGGAGTGCTTGTAAAGGTGTCACTGGATCAAACTAGGGAGGTTTTTGTTTGCCACAGACATTCAGATGGTGATATTTGAATAGTTTGAGCCACCAGCCGTGGCACCAAATCAAGAGTGTAAGTTTGAGTAGTTGGGAATGATAGGACCTTCAATTCAACTTGTGTTTCAGTGGTGGCTTTTTTTAAGTATAATGTGAAATAGTTGAAGGTCTCCTAACGAGGATGATAACATTGCTGTCTTGCAGCATGCTGGATAAGTAATCAGTCTTCAGAGCTAAATATTCAGAAAAATAAGAATGAGGGGGTGATAGTAATCCTCAGAATTGGAATTTCTGGCATCTATAACTGGTCTGTTTCTTGACTGATTTTTGAAAAAAATAGAACTTCCAATTGGAAGTAGAGAACCTTGTTGGTTGGTTTGCCAACCGATGATTTCCTTCATCTACTGGTGGGAACCCAACGAGTTTCCATATGTTTTCTTGTTAATCTTGTGGTATGGCTTTAGAGATGGGGTGAGGATTTGTGAATGAAGTGCTTAGCTTTGGATGAAACATTAATACAGTCCATGCTCCTAATGCCTCACAATCTAATGGGCGGATAGCGAGAAGACAAAATTGACTAGGAACGCTGAAGAAATAATGTGCAGTATCTTTTTGATTAGATATCATCCCAGTTGCTCCTTCCCACCTGAAGTACCTAAGATTTATGAGGTCGCTTCCAATGTGTCTTTTTTCCATTTGGCCTGTCATCTGGCCTGCAAGTGTTAATGAATGTCATGTAGCAATAACCCGCCCGCCGCTACCCTCCAAGAGGGTTTTGTGTCCTTACTTGAAGGATTGATTTATTTGGGGACACTCACAAGACTGTGCCAATCAAGCAATGCAGGAGATACCGGAGTTGTTTGATTTACTTGGTCTTGTAGCAAATTGGGGAGGGGGAAAAAGTACCTTTATTGCATTCCCTTAGTCCCAGCCAGAATACACATTGCCTTGGATGTGAGCCTGTGGGTGAGAAGATTTCCTGGATGACCTGCTCAGTGCAGGATGACCTGCTTCCTAAGGGAGATGGCTGCACATAAACACCCTCAAAGTGTACTGGCTAATATAGGGAAGGTATGTGTTAAATGCAACATTGTAGCTGTAGTTATGAACCACCTGGATTGCTTTTTTGTACTGTCTTGCTAAGGGAGTCCTGACCTTTGTTCTCTTGGGTGGAGGCAATAGTCAGTAAGGCCCTACATGTTTTCTGACACTAACTGTGCAGCAGACTGCTTATGTTTATCTAAGACATTTCCAAGAGCGGTTACCAAAGCAAGTACTGCAGCACATTCCCCAAAATGGGGAATTCCTCTTGTAGACCAAACCACCAAGAAACTCAATACCAAGTACTCTTATCAGTGGATACCCAAACCCTGCAGTCCCAGACACTGCAGCACTGACGTGGGATGAATTTACTATTCCTTGGAATTTCCATTGGGCTTCACATTCCCCCTCTGTCACTTGTATTAATGGTCTAAGGGTATATCTACACTGGAGTTTGAGGCTTCTATTTTTGCTAGCTCCGATCGAGGTAGCATGGGTATGTCTACCTAAGATGGAAATTATACCTCCAGCTCCAGTGTAGACATACCCTAAGAAAACTGCTTGACGTGGGATTTCTTTAAATCTAATTACCTGGTGAAGGTGGAGTTGGTAGGCAGACCTGCTAATACTCACCCAATACCTAAGAGTTGTGTCGTCCGTCGTCTCCTCCCCCCCCCCCTTACATCAAGATTTTTATATAGCAAAATCAGGTGCCCTAGGTCTCTACCTGGTTCATAACAGAACACTGCTGCAGGAGTTTGGGATTTGCATTTGGGTGGCCCAAACCATGCTGTACCTGTGAAAAATGCCTCTGTTGCTTTATATTAGATGGTGGTTTTTTTTTTGTTTTTGTTTTAAACTTGTGTGAAACAAGGCAAAGGATTTCCTGCCTAAGTTGGGATTCTGGCCCATATTGAGTATCCTACAGAAATCTTCGGTCAATAGCCAGCTCTTAGCTCTTTTAGGATTTAAGTCTTTGTGCTAAACTCTTTATAAGGCCTTATCAGTAGGGGACCTCTTATTCTAGTTATACTTTGAGTGGCATAACTTTGCCCTCTAGCTGGCTCTACATTGCCTTCAATTATTTGGAAGAGGTTTTCCTCTTGTTTTATGAACCTCATCTCTGAGATTTGTGGTTCTTTCATCCACAAGGTAGTTTTTGGATAGCAATCAACTCAACCAGGAGCATGGGAGAGCTCTCTGCTTTTTCCGGTCTTCCTCCATCTTTAATCTTCTGTAATGACAAGGTGGCTCTGTGCATCTGTCCTAGATTTTACAGGAAAGCCTGTTCCCATTTCAGCTAACCATGATATCTCCTTAGGAGTTTTGGTCCCAATCTAGAACACGAAGGGAAAAGCCTGCTGCTACCCATTGGGCTCCTCTGTACTTAAATCAGAAATATTCAGGGGAATGGACAATATTTTTCATTCCCTTTTTTTAGGGTTCAAAGAAAGACCTCAGGTAGCCAGATTCATCATGGATAAGGCTAAGATTTTGTCATGGTTATTTTTTAGTAAAAGTCACGGACTGGTCACAGGCAATAAACAAAAATTCACGGAAGCCGTGATCTGTCTGTGAATTTTGCTGCTGTGGCTCCATGGTTTCCCTTGCCACCATGGTAGCTGGGAGCTGCAGGATTCTCTCCCTGCTCTCCCCACAAGGCTGTCGCTGGAAACCTGCAGGGGGGCCCTGAGGAGGCTGTCACTTGTCACTGGAACCCTGCCAGGGCCCCGCTGGCTGCCAGCTCCAGTCCTGCAGCCCCAGGGGCTGAAGCAGAAAATGTCACGGAGGTTTCTGGAAGTCACGGATTCTGTGACGTCCATGACAAATGTAGCCTTAATCATGGATAATTTAATCAGGTGCAGACTCTAGAAGGCCTACAAACCCTCAGAATTTCACTGGCCAGTATAAATTAAAGCTCAGTCTGCCAGAGCCATGGCCATCATCTGGGATGGAGAGGGGAGATGTCAATAGACAAGCTTTGTAGAGCTGTAACCTGGAGTTCCCTGTGCTCTCACTCTCACCATGCACAAATTATGCAGGTAGTTGTGGACCCAGCCCTTGGTTGCAGGGTATTTAGAGCAGGGCTTCCACAAGAAGCTTTCTTCATGGGGAGCAGCTGAAGAGTTTTGGAGGTTTCTATTCCTTCTTCCCCTGCTCCTAAAGTTGAGCCTGGACTCTCTTGTTCTCCTTCCCTACTGTGGGTTTTCAGTTAGATAGTGCTTTCCAGAATCTAGTATGTGTGCGCTGTCGGACTGATCTACAGCAAGGCATGTTCTCATTTGCTGGGTAACTTGCTTTCTGTGGTCCAGTTGAGACAGGGACATGGACTCTAACCCTACCAGGTTTTCCAAGTTCAAGCATTGTTAGGGAGGTAGAGTGGGCAATTGGCAAGAATCACTCTGGAAAAGTGGAGGAGGGGAGCCCTCAAGGCGGACAAATCTTGATTGCTCAACATGTCAGAGCAAGTGAGGAGGAGGAGCCAAACCAAGCACAGAAAGCAAATTAGTTGGTAAGTGAGAATATACCTCTGACCCAGTGGACAAGATCACTTCAGATGGGGTTTTGTCTGTAACCTGCTTGGACAAGTGAGTGTATTCAATGAAAACTTGAACACCAACCCAAGTTGTATCCAGGCTACTGTTAGTTTCTCAGTTACCTTGTGCTACTGAGTGGACAGCAAGCATGCTTAATTTGCTCTTCCAGCATTTCTTTCTGGCTTTGCTTCCCCTTGGTTTAGTTAGATATCATTCCTAAAGGGGTATCTTAGAATGCTAAGAAGAAAACACATGCTCTGCTTGTGTGGCAGCCCTATCAGTAGTTCTTCTATGCCAGACTCCTGAACTAGTGGCTACTTTTAATTTTTAAAGACCTCCTGGTTTTCCAGATCCCCAGTTGTCAGGTAATGAAAGAGTTTCACATGTTGAAATGTCTCAGACCTGGGTAGGTCCTTTATGACCTTTAAACAAGAACTTATTTCAGCAATGTGGTTCTCCTGTTTTGTTTAGGGTTTTTTTTGCCTCCCAGATGTGGCATCCCTGGAGCTAAATCTCCATGTCAGCTCTCAATCGCTATTCTGGGCCTCTGCTTGCCATTCATTTATCCCCTATGCTATATGCAAAATTGATTTAACTGAACCCAGTTTCTGACAGGGATGGTCTCTGTGGAAGTTTCTGATAGTCAAGATGCCATGCCAGAATATCACTAAACTACTACTAACCTTATTTGCTCTTTTTTCCTCATTTTTTTTCATAGTATTTGAGGAAAACAAACTGGACACATGTCTTCCTCTTGTGGGCCTAAAGCTAGTTGCTAATGTGACATTCATTTCCCCCTCAAAACTATTTCTTCCAAGCCCTAAAAATTCCTGGCTGAGAACATACAGAAGTTCCTATGACGGGTTCTCCCCCGAGGTGCCACCTGGAACTGGGGTACCACTAAGCCCCTGGCCCACCAGCCTGGGCTCCTGCTCACACTGTACTGCTGTGACAAGCTACAGAGCCCTCCAGCCTGCACTTTCACCAGCACATATACAGGTAGGGGGACACCCAGCTGCAGTTACAAGCAGGCTTTCTGACCAGCCCCTGCATGGGAAAGCTACACCCAGCTCCTCAGGCACGCACCCCCTCTGGAGTATAAACCCAAAATTATACTGTTTTGCGCTGCACAGGGGACTGTTCAGCATAAGCTCATAAAATGTATCCCCTCCTTCAATGTGGAGAGGAATATCAACAGCCTTTTGCCCCTGAGTTATGATTCCCACACTGGTTTAGATCAGGGGTTCTCAAACTGGGGGTTGGGACCCCTCAGGGGGTCGTGAGGTTATTACATGGGGAGTCACAAGCTGTCAGCCTCCACCCCAAACGCCGCTTTGCATCCAGCATTTATAATGGTGTTAAATATATAAAAAAGTGTTTTTAATTTATAAGGGGGGGTCGCACTCAGAGGCTTGCTATTTGAAAGGGGTCATCAGTACAAAAGTTTGAGAACCACTGGTTTAGATAAAGCAAAAATAAGTTTATTAACTACAAAACATAGATTTTAAGTGATTATAAGTGATAGCAAACAGATCAAAGCAGATTACCTAGCAAATAAACAAAAAACGCACACTAAACTTAATATATTAAATAGATTGAGTATGAATAGCAGATTCTCACCCTAAGAGATGATACAAGCAGGCTGCAGATTCTTTTGGGGCAAGCTGCACTTACTTTACAGCTTGGAATTTGCAGGTGTTTCATTCACAGGCTAAAAATCCCTTTAGCCTGGGTCCAGCACTTTCCCCAGTTCAGTTTTTTTCCCTCAGGTATTTCCAGGAGTCCTCTTGTGTGGGGAGTGAAGAACACCAGATGATGTCACTCCCCGCCTTATATAGCTTTTGCATATGGCGGGAACCCTTTGTTTCAAAGCTTGGTTCCCAGACCGGTCTGTGGGAAAAACACTGACATCCCAAGATGGAGTATAGAGACATGCGATCACATCACATCACATGTCTTTGTAGAGTCATAGGAGCTATTACTTGGAGGCTGTCTGTAGCATTCTCAGGAAGGCTTCTCAGGTGGGAGATAAGCTTCTCCTAAGGCCGATTGTTTTTCCTAATGGCTCATTGCCCTGAATAGGCCCTTCCCCACCCACTAACTAGACTGAAAACATCTTGTCTGGTGGGCGTTACCCCAGTGTAACTACATTTGAAATACAGATACATAGTCAATATTCATAACGTCAGATACAAAAATGATACATTCATACAAACAGGATAATCGTATTCAGTAAATCATCTTTCCAATGACATCTCACATGACTCGTTATGTCATTATTATATCACAATATCACTGAAGAATATGGGGTGTAGTGTGTCAGTTCCTTTAAAGTAGATTGTGCTATAGGTAATAGTGCTGAATAATTGAGGAAGACGAGCTATCCTCCAAAATCTAGGTAAATGCATGTATATCCTTCTGAAGAAACTCTAGGAATTTTTGTTCCCATTAAGGCATGGTCTGTGCACCAGCTGCTGTTGCTGTGAAGACCTAGGTTCAGTTTTTTGCAATGTTGTGGGGGAATGCCCTCTTGGGGTGAGGTTGGTTGAGAGATGGAGGAAACAGTGTTAGCATGTATTACATTTGGGCACTTTTTGAAAAGTGAAATTAGTTTGGTCCCATCCTGGTCTTTAGTGGACACTCCTCCATGACATACAACTTTCACACAATTCTGTACAGTTGACACCATTCCCAATTTCTGTCTGGGAAGGTCTGGAATAGGAATGCTTAGATTCTTTGGTGTAGAGAGAGAGATGAGTGAAGCAACTTGGATGGCACTTGGCGCTTTTGTACTTTCCCAAGAAATTTGTCAGGGAAGTCAGCTTAATGTAAACTAAAATTCAGTTAATATCTTTAAATAAGAGATGGAAAGAAAGACTTGGATGAAATTAACTTCTGTTGTTGCATTGTGCTATATAGGCAGTAAGAATTAAGGGTGGAAGAAGCAGGAGCAGAACTACCTAAGACACTAATTTGTGATCCTGTTGCACAGAAATTATAGGAAAATTAGCCACCTTTTAAGAAGTGTGCATTGATTTTCCTTCAAATACAAACATGAGAGCTGTGCAGAAGCTGGAGTAACCTTACAAAGGTAGAAAGATCAGGAAAAATAACTTGTAAGTAAAAATGGACTTTGCTCTCACTCACCACCTCCTAATACATTTTAATTTGTGCAACTTGGTTCAGTGCAACAAGTAGAGTAAACCACATGCTACTTCAGAAGGGAACAGAACTCCTTTAGCTAGAATTGCAGGCACACCAGCTTCCTATATCTTCTCTTGGAGTTCAGATTTTGCAAATACTTCAAGTATTATTGAGAGAGTGGTAGCAGATTCTTCATGTTTGTGAAAGAGAACTTGCAGCTGCTTAGAGGATTCAGTTACTTGTCAAAGGACACTCTGTCCTTGAGCTTCCTGCATTGTATTGTATTCACCTTGAAAATTCATATGCCATCAGCTAAGTGTGTTAGGTATTTGTCATCACATGTCCATTTTGTGTACTCCAGGTTTCATTAAGTTAGGCAGTGTTTTTCATCTCTAAAGTGGCTTTATGAGTTTGGAAGGCTTCAGTATTCCATGTGGGAGACCAAGGGCTGATTGTGTAAGACTTCATTACATTTTATAGACAGCCTGTTGAAATGTTCATCACCAACTTGAAATAAAATAAAATCTGGTTTACAGATGTGAGAGTTCATGCTCTAGGATCCACTAATGAAAGAGTACTGTATGCATAGAAGATCAGGGGCTTTGTTCTTTTGTAGAGTCATAGGTCCTTGGTGCTATAACAACTGGGTGGAGAAAAGGACCATAAAACGGAGGGACAGCAGTGAAAAGTGGGCCATTTCCCTGGCTGGTGGGGAGCAGCATAGCTCCTTGGCTTTGTGTTTGGTATTGTCAGTTCCAACTTAATGTCCTAGTTCCTCTAACACTGGCCCATTTTTCTCTGGATAGAAGAGCATTCCCTAAAGATGGCTCATACTAGTGAAGTAAATTCTGGGTAGTGAAAATGAAGACTTGTCCCTGTGCTACACCTTAGTAGTGAAACGGATAGTGTGAATCATGTTTAAAATGAGGTTGACTAACAAGGTTTGGCTGCGTTAACTTTAGACAGTCCGAAGTGTTAAGCCTGGTTGTAAAACGCTTCTTAAAAATAGCTGTGGATGGTGTAAGTGGCCAGGCAAACAAATTAATTTAACTTGACAGATTCTGTTCAGGGTTTTCAAATCCAGTCCTGAGTGGTGGTGGTTTTGAGTAGCTCTCTGAGTGGAGAGTAAAATTGGTTTCCTAGGCCTACCATTAAATTATAAGGTACTCGGTAAAGCAGATAGGCTCTACATGGTTACATTGTCTTCCTCTTTCTGTTTGTTATTAGACCCCTTCATTTTTTTGTTGTGATGGTGCCCCATGGCCTAATCAAGATCTGTGCCTTTACAAATGCTCAAGTAGACATGTTCTGTTGCCCAGCGAGCTTCCCATCAGTGAAGTGGCTGAGGTGGGGAAAAGGGAGCAGGATTCAGCATTCCTGGGACTACTCAAAACAAGTAGGATGGCCTGTAGCTAACTCCTTTCCCCCTCAAAAATCTGCTATTGGCACCACTATCCATATTGAATTGAATGAGGAGAGGGGTAAATGGGAGAGAATCCGCGTACAGTGGGAGAAGTGAGAAAGCCCTATGTCATTCACACAACAGAGGGAAAGCTACTCCCTGAAGATGTGATGGGGAGGAAAAGGGCCCACCAGCCACTTCTTTAAGTTGATTCTTTTCTGAAAAGCAACTCTAAAAGCAGTCTTATAAAGATCTGTGTTAATGACTCCAATCAAGTGTGTCTAGGTTACAAGTCAAAATGTCTTGTCTTAGTGCCCGGCCTGCAAAGTCGGCCAGATGTCAAAGATTCAACTTGAGCTCTTTCTGGCTCACGTACCACAACTACTAGATTGTGTGGCCCAATTTTGCCCTAAGTTACACCTGTGCAGTACTACCAAAAATTACTTTACAGCAGCCAAAGCTGTGCTAAAAACCTCATATACCAGATAAGGTGCTTCCCTGTACAAAAGAGCATAAGTTTGGAGATTGGATATGACCTACATGAGGGAAAGCAAAACAAGAAGGGGCTTTGTATTGTACTACATAGTCCTATGGAGACTATTGAATTATTAAAAACTTGGGCTAAAATTTACTAATACAAGTGCCTAAAGCGAGATTCGTAAACCTATATTAAAGGAACTTTAAAGAATTGGCCTGATTTTCAGAGTGCTGAGTAATCCAGGCTTCTTTGCACTTAATGGGAGTTGCAGGTGTACAACACCTTTGAAAATCTGGCCGCTTTGAGGTAGGAGGCTAATTTTAGGCACCCATGTTGAGAAAATTTTGGTCATAAGCTGTGCAGCCCTGCTGTCTTCATATCCTGCTCACACCTGTGCAGTTCTGTTGTCTTCACTGTGGCTGCACAGATGTAAGTGAGGACAGTATTTGGCCCTGTAGTTGTAAGATAACACTTCCAGTGGTGTGAGCCAGAAGAAAAGGCAGCTTGGCTCTTGCATAGCTGCTGGCTTTGCAGTGCTAATAGAAATAAGTAATGAAATTGTTATGGAAATCACCAGACTGAGTAGTCAAAAAGCAGATTGGCTGCTTAAAGTGCTTTTTAAAAAAAGTCACTTCTCAGTTTAGTACCATAATCCTAAAATGCTGATGTTGGGCCACAGACTTAATGTATCAGAGGGGTAGCCGTGTTAGTCTGGATCTGTAAAAGCAGCAAAGAATCCTGTGGCACCTTATAGACTAACAGACGTTTTGCAGCATGAGCTTTCGTGGGTGAATACCCACTTCTTCGGATGCAAGTAGTGGAAATCTCCAGGGGCAGGTATATATATGCAAGCAAGAAGCAAGCTAGAGATAACGAGGTTAGTTCAATCAGGGAGGATGAGGCCCTGTTCTAGCAGTAGAGGTGTGAAAACCAAGGGAGGAGAAACTGGTTCTGTAGTTGGCAAGCCATTCACAGTCTTTGTTTAATCCTGAGCTGATGGTGTCAAATTTGCAGATGAACTGAAGCTCAGCAGTTTCTCTTTGAAGTCTGGTCCTGAAGTTTTTTTGCTGTAGGATGGCCACCTTAAGATCTGCTATTGTGTGGCCAGGGAGGTTGAAGTGTTCTCCTACAGGTTTTTGTATATTGCCATTCCTAATATCTGATTTGTGTCCATTTATCCTTTTCCTTAGAGACTGTCCAGTTTGGCCGATGTACATAGCAGAGGGGCATTGCTGGCATATGATGGCGTATATTACATTGGTGGATGTGCAGGTGAATGAACCAGTGATGGTGTGACTGATCTGGTTAGGTCCTGTGATGGTGTCGCTGGTGTAGATATGTGGGCAGAGTTGGCATCGAGGTTTGTTGCATGCAGACTTAATGTAGTTTACTCCTGGGGGAATTGTGCACATCTGCAGACGTGCGGAATTCATCTGTCTTGCACTATTTTGTATTTTCCCGCATAAAATACATTTTGCCTAAGTGCTGTAGTTCAGCCTTTTGCCCAGAACAGCAGGCATGAATGAAGCTGGATGTTCTGGCGCCACAGCGGCCTCTGGTGTGCAAAAGGCGGAACTGCAGCACCTGTTAGGCAAAATATGTTTTATGCAGGAAAATACAAAATTCTATGCCCAGTGCTACAGAATTCCCCTAGGAGTAGAGTTCATCACAGCATCCTGCCTGCGGAGCCAGGTTAGGACAGCGTGGGGCACACAGGGCTGCTGGGGGTGTGTGTGTCACAGACTGAGGTTCAGAATGGGTGGGGGGTGCGACCAGACTGGAGCATGGGCTCAGTGAGGTAACAGCATTGAGCCTGGGGGGTGGGGGGGCTGCAGAGACCCATGGGGATGAGGGGTGCAGGGACAGGGGCAGACGTGCCTGACTGAATGGGAGAGGCTTGGGGTCAGTCAGGTTCTGCATGGGGGAGGCTTCCCAACACCCTAATAATCCCCCCTCCCCCCAAGAAAGACCTCCCACCCACACCCAACACCATCCTGGTTCACTCCTAGGCTCCTTCCCTCTCCCTCAGCTCTTCTGTTACCCCTGACTCCCCCAAGCCTTTGCACTGCTTCTGACAGGTGCAGGAAACACAGTTCTGTATTGTAATTTAAATGAATTACACAAAGTTCTGTATTAATATGCCTTGTATCTATTTGTCAAAAAAAAATTACCAGAATCTTTTTTTGGGTCTGTACAGACATACTTACTGACAGATATTTTGAAATAAATTACCAAAATAATTGTAGTTGGCATGATTATATTGTTATTTTGACAAAATATGCAGAATTTTGCAGAATTTTCAAATATTGTGTGCAGAATTTTTAGTGCAGAATTCCCCCAGAAGTAGTAGTAGTTCCTGCCTCATTCCAAGAATACAATTACATGTACAAAGAGAATAGCTTTCAATAAACACCCACACCTCAAATCTTTGGAGGCCCTGAAACAAAATACATACTAAAATTCACCAGAATACTCAGGCAACCGTTTCATCATAATTCTCCAAATAAACAGAGGGAAATATCTCTAGAAATTAAAAATGGCAACTTCATGTGGACAAGTCTGTATCTTTGAAAATTAGATTTGGCCTTTTTTCTGTGTCCAGGATCCTAATTGTAAAAGTTATTGAAATGCCTGCTTTAGTAGGGGTTTTCCAAATGAGTGCCTTAAAAGGACATTTTAGTCTGGGTAGGTCGTTTTCCTCTCTTGTAGATTGCAACTCTGGTCTTGCATGAAATCACTACAGGATTCAACTATCTAAGCTTAACCCTTTCTGTCCTCAGCAAAATCATACAATTACTGTTTTTGCTTCTACCTCTGATGGTAGCTTCCAGAAGTTCTCTAACGAAGGCAGTGTAAATTTGTGGCTTTTAATAAGAAGGAAATTCCTCTTCAGCTGTTTTTTGAGCATATTCCTAAAAGTGAGGACCAATAGTGATATCAGATGTTCCTCAATCCCATAAGGAAATGGGTGAATCACTTTGAGTGATGTTTACAATGCAGCATAGGAATCCTGTAGGATCTCATCTTAAAAAGGTCTGAACATAGAATATACACCTCTACCCCAATATAACGCTGTCCTCGGGAGCCAAAAAATCTTACCGTATTATAGGTGAAACCGCGTTATATCGAACTTGCTTTGATCCGTTGGAGCGCGCAGCCCCACCCCCCCGGAGCGCTGCTTTACCGCGTTATATCCGAATTCGTGTTATATTGGGTCGCATTATATCGGGGTAGAGGTGTACCTACTAAAAGCTGCCAAGGATATTACTAGTGTGATGGATTTTCTAGGAGACTATCTCTGATAGAAACTTTAAATGGCTGTTAGACTGGGCTGATTTAATTCAGCTGTAAATCCACCTCATCCATTCCTCTGGCTTTACTGAAGACCCTGTTTTCAATAAATTATACTTTATAACTTCACTTTTAAAACTAGTTCTAAATATGCCTTTTCTGTCATGGTTGTAGCAGAGTATGTAACCAGATAACTCAGTTTCCAGAATGTATAGGAATGCTATACTGACTGAAAAAAATCCAGGAAGGCTTGCTTCTAAAAGTGTCTTAATGCAGTGACTCTAAATGTATAGCACTGAAACTAGTGTGTGCACTTTCTTTTCCTTTGGAAAAGTTTTATAACTTATTAGAATCCGTACGACTGGGTCACTTGTGATCAGCTCAGGGTCTGCACAATCATGTGTCCCAAATCAAAAGCAGAGGCATTTATTCCTTTTTTGGTGCCATATGAAAGGTTAAAAGCTGAACACACAACAGATTGGTAAACTGGTCCATTTTATCTTTGGTATCCCTGTAAGAGTGAACACTGGAAAGTCAAACACTAGTCCAGCTTTCCAAACTGTAGTCATTTCTGTTGCAGTGAAAGAACTTGTCCCTTAGTACCCTGTTACCCTGAAGGGCCTTGTTTAGAAGTATTTTGGTATTGAACCTCACAGTGGAGTATGTATTTGAGAGCTAGGTAGTGAGGCATTGTGTGCTGTTTCCTGCTTCCAGTCTTTAATGTTACAGTGCCCTATTTTGGGACTGGTTTTCATCACATTATACACTAGTCAACGACTGTGCTGTCTTGTAGGCTGCAGTTAGAGGAGATGCTGAGATTGGTCTATTTCCATTTAGCTGAAATGTCTCTTTGGTTAGGTTTAGGGAATCCAGCTCCTGATTACTTCAACGAATACGCTGATTTCTAAAGGATTTGAATTATAAAGAATTTGTGCATTTTAAAGCAAAACTTTAAAATACAAAAAAGCCCTGAACAGCTCCTCCTGTAAGTTCTTGTTGTGCTTCTATAACATAATTAGTTACTCCCACTAAGCCACACAGTTTTCTGATTAATTCATAATGCTAAATATTCAGCCATATGGAAGTTTCAAGGCATAACTTCAATTTGTAATTTACATAATGTCCTAATGCCAATACAAATAACGAATGTGGTTCTCATAAATCTTGGTAACAGCCTTTATTGATGAGCGCTGCAAAATCATATCTCCAATAACTTCCAGATCAGATTAATATTTTTCTAAATGAACTCCTTAAAGCAGTTGAGATCAAACCAGACAGTGTAATTCACACAGCAAATGTCTGTTTTATCCTAAGAGTGATATCCTTGGACTTGAAAAATCTGATGTTGCCAGTCTTTTGGTTTCATATATCTTCTATGGCTTTACTGTAAGTAAACATCAAGTATAGACCATTCAATTTTTAAGAGATTGTTCATATTGTGGGGTAGAATGGGTATTTTCAGGTTTTTGAGCACCAAGTAATCTTATCCCCCAAATTAGTAAAATTTATAGTTGAGAGAAACAGGAAATGGTAGGCCAGATGTTAATAGTTGCCTCTCTTAATACCAATTCAGGGAAGTGTTTCCCACTGTTTGCCATTCCTTAGGAGACCCTACAGTTTAAAAACAAGCAAAACAATTACAATCATCTATGACTGTTTTATTAAAGGAAAACAGAAAAACAAAACAGACAAGCAATAATAATTACCGTACTTCAGTTGCAATCCCTGCTGGGTGTCTGGTGAGCTCTTAATAGAGATTATACCTTTGAAAGTGGGCCCATTTCTAGTTGGGTCAGTCTTCTTTTGGTTAGTTAAGACCAAAGTATATTTTCCCCCAAATTGGTAGTTAATCCTGTCTAAGGATTAAGTGCTCTACACTTAAAACTTAGGCTGAGATAGCTGTGCCGCTCAGGGATGTGAAAAACCTACACCCCTGAATTCTGTAGCTATACTGACCTAACCCCTAGTGTAGCTGCAGCTAGGTCAATTGAAGAATGCTTGTTGACCTAGCCCCCATTACTCAGGGAGGTGGTGTCCCTAGAACGATGTGAGAAATCCCTTCCGTCACTGTAGCCTGTCTCTACGCTATGGAGTAGTTTGAGCATAGCTGTGGTGCTGTAGGTATGCTGCTTTGGTTCCCATAGTGTAGACATGGCCTCAGTGTGTCATAGATAACTAAAACCATGTATAGATGGGCAAAGGAGGGTTGGTAAATCCTGTTTGGTATAGCGTGGATAGACTAAACCATTTATAAATAGGCAATGGTAAGTAGTCTTAATTAGGTCCTATGAAACTAAAGAAATTATTTAAATTCAGTTACATGAAAGAAGCTATTCGGGGAGCTGTCTTGAGACAGGGAAACAAATGAATATTAAGAATCTTAAATTCCAAATTAAATCCCACTACTTTTCTCTATTTACTAAGGCCAGTTTGTCTCCTAAACAGGGATACATAAACCATCTGGTGATTAACAGGAGAAACTGTTACTATCTTATATTACAATAGCATTTCAACATGCCAGTAAAATCATTACAAAAATTTTAAATCTAATCCCTTGGCAATGCTTTTACAAATTTCATCTTCCCCATGATGCTGAAGAAACCATTCTGAACTGGAAGGTTGCTGCTTCTTGATGCTGTCCTGTACTCCTTTTTGTTCTGGTTGCAAGCAAGCAACTAACTGCAGAGATCAATAAAATTAGCTGAGGAGAACTGTATAGTTGAGTAGTGGGAGCAGACTATGCTGCTGGTTGGTTAATTCAGAGATATTTTGTATTGTTTCCATGTTTCATTGAAGGAGGAAAACCCCCGTTCTGGATTCTGACGATTAAAAAATTAGCTGCTCTCATACCTTCTGGGCTCAACAACTTTGCCGGTTGATCATGGCAGCATCTTTAACTCAGAATATGCAGCCTGTGAATACATATGCCACATGCTGTAACTGCTCTTCTTGATGGTTTATTTTACCTTTGTGGCAGGAAGTTCTCAAAACATCTTTAAAATTAGTTTTAACTTTTTTCTTCTATACAGTCCATTTTCTGAGAGCCTTTGAGTTCCATCAGGGTTTAACAGAAGTTGAAATTCTGCTTCATATGGATCCAAACACACTTAGGTTCTATATAAGATTTTAGTCTCCCCAAATAGTCTTTCTCTTTAAGAATTAAGTAAGTTTAATCATTAATTTTAAATAGTCATGTCAGTAGGCATTCTCTGAACAGGCTTGGAAGAGGCGATTCTTGTCTTTCTAAGTTTGGTAAGGAAGTTGCTTAAGCATTGCAAAATAACTAATTTATTCAATTAATATAAATATTCTGTACTCAGATGGCGTCTGTTATTAAACAATTGTAGCAAGGTCACTGGATTCTATATCGGTATATACAAATCTTACCGTTTGCACAGAAAGCTGTTACATTACATGGTTGCGTTTAGAAATAACATATTTTGAAAATACACATCTAGAAAGAAATTGATGCCCTCCTAAGTATTTAAGGAATTGCAAGGTTTTCACCTTGAAAGGGAAACCTGAATTGATAGATTACAAAGGTTTTCTACAAAACATTTCCAGCTATCAATGTTTTACTTAAAGTTTCAAGGATAAAAACTTCTAGAATTCTTTTGTAAAAGGAAAGGGTGTGTGAAAAGGCCTGATTCTATGGCTGTTGATAACTCAATCCATCCCTAAACTTTCCTACAAGGTATGTTATTTGAGACACAAATCTGATATAGAGATGAGTTTTATCTCGTGCCAGAGGGATTTGGTTCTTGATCAGACAGGTTATAGCTATACTGCAATTCAAGGGGTGATTGCAGCTTAGGTAAACATACTTGCACTAGCTTTCCCTGTGTTAGTATGGCTAAAATAGCAGTACAGATGTGGTGGTTCTGCAAGCATGCTGCGGATCCTGGGGACCTGCTTGGGTTGCTGTTTTTAGCCATGTGTTTTTAGCCATGTGAGCACAGGTATGTCTGTCTGAGCTGCAACTGCACCTGGGATTACAGTGTAGACATACCCACAATCTTGCTTGGTCTGCTAGCCTTTCTGACTAAAATGGTCCTGGGACTTAAGATCTGCTATTTGCAGTACATTCATAACTTGCAATTAAAACCTTCTCTCAAAACATACCATGAAATAAAATAACACAGAAAATAAAGCAAAATAGAAGTTATAAAAACTGTATTTCAGAGTCTGTGTAAACAGGTTTTATGGATTGTGGGGATGTGTTATTGTTGATACCGTGGAAGTCTGTCATGCTGATGGAAAACTGAAATCCTAGAGATTTCTTAAAATTCAGTCAAGACAAATGCAAGTTTGTAATAACCAACATTTATAATTATACTTTCCTTAACAATTTTTGCATCAATATTGAAATTATCTCTCACAATGTTTTTAAACTTTAGTAAAAGGAAAATCACTATAGATGAATGTACATAGTCTCATCATAATCATCTTGTGTGATGGCTATTTATTACTTACTATGCTATTGATCCTGTCTGTTAATTATTGGTTGACCCAGCAAATAAAAGGGGGAAAAGGAAGGGGGGGGAGTACATTAACATATCACTTTGTAGAAGCTTCCAGAGAAGAAAAGTTCATCCAGATGGTTGATTCTTGAGGCCTTTGCCATAGGGAAGGAGGGTTTGGGGCTTTCCAGTGGCATGGAAGAGGTCTTCTGAAGAGTCAATGATAAGACATGCTGTGATGTCTGATGGATGATGATTGAGGAAGGTTGATCTTACATATTTTTTGAGGGAAGAGGTAAGCTAGTCTTTAGGTATGTATGTGTTCCTGGTTGCTGAAACTATCTGTCATACTCTGCAGCATTTGAAATGTATTTGTATTGGTAATCATTGTGAAAGCCTATAGCAAGTGTTAAGAGGTAAATAAATGCTAAGTCTGACATCTGTGGTCACTTTTTTTAAAGTAATAGCTGTAAAATTCATGTATGATTTGTTGCTGTTGCTGCTTTTCCCCCAAAGCATTGGCATATGGAGTCTCTTTCAGGGCTCATTCCTATCACAAGGTCTATTCTCATCTATATTGCTCCACTTTTACAGGGGTATGATATAAGGGTAGAGATGCCAGCCATATGTTGATGAGATTCAGTTCTGCTGATGTTTTTTTTTATCTAGCCTAGACCCCTACTCTCATACTTCAGTGTGGGTAGTGGGGGAATTGAAGTGTCAGTTCTGAATTAAATCCCAGAAAGACTGAAGTCATGCTAATAAGTAACTGTTTTGATGTGCTTATAAACGCCACTACCTTGTCTGCAATGAAGGGCACTTGCCCTGTAACATGTAGAATAGTATTCAGCGTAGCTCATACAGGGCTCATCACTGACTCTGGAGAGTCAAATAACAGCAATCACTAAAGCACACCATCTTCATTGCCTGCTAGTGAGAAGACTCCATCTGTTTGTCTTATGGAAGGCTTGATGATAACATGCATTCATGACCTCCATGTTGCACTACTGCAA
The DNA here is from genome assembly GCA_003942145.1 of Platysternon megacephalum. Taxonomy (NCBI): domain Eukaryota; kingdom Metazoa; phylum Chordata; order Testudines; family Platysternidae; genus Platysternon; species Platysternon megacephalum. The sequence goes on along the minus strand of QXTE01000193.1, from coordinate 1,424,199 downwards.
CTTGTTCTATATTGGGTAGACAAAAAATGTGTGAAGAAACTTCAACTAGTATGCACTGCAGCAGTCTGTGGAATAGATTGAAGAAAGCATATGATTGGGCTCCAGATGTCCTTGTGTTCTAGGTTTGAGTTCAAATCTGTGATTTTTAGTTTTGGGATAAGTACCCAGAGTACACTAAGTGTACTATAGATAGCTGTATTTATAAAGAAACAAAATCAGGTAAATCTGCATAAGTAACAATTAGTCAAATATGAAGTTAAGATGGCTATTTAATGTGGACCTGCAAGGATGAATTGTTAATGCATTGTTCTGCCCTTGGTCACAAACAAGTTCGTCATCCAATCCATTTATGCCTATTGCCAAATACAACTTGGCATGGCTGACAGTTCATGCTGAGAAGTGTAGACATGGCATAGCAAAGGGTGCTGTAGATCAGGATTAAGTTGCATTGGCAGAGATGTCTGGGGATTTTGTACTTAAATAGCAGTTGGGGTGATGTAGGACCCAAGTACTTTGACAAGGCTATGTGGGGAAAGCTTTCAGAAGCAGTGAGGTGGAGACTGAAACTTTTTTTGTGTGTGTGGTAAATTGTGAATTTATGGAAGACAATGTCTTTGGCCGAGGAAGTACACATTTTCACTTAAGTACATTCTGTGAGCAGTCAAATTAATTTGCAAATCTGCACTAGGATGTTTTTTGGCTTGCTCTTGGTAAGAAGGAATTTTTTTTTTTTTTTTTTATCCAGGGTTTGAGTTAACTTGGAAAATTGTATATTAGAAAGTAGAGCCCTCAGTATCTCATAGTGCTGGCTTTACTGTTTTAGATACACGTTTTGAATTGTTGCTATTGAAACAATGGAGTCAATGAAGCAGCTTTCTTAAACTGGCTTTAATTTAGTCACTAAATCAAAAATACTGTAACTAATTATTTTAATACAGATCTAAACTCCAGCTTCTACAGGTCACTTGTCTTTGACGGAATAAATAGCTAAAATGTCCCTTTTTCAAGTCAATAAAAGGGAATGTAGGATGTGATTGTATCAGCTCAAGGATCAAGATTAAAATTGTACTGGGAGATGAATTTCCAGATGTAAATGGTAGTTTTCAGTACTCTTCAGTTGTGCACAAGGAAAAAGCAGAGCTGGAAGGGCAGCTTCTGGAAAGAGCCTTCTGAGTTTTATGAATTCTGTTTGCTTAGGGGTAAACTGGAGGGGGTGGTGAAAGGAAGAAATGGTTAAGCTTATAGGCTTCCTGGGTTGGAGAAGTAACTAATAGCAGGTGTTGGTATTTTAGAGTATCATGGGGTAAACTAATTTAATTGCCTTGCATAGTTTTGCCTACGGCACTTTGGGGGACGAATTGGAGACTTGTTTTCCACTGGAATCATTGGCTGTGTTTGAATTCCTTAAACTAATGGTTTGTAGCAGCCCATATCTGGCTCAAACCAGCAACTTAACAGCCTAGCAAAAAATAATGGAGATTTTAATTACTTTGTTTGTGTAATTTGACTTTGTCACTGATTCTATTAGCCTCTGGACTGCATAAGTCTGAACATTATGTTTGAGGAGAAGAGATTAAAGCAATTGCTGTAAATTTCCTTTTGGGCTGTGTACTTAGACTACTTTTTCAAAGGAATAAAGCAAACACATAGTGTTTCGGTAGGGGGTTGAAAAGTTGGAATACTAAAGTGCACAGTGCAACTTGCATAGTGTGCCAGAAAAATGCAGACAGAATTCCATAGAGCAGAATGAAATGGAACAAGGAATAAAATAAATTATATTCCCGTGAAATCAATTTGTCTGTTCTGACTGCAAAAAACAGGCATTTGTGTTCACTGAAGAGCACTGCAGGGGAAACTACCTTAGCATGTCATACTTGCCAATGAGTATGGATCATAACAGCAAAAGCATTAAGCAAAACTGGGAGCTGATATTTGTGTGCAAAATGTCTGACTAACAATGCTATGAGGAGCAGTCAGCACAGCAATGTATTTCAGATGATCTTTTAACAATTTTCTCATTAGTGATTGCCAGTAAAAAGGAGATCTTCAAGGAAGGTGTCCTAGAATGTGCTATCAAATACTGAATGTCTCATTGTAACATAGAATTTGGACGTGCTTAATGTGCTATTGGAATGTGCTCAGATACTATGATAAGCACAGTATAAAATCCTATATAGAATAGAATGCATTTGATATTTTCAGTGAACCAGGAAGTACCAAGAAGATTTTTGGGGTGAGGTCGTCTTCAGAGATTTAAGATAACCTTTTAAATGATGTGCAGTATGTCCTCATTGATTGGCTGGGATTTATTTGCTCAGATCAGACCTTAATTTGGTGGGGGAGGGAGGAGTAGGCGGAGAGGGAAGGTTGCTTTTAATTTCACCTTAAAATAGTGGCTCTGTAGCTGTGAACAAGAGAGTAGTAACTACTAGGGAATTTGTACAAGCCTTGTTCATCTTGGTATGGTCTCGGTACTTTTTTTTGTCTAACATCTATTGCAGGGGTAGGCAACCTATGGCACGTGTGCCGAAGGCAGCACACAAGCTGATTTTCAGTGGCACTCACACTGCCCGGGTCCTGGCCACCGGTCCAGGGGGCTCTGCATTTTAATTTAATTTTAAATGAAGCTTCTTAAACATTTTAAAATCCTTATTTAGTTTACGTACAACAATAGTTTAGTTATATATTCTAGACTTATATAAAAAAACCTTCTAAAAACATTAAAATATATTACCGGCACGCAAAACCTTAAATTAGAGTGAATAAATGAAGACTCGGCACACCACTTCTGAAAGGTTGCCGAACCCTGATCTATTGTGTAGGCTCTCCCAAGTTCTTAAATTACTAGAGTTGCATAGATGAATGATACTCTATTTAAGAATTTTAAAGTACTTTAAGTTAGGTAATCTAGTACAGGATATGTGAGGCTGGGGGCTGGAATTTAAGAAGTATAGGCAAGGGAATAAAATGTGTTAAGTATGGGAGTCACCTTAAGAATGATTGCAGCTGTAATATATGTTGTTACCTGTTCCTGTGTTAGACTGTTAGTGCTGGCCAGGAAGGGTGCAGAATGTGTAAGGTGCTTTAATCATTAAGGAAATATTCTTTAAATGTTGAGAAAAAGGACTCTGCTGTTGAAGTAGGTGTTAGCACCATGCTGTAATTGGATTGACTTGGTAGGCAGAAATATGTCCTGTATCACAGCTCAGTGCCCGTTGCTTTCTTAATATATTAAATAGTGCCAACAAACTTTGGTCAGGTTGTTGTACTGGACATTGACCCATTCCTTTCAGTTCAGTAGTATCTAATTTGCTAGGGTGGGAGTTAAGCCAAACATTGTGGTTCTAGTTTACGTGCAATGTTAATTATTGCAGCAAATGTGGGCAGAGAATGAGCAGACCATCTAGGCTGGAGGTGGGGCATAAAGCAAGCAAAGATCCCCACTCTGCCTGCCCCTGTAATGCCTTTGCTATTAGGAGAGGGGTGGTGGAGGAGGAGCACTTGAGTAAGCTTACCTGCTGTTTAGCATTTAGCGTTTCTGTTCTGGGGTCTGGAATGGAGCAAGCAGCCATCAGAACAGAGCTCTGATTTCTGCAAACTCATGTACAGGACTAAGGGAAGCACAAGTGGCTTGAAACAAGAAACCATGCTCCCCTTTAATTTTGACGTCTGCTTTCCTTCTGCCGTGCGTTAAGTCTATACCTAACAGACCCTCATATTGGAATATTTTTTTATCTTCCATCCCATTTTTGGTGTGTGTCTCTCTCTCCTGATGGATTTTACAAAGCGAGAGATTTGCCCGGTGTTTGTCATCATTAATTCCCACTGTTGTTGCTGCTCTCACAAGAACAGTGCTAAAGAGGTGGGTAGGAATTTCTACTGTACTGGATAGGCACATGTAGCTCAAGTAAGGCAATTGCAGCAGGAGCCTTTAATGAACAAGTCTGCTGGACTAGTCTGACTTAACATAAACTGTGCTTTGGTTTCAGTTAGTGGGAGACCTGATTTTGTATTTAGGAAAAACTTAAATGTCTTATGTGGGGGTGAGAGTTTTGGGAACAGCAAATATAATGGAATAATGAAAACTGAGGCTATTCCTCACCTTATTTTGTTTGTGTCTGGCATAGAGAGGTGACTTGTTCTCTTCTGAATAATTATAACAAAACTCTCATACCGTCATACAGACTGTTGCTGTATAGAAACTGAGGGTGAGTGAAGGTTGCAGCTCCTATGAACTTTTAAAACTGAGCTTCCGGAATATCTTATTAAAAACATTTCTTTAGATAGCTAATGGTCTTGCACAGGTAACTTTTTTTTGTTTGGTGCTTCAGTTGCAAGTAACAAAATAGTGCTAAGTGAGTTAAATATTATTCAAAATCCAAACAAAACCATCCTAATTCATGATACGTCATTTTAATCTATCCTGTTTGTGCTACTTTTAGCTTAATTTGGTGTTAGAATCATTTAGCATTAACTATTTGCTCCATAAGAACACATACAAGTGACACTTCTGGATTGGTAAGGGAAGATAATTAAGTATTCATTGCTACAATTTTCTGGATGTAATCTGGATCTGAACGTGATACGGATCATGTAAAATACAACACAGTTGTTTCTCTTCCTGGCATTCAGAACTATTTTGAAAGAATGTTCTGGAGTTTGTTCAGAGTTACCTATGTTAGCTTGTTTTGATTTGTTCAAGGAACATTAGAGACTGCTGTTGGATTTTAGAGCACCCTTTCTGTTATGTTTGATAAATTCACAAACTTACTCTGAAAGATGTATAAAATATTCAACTAGTGATCTTGCTTTTGTTGTAAATGTGGATGCAGATTGTAAAAAAAAAGAGTAGTGGACTTCATTTTTGTCCAGTTAAAATATCCACTCTATCTGCCTCATCAAAGCCCTTCTAATTATACATCAGCTGGATCTTGTGTTGATTTCTGAGCTAATCTCGATAGCTTCTATATTACAGCTTGGTCTATTATATATTAATAGCTAAAGACCTGACTATTATAGATAGTGCCTGGGTATCATGTTGATAGGCACATTAGCAATGCAAGGAAGTATTTAAATGCTCTGATGTCCACCCAAAAGATGAATTTTTTGTATTAAACAGGTCTAGAACAGGTATCTAACAAATATATGTCAGTTCCTTGAATCTGCCATTTGTAAGAGCCCATTATTCTTTGTAACAAACACAGGTAAACCACAAAAATAGTGGCAGGTATTCAGTGCTGTTGTAACTGAGCATTGCCACTCAGGAGTGGGAACCCACAGTTTCTAAAAAATCCATTGGCTTGTCTTCACTCCTAATTCTTCCTAATGGGCTTGGAGAAGGGGAAGAGGTGGGAACTGTGCTTCTAAATACATGACACATGCATACCCTCAACTAGTTAATATGAACTGCTTGAGCCAAGAAACTGATAAAGTATGCCCTTGAGTATCTTCAGCTTTCCAGGGCCTGTTGAAAGAGTGTATGGTTGCACACAGGACACACCAAGGTCACTTGAAGCACAGGACCTCTTTCCTCATTTTCTCCCTCGTTACAGTATGCTTAGAAATTACGTTCTGTGCACTCAGGCCTTTCTGGTTGAGAAGGGGCTTCCTGACTGATTACAGCCTAAGGCAGTGGGTAATAGTAAAGGTACTTAAAATCTCTGAACTTTAAATATCCAAGAGTATTTTTCAGTCATTAACTTGGAAACGTTCGTAGTTAGCCCCTTATTAACTTCATCACTTAAAAGATTGATGCAGTTGCGAGGATGGAACATAGAATAAAGTACCATAAACAGGAAACTCTCATTTATTTCCTTAAGCTTATGTCCAGCTGTGCCAGCCATTTTTATATTTTATTTCTTTGTTTTTCTGAAATGAGATCTTCCCAAAGATCCTTAACTGACATCTTACGTCAGTTGCTGCTGTCAGTGATGTAAATTGGAGTATATGCGGGCTGTTGCTACTTTCAGGACTCTAGTTATTTAGGGTTATATATGTGATGCAGTTGGGAGTGTGCCCCCCAGCCCAGGTAGACAGAGGCACACTAGCTTTGTTGGAGCTAGTGTGCTAAAAATAGCAGTATCTGTTGTGGCATGGGTGGTGGAACAGGCTAGCTGCCACAGTATANAAAATCCCCCCCCCCCCCCCCCCCCCGAGTCTGTACGCGAGTGACTAACCTGTGCCACAACGTCTGACTGCTATTGTCACGTGTCCATCTATCTGGGCTGGGAGGCACACTACTAGCTGCAGTATAGACATAACCTGAGGAGCCCCCGTGCTTGAAATACCTGGGGTATAAATTACATAATGGATCATGTAGCCAAAGTAACCACCTTTAGAAGTCTGAATGCCTGCTCTCAATTTAAGCTTGGAAAGTGACCATATTTAAAGAATTTAGCTTTGCTAATTGTTAGTACTTTAAGCAGTAAAATGATTAGAGACCAAAAAAAGAACCAGGAATTTGGGGAGAAAGTTAAAGATTAAGATAATTTTAAGATCTATTGCAATGCAGTACAATGCTTGCTAATGTCTTGCTGGAAAACTGGGAGATTGAGTGCCCATGTTGCTGTATCAAGTTTACTTTTATAAGCTCTGGTCTGGTGTCTTATCAGCTGAGCCATTGGCCTCTGATAAAGTTCTCATTTTCAAAAAAGCTTTTAAAAAGCATTCTTAATGTTCACTGAGAGGCCCTGCTCCGGGGCTTACTTTTGTCACACTATACTCTTCAATTTTATGAATCTTAACTGCAGGGATCTGTAAGCTAGAGCAAAGTTTAGAGCAAGGAAACAGGTCCTCCAGAATAGAATCAACCAGACGTTTGGATTTTTTGTGTGAAATACATCCAGCATACTTAATTTTTGGTTATTAAATACACCTTTCCATTACTCTAGGTGCATGAACAATGCCTACTAAAACTACAGCTAATAACAATAGAAGGCATTAGAAATCTGGACTCCAGTGCTTCCCACTCATTCATCCATCCTTGTTGGAACCCACCTCTCCCTCCCTTGGAAGAGTCTGGGAGAGAAAATAAGCTGTGCAGCATGCCTGGAAGGTCCACAAACCACCCTTAGACCAATAGAGAAGGGAATTTAGTCTAGGAATCTACTGAAAATACTATGTTAGCCCCCTTCCATTTAAATGAGGGACTGTTAGCCTGAGTTTCTTAGGGAAAAGGTTGAGAGCCACTGAACTATGACCTCCCTCCCATTACGCAATATGGGAAGGGCAGAGTGGTATGTTTGTAACCACCAGGTTGAGAACCTTTGCCCTAGCTGATGTATCATATAGGGAGACTCTCTCTAGGTGCTCAGGACACAAACCATGAAGGTTTGAAATATTTCATGTAGCCCTGTTCCTTGACTCCTACTTCAGGGCTGGCTCTGTGCTTGGTTTCATTGTGATCCACCAGAGGTGCAGGCTGATACTTCAGGTATACAGATAGTGCAGTGATCGACACCATAAGTAACAGGTCTGGTAGCTGAATTTAAGTTTATAGTTTACTTTGCTGCAAACTGAGACTTTAGATAACCAAAACTATGAATAAACAGAATTAGCTGCTTCCTCTTTCAATGTGTTGCCATCTTTAATATTAAGTTGAGATGAAGACTGAGTAAAGTGAAGTTCTGTGGGCCCAATTCTGCTTTCCTTAATGTGTGCACAGCCCCCTCCAAAATCAGTGGGGATGTTGGTCACATGTAAATAAGGGAATTTAGCCCCATATATATCTGCACTGGCTTCCATAGGATCATTATGGAAAAAGTGCTGTAAGAGGTGATTTTTGCTTTACTCTTTTTCTCAGGAGAATGCCCTTGTGTTGCTAAAAGTCAGCGAAGTGTTGCCAGTTAGAGCTGCCTGTGTAATCATAACATCTATTTGTGCTGTCAGACTGTCCTGCCTTATCAGATTTATTTTTGACTGAGAGGCTGAGGTATAGGGAAGTCTCCAATCAGTCTGTCTAGGACACTGAACAATTTACATAGCCATCCAGACAGATTGTTTATGGAGCTGAATTCTTTCCTATAAGATGAATCTATGCCTAAATCTTTCTGCATAACTGTAATTTGGAACAATTCTAGGAAGCAATGTAACTCTGCAGTCTGTGTTCAGGTAATCATGTGGGTTAGTGTACTGGAGCTGCACAGAAGATGCTCCCTTCTGAGATGACATGTGCCCCTCTAGCCAACAAATTCTTCTTCTAAAGTTTAAAATGGCTGAGTAGCGCCTAACTGCTAGAGCCCTCAAACTATATAGGGGATTTCTGGTAGAGAAAAAAGATGAATCTGTTTTTGAAACATCAGAATGAATGATTGAGGAACAAGACATCATGTACCAGATTTATCTTTGTAGTTCACACCAGGGATATGAACTTGGCCCTGTGTATACAGAATATGGGTCTATGTTAATATGAAGGTTGTTTCTGCAATTCTTAAAAGTCATTGCAAATTAATTAGTGGGCTTCCTTGTTGCTGTATCCCCACTGGTACTTCTGTGTGTTTCAGGGAGTCAAGCCAGCTAGCTTTGATAAAGTAGCAATTCCTGAAGTGAAGGAGATCATCGAGGGATGCATCCGACAAAACAAAGATGAAAGGTAAGCTCACCTTCTTTGAGGCCTGGGCAGTTGTATTTCAGCACAGACTAAAGCACTGGAATAGTCCTATAAGGCTTCAGATACTATGTATTGGAAACTTTCCAGATAGTGTCGAACATATAATTCTGATAAAATGTTGAGATCTTGAGAGCGGTCATGACTGATATGATGCTGAGTGTGATTTGGGCTATTCTATACTGACCACATTGTGTTAGCTGATTTGATTATTCACAATGGTGTTCAAACCCAGTCACTCTTTGTAGTAGAGAACAGTGATGCTCTGTCTTACTGTGCCTGTACAGGTTGACATCACCATTTGTACTCTGCAGGGATGTATTGTTTGGAATATAATCTGCACTGGTGCTTCCCAAATAGCACTAAAGTTGAAGGCCTAAATGTAGGGCATAAGACCATAATTAAACCTAGGTAAAAGGAAGTGTGAAATGGAGGATTATTCCTTTCATCGAATACCCATCTCCCTTCCACTGATTAGTTGCTGAGGCCCAGTGTTACTGACATCTACCAGTTGTGGGAAGGAAGATAGGTGAAGCTCTCTCCAGCACTGGTAATGTTACTACTTTTGCTGAGAGGGATGATACATTGCCAGGGCTGTCAGAGAGAAATACAGATCTCAAACGTAATGAGACAGTTGGGTAACCAGTGAGGAGATGACTGGTCTAGGGTTTGGAGGCCATCTTGAATAGAATACTGACTTGTTTATTTAAATGGCAGTGTCCGCTGTCTCCAATATGTGGACTAACAGATGTATTATGGTACTTTAACCTTCATAAAGCCATACTGTTTCAAGAGTTATTTTATGATATGCTGGCCATTATTTTAAGTAATTAACGTGATGTTGTGCTGATAGGATTAGGGATTTGTAGTTGAGATGCAAGTGAATTTTAAGCCACTGACTGTTGCGTGCTTTTGCATCATCTTGTGGTTAATCTTTTATTGCATTTTGAAAAGTTTCAAAAATTGGCACTGGAAAAGCGAAATTGAAATAGCAGATTTAATCCCCCCCATCCAAAAAAACAGAGGAGTTAATGGGAGTAGTATGAAAAGCTGAGAGTAAGCTTTTTGGGATCGCCATTCAAGGAAGACGATGATCCTTACTGATTTTGTCAAAACCTAATCATTGTGTATCTTCTCTCCCTTTCCACTTCTCTATCCTGGTATGTATAGATATGCTATCAAGGACCTTTTGAACCACGCTTTCTTCCAGGAAGAGACTGGTGTGCGGGTAGAACTAGCAGAGGAAGATGATGGAGAGAAGATTGCCATCAAGCTCTGGTTACGAATTGAGGATATCAAAAAGCTTAAGGGCAAATACAAGGACAATGAGGCAATAGAGTTTTCCTTTGACTTGGAGAGAGATGTCCCAGAGGATGTAGCACAAGAAATGGTAAGGGCTCTTATTCCCTTTGTGGGCATTTGTAACTGTTTTTAGATTAGATCAACTCACACATTTTCTTCTGAGGTTGGGGTGTAACCTGCCATCCTTTTATTGTCCTGGCAGACATAAGCAGGTGAGGGATTGGTTGTGTTTGGAGCTAACTTTCAGAGGAGACGGGGAAGTTGAAGATTATACAGCAGAGCTGTACTTGTTGTATTGGTGTGGCAAGATGTGATATTGAACATCCATGTGTCCTGCTTTAGGTGGAGTCAGGGTATGTCTGTGAAGGGGATCACAAGACAATGGCTAAAGCGATCAAGGACAGAGTGTCTCTGATCAAGCGAAAGCGAGAGCAGCGTCAGTTGGTGCGAGAAGAGCAGGAGAAAAGAAAGCAGGAAGAAATCAGTCAGACGCAGCAGTTGGAGCAGCAGCTACAAACAAATGCTACCCAGGCAGGGGCAAAGCACCCTCCATCTGCCACTGGCATCACTGCCATCCCCACTACTTCAGCATCGGTGTCCACACAAGTAGAGCCTGAAGAACCAGAGGCTGATCAGCACCAACAATTGCAATATCAACAGCCCGGCATATCTGTTCTGTGTAAGTATATTGCCTCAGGCCATTCAGGATGTACTCCCACCCCGTTTAATTTTACTCTCCTTCCTTCTGGGGAGTCTTACTGATTTCCCTTTCAAGTGAAAAATCAGGTTACATGCTGATAATTCTGCCCAGTGTGGTATCCAAAGTAATGAGTTGTTGCTTCATTTCTTGCTCTTATATCTGGAACTCTCTAGTAGTATATGATTGTAAGAGGAAAGAAAATAGTGAGAGGCTAGTTGATCTTCCATCCATATATGCACAATAAAACGAGAGAGAGAAACATAAGTTACCATTTGCCCTGTATAGGCAGCTGGGTATTAAGATAATTTTTGGATATACTCAGACTTGAAAGATACACCTATGTGTGCAAGGCAATGAGGCTGTTCATCCTCTTTATTTTATTTTTTATCTATTTATTTATTTATTTAAAGAACCCCTGGTTAGCAGAGAGGACCTCGTAACATTTTCAAAAGAGCAGCTGAGGTCCAGAGCAAGGCAGAATTGAAGCAAACTTCTTATTTCCACATTTAGTTGGGAATAACTTTTTGATAACTCTGTCTAGGTAAAGGAGCTGTTGAAATGATTGTCAGTGGCTTTCCACACATCTCCTGATAATACAGATCAATTTAGTTCAGAGTTGGAGATGGAGCTCTGAGATGGAATACTCAGGGATATATCCATATATAAGATTCTCTTCCTCCAATATAGCAAACCTAGTTTTGGACCAGTTTTCCTCTTAATAATCAATAAAATATTTAAAAACTGCCAGTGTACTGGGTACTGTAGATGACACAATGAAAGTAAACCCTGCCCTGAAGGCCTTAGTTCAATATAGGACATGTTGCGGAGCCTAGAGGAGGTGGAAGACATCCTGTAGTCAGGGCAGGTTGTGTGACTGACATTATTGCATGCAGATGATAAAGTTTTTAAGGCCAAGATTTTCAGAAGGGTGCCTAAAGTTAGACTTCCAAATTGATACTTAAACACCTGAATAAATGGCCTGACTTTGACAGTGCAAAGTACTTGTAAGCTCTGACTTCAGTTATGAACTGCTGGGAGCTTAGCACTTTGGAAAATCAAGCAACATATATTTCGGAACCTAACTTTAGGCACCCATTTTTGAAAATCTTGGCTTGTAATATTAGCAAGACTGTAAAGCTTGTGAGTCCACAGTATGGTTTTTGAAACTAAAGTCTTGTGGTCTTTATTTTCAGCTGATGGGGCAGTTGACAGTGGTCAGGGATCATCTGTTCATACTGAATCATGTGTGAATAGCCAACAGACTGTGTCCTATGGTTCCCAGCATGAACAGACTATCTCAACAGCTACAGTCCAGGGATACACAACTTCAGTTGGCCAAGTGCAGTCTCAACAACATGGAGGATATCAGCCACCTACAGTGGTAAGCACAAACCTCAAAAGGCGCACAGAACACTGTGGATTACTTCATTCTGTTTGTCTGGTTTTGTGGCAAACTTTCCTCTTGCCTTTCAATCTTCAGTGTATATATTTAGGTTTGGAAGGATAAGATTTTTATTGGTAAATGTTGATTTACTATACACACAAACGATGAAAAAATATTTCCATAGATCAAAATTTACAGATAGGCGAAGTAAGAAAAATGCTGCTTGAGAACTTGAGTTTGATTTAGGGATACTTACTTTATATATTTTGGCATGAGATATTGACAGTTTGTGTTATAACAGTTATAAAGCTTAACTTTTTGAACCTCACATCTACTGTAATTAAATAATTGTCTGCCCTCCATAATTTTCCACAACTGTGAAAATTTAAATTGATAAAATTATTAAAAAGTGCTTAAACCTATAGTTTTGCACAACTATGACAATTTAAATCTATAATAAAAATGCTTAAAATATACATTGCTATTATGTCAAAATTATATATTAAAAAATACAACTTGAAATCTGCCAAGCCTGTGCATATTGTATGCAAATGCAGACTCTATCTGGGAGTTGAAACACTTCAGGCTGTATGCAGACCTTCTCAAATGCAGCACTTCATTTAGGATGAAGAGGAAGTAATCTTCTGGGGTTTTTTTGCATGCATTTAGAGTGAAATGGGTGGATTAGTATCAGTCTTGACTGATGCAACCCTAATTTGACGGTGTTATTTCACATTGAAGTCTATGCTTAGTCTCACTCAGGATAGGGTGGTGCTTCAGCTACACTTAATAGTGAGCATGGAAGTTCCAAGGATCAAGAGTCCTTAAAAGGACAGACAGAGGTATTAGAATAACTTAATGAGAGCTGCTCTATAAATGTGAACTTGCTACATGTGTATTCTGTAAGGCTTTGATTACAGGTGTCACAGGTAAGAATTTTGAACCATTATAGAATGCTGCATGTAAGCACTCCAGACGGAAGAGATCCCACATTTGTGTGTTCCCATTTTATTTATAGCTTGTGTTGAGTTGCTTGTCAGTTGCCATGCATATTCCTTTCCCTGGAAAGTCTGCAAAGGCCACAAATACCCTGTCCACTGTGTTCATCTGCTACCCTTTATTTGGTACCCTTTTTTTCCCCTTGATACGTTTTCAATGCTGACTTTGTAGGAGCTCTTAAAAAACCCTGCCTCTCACCGCTGTAGTATTTATATTTCTGTTCAACAGTCATCGCTGGCTCCTTTATTTGCAAACTGAGAAGCAAATAACAGTACCATATCTGGAGAATACAAAACCATTTTCTGTTGAGTCTTGGGAATCCTCAGGTTTCTGTTTTGGTATCTATAGCAGGGAATTTATCGGAGTTGTTAGTGGTGTCAGCTTTTCTCTTTGAAGAAACTTACCAATCGCATTGATGAATAAACGGCCTCTCCATCCTTTCCAAAGGCACTTAACCTGAAGGTTTGTGGTGCTGTTGATTCTTAATCAAATGAACCTTCTAAGCCATCTAAAGTAGTTCTTTGCTTGCTGTCTTACTTTCCTATATTTCAATCCAAGGATGTGGCTTGGACCAAAAAACATTCCAGGCTTGACATGGCTGGCTTCCAGATTGAATGACTAGAGTAACCGTAGGGAACCCACTAACAATTCTTCTGAGCAGTCCAGATACTAATCTGAAAAATCTTGCTAAAATCAGTGGTAGACCTCCAGAAAACCACCAATCTGGATTTTTTTTTTTTTTTTTTTTTTTTTTTAACATTTGGAGTTCAATTCTCTTTGAAGGCAAGGGGCAGTTCATTGTGAGAAATTTCAAGGACTGGAGGAACAAATCTTTAAATTATGGGCTGGCTACTATACTAACACTTCCATCTTTCCACTTCTTTCCTTTTTACAAGTATTTAATTGGGTCAGATTCTGACCTAATGGCTTTGGGGTTGTGTCAAAATCACAAAATCTTGGCTCTTTATTTAACAAAGCCATCTTCTAGAAAATGCAGTAAAACTAATATTAAAGAAGCAATTTTTTCCAAATATTAAACTCTAACTTTTTGCTCCACAATTCATGTTGTGGATGATGGTTAACTTCTTATGGTAATCACTTGACTGAATAAAGCACTAAATGTATCCTATCAGTCCAGTTATATGTATAGGAAGGTAAACTCCTTTCTAGAAAATGAAATAGGTTTTGTGCGAGCAGAAAGACTGGAGAGACAAGTACCACTGACTTTGACATACACACCTTCCCCCACTCAACCTAGTGTGGACATCTGAAGGCTGTGCATTAAGCCCCTAGGGTCTTTCATGTGTAGAATTGCTTGGTACTGGAAATACCACTTCAAAGCTTCCTGAAATGAGTGTACAGTGAGAAAATATCTCCTATATGTCAGCCCTGCTCTTCGTGTGCACATACAAATTGCTTCTGGTAGGAGCACTAATGGAACCCTCTTCACTGTTGAATAATCAAAGGCAAGCTTGAGTCCTCAGAGGTGCACACTTCCTGTTCCCTGTGTGCTGGCCTTCATTAAACTCCCTCATATCCTTTTGCACACATAGCAATCAATCAGCATTACTCTCATCATCATGTATGTGTGATTTTTGTTTTTGTTTTAGCTCATTACAGTTGTACAACTTTTCATTTTTAAAGCATTCATTTCTTAATTTTGTTTTCCTCCTTAGCCTCAACGTGGTCGTAGCATGTCAGTTTGTGTCCCCCATCTTTCTGCTGTTCCCTCTCTGCCCTGCATCCCTCCCAGTATTCCTTCTACCCCACCGCCAGCATTGTGTGCACCTCTTTCTCCTTCCTACCTTCGGACTGCCCCCGAGGAAACCTTTGCAGAAAAGCTTTCTAAAGCACTGGAGAATGTCCTGCCCATGCACTCTGCCTCTCCACGCAAGCACCGACGCTCCAGCCTGCCCTCCCTCTTTGTCAGTCCTGTATGTGTTACTGTACACCTCCTGGCACACAAAGATAAGTTACCATTAAATACATCCTGGTTTGGTTTAATAAAAGTAAGGAGGAGCTGTTTTTTTTTTTTTTTTTTTTTTTTTTAATAAATCCTGTGCCCTATGCAATGAGAGTGCTGATTCCTTCTCTTTGGGAAGCACCATGCTTATGTAACAACTAATGAGCAATGTTGGCACCTGAAGTTTGATTAAAGTTTTAGGGAAAGGACTGAACGTATCACAGAGGATAAAGAGAGAAGTTACAATCTAGTCTCTGTCCCATAAGGTTAGTGCACCTGCTTCTGCTTTTAGGCAGTCAGACACATTCTTTCACCTCCTGGATAAAATTGTTAATATCAAATATGACCAGGTATTAAAACTTACTAGTAGCAGCTGGTTTGCTCCAGAGCACTGTGTTTTAGTGGGGACAATGACCTTCTAGATTTATAATGTTAAAACAAATCAGAAGGGCTTCTATCAGTAGGAGTAGCAAACAGTTCAGCTTCCTTCTTCTGTTTGATTCTGGAGGGAAGTTACAGTTAAGTTTCCATTGATTCCTATATAAATATTGTCTTTTGAGATGGAAAGACTGCTTCTGTTAGAGCAGACGTTAGATGCTAAGAGCATGAATGGAAGGCAGTCTTTCCAGAGTAATTGATTCCATTTGAAGTTAGAAGTGTTTTTGGCTTCAATTTATTCTTTAATTTGAGGAAATATTTCCTTTTAAGGGGAAGTTGGAGAATACAGAATCAGTTTCCAGAACACAGGAATAGAGTAGAAAGGACATGTCCTTATTCACTGTACTGTGCACTATGGGAGTTTGCTGCTGCTTTTCCAGAGGGGAAATTAAGTGATCTGTTTGATTACAGTGAGCTCAAAGAATCAATCACAATGTAATGGAGAAATCAGTTGCTGGTAGCTCTTGTAGAATCCTCCTAAAAGAGGGGCAATATTGCATCATGGCTCAATATGCTGGGGCAAAGTGAGATGAAAGCATCTCACCGAACATTTGGAAATAGATGCTCTTGATTGTTACCCTGCTGTTGAATTATCCTTGAACCAGATCTTCCTAACCGACTTGAACTTCTAGCCAATTGGAAGCAACTTCTTGGCAATTTCTTTGACTCCAATAGCCTGTAGTAGTCAGTGATTGCACGGTTGCTGCTGTTCTCCCAAGAGCAATTAAATATGTAAGTACTGTTGGTGTAGAAAGTATGAGGTGCTAGTGAAAATCAGTAGTGACATATATAGTAAAAATGCATCACTATTACAAATTACAGTACAACTTTTCCTCACCCTTCATTTTGGCCCTTGGAAAAAAAGCCAGGAGAACTTCACCGCTGATTTAGTACAGGTCTATTCAGATTGGAGCAAGAGTAGTCTAGTCAATTCTAATGAGTGTTAATGGCTTGCCTATTGAGTACCACAAATGGGAAGGGCAGTTGAAATCAACTGAGTCCAAAGATGATGCAACATAATGAGTGACTCTTAAGAGATGGCTTAGTCTTGCGACCTTAGAAGGTTCACTCCATTGCCTTTTAGCATATAGCAAGTACTGAATGGTTTCTGAGAGGGTAACACTACATCTTCATGGGAGATAATCCGAGTTAAGTAACCAAAAACTGAAGATCTCTTCTCCTTTTTGCCTTTTTTGTGTACCTTGTAAACACAAAATCAAGAGATTGTTGCCTCACTGCTAGCTAGTTCAGAGTTTGTTCTTTTGGTATAATTTGCACACAAATCAGTAACTCAAAGGCTTGACTTAAAGCAGTTGCAGGTACCGTAAAAGTAAGCCTGTTTCATTGTCAGCAGCAAATTCTCTCTTTTGTGAATGAGAAGAAGGGGGCTGTTACGGAAAAGCAGCTTCTAACAAAAGCAAATACTTCCATATGCCGTCATGTTCACCATGGATGTATTTAATGGATATTTACATTTTGTAATTTCCAAAGCATTGTATGTGTTGTTGATCATGAACTTGGAGTAGTCATTCTATAAGGTTACTACACAGAGCTGCCTAGTGAGCTGTGCATGTTCATGTCCTTTCATTTCTAAATGTATGAATTACTTGTCTTGTTCATATCAATACAGCCTCAGTCTCTGGTGCATCCGTGTGGGGGAACACCAACGTTCCCAGATTCACAGATCTTTTTCCCAACCATTCATGAACGGCCAGTGTCTTTCTCGCCACCACCTGTCTGCCCGCCGAAGGTCACCATTGCTCAGCGGCGCAAGAGTACCTCCTTCTTGGAAGCCCAAACGTGCCACTTCCAGCCCTTGCTGAAAACTGGCCAGAGTTTACTTCCACCTGGTGGTAGCCCCACAAATTGGACACCAGAGGCAGTCGTTATGCTGGGCACTACAGCTCATAAGGTCACTGGAGAGCCCCTACATGTGCAAGTCAGTTCAGCACCTCCTGAGGATGCTCACTATAGAATGCCTCAAGAAGCAGTGTACTTAGTGGGCATGCACTACCAGCCACAGTTGCCAGAGCATTACGATACAGTAGCATATAATTCCTATGGGACTGAACAGTACATGAAACAGGTGCCTGAACAGAAGCATGTGCAAGGTGGCTCTCTTCAGAGCTCTGTTTATGACTACCAATCTGGGCAGACCTTGCTGCCAAGACATCTACAGAGCTTGAGGCTGGATTCTGGAATGAGCCCACTTTCACCATTGTCCAGTGTTTCATCTCCATTAAGTGCAGATTCCACACAGATGAAATTTCACCAGGTATTTGTTCCTCATTCTGCACCTGCTGTGCTTACTCACAGTGGTGATGGCAGAACAAGCTGTGTTTTTGAGTTCCATGTACACACACCAAATTCGGCTCCAGGAGAAGGGGGTATCTTACCCCAACGTATTTACAGAACCTGCCGGGGGTCGATGGATTTTAATCAGGAGGAGTCCACTCAGGCAACAGGGTTGCATGGTCGCCTCCAGCCTGTGACAGAGGAACTGTGTAACTACCTTGTTCCCGAGCTAACAGTGCCCAGAGCGGGATCTGTCAGACAGAGCTGGCCAGAAGGAAGTCCAGAATACTCAAGTGATTCATCACGGCTGACTTCCTCTGACACTGGTGATTTCCAGTTTCCTCCCCCAACAGGGGTGTCGTCTACAGCTTTTGGTTCAGACTTCTCGTTGCCCATTGTCCCATTGCCTCAGAAGGTATTTCAAGAGTCGCAGCTCTTCATCTGTTTCCAACAGGGAGCCTCAGCTCAGCAGGCCTTGTCCACCTCGCTTTCATCAGGACCACTTGCACTCTACCCTCAGGTTATGGGAGCAAACCATTCCAGAATTTCTCTGCTGTTTAAGTCCTCCTTTACACAATTAAGAGACAGGTTTCCCTTCTTTCCTTCTCCTCTCCCTTCCCCACTCCAAGTTGTTCTAGATCTTGGAATTCAGAGGATATGTTCCTGCTATATCAGTAATATACTAGGATCTCAGTAGCTTACCAGGTCTCACCTAAATAAGTGAGACATCAACAGCTAATCATTCTACCTTCAGCCCAAGCTAAATCTTGGTGGGTGGGGCCTTCTGACATTTGTAGCAAATCGTCAGTCAGTACTCCTTATCATTATTTCCTAGCTGATGTTCAGCTCAGAGATCCAGGGGACTGAAATGCAGGGTTGGCTTTTCATCCTGAAAAGGTTATGGATTGGGTACAATAAGGTATGACTAATTCTGTGGGAAGAAATATTGCGACCAAAGAATCATGCTTTCTCTGGTCATGCAGTCAGTGTCTTCAATTAAAGAATTTAATACTGTTTAACAAAATGCTATTCATACAATGTAGGATAGAAAAACTAAAATGCCAATTTATCTGTCCACTGTCCAGATGCAGGCGAAACTCTTACTAGGTTTCAAAGGGATTTCAGGGGATGAGGTGTGTCCGTAAATATACACAGATCTGGGAATGTATTTATTGAAGGAGCACTCTGAAAATTACTTATGAACATTTATTTTCCAAGTTAACTTTTTTGATAAATTAAAATGTAAACAAAAGCCAATTGCACAAATTGTCTGAGCTTGATATTAATAAGGTATCATTTCCACATAATGGCAGTACCTGGGACTGTTAAAAATAAAACAAACTTAAACATTGTTAAAATTTACATATTTTATTGATACATGTAGTACTTTCACTTGCAAGAATCAGGAGAGGACCTACCTAGAAGTAGACTTCTCTTCTCCCTCACTCCACTCATTTCAACAGTGAAGTTAGGATTCTCTTCACTGTTGCAGTTGCAGGGGACTAGCCCATTTTTTGGAATGGAGGAGATCTTTAGGAAGAAAAGGAGCTTTGTTGTTCTGCAGTATATAAATGTAGAAAGGTCAGGAACCAGGGATTCAGTCTGAATGCTTTCCTCATGGTATAGTGGAGACTTTTCTTCCCACCCACTCAACACAAGTAGAGGATTGTGGCGATAGCTGTTTCAGAATGCAGCTTTTAAGCACCAATCTGTTAGATGAGAGTTGCTGAACTCCAAGGGAGCCCACTTAGAGCATAGTGAACCTTCAGTGTAAGCAGAGTGAAAGTCTAGTGAAGTGCTTTGAAACAATTTGGGACTATACTACCCTATAAACACTATTTTGTTACAACAAACTTCAGTAAGTGGTTTCCTATGTATGTTAAAGACTAAACGAATGGCTGGGAAGGGAGCCCAAAATAAGGAAGATAATCTGTACGTGAGATATTTTATTAAGAGCTCTTGACTAATGTGTTAAAATAGTGCATGATTTAGGACTTAAACTGTAGCCTCATGTTGAAGTGGCATTACCTTGGTATGTACCATTTAAATCGTAAAGAATAGGCAAAACCTTCAAGAAACTATTAAAAGAGTAAAAGAGAGAGCTTCCCTGGATGGCGTTGTGTTTTCCAAGGTTTTTTCTTAAATCACAGGAATGCTTTCCAAAAGTATTCATGGAAGCAATATACTGCAGCTTTGTACACTGTCAAAGCCACAAGATTTCCCTTAAGTAATTTGAAAGAATATGTCATACAGTACTTCATACAACTTTCTAAATGCACTAGACACTTCCTACTTTTTCAGCCTTCCCACTGAAGTGACACAAACTAAGAAAGGGAGCTGGGTGACCTTCCCTTTCTGGGCTATACTGAGTATATAGTTACTGTATGTCCCAGTTTCTGATACAGAAGGATATTTAGTCAAGTGGGAACGAAACTGCTGAGGGGGTAGTTGCCATACTGTTTCTTCAGTCTCTTCCACATTCACTTGTAATGTCATTCATCCATTCTTTTATTTGCTCATTCATTCAAAGTTATCTTTGTGTTAGCTAGGACTCTGTGGACTGGAACCCTCTGTCTCTCCAACAGCTGATCCAGTTGATAGGCTCTGAACATTTATCTGGAAGTGATTTGGTGTTGATTTTTGACGTGTCTTTCAAAGTGAGCTGGGGAGACGCACACTTGATTTAATACTGGTCTAGAACTCTGTATCTTTCTTCAGCTGATGCTCAAGGATACAGATTTCATATCCTTTTTTTCATTTTCTCTTTCTTTTACCCCTGACCACCTAAGTGTACTCACAGTGTGTAAATGTTTAATGCTTCTGTTCCCGGCTATTGTACCAGGACAGCCTGATGTAGATCCTAAAGAAACACTGCAGCAGGATGAAACTGGTAGGCTGACTTGCCTAATATGGAGGGCTGTTTGGGTTGCACAGGTGGTTTTTTTTGTATTAGTTGTTCTGGAAAGCTTAACAAAATAGAGCTCATCACTTCCCCATAATGCTCTGCTCTGTCGAATATCTCTATATTAAAATTAAGCCATAATAATGTTTTGTATTCATTAGAAATTTGTTCCAATTAGACCATCCTAGTCAGAAATTATAGATGCTTGTTGCAGAAGCCAATAATTGCCCAGTCTGATTCTACCTGTTCCCATTTTTTTTCCTGTAGACACAGGTGCAAGGCCAGCCAGTCTCAAGTAGTATATCAGTGGGGGTGCCATGCCAGCCTACACAGCAAAGTCAGCAGGTAAGAATAACAGTTCCTAAAGCTGGGACTGATGTGTAGTAAGTTTAACTTGCAGCTTGCTTTTTATGGGAGACAGTGAACAGGAGGCTATCCTCCTCCTTTGTTCTCCTTAAATATTTTCAGTATTGCCTTTTCAGAATTGTTTTAAAAGTTATGAAGTTTCAGATTGTGGGCAACGGAAGAGGATTCTTGTTAAAATAGAAAGGATATAGGCTTGGTGCAGATGCTAGGCACAGCTGCCAACTTTTTTATATTCTAGTGACTTTTTTATACACGATGGCTTATTTTTGACTCAAGTATGTAATTGAAGCTTGCCAGATTTGAATGGGGATCCTCTTGATGATGTGTTTGAGTAGGCAAAGGTGTACATCTTCTCTACTCTCACAACCTCAAGTTTACCACATCTAGTTCCAGTGTGCGCTTGGTTTTGAAAGTGAAATTTTGTAAGCTAAGTACAAGTGGACTATAGTGCTTGCAGAATCTGGCCTTCCAAATTTTCTCAATGAGGTTCCCTGTGCAGGGGCACCTTCTCATAAGGGTATGGTAAAAGGACTTATGTCTAGGTTTTGGGCAAAGGGCTGAATAACTGAAAGACATGTTTTCTTACTTGGACACTGATACAACTATTTTGTAGGATCTTTTTGTGAATGCTGTCTTCTGTGCCTTTCAGGAAGGTGTTTAATCTCTTTTATTTGAAAAGAGAGCTCAGACTAACTCTTAAGTAATTTTAAGATCTAACAAAATGATTGGGTAGGTGGAAACATGAAGATGAAACACCAATCTTATGGTAACTTACCCTTTTGTCCTTCTGGCATTGACGTTTGTATAGTGTACAACCCTATTGTCATGATGTAAAGTGTAGTAGCAAGTAGACTTCAGACTTAATTTTTGAATTTCTTGACTTCTTTGGACAGCCTTACACTAAGCATAGCTGCTTAGCATTAACTGTAGGATAATGTGAAATCAGTCTTACTAGCTGTCTAATATACTTGTTCCCACATCTGTGTTTTTGATAGGTACACAACAGGGGTTCCACTCAGAAAAACTGTACATCTTCTCTTGACAGCTTTGACATCTGCCTATTCTAGGTAGCCCTGTCTGATCGTCTGGCTTTCGTGATATGAAATATTTTCTATGCTGAATAATATTCTGTTAATTGTTTTTGCACTTACACAAATTCTGTAACAGGATGCGTTAGTTTCCATTGTAACTAGTGAAAAATTAGGGCTCAGTGTTGGTGCCAGAGCTGTTTTAATACTGCGGAATAGAAACTATCGTATATGGTTATCTCCTATATTTACCGAGAGAGTGAAATCTAGGAAAATCTATCCAAACACACCTAAATCTGAGAAATGTTTTTATCTGAAGAGAAAATAATCTCTTGCCATCTTTCCTCCTTGCAACAGAGTGCACAGCAGCTAGCTCCGTCCCAGCAGACAGGACAGTACCAGCTGCAGCAGTTGTCCGTTTCCAGTGGAGCTACCCCATCACAACCAGTTTCTCAAACTCCACTGATCATGCCAATGCCTCAGGTACCAGCTGGAACTCAGGTAATTAAACTGGGTCTTTTGCAAAATTAGGAGATTTCTCCTCTCTCCCTTTGTTGGCTGCCCCTTTTACTGGTCTGCCTTCTGTCCTAATGGTTCAGAAAATACTGCTGGAGGTGACACGATTATTATACTATGTTTAAAAATTTGGCAGGAACAGAAATGTCTGTGTGCCTGGAATCCCTTTCTTTGGAATATGTGGCAGAAGTTCAGTGGTTCAGTTGAGGAGCAACAGCACTTAAAAGGGAGGCCTTTCTTACATAGATATCTTTGTCAGGTTGTCTAAAATGTGACAACAAGACACAACTTCTGCAAAGATTAAAATAATGTGTCACCTGCACTTTGAGGAGTTTCATGTGGCATTGTTGACACTTTATGTAGGAGAAACCTACTCCATCCAAATTACATTTGTGTGTTCATAATCAAAACATTGTTCTCCAGTTAATAAGCTATGTACACTGCCTCTTCTGAACTGTCGTCCTCTTTTCTACCGGTCTTCCTCCTTCACTCCTTGGCCAGGATGCTTCTGTTACTGAATGGTTTTATTTCAGATTGGCTCACATTTTTTGATACGATGAATGTGAGCTTTGTTAAATTTAAAGGGTTTTTGTTGCTTGTTCATTTGAACTCCTTTTCCAATTGATTGCTGGCTTCAATTGACTTGACCTTTGCCATTCTCTGTATGCTGACAGTGGCTTTTCACTCTCCATTGCTTCCTGCCCATACCCGAAATGGGCAGACTTCCCCATTTTGTTGTGGGGTTTGCATCTCTTCCCGATAGGGAAGGGAGGGAGGATTGGTTGTAGAATTAGAATGAGAGAGGACCAGAGTTCGTTTACATACATGTTGGTGCTGCAGCAGTGTTCAGATCTTGCTGTTCCACCCCAGCACAACATACATGTTGCAAAAGGTGGTTTAGAGATCCTCAGGAACGAATTGCAAAATGAGAACCCTTTGGAACAGCAATCAACTCTCCAGCCACTCTCCCAACTACTCTCCCCACTCCACTCTTAAAGGGTGTGATAACTTAAATTCTTTTTTCTTTGACTCATACATTAAAATCTGCTTTCTGCAACCCTGCTTCCTAAAAAGTCTATCTCTATTTTCTTTGCATCCCCAGCTTCCTGTTTCCCAAGCAGTGCCGATCATCCAAGGCGAACCTCAATTACCTGTTGCAGCACCTTCTCTCCCTCAACCTTCAGTTGTCCCAACCATCCCCATTGGCTCTCATTTTCTCCCTATGGGACAGCCCTTGTCAACCTCCCTGCTCCCCCAGTTCTCAGTCTCTCAGCTCCCCATAGCAGCATCTCATGCGTCAGTGGCTCAGCCAGGCTTCCAGTCTCTGCCTATCTCTATGGCAGCTGGCATTAACCAGCCACTACTCACTCTGGCCACATCTGCTGCAGCAGCTGCTGCTATCCCTGTAGGATCAACCATTGTCCCTAGCCAGCTTCCAGCTGTTCTACAGTCTGCGGCCCAGCTGCCCAGCCAGGTTCTCCCACAGCTCCTGCAGCCAGCTGTTCAGTCCATGGGATTACCAGCCAGCCTTGGAAAAGCTGCTGAAGCTGCACTTCCAGCTGGAGATGCTTTGTATCAGGTATTGTTGCAAGCCAGCAAGAGGTCTCCTCATCTTCTGTTCCTCTGGGGCACTAGACCTGATCTGTGTGCCGCAGATACTTGCCTATACCCGAATTTGGCGGGAGAGAGAACAAGCCACATGTTTTTTCTTTTTTTTTTTTTTTTTAAATGAACAAATGAGTTCTCTCATTACACTTGTATGCAAGAGGGCATAGTTTCATTAAATGTTATTTGTTTTTGGACACCTAACTATGGATTTATTGGCAATTGAATTTCTCTAAAAGAGCTAGTATTTTTTCTGCTGTATGTGACAACTATGAATTTGAAAATTGATATTTTATCACCCCTGCCAAAGACATCAAATTGCTGGTCTGTGTCCTGGAAAGACACTGTGTGGGGTATCTGGGAACACCAGTCTTCTGGCACAACTCATTGGGGGAAAATTGATATCTTAGCAATAAACCAAACTATGTGAGCCCTGAACATAAGTGAAGTGTCCGATGCAAACATGGAATGTTGAGATGATGGACAGGAGCTAATCAGTGTCTGATTATTTAGAAGTTAAACATTTACTGCAGTCAGGGTATAAAAGGGACAACCTGCATAGTGATGGGAATAGAGGCCCAACATGTGATGTTTACCACTATTGTAATGTAATATATATTACATTGAAATGTGCTGTCCAACAGCAGATAATAGCAAGTACTGTTTACTTGGGGGTGTGTAGCAATGTTGCTTGGCACTCAGGTCAGCCCACCTCCTGAGTGTGGAAAGGGGAGAGATTGTAGGAACTTTAGCTATTAGTTATGAAAGATTACCAGCAGAGGTTGCATATCCTGTCTGAGTAGTGGCCATTCAGCCTGCAAGCTCTTCAGATTTTCCATGTCATGATTTTGTGGATAACTATGGGGGGAGTTGGAAGGTGAGGATTCATTTACCTGCTAGGGACTTTGAAACCCTTCTTTTTTGTGAGAACCCTGAGAGAGAATTTGCTGGTTCATAGTACATGATTGTTCTGGTGTTCGCCTGGGCAGACTGCTCTGTTCCTCTTGGAAAATGATTTTGAGGTGCTTGAACATTCTGGAAGGGTGTCAGGTTGGAACATGCCCCTGCAGCTTGACTTGCCATGTTTTCTTTTTTCAGCCTTTCTTGCTGATTTCCTAACTTCCCCTGAAATGCACTAACTCAGATTCCTCATTTCTGTCACAGGGCTTCCCACCTCGGCTGCCGCCGCAATACCCAGGAGACTCAAATGTTGCTCCCTCCTCTGCTGTGGCCTCTGTTTGCATACCTTCTGCAGTACTGTCCCCTCCCTTACCCACTGATGCATTGGCTCAGCCAGGCTATCTTGCTGCAATGGTGCAGCCTTATGTGGAACAGAACATTTTAGTTCCTCTGGGCGGTCTAGGAGGACAGGTTCAAGTGCCACAGCCTGCAGTGAGTTTAGCACAGCAGGTCTCATCTGCGTCTTCACAGCAGGGAGCTTTAGAGGTAAATGTAATCTCTGCAAGTTGTGTGTAAACTATAAATGTCAGGGCATGAATTACATTGCACTGTTTGTGGGGGAAATTAATCCCTTCTGTGATGGTATTCAGTTGGACATAATGAACTAATCTCTCAAATGACTTTTTCTTACAGCAGAATGTCATGCCAATGTGGGGACCTTGTTGCCATTGGCTGTTCTGTTGGGAAGTGAGTGTGCCTTCCAGAGGCAAAAACCTGTTAACACTTCACTTCTTGCTACTACTCTAGATCCTTTTTGGTCTTCTCAAAGACACTCTGCCATTGGTAGCCCTTGAGAATCTCTCTTATACATGTTCCCTGCAGCCTTGCTGTTGTTGGGGGAGAGATTTGAATTGTCTTTGTGTGCTGCGTTGGCTTCCTTGTTGCACAGTCTGCTAGTAAGACGCTGGGTGCATGGCAAGCTGTAGTATCACAATGTAGCAGATGGGATGGCTGACCTCACCAGGCGCTCTGTATGAGACTTGCACTAGAGCTCTCTTCCTTGGGTATCAGATTTGAGATGACTAGACCCTGGTTGTTATAAATTGTTCTGGAGAAATGGTGCTTTCTCGCTTCGAAGTTTGATTGGGGAGAAAATATTAAAAGGTTGATTGTGGTGAGAAATGAATAAATAACTCATTGGCATGCTTGAAGAATGTTTTTGTTTTCTCTTCGCAGAGTACTCAGGGAGCCTCACCGGCTGCTCCTTCAGAATCTGTACCATCAGCACAGCAACAGCTTGCACAGACTACCCCATTGGTCTCCTCACTAGACAGGTAACCAGTGGGTTTTACCAAGTTGAACTTTTTGGTTGAGAGGAGTTTCTTCCCTTGGTGGCTTTCTGGCATCTGTTCTTTACTAGGGATATTTTCTACGTAAACTGAGGGAATAACTTTCATTTTTTTTCTAGAAGATTTCTTTCCAACTCCTCCAAGCCTCTTCTTTTTAAGCAGGGCCTGGAGAAGGCACACAGATTGTGTGCAATGATCTGATGTTACCATGCCCGAGTGGGTCACAACCGAGAATACCAGATTCATGACAAACTGCTGAGAATTAGGGCAAACACCCCCCCAAAACTGGTGATTATTCTTCCATATGATTTACCAAACCAGCGACAAAAGTAAATTTCTGTCTCACTACATTGGCTAATGAGAAGTCAGAAATACAGTCTCCTTAAGTATCCCAGCCTTTGTTCCAACACCCAGACACTAGACTTAGTGATGAGTGGTTATTTAAAGCCAGTTTCATCAACCAAAGGGGGGTTCTTATCCCAAAGGACCAGTCGCATACCTAGGTCAGTATATAACTCAGATCTTACCCAATAATCATGCTGTTGCCAATCCTTTAGTATCTAATATCTAAAGGTTTATTTATAAAAAGAAAGGTGAGAGTTAAAATTGACTAAAGGAATCAAATACATGCAATAATTGCAAAGTTCTTGGATCAGGCATAAAACTGCTGGCTTGTTAAGTCTCTGGTTCCTTCCAAAATATTGGAAGGTCCCTCAGTCTCTTGGTTAGAATGCTCTCATTAGTATAAGTCCATAGTCCAGAGATCAGAGTGGGAAAGAGGCCAAGTGGAGATGTTTCTGGGGCCTTTTATACTTTTTGCCATATGATGGGTCTGCTCTCAGTACATTCAGTGGAAAAGTACAGGCACAAGATGGAATCGAGTGTCACATGAGCTGGTCACATGCCCTTGCATGTTTCGATGAGTCATAGCAGGGGCCATTACTCATATTCTGGCTGGAAAGTTCACAGGAAAGTCTATCAGGTGAGGATAAGCTTCTTCCATGGCCCATTGGGTTCATTGATGGGCCATCAACTTGAATAGTCCGTTCACAATGTGCTGGCTAGACTGGATGTAAACTACCTTGTGGGAGTTACCACATTTGAAATACAGGTATACAGTCAATATTCATAACTTCAGAAATGAAAATGATACGTGCATACTAGTAGGATAATCACATTCAGCAAATCATAACTTTTCCATTGACACCTCACATGACATACTTTGTACAAGATTTGTTGCAATTGTATAACAGTGGTAGCAACAGTAATATACATGGTCATATCTTAATCAGATAAAATCACACCTGATATGTTAATCTATTGCAATTACACATCAAGCAAGGGGGTTACTCATTCCTGTGATACTCATACTTATTCAGGGGTTGAGCCTTGCAGAGCTTGATGCTTCATCCAGAAGATGTATTTAAATGGATTACTTTACAAACATATTTTATGGATCCCTTCCTTTCATGTGTGGTTACATATTTATTATTCAAGCAACCATATGTGATTAAAGGATTATCCTCCTCATACCCTGTCCTCACAAGAGTAACCAGTATTGCTCTTAAGAGGCCACCCTCTCTTGGGTTAAGAGGGGAATTCCGTCATCACACACTGAAGAAGTTCAAATATTTGTGAAAATTATTAAAACTTAAAATTAATTATTTTTGTTTTTAGTGCACATTCTGATGTTGCTTCGGGCATGAGTGATGGGAATGAGAATGTGCCAGGATCTAGTGGGAGACATGAAGGGAGGACCACCAAACGCCATTATCGGAAGTCTGTACGCAGCCGCTCTCGGCATGAGAAGACTGCTAGACCAAAACTGAGAATTCTCAATGTGAGTTATGGCTTATTTCAGTGACTGTAGTAGTGGGTAATGTCTTGAGTTTTTACAGAACTTCTCTACCCACCATCCTGAAGAGGGGTATCCTTTGTTTCCCTTGTATCCTAAATTCTGATAACGGCCTCCCATGTGAAGTGGCTAGGCTTCCACCCCATCTCTTTACTTGGTGCCGTACACTATACAGGGTTGTACAAAATATTCTTCCTGCTTTGGAGGTCAGATAGTGTTCCAAAGATGAGCTATTAGGTATGCTGCGGAGCATTAAGCCCAGCAGAACATGGTCATTCAGGAAGCAGTGATACCAGTAGTTGCTACAGAATATTTGCTTTGCCATTTGCCATGCCCTCAGACGGTGTTGACTGGGCTGGAGTTCATTTAAGAAACCTCACCCTATCTTCACTATTACCATTAGTGACTTTCCTGAAATGTTGGGGCAGACTTTTTGTTCTGTTTCTTGACATAAGCAGGAAAGGTTTACAGAGCAGTCAGAGTTCTAGAGAAAGATGGTCTATGTTGAGCAAGAGGGCTTGAAGGTTGATGTGGTTGGGAATCCCTTAAAGGATCATTGCCCTTCAGTGCATCTGATCTCTGTTTGAGAACGGAAAGTGAATTGCTCAAGGAGGAGTACAGTACAGTTGGCCCTCTTGGAGATCTCTTGTTGCTTTTGTGCACCTGGCCTTCCCTGGCTTTAGGAACAAGAGATTTCTGCACACTTGTACTCAGTAGTTGTTCGTGATGTTCCATTGTGTTCTGCAGTTCAGGCTGGAATGCATATTTCTTCTCTTTCAGGTTTCGAACAAGGGTGATCGGGTGGTTGAGTGCCAGCTAGAGACACACAATCGGAAAATGGTTACTTTCAAATTTGACTTGGATGGTGACAACCCGGAGGAAATAGCGATAATTATGGTGAGCTACATCTCCAGTGCAGATGGAGAATTGACCCTGATCTTGTTAACCATATTAGATGTACAAATCACCTTAGATTAGAGTTAATCTAACCTGCCTTTTTAAATTACTACTATTCTTATGGCTTCCCTGTGCACTACAGTCTGTCTCCTCTTCCAGTCACATTACTAATATTAGAAGCAAAATCTTTCCCTAATGACTGAGTGGTAAAGAACAGTGTCCAAAGCCAACATGTTTGGTCCAGTATTTGCACAACTAGTTCATCTGAGGATTTGGGTCAGCTTCTATCTTAAAACTTCAGTGTCTTCAAGTAAAACTGTTTTAACTTTGTACTCTATGATTTTAAAAATCTCTTACTAACTTCATGTTGTGAGCTGAGCTAATAAACAGTAAACTCGATTTCTGGAAATACAATATAAAACAAACTCCTCCAAGTGCAGTCCCGTTCTTGTCACTGGGGAACTTAATTTTCTTCAAGTACTGTCCCTATGTGAGCTCCACAGTAGGTGTATCTGAGCCCCTGTACCTGTAATCGAAGATTTTAGGTTGCAGTGTCTGTTCAGCCCGCACATGTGCTCTCCTTCCCTCATGATCTGCTTGGAGGCTATCTTGTGCGGGCGAACCACCCACAGTTTCTTCTCGACTGCCTTTGGCCTCAAATGGAGCGAGCAGGTGTCTTGTTGTTCTCTGCATCATTAGCATAAGTAGTAGTAGTTTTAGTCCTTTTGTTTCCCTTAATAGTTAGTTTTCCGGGATTTTTTAAAAAAGGGGGAAAAACCCTTCTATTTCATGTTTCCTGCCTTTTCTGGGGAACCCTCTACACCCCCCCTCCCCCGGAGGGCGTTTAGTAGTTTAGACTCTCTAACCTCTGTTTAATTAAAAAAAAAAAAAAGATCTGCTTTCTTCGCTTTTGAGGGTGATATCACTGTGTAAAGTATTGGGAGAATCGTATATCCACAAAAGTGAAACCTCTGCCAGCAGCTCAAGGCGAGGTCTCAAAAAAACCCCAAACCAGGATCTGGAGTTAAAACGCCTCCTGATGGAGAGAGCACTTCACCCACCAGCTGACTCCAGTGCTAGACATTCTCCAGGACACATGTTGTCCCTGGAGCCTTTAACTTCCATTGGGGTAGAACTGTGGAAAAAATCAGCAGATTTTCCCCCCTTAAGGGCTCGAGAAAAAGGGCTCCAAGCCCCCAAACAGAGTCTTTGGCCAGCCAGAGGGGTTCCCCAGTGTGTTCAGCCACCTCTGTACCACTGGCTCCGAAGTGCGGTACCCAGAAGTATCAGGGTGCCTCTGCTATGACCTTAGCCGCACCGCCTAAAGACACCAGAGGCTCAGACTCCGAGGCAGTGGTACCACCTCCTAAGGAGAAGGACAAAGTACATACTGCTTCTAAGGGAGTGGCACCAAGTAAAGCATCGGTACTGAATGTTGCAAAGCTTCTGTCCCTGGAGTGTTCCACACATAAGCAACCATCAGTGCCTACAACTTACCACCGACACTCACCCACAACACCAAGTGAATCAGCGGAACCGCAAGAATTCCCGTGCCCTAGAGCAGTGGTCTCTGAACTTTTTTGATCGCGCACCCCTATCAGTAAAAAATTTTTGAGCACGCACCCCCTGCCGCGCTGGCTCTACCATTTTTGCCAAAGCAAAAAAAATAAAATAAAAAAGCCGCTCCGACTCCTGCCAGAACTGCCGAAGCAACAACAACAAAAAAAAGCCGCTTGGACTCCCGCCTGAACTGATGAAGCGGAAAAAAACAACAACAAAAAAGGCTCCTCCTGCCATGCACCCCCACGGATCCTCTTGCGCACCCCCTGGGGTGCGCGCACCCCACTTTGAAGACCACTGCCCTAGAGACCTGGAGGTTATGGAAGAACCACAATCCCCATTAATTGGTACTGGGGCCCCATGCCTGGAATCACTGGGGACATTTACTGCCAATGCCCTGGTCAGCACCACCCTTACCTTTGAGTCTGACCGTGACCAGGAGCATGTTATTTCCCTGACCTGTCACTGTGGCGTGCCATCACAGTACTAGAGACCTCATCAACTCCACCCTCGCGCTGACCTGCAATCTTGGTGTGGGCCTCCTTGTGCACTTTCACTACCCCCCACCCCACCCCCAGTTGTCATATTGGGATCCTTGGGTGATGTACAGATCCCACACTTTGTGGGTGTCCATGTCTCTCAGAGAGTGTTGGCAGGACTGTCTCCTGTAGCTTCACTATCTCTAGTCCCTGAACTGGAGGAGGAGGAAACTTTTGAAGCACAGGAGGGAAAGGCTTGAAAGGGAGGCTATCCCTCCAGCAAACTTCTCATCTTCACCAGATAAGGCTTTAATGCCTCCTCCCCATCACTAGCTGATGATTTTAAGAACTTTCAAGATCTTACTAAGAGGGTGGCAGATGAGTTGCAAATTCCCCTACAGTAGGTAGCAGATACACATCACAAGCTGGTAGATATTCTGCATACAGTACTTCCTCCTTCTCCAAAATCGCCCTCCCAATTAAGGAGGCGCTTCTTGACCCTGCCAAAGTCATCTCGCAGACACCAGCCTCCATTGCATCGACCTGCAAGAGAGCCGACAAGAAATATTACATCCCTCTCAAAGAGGCAGACTTTCTGTTTCTACATCCTCAACCCAATTCAATTGCTGTAGATGTGGTTAATGCATGTGGCAAGCAACATCATGCCAAGTCGACCCCATATGATGGAGATTGGAAAAGGCTAGATTTCTTTGGAAGGAAGACTTATTCGTCTGGGACATTGAAGTTCAGGGTCGCAATTTGGTCATGGCCAATTATGATTTCATTAATTATGGAAAAGTCAATGTGTTCATCGAACATTTACCAGAGGCACAAAAAGAGCAGCTTCAGGTCATTGTCATAGAGGGCCAGTTAGTGGCCAGGACTGTGCTACAGACAGTGTTGGATGCAGCAGATACAGCAGCCTGCTAGGTCTCCACGGAAGTGATACTGAGGCAGGTGTCATGGTTACACCTTTCTGGGTTGCCCAGAAAGGTACAGACTATGGTTGAGGATCTCCTATTCAAAGGGCCCAAGCTCTTCACTGATATGACAGGCGCCTCTCTCCACGCCTTGAAGGATTCCGTGGGAATCTATACAGTGGGACAAAAGAGGAGATGTGGCTCTCAACCACAGTACAGGTCACGACCTTCTCAGTACCCACTCTCAGTGCTATTACGAGCCGCAGTGCAAGAGGCTCAGGGTACAAAAGTGAAAACAGCACCCCAATATGCAACCTCTGACTGTCTCTCAGCACTTTTGACAGATTGGTCGAGGGCCCTAACAACTACACCTTGAAACATCAGCTGCCATCTATGCACCTGTCACATGTCTTTGGCAATCACCTGACCTTCTTTCACAGCAGCTGGGACAGATGGCTCTTGGAGATTATTTCAAAGGGTTACGCCGTTCATTTCTCGTCCCTCCCCCATTCCCACCCTCCTTTGCCATCACTCTTAAGGGACCCTTCTCACGAGAACCTGCTTCGCCAGGAGATAGATCTGTTACACCTAGGAGCCATAGAACCAGTCCCAGCAGAACTCAGAGGCAAGGGGTTTTACTTCCATTTATTCCCTGATTCCCAAGGCAAAGGGAGGTTGGACACCCATTCTAGATCAAAGGGCATCAAACAGATGTGTGAAGGTGCAGAAGTTCAAGGTGGTCACGCTAGGAGCCATTATTCCAGCTCTGGAGCAAAGAGATTGGTTTTTGGCCCTCGACCTACAATATGCCTACTTCCACGTCTCAAATCTGACCGTCGCACAGGAAATGCCTATGGCTTACCTTTGGGCAAGACCATTATTCGTACAGATGCTCCAGTTCGGCCTCTTGTCCGTACCCAGGGTATTCTCCAAGGCTCTCTGTCATAGCGGCACACCTGCAAACATCAGGCATTGTTATCTACCTGTACCTAGACAACTGCCTTGTTGAGGATGCCATATATGCCACTCAGCTCACCATGCGCACTTTTGCACAACTGGGCTTATAGCACAACATTCAGAAATCAACCCTCACCCCATTACAGCGACTGGAATTTATTGGAGCCAGACTTGACACAGTGCAAGTGAGAGCATTATTCCTGCTGCACAGATTTACCACCCTCACGAACCTCATAGAGACAGTCCAGGCTAGCCCACAAACGTCAGCCAGGAACTGCCTACAGTTGCTCAGTCATACGGCAGCATGCGCCTTCGGCACTCTGCACACCTCATTATTCATGAGGTGTCTACAGATGTGGCTCAGGTCCGTCTGTTCGTTGAACAAGGACAGGCTAAGCAAACCGCTATCGATACTCTCCACTATAAAGCACTCCCTGGACTGGTGGAAAGACGCATCCAAGCAGGCGTTTCATTTGTACAATTGCTACCGACGCTGACTCGGACGGATGCCTCCCTGATAGGCTGGGGAGCCCATCTACATGACCACAAGGTTCAGATCAAGTGGTCTCCTACAGGAGTGGCTCTCGTATCAATCTTTTGGAGTTAAAAGCCATCAGAAACGCCTGTGCACACTTTCTCCCATTCATCAAGAATACCACGTGAAGGTCATCAATCACCAGGGGAGTGCCAGATCTCCCTCCCTCTTCACAGAAGCACTCAGACTTTGGAATTGGTGCATCTGACACAGCGTGCTTATCTCAACCAGCTACCTACCTGAGATGCAGAACGTGACAACCAACAGTCTGTCAGAACGTCTCTCATGACCACAAATGGGAACTGAACTCAGAGGTGCTTCATGACTAAGGCTACAATTTAGTCACGGGTATTCTTAGTAAGTCATGGACAAGTCATGGGCAATACACAAAATCACGGGCCCGTGACCTGTCCATGACTTTTACTAAAACTACCCACGACTAAATATTAAGGAAGTCACTGCTGGGGGGTGCCAGGAGTGCTGCTGGAGGTGAGGGGACATCTGGAGAAGTTGCTGCTGGGGGGCGGTTGCTCCAGGGGGCTGCTGCTGGGGCAAGCAGGGGGCCAGCCACGCTACCAGCTGCCGGGGGCCGCCTGGGCACCACTACTGGGGGTTGCCCAGGGAAGTGGCTACTCCAGCTGCCTGGGCACCACTGCCAGCGGCCACCCGGGGAAGCAGCTACTCCAGCCACCTGGGGACTGCCTCCGGCAGCGGTTGCACTGGCTGCCCGGGTGCCGCCCAGGGAAGCGGCTACTCCGGCCGCCAGGGGCTGCGGGCAGCAGCTGCACTGGCCACTGGGGGACCACTGCTCAGGCGGTTCCTGGGGCCAGCCTCACCGGCCGTTGCTCAGGCGGTCCTTGGGGCTAGCTGCACGGGGCCGCCTGAGCAGTCTGCGGGGCTGCTCCAGCAGCGGCTGGGGGCGGCTGTCCTGGGGCCAGCTGGCCTTAGAGCCAGCTACTTGGGCGGCCCTGGGGTCAGCTACACTGGCCCCCACAGAAGTCGTGGAGATTGCAGCAAGTTACGGAGCCCTTCACTTCCGCGCCAAACACGGAGCCCTATTCATGACATATTCACCCTTTGGGGAGCCCTGACTATAGATCTCTTCGCTACATATGGGAACAAGAAATGTCCTCATTATTGCTCCAGAGCAGTCCTGGGGAAACAGTCCTTGGGAGATGTGCTCATCCTCCCATGGGACAGGAACCTTTTATACACCTTTCCCCCCATTTCCTCTACTGTCCAAGGTACGATGAGACAAAGCAAGAGTTATTCTGATAGCCCTCTCCTGGCATGGCAAGTTTGGTTTCCTTACCTGGCACAGATGGCACTATGTTCTCCAGTTCCTCTTCAACCCATTCCTCACCTGCTCTCTCAAAACGACAGACAGCTCCTTCACTCCAACTTGTGGATCCTCCGCTTCCAGGCATGGCTCCTTCTTGGTTCCAGAATCTAGAGGTAGAATGCTCTGATGAAGTAAAAGACGTGTTATTACATAGCCGAAAATTGACACCTACTTACTGCAAAAATGGAAGTGATTCCAAATTTGGTGGTGGTCTAAGCACATAGACCAAACATCTTCCTCCCTCCATCTCCTCAAAACTCTGTTCTTTTAAGGTACATCTTGCAACTATAGCGGCCTTTCACTGTCAAGTAGACAGATACTCTGTTCGCTCACCCACTGACGCGTAGATTACTTAAGGGTGTTGGAAATCTCTTCCCAGATGACACCCGCTCCAACCTGGGATCTTAATTTACTTCTCCGAGCCTTGACTAGGCCTCCTTTTGGTGACTTGCTCTCTCTCACCTGTCCATGAGCAGATAGCCTCCCAGCTACTCAATGCTCAGTTGGACAGTCGTGTACTAATAATTTTAAAGAAAAATTGTTTTTGACTAATCTGCACAAAACACACACTAACACTCCCGTCACTTAAAGTAATACCTATACGTTGATAATTGAATACATTTACAGAAAGCTTTCATTGTGGAAAACGTTTTGTATAACTCTTGTTACTCATTCATAGATAGGTTTTTCTTCAGGTGCTAACAATATATGTCAAAAATCTTTGAATGAGAGACACACACACACACACACAAAATTGTAAAAGGAAGATTCTTCCAAAGTTGTCATGAAATGTACACCTATAAGCTATTAAATTACACTATCCACATTATATACACTCAACATACACCAGTTACCTCAGTTATTGTTTCCAAGTAAGTCTGAATTAATTCTTGTTGTTTTTGTCATGTAGAAAATAAACTGATTGGTGAGGGTCATATATGCTTAGTCCCATTTCATTTCGCAGCAGCAAGGATAAAATCTTTAATAGTCTTCTCTCTCAAATCATTCTGTGGGAAATTGTCTTGTCATATCTTGAAAAACTAGTGCATAGGGCTCATGAAATAGAACATCATGGCATTGCCATGCCATGCCAGTAGTAATATCCATTTTCAGTCAGAGTGAAAAACAGATAACCGCTAAAAATATGCTTATCAGTAATATGCTTTGAACAGAAGAGTTTGTAGTAACTGATGTTTTTGCACAATTGAAATGTACAGCTGGTTTATGTGGCTAGTCACAATTAAGCTTGTGAAGTTATTTGGTCTCTTCTCTGGGAGATATGGGTTCACCTTAAACGTAGTTTGCCAGTGCAGAGCAACTTGGTTCATCATGATTGTTTGACTCTGGTTATGAAAGACTCGGAACAGGCAGAGAAGAGAATTGAAGTTCATTTCCAGCACTTCGTGAGGAGATTTCGCACAGTACTTTCAAGTTTCAATGACCTTAGTCCCTCATTCCTTTTACTGCAGCTAAACATTTGAGAGCTGTTTTGAACACTTACAGTATATTAAATCAATAGCTGTAATAGCAATCAGTTGGACTGCCCGATTTCAATTATGCAATGATTTTGTAGCTGTGTTGGTCCCAGGATATTAGTCAAGGTGGGTGAGGTAATATCTTTTATTGAACCATCTTCTGTTAGTGAGAGAGACAAGCTTTCAAGCTACACAGACCTATTCTTCAGGTCTGGGAAACTGTGTGTTGCAGCTAAATATAAGATCGAACAGATAGTTTGGCAGAAGTAGTAAATTTCAATTAAACAATTTATGCCAAGCAGAAATCCTGTGATGAAGTGACAATAGCTTACCTGGATGAGTGAGACTTTTAGTGCTACTGTAATACAAATAATAGAGGACCAAATAAGAGTCCTGTTACACTTGAGGCTATAAAAATACAGACTATCCCTTCCCCAAAGAGGTCACAGTCTAAACTAAAGCAAGATGCAACAAGTTGGTGTGACAAAAATGGCCAACGGAGAATAAGGGTAACACTGAAAGGAAGGCATAATTGCATAGACAGAATCCATGCACAATATATAGGTTTGAAGGGGTTTAAAAATATAGACAGACAAGGGACATTAATGATGACAGTAGTCCTTGTTTTGTTTCATTTACAGGTGCAGAATGAATTTATTCTAGCAACTGAGAGAGATTCATTTGTAGAGCAGGTACGAGAGATCATTGAGAAAGCTGATGAAATGCTCAGTGAGGATGTCAGTGTAGAGCCGGAAGGTGATCAGGGCTTGGAGAGTATGCAGACGAAAGATGACTGCTTCTTTCCAGGGTCCCAGGTAAGTGGGGAACTGGTTGCTTCAGCCAGACTGTTTACAACCTCTGTTTTGAGAAAGTGGTGGCATAAGTAGAGCTGGCCAGAAACTGGAATTCCTGTTCCACCGGAAATTTCAGAATTGCAAAAAATTTGCTCCGAAATGGAACAACAATGAAATGATTTAGAAAAAAATCAGACATCTTGTGTTGACATTTTCAAAGTGATTCCTCTGCACCTCCAGTTGTCCAGCATCCTGGCAGCCCACCAGGCAGGGGAAAGTGACCGAGGATGTGGAAAAAGCTAATGTACTCAATGTTTTTTTGCCTCTGTCTTCACGAACAAGGTCAGCTCCCAGACTGCTGCACTGGGCAGCACAGTATGGGGAGAAGGTGACCAGCCCTCTGTGGAGAAAGAAGTGGTTCGGGACTATTTAGAAAAACTGGACAAGCACAAGTCCATGGGGCCGGATGCACTGCATCCAAGGGTGCTAAAGGAGTTGGCGGATGTGATTGCAGAGCCATTGGCCATTATCTTTGAAAACTCATGGCGATCGGGGGAGGTCCCGGATGACTGGAAAAAGGCTAATGTAGTGCCCATCTTTAAAAAAGGGAAGGAGGAGGATCCGGGGAACTACAGGCCAGTCAGCCTCACCTCAGTCCCTGGAAAAATCATGGAGCAGGTCCTCAAGGAATCAATTCTGAAGCACTTAGAGGAGAGGAAAGTGATCAGGAACAGTCAGCATGGATTCACCAAGGGCAAGTCATGCCTGACTAACCTAATTGCCTTCTATGAGGAGATAACTGGGTCTGTGGATGAGGGGAAAGCAGTGGATGTGTTATTCCTTGACTTTAGCAAAGCTTTTGATACGGTCTCCCACAGTATTCTTGCCGGCAAGTTAAAGAAGTATGGGCTGGATGAATGGACTATAAGGTGGATAGAAAGCTGGCTAGATCGTCGGGCTCAACGGGTAGTGATCAACGGCTCCATGTCTAGTTGGCAGCCGGTTTCAAGTGGAGTGCCCCAAGGGTCGGTCCTGGGGCCGGTTTTGTTCAATATCTTCATTAATGATCTGGAGGATGGCGTGGACTGCACTCTCAGCAAATTTGCAGATGACACTAAACTGGGAGGAGTGGTAGATACGCTGGAGGGTAGGGATAGGATACAGAGGGACCTAGACAAATTAGAGGATTGGGCCAAAAGAAACCTGATGAGGTTCAACAAGGACAAGTGCAGAGTCCTGCACTTAGGACGGAAGAATCCCATGCACTGTTACAGACTAGGGACCGAGTGGCTAGGCAGCAGTTCTGCAGAAAAGGACCTAGGGGTTACGGTGGACGAGAAGCTGGATATGAGTCAACAGTGTGCCCTTGTTGCCAAGAAGGCTAACGGCATTTTGGGCTGTATAAGTAGGGGCATTGCCAGCAGATCGAGGGACGTGATCGTTCCCCTCTATTCGACATTGGTGAGGCCTCACCTGGAGTACTGTGTCCAGTTTTGGGCCCCACACTACAAGAAGGATGTGGAAAAATTGGAAAGAGTCCAGCGGAGGGCAACAAAAATGATTAGGGGGCTGGAGCACATGAGTTATGAGGAGAGGCTGAGGGAACTGGGATTGTTTAGTCTGCAGAAGAGAAGAATGAGGGGGGATTTGATAGCCGCTTTCAACTACCTGAAAGGGGGTTCCAAAGAGGATGGATCTAGACTGTTCTCAGTGGTACCAGATGAGACAACAAGGAGTAATGGTCTCAAGTTGCAGTGGGGGAGGTTTAGATTGGATATTAGGAAAAACTTTTTCACTATGAGGGTGGTGAAGCACTGGAATGGGTTACCTAGGGAGATGGTGGAATCTCCTTCCTTAGAGGTTTTTAAGGTCAGGCTTGACAAAGCCCTGGCTGGGATGGATTAGTTGGGATTAGGTCCTGCTTTGAGCAGGGGGTTGGACTAGATGACCTCCTGAGGTCCCTTCCAACCCTGATATTCTATGATTCTATGAAAGGGGTTGTGAGGGCTTCCAGGACTTCCTTGGAGCTGGGACAACTGCAACCTATGGGAGTCCTGGCTCCAGGGTAGTCTGCCTGGCAGGAAAACAGGTAGGTTTCCAAACTTTCCTGTTTTGGTAATTTAGATGTAATACTGACATATTCCCATGGAACAGAGTTTCGGGTGTGTGTGGGGGAGGGGCGAAGTGAGGTAGAACTAGACTAGATTGATAAAGTACTCAAATTCACAGTATTGCTTACAGTAGCAGTACACTAAATACCATAGTTATGCCACTGAACTTGTGTTTAAGCTTTTTTGGAAGACTGAGGTGGTGCTTGAATGTAAATTTTACTATTTTATCTTTTTGCAGAAATTGGAGGGAGAGTTCAAACAGCCAGATCCTGTATCTTTCATGCCGCAGAGAATTGGTAAGCTTTATAATACTTATCTAACAGTTTCCTAGTGCTGACTTTGATCCAGCTGAGGAGCGCAACCTTTATATACTTGAGTGCATGATCTG
Source organism: Platysternon megacephalum (assembly GCA_003942145.1). Classification (NCBI taxonomy): domain Eukaryota; kingdom Metazoa; phylum Chordata; order Testudines; family Platysternidae; genus Platysternon; species Platysternon megacephalum. Next base: position 1,384,534 of record QXTE01000193.1, on the reverse strand, counting down.
GCAGGACATGCTGTAATGAGTGAGATGCAGCACATTGCTAAATACCTAATTTCTCTTTATTGTTTAGGTGTTCCTCCCAGCTCTTTCACCCAGGTTGTCCATTCTGCTGGAAGACGGTTTATTGTCAGTCCTGTCCCAGAGAGTCGGTTAAAAGAACAGCAGTTTTTCACCTCTTCTATTCCTGCAGGAAAGGAACTTCCAGATATTGGTAAGTTACCCAAAGCTCTCTGAAGTTTTGATTGTTAATATTTATTTATACCAGCTACAAGTTGTTTAACCTGAGTGACCAGTTCTTGTAGTAGCTGTCAGTCCCAGGATATTAGAGAGACCATAGGTGCCAACTCCGTGGGTGCTCCAGCCCCGGAGCACCCACAGGGAAAAATTAGCCAAGCTCCCCTCACTCCCCGCCCCACCTCCTCCTCCCCTGAGCATGCCGCATCCCTGCTCCTCCGCCTACCTCCTAGCACTTCCCGCCCGGCCGCCACCAAACAGCTGTTTGGCAGCGTTAGCATGCTCTGGGAGGGAGGGGGAGGAGCAGGAATGTGGCGCACTCAGGGAAAGAGGTGGAGTTGGAATGGGGGCGGGGCAGGGGTGGGAAGGGGCAGGGCAGGTGTGGGGCCGGGGGCAAAGGGGGGGTCGAGCACCCATGGGAAAGAGGGGAAGTCGGTGCCTATGCGAAAGACAAGATAAGTGAGGTCATATCTTTTATTGGACCAAATTCCGTTGGTGTGAGAGAAGCTTTTGAGTTTACACAGAGCTCTTCTTCAGGTCTGCGAAACGCATGCAATGTGTCACAGCTAAATACAAGGTGGAACAGATTGTTTAGCATAAGTAGTTAACACACATTTCAAGGGACCATTCAAGGTGAAGTGGCCCGTTAGCACACCTCCAATCATAGGGGGGAAAAGGAAGCTCCCTTCCCCTCCACCCTCTCCTTGTGCAGAGAAGGGTTACTAGGATGATCTGAGGAATGGAAAACCTACCTTATGAGAGAGGACTCAAAGAGCTTGGCTTGTTTAGCCTAACTAAAAGAAGGCTGAGGGGAGATATGATTGTTCTCTCTAAATATACCAGAGGGATAAATACCAGGGAGGGAGCAGTTTTATTTAAGTTATGCACCAATGTGGACACAAGAACAAACTGATCTAAACTGGCCATCAACAAGTTTGGGCTTGAAATTAGGTGAAGGTTTCTAACCATCACAGGAGTGAAGTTCTGGAACAGCCTTCCAAGGGGAGCAGTGCGGGCAAAAAACCTAACTGGCTTCAAGACTGAGCCTGAAAAATGTATGGCGGGGATGGTATGATGAGACTGGCTACATGCCTTTGTAGGCAATCTGTGACTGCTAATAGCAAATGGGACACTAGATGCGGAGGGCTCTGAGTTACTACAGAGAATTCTTTCCCAGGTATCTGGCTGGTGGGTCTTGCCCACATGCTCAGAGTCTGTCTGATTGCCATATTTGGGATCAGGAAGGAATTTTCCCCCAGGTCAGATTGGCAGAGACTCTGGGGGTTTTTCACCTTCCCCAACAGCATGGGGCATGGGTCACTTGCTGGTTTAAACTAGTGTAAATGGTAGATTCTCTGTAACTTGAAGTTTTTAAATCATGATTTGAGGACTTCAGTAACTCAGCCAGAGGTTAGGGGTCTATCACAGGAGTTGTTGGATGAGTCAGACTAGATGATCATGATGGTCCCTTCTGACCTTAAAGTCTGAGTCTGTGAATGGTCCCTTGAAATCAGACATGCCAAACCCGTGAAAAAAATGAAGAAATTGGGCTTATTTTTGGCTTGAGTTGCTTGTTGGCTAGTTTTTGGCTTGTAGCTTGCTTTTTTTTTTTTTTTTTTTTTTTTTTATTTTATTGGCTCCCGGCAAGTAGGGGCAACAAGGGGAGAGATTCAGAGGTGCACAGTGGGCCCACCAGTCACAGACTGCACGCTGGGGGGATCTAGTCACATAGTGTTGCGGTTCTTAGGGATTTGCTTGTTTTGGCCTTGTTTTGAAATGAGATTAACTTGATTTTTGGCTTACTGTGAAAGTCGGGGTGCTTATTTACCACGTGAAAGTTGGCAACTGTGCTTGAAATGTGTGTTAACTACTTATGCTAAACAATCTATTCCACCTTGTATTTAGCTGTGACACTGAGTACTTTTCCCAGACCTGAAAAGAGCTCTTTGTAAACTCAAAAGCTTGTCTCTCTTAACAACAGAAGTTGGTCCAATAAAAGATATTACCTCACCCACCTTGACCAGTTCCTTACATTAGGGAAAAAAACACTGAAAATAAGGAACTAACTGCTGGTTAGAGCCAAAAATGCTTTTGTGCAGCATTATGCAAGATTTTCCTCCTCTGGATCTCTATCTGTTAACTGATACTACCCATTGCTGTTCCAGTGCTAGGCTCCTATAGGGTTCACAGCACATCTTTAATTATGATTTGCAACATATCCCCTGGCTCTGTAATCCTAGATCTCTTTTGAATAGCCTACGTAAATCATGCCATAATGCACTATACTGGAATGGTGTTAATCTAGCAATGGTAGGTAAACCATGGTAAACTTCTCTAGGTGGACTGACTGGATATTTTTTTTTTTCAGTTGCTTCCTCTCCATCACATGGTCCTGGGATGAACCTGTCTCATTCTGCATCATCACTCAGCCTGCAGCAAGCTTTCTCTGAGATCAGGCATGCTCAAATGACAGAAGGACCCAGTACAGCTCCTCCAGTTTTTAACCAAACTATACCACCATTTCCACCTGTACTTGCTAACATGGCTGGGAGTCTACCATCTACATCAGTGGCTCCTCTCCCAGCATCTCCCCCTTCCACCACTGGTATTGCTCTTCCAGTAGCTCAGTCTGTTGTTCCCCTGCCTACAGAAAAGGTGCCAGCTGGAGTTGCACCAAGCACAGGTGTTTCAGGCTCCAGCTCTCCCACAACATCACAGTCTGGGCACCAATTAATTGGTGGAGTGACTTCCAGTATGAGTGCACCTGCTTCTTTTTCATTAACTGTTACATCGCAGACTGCTCAACCACTGACTGAAGAAGTTGTCCCTAATATCAGCGCACCTGCTTCTTTAACATTGCCACCAACACAACAGATTCCTGTCATGGCTGGCCCCAGTGTTAGTGCACCAAGTGCTGTACCCCCACCGGTGACATCTCTCCCTGCTCAACAGATTTCAAGTATTATGGAGTCTGAGGCAGCTCCGCAAACATCTGTAGCCCCAACTATGGCTCATAATGTGACTTCACAAACTCCTCAGCTCAGCAGCAGTAGCTCCACCCCCAGTCTGGCAGAAACAGTTGTTGTAAGTGTGCTACACTCAAAGCCTGAGGATGGACAGTCAGTAGATAAACCGCAGCTGTGCAGTGCAGCTGGCTTGTCCCTTCCTATCTCTGCACCATTGTCCTCTGCAATGGCATCAAGTATATCTAGTTCAGTCCCTCAGCCTGCTGTGGTGCATCCTTTACTCATCCCATCAGCAGTTGCATCAACACCTGTCCTCCCCCAGGCAGCAGCTGCAATCTCTACCCCCATATTACCCCAGGTTCCTTTATCTGGCATCCTACCACTGACGCAGCCAGTTGCTAACTTGCCTGCAGTACAGCAGACCTTGATACACAGTCAACCTCAACTTGCTCCGCTACCCAATCAACCTCATACACAGTGTCTGGAGGCTGATGTTGACACTCAACCCAAAGCTCCTGGCATCGATGACATAAAGACCTTGGAAGAAAAGCTACGATCTCTATTCAGTGAACATGGCAATGTTGGAGCAACATATCCACCAGTATCTCTGGAGACATCACTGGTAATGGAGACTACAGTCATGCCTGGTGTACCAACAACTGCTGTTGCACCAACTAAACCTATGATCGCCACTACCAGCTCTAGTATACCACCAGTTAGTTTGCCCCTTGGACCAGCTGGCTTACCAGTGATGACACCAGTTGCCACACCTGGTCAAGTGGGCATTCCTGTCACCTATGTTCCAGCATCAGGCAGCATTGCAACAACAGCAGTGAAACCAGTGACCCCTCCTTCAAAGCCATCTCTTAGCAGGGTACCGGTAAGGAATCCAGCACTCTTGTGAATGGTGTTAAGTATACGAGAGAATAACCTTTTGGAAAGGACTCTTGTTCTGAAGCAAGGCTGAAACAGAATGTTTATCCAAACTGATTTGTATAGTCTATTAGTATATTCTGTTTTTAGTGCAGGTACAGTGTTGGCATGCTTTTTCCCTCTTAAGCCAAGTACAGGCAGCTGTCCCCCCTCCCCTGCAGCCTCCGCTGGCTCTGCCGCCGGCGTAATGCTCTGGGTGGCGGAGCTGCGAGCTTCTGGGGCAGCGCAGCTGCAGAGCCCGGCCTGACCCCGTGCTCTGTGCTGCTCGGTGCTCCAGGCAGCTCGGTAAGAGGGAATGGGAGGTTGGATAGAGGGCAGGGGAGTTCGGGGTGGTGGGCGGTAGTGTGGATAGGGGTCGGGGCGGTCAGAGGGCAGGGAACGGGTTGAATGGGGACAGGGGTCCCCGGGGGCAGTCAAGAAGGAGGGGGGGTTAGATGGGACGGCGGGGGGCAGTCGAGGCAGGGGTTCCGGAGGCAGTCAGGGGACAGGGAGAAGGGGTGGTTGGATGGGGCAGGGGTCAGTAATGAATGAGGCAGGGGCAGTCAGGAATGAGATGGGGGGAGGGGGTTGGATGGGCCGGCAGGGGTTTCCATGGCAGTCAGGGAACAGGGAGAAGGGGTGGTTGGATTGGGCAAGGGTCCTGGGGGGCCCGTCAGGGAACGGGGGGTTGATGGGGCAGGAGTCCTGGGGGGGGGGGACCAGGCCACGACCCCCTCCCCTAACCGGCCCTCCATACAATTTCCAAAACCCGATGCGGATTCTGCCATAGTTAGGTCCCACTTGCTTAAAGATCGAAGAAGGCTTTATCCATCAAGGAACTGCCTATCACGGTTTGCTGCCATAAAATGCTACCACCCAAATATCATTCGGTCAGGGGTGGCCAACCTGAGCCTTAGAAGGAGCCAGAATTTACCAATTTACATTGCCAAAGAGCCACAGTAATACATCAGCAGCCCCCTCATCAGTTCCCCCCTGCCCCGCTCCCAGCACCTCCCACCCACTGGCAGCCCCACCGATCAGCGCCTCCCTCTCCGTCCCCACACCTTCCGATCAGCTGTTTCGTGGGGTGCAGGAGGCTCTGGGGGGGAGGGGGAGAAGCGAGGGCACTGCAGGCGATCGGGAAGGGGTGGAGTGGGGGCAGGGCCTGTGGCAGATCCAGGGGTTGAGCAGTGAGAACACCCCAGCACATTCGAAAGTTGGCGCCTATAGCTCCAGCCCTGGAGTTGGTGCCTATACAAGGATCTGCATATTAACTTCTGAAGAGCCGCATGTGGCTCCGGAGCCACAGGTTGGCCACCCCCGCATTAGGTTATCGTGCCACTTACTATGTGTTTTCTGAAATCAAGGAGACATACCCGCACTAGCTCTGATCAATCTAGTGTACTAGAAATAATAGAATGCAGGCAAAGTGAGGCAAGAGGTGGGGGAGATCTAGACATAATGGAGGGGAGGAGAGTTGGAAAAAATCCATACAGAGCCTCTTATTTATTAGGTCCTCCCATNCGCGATAGATCGATCCCCGAACGCGCTCCCATCGACTCCGGAACTCCAGCAGGGCGAGCGGAGGTAGCGGAGTCGACGGGGGAGCCGCGGCCATCGATCCCGCGCTGCGAGGACGCGAAGTTAAGTGCAGGTAATTCAAAATAAGATACTTCGACTTCAGCGACGCTATTCCTGTAGCTGAAGTCGTGTATCTTATTTCGATAGCTCCCCCTAGTGTGGACCAGGCCTTAGTTATTAGGTCCTCCCACTTTTGTAACGATTTGAAATAACTAACTGGAATGTGCTGTCTGACTTTGCTGTGAGGCTTGCGTGCCTCGTTCTACCCTTTCCAGTTGCTCTAACACTTTCCACATAACCTGGCTGGATTTTTTCCCCTTACCAAGATGCATGTTCCAGTCATCTGCTTGGGCAGTCAGCAGCTTCAGGTAGCTGTTTATGATGGGTAAAAAAGTTGACCCAGGGAGGTTAAAAATAATATATTTCTTAGTGGATGGAGACTTCCTCAGATATGAAAAGCATCTCAGGTTCTTTATTATTGCTTAAAGCGATTTAGTACAATCACATGAATATTGCCACTCTTAAGCAGCAGTGGAATCTCAATATAGAGATGTCAGGGAAACTGGGTAGGGGCCACATCCTATTCTGGATTGCCTTGCTTAGTTGTCACTAAACTTTCCATTGGAAAATTATGATTATCGCAGCGGTTCTCATGGATTTGCTATAAAGATGTCAAGATTCCTGGCTTTTTTTAAAATAAACAAAAACAAAACCACTTGCCTCAGTCATAAACACAGATTGTTTCCCTGTGGCCATTCAAAGAAAAAATGCAAGTGGATATCCTAGCTGCAATGAATTCCCTCTTAACACTGTTCCTTGCCTCCATAGGAAGTCTCCACAGGGAAATTCTTAAAGGTTTCTACTAAGTGATGTGAGTTATTGTAACTTGCTGACTGCTCCTACTGTTGTTCTTTGTTTGATGGACTTGCATTTCCTGTTCATTATCCATAGGTGCTACCGGTAGGTTTTGAACTTCCAGCTGGCACTCCATCCAGCGAACAGCTGCCACCCTTTCCAGGACCTTCACTAACTCAGGTGCTACATGACTTGGCAGATTCTGTCTGTTACTTCTCCTTTCTCTTTCAAAGAGCATGTTCCAATTAAACTCTCCATTGCATGGTCTTGGCTTCTTCACTTTCTCTTTTGACTGAGTAACCCCTTCTGTGTAGTAGTGACCAGAGTCACTCGTGCACTGGAAAGTCAGCAAACTTTCCCTTCGGATTACTGGACCTTAATGTTTGAACTCTGGGCGCATTGACTCAAGCGTATGTTTTTACTTCTGTTTTGAGCTTGAGGGAGAGCTTCTTAAAAGCCCTTGTTTTACAGACAAGTGTGTTCAGTGTTGAACAATAGCTGTGTTTCAAAGTCGGTTATGTGCCAAATATGTCTTCATAACAGTATTTGCAAGGCAACAATAATCACTGGGTCTTTGAGTGCTGGCGTTGCTAGTTACACCACCTGCAGAGCTCAAGGGGTGAGACTGAAGGTGGTATATTCCATAAGATGTAGCTATTTCAAACGTGTATTTCATAAACTAAGTACAGAAACTTCTATCAGCAAATCCAAGTGTTGGCAGAAAACACACTGGGAATGGCCAGCCCTGAGGAGGACAGCGAGCTAAAGCAAAATTAGTAAATTAACTTTCCCAGTGATACTGAAATCCTCTTTCCAGTGGATACATGAATTAGTTGTATGTAAATGAAGAGAGTCATGAAACTTAACTTCAGAAGTATTACACACAGCTGTCCTATGATTAGAATAAAAGGAGTATCTGGTAGCAAAGTTCTAGCTCTGCAGGGAGCAATAAATATTGCAATACCCAACTAGCTGTTGAAAATCCAAGACTGCTGGCTATGAGAACTCAGTGGGTTTTTAATAGTCTCCTTTTCCTAGTCTAGCAGAGTTGGTGCAATTCTATGAATCTTCTAATGCTGATTAAAGATTATAGTTCAAGCAAACTGCTGGGACCTGCATTTGGCCACCTTCTGGTGTATAGATGGCTGAGAACTTCCAGGGAGACTGGTGGATGTTTTGCCTTGTCTGTGAACTTTTGAGGCTGTTACTTATTGCCTTAAAGACCAAGACAAACCTTTCTGACTGACAGCTGCCACTTCCTTCTGTAAAATAGAAGAAAATTCATAGAAGGGGTTATGGAACTCAAGAGAACAAAAAAAAAAAAGTAGTCAAGACCTGCAATGAAATAAGAGAGATTTCTAGATATCTTAAATTGCTGTGCAATGAGGTAGTATGGAGAAAATTTAAGCATATTATTAAAGAAGAAACATACAATATATGATGAAAGACAAGCTAAAAATAAAAGCAGTGAAGATGGAGACTTGTAAGCAGTCTGTATCCTGTTCTTAATGTGTTTTAGAAACAGCACGTTTAGTGTCAGAAGGTTATTTATGGAATAAACACAAACTGGACTTTTCTTCCAGTGTACTTTGCCTGTAAATGTAATCCCCATTTCTCAGATTTAGATTTATAAAGGAGGAGGTATTACCTGCTTTAAAGCTGCAAAACAATTTCAGTTATAAACCTAATGTTTTTTACACACAACTTTCTGAAGTATTCACTTTTTTGAAGATGACCTATTTTTGGAATATTTAAGCAAAACCCTTCAGCCAAATTTGAGTTATGGACATGAAACAATACTGCCTTTTTAAAGCCATTGTTTTATTTCTTTTATTTATATTTATATTTATATTTATATTTATATTTATATTTATATATATATATATAAATTAAATAAATACATTAAAAAAGTCTGGTTAGAAGTACTTTAAAAGTTATAGCCAAAATGGCTATAATATGGAACTTTGTTATTGCCTTGTGGGCTATTGCCAGTGGCTGGATGAGCAGGGCATGAAAATTAAATGAGAATTCACCTCTGCATATTCTCAGAGATATCAGCTAAGACTTTTATTGGAGCCTGATGGAAGCTTTGCCTGTTGGCATCACAGTATGTTCTCCCTGCTCAGCCTGACATGCTCAAGGGCTGTAGGTCTCAGGTTTCTTCTGAGAAAAGTAACACAAAATGGGCCCTTCTAACTCATCTTGTTCCCTTTCATGCCATGTATTGGAGAGGAGCATGTACCCAGCAAAGGGAATTTACTTGTGTGTGTCATACTAGTTAAATCAATGTGATATACCGGTAAATGTCAGTTCATAAGTGAAACCATTTAAATGTGCATGTCAAGCATAAAGCCGTAGTCTTAAAAAAGAAAAAAAGTTTGCACTGTGTAGTATAAACTTAATATTAAATCCCTTGACACTGTGATGTCATCTTAGCTGTTGCGCTATTTCTGAAAGCTGGGTTAACATACTGGAGGTTATATTTGTTCTTGCAAGATACCATTTGGGCAGGTTTTATGCTTCCAAACGCATGAAAAGTAGAATTACCCAAGTTCTAAAAATTTTTGGTTTCAAAGAGTAGAAGTAGTGTGGTAGGGTATGAGCTGCTCCCTTACTAGTGGTCATGCATTGCCCAGGGCTTTAACCATTGTCTTTGAAATCTTCCAGTCAGTTCCTTCTTGATTGTAGTAAGCAAAAGAGCTCCCTTCATGAACTGTGGTTATTCAGACACTGTTCTGGCTCTTCAGCCCATCCAGTGACACATTGTTTTGGAATTCTTAGTGTCCCTTCCTGACTGCCATTAAAGTCTACATTCCTTCCTTTTATTGTGGTGATTAAATTTTATTTTCAGGAGTCAAGGCCTTTTGGTCCCCTCTAACCAGGGAGCACTGATAGTCACCAGAGACACCAGAAGATCCATGACCTGTTCTAGTCTTTGCTTAGGCATTTACATACTTTGTCTTGTACATCAGCTTGCAGCACTTTGATGTCATGCCTACAATTTTTTTTATGAAGACTTTTTGGTATTGGCTCCTTTTGCTTTCTTAAAATGTTTTCCCAAAGGACTATGGTTAAAGGTAATCATGACCTATTGCCCAGGCTGGGAGTGCACATATTCCCCTAATCTAACAGGATGATCAAGGACGCCACTCTGGAAGCAGTCGAAATATCAATCTGTATCATCACTGGGATCACTAGGGCTCATGATAAACTGTCCAAAGTCACAGCTTGTCTCTAACAAACAAATGGAGCATATAGGAGTCCTGCTAAATATAGTTCAACTCAAAGCCTTTCTGCCCCATGTCAGAAAGAATCCAGGACACCACCAGTTCAGCAGAGAGTATAAGCAATAGCCAGCGCCTGACAACTTGGACCATGGTAACAGTGCATTCATAAAACAGCAACAAAGAGTCCTGTGGCACCTTGTAGAGTAACAGATGTATTGGAGCATAAGCTTTTGAGGGTGAATACCCACTTCGTCAGACGCAGCCTGATAGAGAGAACTTGGTCAGATGTCATAATAGCCTGATAGAGAGAACTACTAATGGAAGCAAGCAATACAGGGGACTTGTACTGCATTTTGCAGAAGAATGACTTCTTTGGCTTGGGATGGGATTTGGCAGTCTCAATGGGGGCTGATAGGAAGGTTCTCTTGGTCTGTAATACAGCCTCAGAGTAGACTTTGAGGAATTTGTTATGTTTCAGCCTTTCTGAATCAGCCTTTGTTTTCTATTGGCCTCAAATTTACGCCCCTCTGTGTTTTCATCCAGTGTAGGGTGTTAGAAAACAAGAAGATCAGTGTGGGTGATGGGGAGGAAGGGTCCATTTGGGGTCCAGTGTGTCAGTGGTCCAGGCCAGTGTAGAATGTACATCATGCCCCAGTGGGCAGAGAGCTGAACGTAGTACCGGGTGAGGGATTTACATTAGAGGACGTGTGGCGAGCTTCATGGTTCACAGAGAAAGTGACAAATAATTATCTTGTCTCAGATCCCACTCAGTATCAACCCGGGTTTGATTTATCGCAAAGGCAATGGAGCCTTCTGAACCAGTTTCATACCGGACATGGAATTTGTTCTGCAGTAGAATTTCAGTGGCATTTTAGAGACAGTCCACTACATCAATGTGGGCAGCCACAAACCATGACACACGTTGAGGACTGCAAAATGACTCAACTTCTTGTAGGTCTTCATGCCTTGAACATCGTTGATAAGAACACTGTGGCTTGGCTTTACCAGATCGCATTCACCAAATAAGTAAACCTAGGCTGAAGATCGGGTTCCAGGTATGATGGCTGTGTGAGCTGGACCAGAGATGACCTGTGAAAGTCCTAGGAAGGCAAATGAAAAGATGTGTTTTGGGATTTCTGCATCTGCAGCCTTGTCAATGTGAGTGTTCTGATCTTCCAGGACAAGTCTAAAGTATTTCACCACCATTGCTGGCAAGATGTCAGTGAGCAACTTTAAGAATCCTTTTATCTATGATGGTCTGTAAATAAGCCTAAAATCTATGTTGGCTTTGGCTCTTGTCTCTACTGTCAGATAACTGAATTCAAATGAAGTTGTCATACATGAGGCACTTCTGAGCCATTCAGTACCTGTGAACTAAAGTTTCTTACAGAAGGTCATTTTCTTGTTGCAATGACTTCAGCTCAGAGGGAGAACAAGCTTCAGGTCCTAATAACTTATCCACCTTCTACCAGAGTTGACAAGAATAGTGATGCTGTAGACTTGCCAGAGATTCCTTTCCAAGGTGGTGTCAGAATTCCACCTTAATGAGCCTCTCATCCTGCCAACTTTTTTCCACTTACTATGTGCCCATCCCAGTATGGCCTTTATCTATGCACTCAAAATTAAAAGGTCTTTTTTGTGACACTAATTCTGTGGATAATGCCATTACTCAAAAGATTAGTGTCTGTGACTGATGCATTGCGTTTCTCATTGCTTATGATCTGGCTGGCTTATTTAGTCCAAGACAGGGCAGTCTCTGATGTCTGCCTCAGGAATGTTTCTCACTCAGATATGTGCAAGGCAGCTACGTGGTCCTCCATTTCTATGTTTACAAAAATCTATTACTTGGATCCTAGTCTCTGTGGAGAGAGATTCTTGATTGTCTTGCATAATCTGTTTATGAACTAGAGTCCAAACTTCCTTGCCTTTTGAATTTTTTTTTATTTGGGATGTCCTCTTTAGAAGTCTGTCTTAAGACACCATCTCAGGCTGTTGAAATGTTAAACCTGCTACTTCTGGAGGTACCTCCCCATTTTTTTTTTTTAAGCAGCACCCTGTTCATCTACATAGTTGGCTTTGGCATAGCTCTTGTCTCAATTTGCAATGTAACTGTTACTCTTTTTCGTTTAGGGATAACCCTTGAGCTACTTTCACTCCTGCCCAGATGGTATCTTTAGAAGAAGGCAAATTAATTAATCTGTAACCTGGTTTGGTGAGCTGTGTAGCACATACTACCTGTGAGGAACGTTTGGGATGGCCCATGCCATGAACCACTGCCCTTGGAAACAAAAAACATGAGAGCTCGGAGGCTCTTAAACATTCAGTCCGTTCTCAAGAATGAGAATCCAAACACGATATCTTCAGAAAAACAGAGCTACCACTTAAATTTTCCTTCCTATTTTTTGGTTTAAACATGTAGCTTAATTTCCTACCTGTATATGATGCAGGAAGCAGAGGTAATGGAGGTATTAAAACTCTATTTTTTGCTATACAATTTTGCAACCTTAATATTAAGTAGCTTTTTATGTTAAATCTTGCCGTGTGCATAGCTTGGTGCCAAGGGACAGCTGCTTATTTTTTCCTTGTTGTTTCAGTCCCAGCAGCCTCTAGAAGATCTGGATGCTCAGTTGAGAAGAACCCTCAGTCCAGAGACCGTCCCAGTGACATCTGCTCCTGTCTGTGTAAGTTTGCAGTGTTGGTGTCTAAAGCCTCTAGTTAAGAGTGCTTCCTTAAGTTTTTACACTCTTGGATAGTTGCCTTCAGAAGCAGTGTGTCAAACACTCTCTGGTCTTTGAAAATAAAAATGTTTTGATGCCTCAAAAGATGGTGAGTGCTGTGCAGGGAAACATACTTGTATGACTTACAAACTAGTAACTCTGGTAGGCTTTTTAATAGACTTTCTGGCCTGTTGCTAGAGGTACCCTGCTAAAACAAACAAAAAAACATTCATTAAGAAACTGTGAGAGCCTTTCTGAGGATGGAGCAATATAGGAGATCAGAATAAAGAATGATGTGTGACTGTCTTCTGAATCTACAAGAAATGATTCTGATGTACTTGGGGCAAAAGGTGCAGCTTGTGCTGGATTTTGTATTCTCTCATGGCTGACTACCAAGTAATGTTATGGTCCTTAAGGAGCCATGCAGTAAGGGGTGGTTGCAAATTTTAAGATCTAATATGAAAATAAAACTAGTCATTTGGAAAGGAGGTACTATAGTCAGATGAATGTAGGCTCCTACTACAGTAAATAAGAGCTTGTCTACATGGAGGGGGTGGGGGGACACACACACGACTGGAATACTTAGTGCAAAGTAGGTATTCTGCACTAACTCCCTGTGTGGACACACTTTATTCCACACCAAGGGGTTGTCTACATGGGTACACCCAGGAAAACTAATCTGAATGTAAAGGTCTGAATTTAAAGTGAATTAGTTAAATTGCATTAAACCCCTGTGTGGACTCTTATTCAGAATGCATGTGGCCTTAATTTAAATAGCTGTTGCCCTTTAAACTTGGACCCTTAGCTATTTCATACCAACTTCCCCATGTAGATGGTACTAAAACTCCCTCAAGTTATCTAAAGGAGGAGGAGCTCTGCTGAACCATTGGAGATAAAATTTGAAAAAACAAACATATATCCTTATAGTTATGCAAGATTCACTGAGATTACTTGTTACTTTTGCCCATGGTCGTTCCTTTATCCTTAAGTAAGATGGAAAAATATTGAATATTGCAGGATGCTTTAGGTAGGCTGTGGTAAGGATCAATGTAACAGCTAAAGGATTTTCTTTGTTTTTATAGCCTGTGCCAGCAATGGCTTCTACAGCAGTTACTGGAGTGGTGTCTGCACCAGCACAGCCCCTGAAAGAAGGTATTTATGCTGACACTTGCCACCTCAGTCTTCTGAGGAATGTGAATGGACTTGCTGAACAAGAGGATTTGATGTTAAATGGCTGTCCTAAAACTGCAGGCTTTATTAGAGGAACTGGAAAGGCACTGGCTTTTGATGAACTAGACTAAAATTCTCTTACTGCAGGTCGAGAGGTGCAAGGGATATGCTAGCTTATTTAATTTTTAAAACTCTCCAAAAATAAGCTAAATCAAGATTTACAAGGACTCTCCGCTAAACCTACTGCTAAGGAACAATATCAGGATTTGTGGAGTGAATGCCTCCTCTCTCTCATACTATATAGTCAGCAAGAGTGAGAAGACTATTGCTAGTTTTGATCCTTCTGTGCCTTATTAACAGATCTTTAGGTATTTCTCTTCTTTCCACTGTGCAAAGTGGTGGAAATCTTTGTATGAGTGGTGCTGGGGAAAAAGATTTGCTTTCTGGTTTCATTTAGAGAAGTTGAGGAGCAGACCTTGGACTTTCCAATCCTAAATTTATATCCAGCTGCTAAACAATTAATGATTGGACAGTTTTGTAAAGGTTCCAGAATGTTTCAGGTATAAAGCGCACACATTTCTGCAACAACAAAAAAGATGCTGTAGCTAGCTAGCTCACTTGCTGGCTTACACTAGCTTGATAATGTATTTACTTGTAGACAGAGGTTTTGTGGGGGAAGATATATTCCAAACATGTTCTCCTGCCCAGTTTAGTTCAACGAACTTCACTTACCTTTTTACGAGAGAAGAGTGCTGCTGTACTGTTAAGAGTATTTCAAAACCAGTTAGAAGAGCTAACAATGTTCTGTGAGATTTCCCTTGTGCAGCCAATATTTTATGGCAGAGCTTCAAGATTTATTACAGTAAGAAAACAGTCACATGTAGGGCTGCCTGCAATAGATTCCCCTGGAAAATTGCTTCCCTACCTGAGAATATGTTCTCCATCCTGCTGAAGTTTAGTAGAATCATTTTAATTGGAACACCATGTTGGACCGTCTGCTGAATAAGGATGACAAAGCAATTTTAAAAATTTTGAATGCCAGATCCACAGTTGCAAAACTGGTGTGATGGGCAGTGGTTGTATGCCCCCAATACTGGAACCAGGCCAGCCTTTGTTACAACTTACTACACTCTCATGGTGACCCAGTTGCATCCCAGCTACACGTATTGCTGGAGTGCAGAGGTGCTCAGTGCATGTCCTCCTTCCTCAGCCACAGCCCCCTACATCACAGGCTTTGAGAGTAGTTGTGTAGAGCCATTATGGCCACCCAAAAATTTCTCTTTCATTAGAGAGATCGCTAGGTAGCTAGTTCCACTAGTCCAACAGTGCAATGCAGCTGGAGTGTGGGGGAGGGGAGTCCAAGAATCTGGCCCTGAAGATCTAAAATGAGAATATTATACTGACTAAAAATGATACTCAGCATTTGATTTTTTCCTTTTAATCTTCTTTGTTCATTTCTGTATTAATATACTCATTCTAAATTTTATACTGGTTTAAAGCTTGGGTAATCAACATTTGGCAGTGGATAAATATGCCTAAAGGAACTGGCCTTAACTGAATTTGCCACTATTGTCCCATTTAAACAGCAATTGGTATCATTCACTAGTAAGCTACATTACTTCCCTGAATGACATGCCAGTTAGTTATACTTCCAGATTACATGTATTATATGTAAGTGCCATAATATGTTGAGTGGGATAACTATAGTGAAAATCAATTTGTCTTGAAATTGTGGTATGGCCTGGGGTACTATATAATTTGCCAAGAAAGAGGAAGATCTCCCTTTCTTTGTGTGGATGCATTAAAACTATAGAACTGGTGCATAGCCAATCAGATTCGTATCTCAGCCTCATGCTTACTGGGTCTTCAGAACACCATAGCAGACTGCTTGAGCAGACGCTTCTGCCAGGATCAGGTGTGGGAAACCAACAATATGATTCTCAACTGTATGTTGCTTGCTTGGGGTTTTCTGGAAATAGATCCCTTTGCCACTGCCAACAAACAGAAAGTGCTGGAAATTCTGCTGCGGGTTGGGGTGGGCTAAGACGTCCATCTCAGGTAGTTGCCTTCCTCATTTCCTTGTTGAGGAACCTCCTCTACACCTATTTGCCACTGCCACTGCTCATCAGAGTCCTAAACAGAATTAAGCAGGACATAGCCAAGGTCATCCTAATTGCACCGACTTGGCCAAGGCAAATTTGGCTTCCCTACCTGATTTGCCTCACATCTTGCCCTGCACTACAGCTACTGTGACTATTCCCGAGCTGGTAACTCAAGATTCTGGGCATGTTCTTCACCCCAGTTTGAACACACTGCAGCTCAGTGCTTGGTTTCTAGATATTTCTCTGGGTTAGAAGTTCGAGACAGGTACAAAAGGTTTTGTTGAGTAGCAGAAAAACATAAGCTACAAAAACTTACCTAGAGAGAAGTTCCATTATTGGTGAATTTTGTCCCTTGTTGATTCTTCCTTTTTGGTTGTGTTTCCTGTGGAGTTTAAAGAATTCTGGTCTCTGAGTTCTGTTAAAGTTGGTTTAGGAGCTATCACGGCTTTCCATTCTCCTGTTGAAGGGTTTTTAGTGTTTGCTCACTCCACGTCTTCCCGATTCATCAAAGCTAACCTTTTCCCATATGTCAGAGAACCCACTCTTGCATGGGGCTGGAACTTGGTCCTCAACTTTTTCATGAAGCCTCCCTTTGAGCCATTAGCTGAGTGTTCCCTTTTACACTTGTCTGTGAAAGCTGCATTTTTAGTGGCTATATCTGCTTAGAGAATTGGCCCATCTCCCCTACACCGTTTTCCATAAAAAGTATCTCTGGCCACATAGCTGACTTTTACCCAAGGTAACCTTGGACTCTGATATCGATCAGGTCATTTACCTACCAGTTTTTTACCCTAATCTTCATCTGACAAAGGAGGAGGCAGCCCTTCATGCTTTAGACATGGGTTTTTATTTGGAAAGGACAAAATCCTTTAGGGCCTCCCCCAGGCTCTTTCACAGTTGGAATTAAAGGGGCCCCTCTTTCTACCCAAAGACTCTCTAAGTGGCTTTCTGGTTGTATCCCCTCCTTCTGTGAGGCTGCTAATGTTCAGTCTCCTTTTAGGGTTATAGTCCATTCCACTAGATTTCAGTCTGCTTCCATCGCTCTGCTTTCTTATTGAAGAAATATGCAAAGCTGCCACATGGTCTTTGGTCCATACTATCTCAAAACATTATGCCTTGGTACACACCTCCTAGGGGAGACACTGCCTTTGGGTCTGCAGTTCTGCAAAAAGTCTTAGACCACGCTCTATAAAGTATCCACCTCCTTTAGGGAATAGTGCTTGGGAGTTAAGTGAAGTTACTCCTGGAGGAATTCTGTGCACAGAATTTCACACACCCCAGCCGAGACTGGCTCCCCAGCTCATGCTGTGCAGGCAGGCTGCAGTTCCTGGGTTTGACAGCTCTGCTTGGTCACATGGTGCAGGCGGGCCCCCTTCCTCCATGGCAGCTACTGGAGCCTGCAAGCTGCACCCCACAGGGACAGGCAGGAGCAACAGCTGGGAGCTGCAGGGAGGGGTCACTGCTTTCTGGGAGGGGAGACTGAGGATATGGGTGCGAGCCTGCAGGGGAGAAGTGTGACTGGAGCTGTTCCAGGGGCGGCTGAACCTTTGAATTGTGTGCCTCCTCCCCCCCCCCCCCCCCCCCCCCCCCCCCCCCCCCCCCATCAGCAGGTACGAGTCGTCTCTGCCCCGCAGGACAGTCATGAAGCTGCGTGGAGCGGAGCCTGTGGCTGGGCTCTGAGGGCAGTGTGCGCACGTGTCTGGACCAGGGGGCCCTGTGCAGCCCACTCCAGCACCCCCAAATAACTTCTCCAAGTACACACACACCCCTCCAGCTCCCCCCAAATATCCTCTACAGCTCCCCCTCCCTCCAGCAGTGTCCTCTATTTGGGAACTTGAAATATGGTAACCCTGAGGAAGTAGGGTGAAAAAATGAGAATCAACTAAAAGACCAGAGGGGCAGAGTTTTCCCCCAAGATGTGCCCTGCTGGCACATGTAACACACCCAGTCTGAGGGGCCTGACAAAAGCATAACAGAGAAACAGGAACCAGGTTGTTGTAGCGGTTTCTTTTAACTCTCTACTCATGGGAGAATCTTTTGTTGTCTGTATTGTTAGACATACTTGCTGACAGGTGTTTTGAAATAATTTACCAGAATAATTGAAACTGGTGTCATTATATTGTGTTTTGATAAATAAAATATATAGAATTTTGCAGAATTTTTAATTTTTTGGTGCGGAATTCCCCCCAGGAGTATGAAGTGGAGTACCCCAAGGGTTATTGGAATTTGAATAACTTTCTAACACTGAGTATTTGATCTGGATAAAGAAAATTGCTGTTAAAGTCCAGATAATTCCATCTCCTCCCCTTTGTCCCCAAATACAAAACCCCTTGTGTTAATTTTGTCCTTATTTTGTAACAGAGGACATTCTCCCATATCTACACTTTTTCAGAGAAGTGAAGTTAATGAATTGACTTCAGTAAATTATGTAGTTGTGATGCACCTGGTGCCAAGCTGTTTTTATCTTCCATTAGTTTGAAGGCATTTAGCATTTGGATTGGGTAAGGCAAAACCCTGGAGTAGTTCAAAATAGAACACAGCAGATGACCCTAAGAGGAGGAATTGGAAAACAAAGATTTAGATCAGTCCAGTGGAGTGTTCTGCTGTGTAACTGGTCAATCCAGTGTGAGATTGGTCCTCCAACGTTTCAGACTAATACTTTGATGGGTCTAAAAATACATGAATTGAACAGGCCACGTTTTATTGTAGCTCCGTTTAGTTGAATTATTGCTTGTGATCGCTCTTCATTCCTGCACTTTAGAAGTCGGATAGGAGGCTAAAGAAAGGGTGGTGAGCTCAAGTAATTATGGCATTATAGAAAGCAGACTGGGTGCAGCAGTGGGAGAAAGTGTTTGTCTCAAGTGGGAGAAAGAAGTTTTTGCATTTATCTTTAACTTCCCTGCCACCCTCCTTTTTCTCAATTTCAGCATCACAGGATGCAGAGAGCGGTGCAACGACTACCACCGCAGGAGCTGGAGTTTTTAAGATGGGACGATTTCAGGTAGGAAAATGTTACATTGTAGATTTACTCTGTGACCAGGGCATTGATCCAGGAATCTCACTTTTTGTTATGGCAAAGCAGTAGGGCCCAGATTTTTCAAGGTATTTAGGCATTGCTCCACTCAGCGTTGCAATGCCCAACTGATTTTGGAGCCTAAATCTCCTTTTCAAAAGTGGTTTAGGCACATAGGTGCCTAAAACCTGTTGGCTGTCAATTGGATTTAGGCCCCTAAGTGCCTAAACCACTTTTGAAAAGGAGATTTAGTTTCCTGAATCAGTGGGGTGTTGCAATGCTGAGTGAAGCAGTGCCTAAATACCTTGAAAAATCTGGGCCGCCTTGATTGGTACCAGCTCCTGGCACACCATTTTACTGGGAGGAATTGCCAGTATCGAGTTTGACATGAATTCATCTTTCTGTTCATGAACTCTACTCCCAGTCAGGGTTAACATCACACTTTATTGCAGCATTTTCTGGTTTGTGACCTTGGCATTCTGAGACAACTGAAGCCTTGAAATAAGTCTTAACTATGCGTTGACTTTGCTATTAGTAGTCCAGATCTTTAATGTTAGCCACATGATGGCTAATGAGACATTGGTGCACTCTGCTGTATCATTCTCTAAGTTTGGTTGTGAGGGAATCTTACTGAAAGATGTAGTTCTTGGAAGAACAGATGTGGGTGTGTATGAAACAAGTTGAGATGGCTTAGCACCAGACCAGATGATATTTAGCCTGCCTTTACCTAGAACTCTGGGATGAGTGGATATGTGGCCAGGAAAAGGAGAAGGCACCTTGCTTTGCTGTGCTCAAGGCAGCTGGTTACTTTTCCCAGTTTGACATGTTTCTGACCATAGAGGTCAGCTAGAGCCTGTCATATATATTGCTGTGAAGGGTTCAGAATGCTGTGCTCACTTAGTGTTTCCATCACTTCTAGGTGTCTGTGGCAGTGGATAATGTACTGAGAGAGAGTGACGGTAAACCTGAAGAAACTAAGCCTGTGCATTTTGAGACAACCTCCTCTGATTCATCTTTGTCTGGAAGCAGTCCAGAGAGTACGCTTGTGAAGCAGACTTCCAATGGGACAACAGAGGCTACCACTGGTACCTCCTTAGATGTGACAGATTATGTTGTTTCACAGACATTTCCTGACATACAATTGCCATCAGAGGCTGGGCAGCCAACTAAAGTTGGGCGCTTTCAAGTGACGACAACAACAGACCAAGTGGGTCGCTTTTCTGTGTCCAGGACTCAAGATGAGGTCACCTGTGTGGAGAGAGAACCCCCAATGACTCTTCCTCTTTCTGTGGATTCAGAACAAGTTTCTCTTCCAGCCATGACTCCAAAGAAAGAGGTGCCAGAATTGGTGGAGCCAAGGCAGTCTCCGCTTATGAATGGGCCATCATCTGATCTGGAGGCTGCCTTCCTGAGTGGAGCGGCTCAGGAACTGGATGATGGCTCAGGTAGCCCAGACTCTCTCCAACCACTGGGTTCAAAGATCAGCCTCCCCATCCAAAGCTTTAGCAACTCATTGAATTCTTCCTACATGAGCAGTGACGAGTCAGATATTGAAGATGAAGACTTGAAATCAGAGCTACGCCGGTTGCGGGAAAAGTAAGATGTCTTCTTTGAGAATGATGTTTATGTGTGAACTGTAACAATTGCTTAGTCTGAATTTCTCCTCTGTATGGCAGGTCAGAGTGCTCATAAAGGAAAGAGGAAAAAGGACTGATTTTAGAATGAGCCTCTGTTAAATATATTTTTCTGTAGTAATTGCCAGAGTTTTCACATAGGGTAAAATTAGTTTACTGATAAATGAATGTGATGGTTCTTCTTTGAGTGATTGCTCATATCGATTCCAATTAAGTGTGTGTGCGCCACGTGCACAGTCGTTGGAAAGTTTTTCCCCTAGCAGCACCCCTCGTGTTGGCTGTGGAGCCCCCTGGAGTGGCGCCTTCATGGCGCTCAATATATGACCCTGCTGACCCAGTGCCTCCTCAGTTCCTTCTTACCGCCAGTGACAGTCGTTGGAACTGCAGTGACTTGCTTAGCAAGCTCTCCTCATTTTCCCTAGCTTTCAGTTTAGTTTAAGTGTTTTCGATTGTTACAGCAGATTGCAGTTGGGAGTGGGGGGGTCTTCCCCTTCTCTCTGACCATGTTCCCCATTGGGACTCGGGGTATGCCTAAGTCCCAACAGTTGAAACCCTGCAAGTCCTGCAACAAGACCATGCTAACAGGCAACCCCCATAACGCTTGCTTAAAGTGTCTGGGGGAAGCACACCAAGCAGACAAGTGCAGGATTTGTAAAAGGTTTCACCGCAGAACAAAAAAGGAGCGAGATTTTCGCCTCAAGCAGCCCCTTATGGAGGCGGCACTTAGATCGGCACGGCAAGACCCGGCACCAAGCTCATGGGTGCACAGCGCCCTGGCGGCAGTGGTAGAAGCAGCACTGTGGAAGGACTCTGGGAGAGACCTGCGACACCGCCGCTCACTGGCACCAAAACCAGCAGGATTGACCCGGCGCCGGTCCCATTAGCCTCCTCGTCATCCTCCCCGGATGAGGCAGTTGCAGGCACCTCCATCTCTGGACCGTCCCCCATAGACAGCTGTGCCCACCAGGACCTCCTTCATAGGGTGGCGCGAAATATGGGCCTGCAGGTCGAGGAGGTGGTGGAGTCGGAGGACCCGATGGTTGACATCCTGGCCCCGGAAGGCCCGTCGAGGGTGGCTCTACCCCTCATCAAAACTATACAGGCCAATGCTAAGACCATTTGGCAGACCCCGACCTCCATTCCTCCCACCGCGAAGGGTGTAGAGAGGAAGTATTTTGTCCCATCTAAGGGGTACGAATACCTCTTCACACACCTGCAGCCTTGCTCATTGGTGGTGGCTGCAGTAAATGAAAAGGAGAGGCAGGAACAACAAGCCCCAGCGCCTAAGTCCAAGGATGCCAAGCGCCTAGATTTATTTGGGCGCAAAGTGTATTCCATGGGGGGGGGGTTGCAACTCAGGATTGCCAATCAGCAGGCAATTCTGAGTAGATACAGCTTGAACTCCTGGAACTCGATGCTCAAGTTTAAGGAGCTGGTGCCAACAGAGTCCAGGGAGGAGTTTGGAGCGATAGTGGAGGAGGGCAAGGCGGTGGCACGGACCTCTTTACAGGCCTCACTGGACGCTGCGGACTCAGTGGCATGCACCTTGTCCTTCGGTATTGCCATGAGATGTAGCTCATGGCTGCAGGCCTCTGGACTCCTGGCCAAGGTTCAACAGACCATGTAGGACCTGCCTTTTGATGGGGCAGGTGTTTGCAGAGCAGATTGACTCTAGGCTGCATAGCCTAAAGGACTCCAGGGCTACCATGAAATCCTTGGGTATGTAAACCCTGGGAACCCAACGTAAACATTTCAAGCCTCAGCAGCAGCGCTACTATCCTCCTTGGCTGAGGCAGGACTTTTATAGAAAGGGGGGCAGGAATGGCAGACACAAGGCCTCCCCCCCCCCCCGCCCGGGCATCGTTTGGTTCAAAGCAGGCCTTTTGAAGGTGCACCTGAGGACAGCGCACCAGCCGCAATTCTGGATCCTTCCCCGTCTTTCTTGAATCATCTGTCCCACTTCTACCGTGCTTGGGCCCAAATAACTTTGGACTGCTGGGTTCTCCGTACCGTAGAATTGGGATATTCTTTCCAATTCTGCTCTTACCCTCCCTCCCATCCCGCTTCTCTATCCCTCTTTAGGGACTCTTCTCACAAGCAGCTCCTTATCCAGGAGGTGTGGGCGCTCCTTGCCATGGGAGCAGTGGAGGAGGTTCCTCAGGAACTATGGGGCAAGGGATTCTATTCCCGATACTTCCTAATCCCCACAGCCAAGGGGGGGTCTCAGACCCATTCTAGGTTTGCGAGGACTCAACAAGTTCATGGTAAAGTTGACGTTCCGCATGGTCTTCCTGGGCACAATTATCCCTTCTCTGGATCCAGGAGACTGATATGCCGCCCTCGACATGAAAGACGCGTGCTTCCATATAGCTGCTTCGGCCTGCATACAGATGATTCCTACAATTTACGGTCCTTCCATTCGGCGTCTCAACAGCCCCCAGAATGTTCACCGAGTGCATGTCGGTCGTGGCTGCTTTCCTCTGTCGGAGGCAAGTGCAAGTATACCCCTACCTTAACAACTGGCTGCTCAGGGGCCGCACCAGGGGGCAGGTGGACTCTCAAATCTGATTAGTCAGATCCACATTTGAGAGACTGGTTCTCCTCCTCAACTTGAACAAGTCAACCTTGTCACTGACCCAAAGAATAGAATTCATTGGGGTGGTGTTGGACTTGGTTCAGGCAAGAGCACTTTTGCCAGAGTCCGAATTCCAAGCCATGACGGAGATCATTCAAGGCCTCAGGCAATACCGGACCACTACAGCAAGGGGATGCCTGAGTCTCCTCGGCCACATGGCAGCCTGCACTTACATGACCCAGCATGCTAAACTGAGGCTCAGGCCTCTACAGGCGTGGCTCATTTCGGCCTATCACCTGGGAGGTGACAGCCTGAATTCAGTGGTTACGGTGCCGGGGCAGGTGCCAGGGTCCCTTCAGTGGTGGCTCCACCCTCGGACAGTGTGCGAAGGAGTCCCCTTCAACAGCCCTCAGCCCTCCTTGTCCCTAGTAACGGACGCGTCCGCTCTGGGATGGGGTGTGCATTTGGGAGACCTCCAAACGCAGGGCCTTTGGTCGCAGGACTAGCTCGCCCTCCATATCAACATCAAGGAGCTGAGGGCAGTGCGACTAGCATGCCAGACCTTTCAGGCCTGACTACAAGGTCAGTGCATAGCAGTTCTGACTGACAACACCACTGCCTTGTTTTACATCAACAAGCAGGGTGGAGCCTATTCCTCTCCCCTATGTCGGGAGGCCCTCCGGCTGTGGGAGTTTTTCATAGCCCACTCCATTCACTTGGAAGCATCCTATCTACCAGGAGTTCAGAACATGCTGGCAGACCACCTCAGCAGGTCCTTCTGCAATCACGAGTGGTCCATCTGCCCGGATGTCATACGCTCCATCTTCCAAAGGTGGGGGTGTCATCAGGTTGATCTGTTCGACACCCAGAACAACAGAAAGTGCCCAATGTTCTGCTCCTTCCAGAAACACAGCCCAGGCTCAATCACGGACACAGTCCTGCTACCCTGGGAGGCCGCCTGCTCTACGCCTTTCCCCTGTTCCCTCTCGTGCACGAGGTCCTACTCAAAGGTCCGCAGGGATAGGGCAGAGATAATTCTGGGGGCACCAGTGTGGCCTCGACAACATTGGTACACCACACTCCTGGAACTGTCAGGGGATGCCCCGATTATGCTGCTTCTCCTACCTGACCTGATCATTCAGGTCCACGGTCGTCTTCATCACCCCAACCTGCAGTCCCTCCATCTCATGGCTTGGAAGCTTCATGGATGAACCCCATGGAGTTTCTGTGCTCAGAATAGCTAAGGGAGGTCCTACTTGGCAGCAGGAAGCCCTCACCTAGAGCCACATATCTGGCAAAGTGGAAAAGATTTACTTGTTGGTGTGACTAGCATCGTACATCCCCTCTTCAGGCACCTATACCTCTTATCTTAGAGTACCTTCTGTGCCTGAAACAGCAAGGCTTGGCAGTGTCCTCCATAAAGGTACACCTCGCTGCTGTTTCGGTTTTCCACCCGGGAGCGTCTGGATGCTCCGTCTTCGCCAACCCTATGGTTGGTCGGTTCCTCAAGGGTCTGGAACAGCTACAGCCCCAGATCAGACAGCCTGTCCCCATGTGGGACCTTAACCTGGTCCTCTCCAGGCTAACGGGGCCCCCATTTGAACCGCTGGCGACTTGCTCCCTTCTCTGTCTGTCGTGGAAGGTTGCCTTTCTGGTTGCCATTACATCAGCAAGGAGGGTGTCTGAGTTAAAGGCCCTTACCTCAGACCCACCTTATACAGTTTTCCACAGGGATAAGATGCAACTCAGACCTCACCTGGCCTTTCTTCCTAAGGTTGTGTCACACTTCCACACTAGTCAGAACATTTTCCTGCCTGCTTTTTATCCTAAGTCTCATGCCAGTAGCCATGAGCAGAGACTGCACTCCCTGGATGTTTGGCGAGCACTAGACTTCTACATCGAGCGCAGGAAGTCAAACCAGTTGTTCATAGCGCTGGCGGACCAGATGAAAGGATTCCCGGTCTCATCTCAAAGAATATCTTCCTGGATCACGTCATGCATCTGCATGTGCTACGAGCTGGCCAAATTACCAGCCCCAGCTCTTACTGCACACTCCACGAGGGCTCAGGCTTCATAAGCTGCGTTCCTGGCTCAGGTCCCGATACAAGAAATCTGCGGGGCAGCAACTTGGTCCTCAGTAAATAGATCACCTCACTACACCATCATCCGGCATGCCAGAGATGATGCAGCTTTCAGCAGAGCGGTGCTCCAATCAGTGATTCCATAACTCCGACCCCACTGCCTAGGTAAGGCTTGGGAATCACCTAATTGGAATCGGTATGAGCAATCACTCGAAGAAAAAATGGTTACTCGCCTTCTCGTAACCGTTGTTCTTCGAGATGTTGCTCCTATCCATTCCAAACCCACCCGCCTTCCCCTCTGTCAGAGTAACCAGCAAGAAGGAACTAAGGAGGCGCAGGGTCATATATTGAGCGCCATAAAGGCGCCACTCCAGGGGGCTTCACAGCCAACCCGTCGGGTGCTGCTAGGGGAAAAACTTTCCGACTACTGCCCGCAGTGCGCACCACGTAATTGGAATGGACATGAGCAACACATATCGAAGAATAACCATTACGAGGTGAGTAACTGTTTTTTTGTTTTTTTTAATAAATACACACCCATACTTTTTATGCTCCGTTTTAACTGATATCTCTTGTGTATAAATGTCACAAGTTGACCTAGTCAGATGCCAGTGTCTCCTTTGAAAATGGAACTTAGGTTCCTAAACCACCTAAGGGCACTTGAAAATGTTATCCTGAGCCCATAGGGATAGGGACAAAGACGTCAGAGAAAACTGAGCTGCCTGAGTTCGTTATTTTCTAAGATAGACTTCATGCATAAGTGCCTGTGAAGAACACCCACCCACGTACATGTGTATGTGTATATTTTTAAGGATAGCTGGCAGTTTTAGATCTTGTACATATAAAACATCAGAAGAATCTGAGACAATACCAAGCCTAGTGGAAATTTCAAAGCACTCATGTCTTAGGAAAGTGAGTGTGAATCTTGCCAGCCCTACACTGTTTATGCTGAAGCTCCAGACCTTATTGATGATCCATCCCTGCTCCCCTTCCTGGCTTTATCATTGCTATGCTAACAGGTAAACTGTACGTCAGAATTCTAGCAAATGTTACAATTTCTATAAGGGGAATGGAGCAAGTGATTTTTGTGTGTGTGGCATCCAGCTTGCTAATTGTGGCCAAGATTTTCCACCCTCAGAAAGAAAGCTGTTCGGTGGGGTGGGACAGGACTGTTAAGTTCTTATTCATGCTCTTAACTCTTTAGGCACTATAAAGAGATCCAGGAGCTGCACAGTCGCCAGAAGCAGGAGATTGAATTGCTGTACACCAAACTGGGAAAGGTCCCCCCTGCAGTAATCATCCCCCCAGCTGCTCCTCTCTCAGGGAGGAGGAGGAGACCTACTAAAGGAAAAGGCAGCAAATCCAGCCGCAGCAGCTCCCAGGGTAATAAGAGCCCTCAGCTGCTAGGTAAGGCACCTTCAGCTTTCAGTACCAATGTGACAGGCAGGGTAAATTGTTTATTAGCACCTTTTGATTCTGTCTTAACTCTTTTTTTACAATAAATCATGGGACACCCTCAACCCACAGATTGAGGGGTGGTTGGTTGAGGTGATCTCTTGCCTGTCTCTCAGAGGAATCTAACTCACTGAGAGTCTCATCTGAGTTTGTACATCTCACTGTTTTTGCACAGCATACAAGTCTGCTAGGTTTCTGTCAGTCTGGCCTTGGAGTAAGGCCTTTTTCATATAACCCTTACTAATGGTGTTTTGTAGACTCGCTGGCCACTTTGTTTTTTTAGTAGGGCTGTCTAGCAATTAAAAAAATTAATCTCGATTTAATCGCACTGTTAAACAATAATAGAATACCATTTATTTAAATAGTTTGGGATATTTTCTACATTTTCAAATTGATTTCAATTACGACACAGAATACAAAGTGTACAGTGCTCACTTTATATTTATGATTACAAATATTTGCAGTGTAAAAAAAAAGAAATAGTATTTTTCAGTTCACCTAATACAAATACTCTAGTGCAGTCTCTTTATCATGAAAGTTATACTTACAAGCGTAGAATAGGTACAAAAAAAACCTGCATTCAAAAATAAAACAATATAAAACGTTAGAGCCTACAAGTCCACTCAGTCCTACTTCTTGTTTAGCCAACCACTCAGACAAACAAGTTTGTTTACATTTGTAGGAGATAATGCTGCCTGTTTCTTGTTTACAATGTCACCTTAAAGTGAGAATAGGCATTCGCATGGCACTGATGTAGCCGGCGTTGCATGATATTTGTGCCAGATGCACTAAAGATTCATGTCCCTTCATGCTTCAACCACTGTTCCAGAGGACATGCGTCCATTCTGATGATGGGTTCTGCTCAATAACCATCCCTAGCAGTGAAGACTGACGCATGTTCATTTTCATCATCTGAGTCAGATGCCACCAGCAGAAAGGTTGATTTTCTTTTTTGGTCGTTGGGGTTCTGTAGTTTCCACATCAGAGTGTTGCTCTTTTAAGATTTCTGAAAGCATGCTCTACACCTCGTCCCTCAGATTTTGGATGGCATTTCAGATTCTAAAACCTTGGGTCGAGTGTTGTAGGTATCTTTAGAAATCTCACATTGTACTTTCTTTGTGTTTTGTCAAATCTGCACCTGAGGTCATCATCCGAGACTGCTATAATGTGAAATATATCGCAGAATGCGGGTAAAACAGAGTAGGAGACATTCAATTCTCCCCCCCTCTTTCCTCCCCCCCCCGGAGTTCAGTTGCAAGTTTAATTAATGCATTATTTTTTTTAACGAGCATCAGGATGGAAGCATGTCCTCTGGAATAGTGGCCGAAGCATGAAGGGGCATACGACTGTTTAGCATAACTGGCACGTAAATACCTTGCAATGCTGGCTACAAAAGTGCCATGCGAACGCCTGCTCTCACTTTCAGGTGATGTAAATAAGAAGCCGGCAGCATTATCTCCCGTAAATCTAAACAAACTTGTTTGTCTTAGTGATTGTCTGAACAAGAAGTAGGACTGAGTGGACTTTTAGGCTCTAAAGTTTTACATTGTTTTGTTTTTGAGTGCAGTTATGTAAAAAAAAAAAAAAATCTACATCTATAAGTTGCACTTACACTATAGAGATTGCTATACAGTACGTGTATGAGGTGAATTGAAAAATACTATTTCTTTTGTTTGCCATTTTTACAATGCAAATATTTGTAATAAAAATAATATAAAGTGAGCACTGTACACTTGTATTCTGTGTTGTAATTGAAATCAATATATCTGAAAATGTAGAAAAAAATCCAAAAATATTAAAACTGATTAATCACGATTAATTTTTTTTGAGTTAATCGCATGAGTTAACTGTGATTAATCGACAGCCCTAATTTTTAGATTAGAATTCAAATACATTCTTTCTTGGAAGAGCAGGTTGAAAACCCTAGTTGCACTCTTAATTAATTTTGATAGGTATTCTTTCTGTAGAGACTAGTCATAGTGCTTCTGCTGGCAAGAGCTGGGGATTCCAGCATCAAAGGATGAATTCTAAAGCGTAGGGAAAAAGTCAGACAAACTTATTTTTAGTAGGGCCTCTTGATCCCTCCCGTTTAATTCCTGGTTGTTCTCATCACATTTAAAGATGGACTTTCACAGTGGTGCTAATTTTGCAGTAGAAAACTGTACTTGGTGGTATTTCTGTTCCTTTGACTGCTGTTGCAGATGTCTTTATTTTCTTTAATAGGTGCTTAACATCTCGTTGTCTCAATGAAGTTATAATCTCATTTTTTGACATCAGTCTGCTGTGGAAGTGACTGCAATGTCACAAATTAAGCATCTCATGTAATTACAGGATTAAATGAGGAAAAAGATGGATTGTGAGGGAAGCCATTCTTATTAAAACACAACAGTTTTCCTAACTAGCAACAGTAGTCAGAAAAATAGGTCCATGAAAATCAAAGTTCCTTCCCCAGCACATGCGAAAATCCCTCTAAAACCCTGTGAATGCCATTGAGCACATGGATATGGGAAGGCCAGCGTTGTGAATGGAAATATTTGTTGAAGTGGCTGCTATGCTCTGGGTTCAGAGTCCACAGGACACAGCAGGGCACATATCTTCAAGTGAATTTTCCTTCCACAAACTGCATCAGTGGTCTTTGTGAAATGGGTTGGTGGTCCGCCTAGCAATTTTAGCATTAATTGGCTTGCCTGTTAGTAGTCTCAGTGCAAAAACCAAGGATTGAATGGAAGTTCAGTGTCCATTGTCCATTTTACTGATAGAAGAGGTGCCTCCAGGTCAAGGTGGTAGTGCACTGGCAGGGTATTTTGGGAAAGCTTGCACTGTCTGTATCTCTTTTGTGGATAAGTAGGATTTTCTATCTCCAGTGCTGTCAGCTTCTCACATGACGACAACACCAAACTTTTTTTTAAAAGATCAGATTTATAGATGACACTCCCAAAGACTTGTTTACATATTTCACTATTCTAAGAATGAGATGCAAAAATCTCTGCTGTTATATCTTCTCTAGGGACTGTTACGTGAGCGGTGTATTTTGACCTAAAGGGCTCACAGAACAGAAGACGAATCTCCATACCAATGAATGAGCTAAAACTATTATAAAGCAGTCTTTTGTTTTCAAAACAAGGTTCTCAGCAATAGATAGGCATCTGTCAAAGTAATGAGACCTTTTCTCCCCATGCTCCGTCACCTGCACTGCTTAATTCTGCTCTTACGTGCAATGGAGGAGCTATCTTGACACACACTAAGGCAGAACATGGCTGTAATTAGAGGCCTTTCTAAAAACCAGTTATTCCAAATTCTACTCCTGGCTCCTTTCTCAGCAACAGCAAAGTCCCCTCTGTATCCTTTGGTAAGGCATGATAATCTAGATATAAGAATCCTAGCAAAAGCGTGAAGGCCCTTCCCTTGGATTTTCCTGCTGATCTTACATTCTCAGCATTTCTCCCTTATCACTCCTACAAGTCCCTCCCAGTGATACATTTTAGTTCTAATTTATTGATTGCAGATTTTTCCTGCTAAATCTCCCAAGCATTCATCACCTCTAGACACACTTTCTTCTGTCCAATGGGAACAGTGGAAAAGCCTCTGAGGTGAGGTGGGGAAGCTGAATGTCTATATTGTCCCGTGTCCTGATTCTTATTTCTTTTTATAGGCAACCTGTCTTCTCAGAGTGCCCCCTCAGTCTTGCCCCCCCAGCAGACCCTTCATCCTCCTGGAAATGTCCCAGAGACTGGGCAGAACCATCTGTTACAGCCCCTTAAACCATCTCCTTCTAGTGAGAACCTCTACTCTGCCTTTACCAGTGATGGTGCTATTTCGGTACCAAGCCTTTCTGCACCAGGCCAAGGTAAGAACTTCTATGGAATTAATGCTAAGTCTTATACCAGGGAGTTCTCAGCCTCAAAATACAGTAGATTGACTTCAGGGTATGGCCTGTGCTTAGAGACTGATCAGGGTGTTAGTCTGTCTGTTTGTGAGGTCTAGCACACTATTTGCAGTTAGATTTCTAAGTTTTCAGGTTGGGAAAATCAGAGGTGAGGTAATGAAGGGGTAACATACTGCCCCTTCTGCTCTAATGGCAGCACTGAAAGGTTAGAAAAACCTGAAGAGGGTGAAAAAAATCCTTCAGAAAATGCAGCTAACTCTGCAGTTCTATTGGCTTTAAAAAAAATATCTGGAGATAGGGATGTAAAATATGAACACACAGTGGAAGGGAGTAGTTAATAGCGCTCTTTTTTCCTTATAGCACCCAGATTGGGCATTTATCCTTCTGATAAGGTATTAGAGCTTTAACTAGTCTCTGGAAGGCTCTGCTTGGTATTTGGGGGCCTCCTTTCTTCCACTCATTAAGGATTGTTGGTCTATTTGTGTATTGCTTTACTCATTTCTGTGATTCACAATTGTTCCATTTTTCCATATATGCTATTTTACAAATACCCATTGTAAATGTTCCCATGAGACTAGTTGAATGCAGCAATCTCAACAAGCTGGTGGTGGTTTTGTTTGAATTACAGTGAGTGGAGTAAAATGTAGACATTGATAGGAAATAAGGATCAAAAAGTAAAAGAATGGAAGATGGAAAGCCACTCCTTCAGAAACTTTTCCTTCTGGGGATTCTCTTCCCTTTCTCCACTAACCTGTTTCAGAAATATTGGGACTACTAATCTGTAACTTCCTGTGTCCTGAAGTTGTACAGTGTTTTATGTAATTGAGAGAATGCCTTTGCCAGGAGTTAGACTCACCTGTGGAGTGCAGCCTTATTCCTAATGGATTAGGTATTGGAAGGTTTTAGCGAAAAACAAACTCGACCTATGAGTGGAGGAAGAGTCCTTGTTCCTTGTACTGTGTACATATCCCCTACTCCACCTCTTGAGGCTTGTTCTTGTGTGCCATGTTACTGCATTTCACCCATCCAACCTCAAGTTGCTAACATCTTGTAGTTGTGTTCTGTCTCTTCTCCTCTCCTTTCTCTGTTCTTCCCTCTTTTGTTTTATCACAGGCTGTGCGAAGTTTAACTGTGCATCTGAGCGGGTGACGTTCAAGCCTGGTGGCAGGAGGACCCGATTTCTGAGTACGCCCTGCTTGGCTCTTTGTGTGTAACACCTTTACTCCTTCCTTGTCTTCATTTTTTTTTTTTCTGCTGCTTGGATCTGATGTCTCATGCAGCCCATTCTCTTCTGCCTACTTGTATTCCCTCCACTTCATGGCTCTGCTTAACAGCTCTTAATACACCTTAGAAGTTTGGGTTCTCATGTTAAGTGTCCTGTTTAATACAGCCCTTAACAAGGGCCAAATAACGTAGATAAACTTTTAGGAAAACTTGTCTGTGGGAAATAGTGTTCTTCAAGGAATTAGCAGAGAATGGGGGCAGGGGGTCCCAAGGTATGTGAATATATGGGCCTTTCCTTATGGTTTCACTTATGATTGTTACAGACTGTACTTGTTGACACCAAGGAGACTTCTGGGGAACAATCTGGTTCTCCTCAGTAGCACTGAGAGGGTGGCAGTGAGAGGGCTGCCCATTCCAAATTACAGCAATGGGGGTGTATGGTGTGTACTGTCTTTCCTAAAGGAAAAAGTAGCTGCCTTAATGAAAATGTTAAATAAATTTGTATGGCTTCTTCCTACAACACATCTCCCTGTAGGGTGGGTAAATCTCTGTATGCTGTTCCCAGAAGTGCTCAGTGTAAATGCTGAGGTAATCAGCATTGCCTTTCTCATAATCACTGAGTAACTAGTGACTAAAACTGGCACTGTTTAAAGGTATTAGCCATGTGTGCAAAGGAACACTCAGGCCAAATGATCATGTTCCATATTAGTAGCCAAGGGACCTATGTTCAGAAAGGGCTCTTCGTATTGAGGACTGGAGGCAGATTAAACTTGCCATAGGTAGAGGGTTGTAGTGAGAGAAACTCCTCAGAACACCCCTTTCTTCTCAGCCCACAAAAAACACTCCACATCCTTCTTATTTAAGGCCATTCTAGTTGTCCTAGCAAACGAGTTCAAGTTTAAAAGCGGAGGGGGCGGGGAGATAATAGGATGGGGTTTTTGACCTATGAGCCTCAAACTTCTGATGTGGTTATTTGAAGTGTTTAAATGCATGGACTAAGGCTGCAAAAACTATGCTTTTTTCATGGGAGTGATACAAAATCCCACTATGCTTCCAATGTAGACAGGACCTTTGAATGCTGTGACACTCCTCTCTCTCCCTCCCACCCGCAAATGACTTGGTATGTGAGAGCTGGCAGCCCTATGAAATGGCCTTCATTTGCTACATTTCACACAAATTCCACAGACTTGTAGCATTCGTCCTACAGCACGCAGCAGCTCAGCTGGGCTAGAGATCTTTGTGGATGAACTCCAATGAACAAAGCAACAGTTACAGAGCAAGCCTTCTACAGAGACAGCTGCAATGGAACTGACAATTCTCCTCTATATTGAGAGGAGGGTGAGAAGAGTTCTTAATTGTTGAGGTTTTTCAGCAATACTTTAAACCCTGCCATAAATAAATTCCCAATATTAGGACTAAATGCACCGTTAGTGCATAATTGCTTGTGTAACTTTTCACCTCTCCCTGCTGCTTGGCCTCCAAACAACACAGCTTTAAAAGCTTTGAGCAGGTAGATTAAGGTATTGAAGGGATGTGCAAAGAATGTCCATTTGGATTTCCAAGCTTTATAGTTTCTTTTCCTGGAAGAAGTTAAATTCTTAGAAAATCTGGGAAAGCGTATATTTATTTTCCCTATGCCTTTTTTGGGAGGGTAATATAAAGAACAGTAGGGGTGTCACTCCTTCCCTCTCAGCCTCTGAGATTGGCATTGTGAGCTGGATGTACTTATCGTTACTGCTTTCTTACATGGTAGTGTACTGTTAGCTTGTCACAACCTCAGTCCAGCTGTCAGTCCTCTTGAGGCAAACTATAAAGCCTCTCCTGAGAAGCAGGTACCATGCTGTGGTGGGATGGATTGTTTTCACTCCTGAAATTTGACATTGGTGGATTGGACCTTCTAAAAGGTTTATTGTAGCTGTCCTGTAAAAGTGGGTATGCTTCCGATAGCGCAGCTTGGCTTGAATGCTCAGTTTGTTTACAGGTTGCTTGCTTCCTGGAATCTGATATGCTGTCTCAGCCACTTCTGGAGGGTGGGGGAAAGACACCCAGTTAGAAACAGCAATGAAGAGGAAACACTGCATTGATCAATAACATGCTTTTAACTGTCCAGCTGGAGGAGCTGATTGGTACAGGGCCAGTAGGGTTATCCGTAACTGTTGCACTAACATTTCAGAAAATATGGAAGGGGGATGTAGTGACAGATGGTGAGAGTACATGATCCACGCTTGGATCCTTTGAGTACCCCACAAATTCTCAGACAAATGAAAACATTAGGGACACTTCCCCTTTCCAGATAGAGGTGGGAGATTTTTTTTTTGCTGTTGCTCTTGTTGTAAACAGCCAGTGATCGATGAGTACCAGCCCTAAACACCAGCACATCCCTAACTTCTTAAGATACCACTAGATTTCAGAGAACTATTAAAGAACAAACATATTAGTCTCGTTTTGTGCAAGAGCACAAATGATGAAACACTGTCTTGTGGTCTGGGTATTTCCATAGAAGATCCACTGGGCTCTCAATGTAACTGCAGCCAGTGGCAGTGTCCAGCTGTACCGTCTCCTCTTTCTCAGTGGGCTTTATGTGCTGTTTGCTGATATTAAACACTTCTCACTGTTTCTCTTATTTTAACAAATTACTCTTTCTTTGTGCTTCAGGGAAGATGGTGAAAAAAGTCTGTCCTTGCAACCAGCTCTGTAGTAATTATCTTATTTCTGTTATTTCTGGTCCCTGTTCATGAGTTTCCCTCTGATCAGTGAAGCCTAACCTCCGTGAATCTGTCTCCAGCACAGCATCTGTCTCTGTCTCAATTATCCCCTCTAACATGTGTTCCTTTGTTAACATGTTAATAGGTTCTGGCTGCCTATTCATTTTTGCAGTGGGAAATGAACTGCTGTTCAGTACTGTAGAGGCTTGCTGGCCTTCAGCTTAGCTGTGGAACTCCTTGCTGATTGGTAATGACAGTGAATTGTGAAGTAGGATCAGTTGCACACAGCAGTGCTGATGTGCTAAAATTACCCCTTTGTGCAGCAGGATTTGCTTGTAATGACTGTGCTGAAGGGGTTTGCCTACTCTTGTCTCCTGATTCCATTGCAGAGACTCCTTCAAGATCTTAAAGGGTAAGGACAAGCCATTAAATGGCTTCAACCTGTGCCCCCAAAACAGGAACAGTTTAGATATGCCTAATCTAAGTGTGCTGGTATTATCTAAGGTTGTCTTTGAGGGTGGGTGCTCAAGCTGGTTTGCAAGGGAGGAAATAAAAGGGGGCAGAGAATGAAAGCATGATGGAGTAACAGGCTGAGGGGAGAAGTCTGTTTTCATTTCAAATCCTTCATGTCACCAGACAAGAAACTGGGACGTTTGCTGTGGCTGAGCAGGACTGGAGGGGGTTGTTTCCATTGAATGCCATGAATCTAAGCACTCCCCTTTCAGACTCTTCTGGATGGCTTTAGGTTTGGATTAGAGCAGAATAACCAACTTCTGAAATTTAAAATCCCTGAGAATGTTTAATAAAATGCTGTTGATAAGAAATGAGCCTTGTATTATTATTAGCTCATGTTTTACAGCACAGGCCAATCCCACTCTGTCCCTGCTGTGAGGCTGAGACAAGTGCTCATTAGTTAACAAAATCACTTTCTAGACAACAGAAGCTACTCAAAGCAAGCATTTCAAAATGTTTGTAAACCCCATTGCACATTTATAGGCGAATACACTCTGGTGTCTCTTGACTAAATGTGCCTGTCTCTCCCAACCCCGTGTCTGTGGATTAGGATGGAGATACTGGGGTATGAGCTGTAATTCCTGACCAAAATGTAACTGGGTATACAATATATAAATGTATCGAGCAGCGGGGTGCAGATGACTGGCCATCAGGAAGGGGTTGAGAGGTGCTGGTTCCTGCATGAACTCTTGACTATGGAATGTGATTATCTTGCTGTCTGTTTTGGTACCTCCTCTTAAGTACCTTTTGCTTTGTCACTTTTGCCTGTTTATGTGGGTTCCAACTTCACCCTTTCACTTGCTTTGCTGCCTTGTCAGATAATTTTTCCAGGCCCTTTCACATTACACATGCTTGAGATTCTCATTGTTCCATCACAGTTTCCTTAGCACACTACACGGTATGGTCCTGTTACTCTGTTCCTTTTGAACTCCCACCACATGTTTGTCAGAGAGGCCCTCCGTTCTCTTCCCCCTTCATCTGTACTGCTGCATGGGGCTCCTTGCTCCTAAAGATTACACCCCTATTATTAGGTACTATAGGTGGGGAGAGGGATTCATGTTTTCTAGACAGTGCTGGGAGAGGGGATAGCATTACTCACTCTAGTAGCACGTTGCTCAGTTGCTACAGGTAATGAGTATGTTGCCTTTCTTCTTCAATATCATAACAAGAGCCATTCCAGCTGAGGTTTGGAGAGGTTGATGCTCTTTCCCATGTATGAGGGTCCTGAGGAGAGATGTCTAGAGAAGTGAGTAACAGAGAGCCACTTCATTCGTTTCAGGTAGTGGTTTTGGCTTCTAGCCTTGTTCAGTAGTGAGATGGTGATTTCAGTGCTGAGGTTTTTGATCACTTTTGTCAGACGTATCTGTTCAGCACACCTGGGTTATCCCAGATGCTGTCCCTGTTGTAACCTTAGTAGCAAGCCAGCGATAATTGTTGTGCAAGCCTCTTAATCCTGGTTGAGAGGCAGGTGTCCAAGGTATGCTGATTCAGCACTGGTGAGCATCTTCCCTGTATTTTGAGGAAGAATGGTGGTTCTTTGAGTGCTGGACCCTATGTGCATTCCACTGGGGGTGCACATGCGCACCATGCGCCTGAGACTGGAGAGTTCTTGCAAGTAGTGTCCATTGGTCTGCACCTGTGCCTCAGCTCTCTTCATGATCTGCGCCCAGTGTATGAGACATGGCAGACTGACCGCCTGCCTCTCTGGTTCATTTTTACTGCCATAAGGCCTGAGCTGGAATTCTCCACGGTGTCCAGAGTTTCTCCTTTCTCTTCATCCTGTAAATATATTCAAAGTTACATTATTCTTAGGGTTTTTTTTTAGTGTTTTTGAGAGTTCTAGTTAGCTAATGTTAGCTTCCCCAGGGTGGGGATTCTTCTTGGCATGGGACTGGCTTATGCCCAGACCTCTGGGCTTCAAAAACTGTTTCTTGCCCCTGCTCCTTTTGGTCAGTGATCACCACCACCAGTGCTGCCTCTACTGCCTTGAGGAGGCACTTACCTCCACCAAGTGCAGTATCTGCCACTCCTTCTCCAGCCTAACACAGCAGGGGCAAGAGCTCTGACTTCAAAAACAAATTATGAAGCAGGCAATGAGACTCCAATCAGAACAACACTGGGGAGACCCTCCCGTATGTTGGCCAGAGTTGACAAGGAGCATGTCTCCTAGTTCTTTGTCTGACTCCGGTGCAGAGAAGGGCAGAGGGAAGGACCTTTTGACTGGGCCTCCTCATGAGAATAAGGGGCACTCTCTCAAATACTCTTAGACCCTGGAAGAGGAGAGATCCCTCCATGACCCCCATCCAAGTCAGGTGAGCCTTCATGCCCAAGCCATAAGAGGTTAGGCCAGGGGTAGGCAACCTATGGCACACGTGCCAAAGGCAGCACGCGAGCTGATTTTCAGTGGCACTCACACTGCCTGGGTCCTGGCCACCGGTCCGGGGGGCTCTGCATTTTAATTTTAAATGAAGCTTCTTAAACATTTTAAAAATCTTATTTACTTTACATACAACAATAGTTTAGTTATATAATATATAGACTTATGGAAAGAGACCTTCTAAAAATGTTAAAATGTATTACTGGCATGTGAAACCTTAAATCAGAGTGAATAAATGAAGACTCGGCACACCACTTCTGAAAGGTTGCCGATCCCTGGGTTAGGCCCTCGTAAGCCACATATGCATAGTCAAAAGACTCGTGAGCAAGACTCCTTCAGTATCAACCTCTGCTCCAACCTTAACACTGACTGCAGTACCATCCAGACCGAAGCACCAAAACCCAAAGGATTGGGAACTGTTGGTCAGGTCAGAGACTCATTCACTAACAGTACTGGCACAGCCCCATAAGGAACTGCTATCAACTACCACTTCAGTGGGATGGAATAACAGATTACAATTTCTGAAAGTATCATTGATTTATACCACTGCTGATGATAGCTTCATTCTCCTGGATCCACAGTCTCCCTTGTTATCAGGACTGATTCTTACTAGAGAGAAACTAGTGCCTGTGGGAATCTAGGACTCTGGGAGAAGGCTGTCCTGTCCTGTCTGCTAGCCATGGATTTCTCTCTGTGGATCTGTTGGCACTGCTGATGGACCTATATCTGACCTTTTCATCTTGAGAAGGGTCAGATATACTGGTGGAAGCAGCTTCTGCTCCACCCAGGGAAATTCAGCCCAGACAGGGGATTGAGAATTTCTTGGAATCAGCCTCGACTATACAGGTAGGATCTTCCTCCTCAGACCAGTGGTACTCAGTGCCTTGGAGGTCACCACAACCTGGCTTCAACCCCTCACTATCAGTTCCAATGGGGACTCATACCACCCTTCTCCTCCAAGGGGCCAGTCTGAACCCTTGAGTCCATGGAAAAAGGGGAAGATAATCTGGTTCTAACATGGGTATCATCATCCTCACCTGATGAAGTGGTCGCTCCAGCCTCAGTCTCCCCTGGATGATCATAGACCGTCCCAGGAGCTTATATGGAGAATGGTGGAAGAGCTTCAGATCTCTTTAGAGGAAGTCCAGGACACTGATCATAAGCTCCTGGATATCCTCCAAACTGCAGGCTCCAGTTGGGTTGCTCTCCTGGTCAATGGAGCCATTCTGGAACCAGCTAAAGCTGTGCCCCTACCCACAAGAGGGCAGAGACTTTGCCGCGACTAGGGGAACAGAGTTCTTGTTTACCCACCCTGCTCTGAACTCCTTGGTAGTCCAGGCAGCCACTGAAAGATCCAGACAACAGCACCAAGGACCACTCTTGCAGGTAAGAAGGCAAATGTCTCAACCTTATGGGGAGAAAGATCTTTACATCTACCAGTCTACAGTTTAGGATCAAATTATCAGACTCTTCTTGCCAAATAATATTCCTTGAACTGCTCATAAGTTTCTAGACTTTAAGGATAAACTGCCTCAGGAAGGCAGGGCTCATTTCAAGCACTTATTGACGGCAGAGTGGTGGCCAGGATCTTTTTGTGGGATGAAATTGATGTGGCTGATACGGTAGAGATCGCTGGCAGCTGCCATTGTGATGCAGCAGGAATTATGGTTACACTCTTTGGGGCTCAAGATGGAGGTTCAGAGCACAGTTGAAGACCTCATTTGGTGAAACTAATCTCTTTAATGAAAAGACCGGATGAGTCTCTGCACTTATTGAAAGACTTTGGGGCAACTCTTCATTCCCTGGGTATTTATACACCTGCTCCAAAGAGAAAATATCAAACAGACTTAAAAATCAAGGTCCTTACCCCAGCGTTTTTATCAACGCTCCTACGAGCCATCTTGCAAACAAAGAATGCAGAGACCAAAATACCTGGTGCCTTCCATTCCAGTCATGACTACCAACATTTCTGACATGATTCTAGAGAGCTCTGAACCAATATTGATGCCACCAGATTCTGAGATTCATTTCAGGGGGGTGGCTAGTGAAATTTTCCCCAAACTGGGAAATAAGACAAACCTGTACTGGATATCATCCCATTCCAGCTATACCATTGAGTTTCTTTGCCCACCTCCCCCAAAACTCCCTTCCCTGTGCTTTTTCAAGGACCACTCTCATAGGGAATTCTGTCAGAAAATACAGGGTTTTTTCCCCAATGAGGAGAAATATAGCATCCCACCTCAACATCAAGGAAATGGGTTCTGTTCAAAGTATTTACTAGTCCCCAAGAAGAAAGGAGGCTGGAGATCCATTCTCGACCTAAAATTCCGCATGGTTACATTAACACTGATAATACCATCCCTCAGCATGATTCTCAGCTCTTGATATATGCAGTATTATTTTAGCTGTGCTGGTCCCAGGATATTAGAATGACAAGGTTGGTGAGATAGTATGTCTTATTGGACCAACTTTGGTTGGTGAGAGAGACAAGCTTTTGAGCTTACATAGCTCTATGTAAGCTTGAAACCTTGTCTCTCTCACCAACTGAAGTTGGTCCAGTAAAGGATATTACCTCACCCACCTTAGCCCTTGAAATGAAAGACACTACTTTCATGTGGCTATTCACCCCTCTCACAGATGATTCCTTAGGTTTGTGGTGGATCCCCACCACTGTCAATACAGGGTGCTCCAATTTGGGCTCACAATTGCTCCCAGAGTCTTCACAAAAGTTTTCTCAATAATAGCAGCTCAGTGTAGACAAGATGGCGCCGCCATCCTCATGTATTTGGATAACTGGTTTCTAACCAGTAGGTCTTGCCTGGAAGTGTTAACATAAACTTCATTGCTGCTCCAGCTTCTAGCATCCCTGGGAATCTGTGTAAACATGAAAAAGTCTACCTTGTCTCCGACACAGACCATAGAATTTAGAGGAGCAACACTGGATTTAATCAAGGAAAGGGCCTACTTCACCACTGACAGATTTTGCGCCATGGGTGCTCTCATAGACCTGGTTACATGCAAATCTCGAACATCAGTTCAGATGTGCCTTACTCTCCTGGGCTGTATGGAGTTATATACTTGCATAATGTTGTTCACCTGACTCCACCTTTGTTGCCTGAAAGCTTTGCTCCAAACAGTATATACACCGAGCAAGTATAGCATGAATCCCACAGTGACAGTTTCTTCTGAGGTGAGCCCCGTTCTGGCATGGTGGAGGGACTCTGGATGTGTGTGTGGGAGTTCCCTTTTAAT
This sequence comes from Platysternon megacephalum, assembly GCA_003942145.1. Taxonomy (NCBI): domain Eukaryota; kingdom Metazoa; phylum Chordata; order Testudines; family Platysternidae; genus Platysternon; species Platysternon megacephalum. Next base: position 1,344,058 of record QXTE01000193.1, on the reverse strand, counting down.
CACCTACACCCAACCATAAATAGATGCCTCCCTGATAGGTTGGGGAGCCCAAGTGGGTGATCACACGTTACAAGGCACTTGAATGTTTCAAGAAGCTAGAATGCACATCAGTCTTTTGGAACTGAGATCGGTATGGGAGGCTTGCTAAAAGCATTTCTACTATTCATACAATCCCAGTACGTCCTCATAAGGTCGGACAACATAACTACCATTTTTTATATGAACAAATGGGGAGGGTATGTTCTTTGCCCCTGTATATACAAGCGGTCAACTTATGGAACTGGTGTATACAGAACCACATCACCCTATTGGCAATGTACCTCCTGGGCATCCAGAATTCACTGGCAGACTGTGTCAGCAGGCATTTCACCACTGATCACAAGGGGGAGTTACATGATTCAGTAGTAAACAGTATCTTCACTCAGTGGGGAGCCCCCACTTGGAACCTGACCCTGTGGGCTCCCCAACCTGTCAGGAAGTGCAAAATGTACTGCTTCAGAGGAACCCAAGGTCAGTACTCCAGAAGTGATGCACTCCTCCTCCTGTCGACAGATCACTTCAGCTATGCCTTCCCTTCCATCCCACTACTGCCTTGAGTTCTATTGGAAATTTGACTAGATGGGGCACAAGTCATCCTCCATCACCCAAGATGGCCTGAACAATTTGGGTTTCCAAGCCTCCTTCAAATGTCATCCTCTCCACTTAACAGCATTTGGACTTTTCTGGATCTCTTGACCCAGAAAAGTGGTAGGGTAAGGCATCCCACCCCAGATGCTCTTCATCTCATGGCTTGGTATTTGGATTGGTGTCGCGCCTAGAACATTCCTTCTCTGACGTGGTGAAAATCATTCTTAATAGCAGAAAAAAACACCAGAAAATGTTACCTAGCCAAGTGGAAATGTTTCTCTGTCTGGGCCCAGCAAAACCTTACATCTCCACCAGACCGTGGATATTCCCGCTGTTTTGGACTATCATTTTACCCTCAAGATGGTAAGATTTTACCCTTAGTTTGCTATGGGTTTATCTAGCAGCAGTTAGTGTGTGGGTTCACCAGCAAACGATGACTTTTTATCCAGCCAATAACAACCCGGTTCTTCAGCATTATGTGGACTCCTTTATTCTTAGTCAACACGTGAATAGAATAGTTTCTCCATGTATGTTCTAGCTGTTCTCCGTTCACCAACATCAAACTGAATGTGCTGTTTTCACATGGAATGCTTGCTGCTCTGAATGGAAAATCTGATTATGATGGCAAAGATTTCCTGGAACACACCAAAGAACGTTGGGTTTTTTGGGTCTGTGAGAGGAGTTGGTTTGTTTTTTTGTTTTTGAAGTGCAGGCTGCCCTGCATACTGCAGTCGCTGCCTGATGGATATAGTAGGGATCTGTGTGCACTATCCCATTGGACACGAGTCCTGTAGTTATTGAGTGCAATAGTGCCTGCAGTTTCTGCCTTTCAGCCTGATGTTCTCTTCACATAATCTGGGTTCCTGGTGCATTCTGCATCCTGCAGAGTGGAGTTCACTGGGTTACAGAGCAGCTAGCTGTGCTGACTGTACTGCTTCTTACTCTTTCTGTATCACGTGGGCAGAGTTGGAAATAAACTGTGCTCAAACAGTAGCTGTTACTTACTCGTTTTAAAAAAAATATGGTGCCAGGGGAAGTGAGCAGCTATTCATCACGAGTACTGCCACTTAATATGAAACCCAATCTTCCCTCCTCCCTCACTGCCAAAAGAGGAGCCTGACGTGGGCAGCAGCCACTCAATTCCTACACAACTGCTACTTGCAGCACTTCTTGGAAAATAAACACATCTACAAAATACCTTTAATCTGAGAAAATAGCTAAATGAGCCCTTGTAAATTCCCCCTTCAACATGTCCTAGAATCAAAATGTAGAATTCATGTGCATGGCTTTTAAACTCTTGCTCTGTACTATTCCACTATTGTCATGGTTCGTAAACTTCCTAGAAAACTAGTTGTAACCTGGCTTTTGATTCTGCTGTTGTTGTCTTTGCAATTTTAGGGACCAGCAGCACCAACACAGTTGGGGGTACAGTGAACAGCCAGGCACCCCAATCTCAGCCTCCTGCCATAACTTCCAGCCGGAAAGGGACTTTCACAGATGACCTGCACAAGTTGGTAGACAACTGGGCCCGTGATGCTATGAACCTCTCAGGAAAGAGAGGTGGCAAGGGGCATAGCAACTATGAGGTAAGATATTTCCCGCTTGAACATGCATGGATGGAGAGCTGTCGCTGCTAACATAATTTGTGGTCTGAGTATTGAAACACATGTAAAGAAGAGTTTTCATGTAGCCAGGCCAAAATAGTGCTCTAGGAGGGAATGAGCCATAGCTTACATGTGGAGGGCTCCTGCCACCTGTTCTTCAGGCACTAGAGTGGGGAGAGTCATGATGTCTTTTGAGAAGCACCCATTTAACTCAGTTACATGGAAGGGGCTGTGGATGGAGGGGAACTGCTTCAGCCACACTTAAATAACTTCTTTTGGGGGCTGGGTTTTCTTTCAGGGCCCTGGAATGGCAAGAAAGTTCTCAGCACCAAGCCAGCTATGTATTTCTATGTCATCCTCCCTGGGTGCTACGCCTATCTCTGCAGCATCAGCTACCTCTCTAGGTCACTTCACAAAGGCTATGTGCCCTCCACAGCAGTACGGTTACCCAGCTGCGCCCTTTGCAGCTCCCTGGAGTGGGACAGGTAGTCCAGCACAACAACCCCTTGGTCAATTCCAGCCTGTAGGAGCTGCCTCTTTGCAAAGCTTCAACATCAGCAACTTGCAGAAATCCATCAGCAACCCCCCAGGCTCCAACCTGCGGACCACTTAGCCAGACCCAGAGACTCTGCTGGGTAGAACTTGGGACAGGAGATGGGGAGGGAGTTAGGGCTACTAGTGCTGCACTGAACTGGCTATTTCTGCCAGAATGGGAATGAGCTTCCCTTTTCCAACCATTGCTGTCAGCTCTCGGTAAGGAGAGTTTCCCCATTTCTGAAGGGGGAGGAGGGTGATGAGCATGAACACTCCTGCTCTTGTATAAGATGAGCAATGAAGATAGAAGTCACTGGATCAATGCGATCTCACTGTAAAAGTACTTCGGTTTGAGTCTGAATCCACATGTGCTGAGATGGAGAGTTTAGTCTTAGCATGAGGTTTTAACACACTTCTCATCTTCCCTGAAGAATCAAGGCCAGGAGAGAAGCTGTCCAAATCTCCCTCCTCTCCCCAAACAATCATCCTTACCTCCTGAGTGGTAAGGCACACAAATGGACTTGCAGTGCAGCCCATGCTTGAGAGATAGGTCATTACTGCTTTAAGTAAAAGATATTAACAGCTTTGACTGCAGCATTAGAGCAATTTAAATTGTTTAAAAATAAATTTTAAAAAGTTCCCTGCGGACATGTACTTACCATCAGTTTTGATGTGGAAACACTGTGATAAATAAATGTTGTTGGACAACAGTAGTTTAAAAATGAGTGGAAAATAGAGGGTTAAAAAAAGTTTAAAAGAAAAAATGGAAAAAAAGCTAGCTATATCCTATACTTATTGGAGACACTTTAACTTTTTCCTTTGTATTTTCATTGTATTAGATAAATGTGAATGTAAAATTGTATAAATTAATGTACTTGAATACTTGTCTGTTCTCCCAGTATGCTTGCTGGATATTTTAGTGCCTTGGACTTTTATTGCTTCTGCAGTTAGCATCGCTTTCTCAGCAGGTCCCAGCTGGTCAGAGAGCAAGTTAAGGGAAGAATGGACTATTTTGTACCTAGTGACTGAGATACCAAAGGGTTAACTATATATATATATATATAGACTATATATATATATAGTCATACTGTAACTTCAGTAGGGTAGGTGTTGGAAGGAGGGAGAGCCATTGAGGCTGTAGGTTGGAACAGAGCTTTGGGTGGTGGGGAAACCTGTCCATGTTGACAGAGTAAGAAGTTGATGGCACAGTGCTAGTGTAACAAGGGGTGATAGGCAGAAGTGATGGAGGGGGAAGAGGAAGCTGAAGTGAAACTCACAAATACTGCCTAGAGCCTTCAGAGGGCTGGATCAGAACAGAGGATGGGAAGAAAGTGCATATTTTGGAGAAGTTCAACTTTAAAGGTGTTTTGACTATTAAGCTGTGATATGGAAAGTGGCTAGGTGAGGGTGTGTATGGAGGTGGAGCCATTACCCTTAGGGGGATGGAGTTATCTGCTGGGATTGCTTTTCTTACCCTATTTTTTTTTTTTTATCCATTCGTGCTAGGAGTAGACTTTCCTGGTGCGATGTCCATTGCCGGCAATGGATGCACTCGAAACAGCCGGCATCAAGGAATTCCCTGTTTTAAGCATGCAGCGGACTTATGATTTTGTTCACTCTAAAGAATTCAAACTGGTACCAGGACCATAACTAACTGTGCCATCTTTTAGTAGCTGTATTGTACCTTCTACTTCTCAACTCATTTTCCCTTTTTCATACTGAAAAATACTGGTTCCCTGTTCAATGTAATAATACTGCAACCAACCAGTATTACTCTGTAGTGCTGCAACAAGCTGTGAAGGGTCAAAGTACTGCTTCCTGGTACTTGGGAGTAGCTCAGTGGTGTCCTGGAAGTCTCTGCACCAAGGACATCTTACTCACACGAATTTTCTGTGAGCTCTGCTCCCTTGTGGGGCATCTTACTAGGGAATTTATACTTTCTGTGGATGTTTTGCTCTTGTCTCTAAAAACAAATGCACAGGATCTGTTTCTTTCTCTTCACCTGGTTTTGATGTTTACAGCAGCTTTGTCAGCCAGGATACCACTGGCATATATAGGTTGGAAATGAAGAGTCTGTGAGTGGAGGCTAGTGGCAAGGTGGTTGGGTTCTAACAGTTTCTCAGTAGATTTTTTTTATTTTTTTTTAATTCTTGGTAAATAACACAGGTGCTGTAGAACCACAGAATGAGATAAAAGGTCTCACTGTTGTGTGTGTGTGGTTGGAAGAGGAAGAGAAAATGTCTGCTGGTAAAATTAATCAGAAAGCCTCTGCTTTCTGGTTAAAATGACTGGAGAGGAGGCTCCTGAATACACCAAGTATGGGTAGGGAAAACAATGCTCTGTGTAATGGAGTAATTATACGGCTGAAGCAGTAACAGGAGTTGGGCAACACTTCGTGGCAGAAGAACTGATCAGCTGAATGCAGCACATGGTTATTTAATTATTTTGATTTAATACGTTTGAGGTCGGTTTTTCACTTAACGTTATGCAAGAACTGGTTTTATTTACCATTGATTTCCCTCCTGTGGATGAAATAACTGAAGTCTAGAGGAATAAACTAATGCTACTGAACTGTTAAATTATTTTGTGTTAATATTACACTTTGAGTACCTTTTTTCCACATAAAATCTGTTCCTGAATTACAAATGTTTTCTTTACATTATTTAACGATGTACACTGTAAAAAACAAAAATACACACAAATAAAATGAATTCAAACTTTGGGCTTCCGTGGCCGTAGTTAATTGTATGTTTTGCACTAAATCCAGGCATTGCGCTTCTTGTACGATTGCGCTTTGTGCTGCAGTTTGTTACCTTTGTAGAATATTTAATGAAATCATTCAAATAAACCAAACCTGCTTTTGTTGAACTGTGGGTTTTCATTTTCAGCTGGTTCCCACTTCTCCTGGAGTATTTAACTGCAGGTGGGCTCCTGTTACCTCGCCACAGGAAAATACTAAACCCACTCTGAGACCCTAAACCTCTCAAAAGCAGTGATCAGTAACAATACTATCTGCCCTTTAACAGACCAAAGACTCTCCAAGTAGTATGGAACAATAAGGGACAATAAGTAGATACAGAAAATAATTTCCACAAAATCTGAGTCAACTTTGAGGGAGGCAAAGGCTAATTCATTTTTTTGACATGCAGCAATGAGAATCTCTCTCCTGGTGTGGTTTTCTTAGGTTATACTCATAACCTTTTTGAGAACTGGCAAGTTTCCCAGTTTACTGTAAATTGGATACTAGCTAATTTCTAAAGGTTTTATGCTGCCTCTTGGCATTTCTATACCAAAGAGGAGTCTGTATCTGCTGAAAAGGTTTATTTCCCACATGCTCAGGGTCTAACTGATCCACCAAATTTGGGGTGATGAAGGAATTTTCTCCTGGGTCAGACTGGCAGAGACCCTGAGGGGCTTTTTGCCTTCCTCTGCAGCATGGGTCACTTGCAGGTTTAAACTAGTGCAAATGGTGGATTCTCTGTAACTTGAAGTCTTTTAAACCAGGATTTGTGGACTTCAGTAACTTGGTTAGAGGTCTGTTATAGGAGTGGGTGGGTGAGGTTCTGTGGCTTGCAATGGGCAGGAGGTCAGACTAAATGATCATGATGGTCCCTTTTGACCTTAAAGTCTATGAATCTGAAAAATCTCCTTTCTGCAGTTAGTTTTGCTCTTCTTTCTCTGCTGCTGTGCCCCATCCCCATCCTTCTCCCTAGAAGCAGAATGTGTTTTCAGCAATGGGGAGAGAGGAAACTTACTGGAACGGAACCCAGAATGATTCTATACCAAAGACTTCTGGCTACTGCCAAAAGGCAGATGCTTTTTTTTTGGTTCAGGGTCATAGAATCATAGAACTTAAGATCAGAAGGGACCATTATGATCATCTAGTCTGACCTCCTGCCTGATGCAGGCCAGAAGAGTTGACCCACCCACTCCTGAAGTAACTCTCACCCTTGACTCAGCGGTTGAAGTCCCCAAATCTTGATTTAACGACTTCAAGCAGCAGATAATCCTCTACCAAGCGACCCCTGCCCCATGCTGCGGAGGAAGGCGAAAAACCTCCAGGGTCCTCTTCAAGGAGCCATTGTGGGAGCTAGGAGGGGGTACTGGAGTTAAGGAGCTAAACTGACAATACGCTGACTCATTCTGTGTCTCACTGCAGTCCTCCTTGAGGCCCTGAGTTAGGTGGGCATTTCAGTGATTTAACCCAGAAGAGGCACTGTTAATCAAGATTTGTCTTGTGGAGAGGCTTTGGCTGCAGAAAGCTTTTTTGGCTTTCTAAAACTTAATTTGTAACAATTAGTGAATTTCCTTTAAAAACTACTTCTGTTTTGATTCATACCATCTCAAGCTGTGGTCGTGTAAGAACTCAAATCAAGCAAGTGCAAGTCTTGTGACTACGTACTGAAAGTCCTGTAAGGAAGAGCAAGGTGTACAGGTGATACAGTGAGATGGGACACTTCCCTCTATATCTGCATCACAACAATGCCCCTGTATCGTGGCCAGGGTCAGACCACAGTTGCAGGAGCCTGGTCCTTAAACTCAGGTTCTGAACATTATGTCAAGTATCAGAGGGGTAGCCGTGTTAGTCTGGATCTGTAAAAGCAGCAAAGAATCCTGTGGCACCTTATAGACTAACAGACGTTTTGCAGCATGAGCTTTCGTGGGTGAATACCCACTTCTTCTGAACATTGTTGAACTCCTATGACCACAATATTCCTTGGCTAATCTTGCACTGCCCACATGTGCCCTCTGCACGTTCCCTTTCTAACAAAAGTGCTGTCTTATTTCAACAGTGTGGGTGTGTGAACTCACACTATTGTCAAATACTGAGATTTTTTGTTGTTGACACAGGCATTCTCTTCCCAGAGCTGTGGTGATCCCAGAAAGGCTGTAGTAGTGAACTGCTAAATAAGACTGGTCAACTTCAGCTGTACTCAGGTTTTATGAATTCTCTATAGACATACTGCCAACTACAAAGAGTTCCAGAATTAGCTGAATTTTCTAGGAAGATGTGTTGGATGTGAGAGAGCTTCTGCCAGTAAAGTGTGGGCTACTGAGGACATCTGCCTGTACTCACTCCTACAACTAGTTTCCTGCTGGAAACTTACTGCTTTTGAGAGGTAGGAAGTATGTGTGGGAGAGAACCATGAGGATGGGTAGAGGTTGAAAGGAGAAATGTGTAATGGGAGCAGCTGCGGGGCAGAGGAGCACAAAGCACTCACTAAATTAGTCCAAATTATTCACATATGCATAAATGACATGAGGTAGAAAGATGGTCTGCTCAACCTCCCCTCCTACTGGCTCATTATAGCATTGTTCCTGAACTTGTATTGTTGCTGGACAAGTTACTGTTTCACATGTGGCACTAACGTTACTATGATTGGAACTTTTAAGTTCATCCCATTTAGGCTAATGATATTCCTTTCCCACCCTTCAACTGGAATTGAAGCATCTGATCATTTTTACACCTTGTCACTTTAGGAGAGTAATCTTCCCTTTTAACTAAGCTAGACTGATTTTTGGTTTTAACCTGTACTTCCTCCTTACTCATTAGGTTGCTCTTTCTCATTTACCTCTTATTGGTCAAGTGCTAAGGGCTCAGAATTAACCACAGCTGCACTTCCAGTGAGAATGAAGGTACAAGAGAGGGTGATAACCACCTTGCTCTACAGCTGTTTGTTGTTCCTGCTGCCTACCTCTTAGAGGTATAAACTCATGCCACTGATCGCCAGTATTGCCCTCTGTTGCTCTCTTCACATTACTGCTGTCTAAATACAGTAGTTATTTTAGATTCTCTGATCACTGTAGATTTCAGAATTATAAAATGAGATTTGACATCTTGGTTAGGGATTGAGTTTTCAGTTTCACTTGTAAGGTTATGGTACAGACTTGCTTTCTTCAGGAAGACAGAAGTGAGTTTTAACTCTGAGTTGCATTAAACCATGAGCTGTTATTGTAACAGGAATATGTCCCCTGCCCTGGTGACTGTTGTATCTTCCAAGTAAACATGCTGCTGCCCCCTCGCACAGTTACAAATGAGATTATTCAACTAATGCTCTGATTTTGCATGTTTATTCACATTTTTCCATAAGAAGGGGATAAAGTTTAATATAAAAACACAAGTACCTAAAAAGAACTAGTCAATCTTAGTCCTTTGTAACACATCCAGCCATGTACTAAAGTCTCCATTCAAATAATTCTTTCCAGGATCTGATCTTACTGAATGCTATCCACATTAAAGGAAAATACTCCCTCTATGATGAAATGCAAAGTAGTAGGGCATCCTTCAGTTATCAGCAGGGAGTAGAGTTACATCTCATGTCATTCCAAAGGAGTTAAAATAACATGCCCTGGCACTGGGCAAGCTCCCAAACTGCTTGACTCAGGAAGAAATGATGCATCAAACTTTTTAACCACAAGAGGGGACATCAAGCACATTGAGAGGCTAAAGTAAGTAAAGAGTTATGACAGATCCATGGCTTTCATGTAATGCTGATCATTGACAATCTTCTAATGCACTAGATTTTCCTTTGTGTTTAAACAGGTTACTGAGATGTGCTTCTGAAAATATGGTTGTAGTGCTCAAATAATCACAAGGAAACTAACATAATTCAGGTGCTGTCCTGTCATTTAGGAGGGTTCCAGTTTCCTTTTCTTCATGGCTTGGCTCCTCCTGTATGGGCTGCACTCTGCTGAATAAGACAACAGGTTCTTAGTAGGCAAATTATTCTGCTTTTCTCCGCTTCCAAAACTTACCTATGTTTTTGTTAGTGCTTTTTCTCTTTTACCTAGAAGGGCATGTAGGATGGCCAAGTCCCTTTTCTGGGGAGATCTGTCTCCCATTCTATCCCTGAAGGAGCTTAAGTCTTATGTTCAGGTTCTGGTAAAAACAAAAAATCTCTCCCTCCCTTACCCTTAACAGCCCTCCTAAAAATTATAAGATTGAAAAAGGAAGTGCTAGCTGGGTTTTGAAAGTGTAAAGCAGTCTATGGGGGAGGACAGCCATGTACTTCACAGTTAGAGAATCATACAACTGAGTTCCATGCCAGGACAGTTACCTAGTCATTTTGCTGGAATGTGCTCGAAGTGTTCACAAACTTAATTGTGTTCCCTGCTCAGTTTCACATGCTGCTACTCAGCACGATCACTTCTACTTCCTTCTGTGACTTCCTCCTGCCTACACTTCACTGTAGCCACTTACACTCCTTCTACAGTACGTACCTGGTGCACCTTGGTTGGAAGAGGGGCTGTAAGGCCTGTGCCTAGGGGACACCTGCCATTGTGCAGCGCTCTCATGTGGTTTCTTATGGTTCATTGTTTGAGGGGTCCTGCTGCGAGTCATCATGTGATAGTGTCCAAGAGGCGTTGTAGGAGCCTGGGTTGCTACAGCTCCTTTCTTGTGGTTCTCTGTATCACTGAGAGCAGTGGTCTCTAGGGGAATGTCCCAAAGCTCAGGGTCATCTGGAACAATTCAAAGACATACACAACAAAGAGGGAAGAGAACAGTGTGGCAGCTCAGAGAAGGAAGTGCAGTTCCAGTGCACCCTTTCTTCACTTAATCCCTAGAGGGGTTAAACTATAAAGGAGCTTGCTGTTAGTTTCCTTTTGCCTATTGATCGAACTCAAACTAAAATGAAAAATCACATTTGGCTTAGAGCAGGGGTCTCAAACACGTGGCCCACGGGCCGCATGCGGCCCACGAGCTCCTCCCAGCCCCCCCGCCCTCCCCCAACGTTTACCTGGCCGACCAGCACAGGGGGGAGGGCAGGCAAGCAGGGAGCCTACCCTGCCCCCCGTGCGGGTCGGTCCGGAGCCCGCCCCCCGCACCCCCCCCGCACCCCGAGCCCCTGCCCTGAGCCCCCTGCCCCCCTCACCCCAACCCCCTGCCCTGAGCCCCCCGCCCCCCAACCCCCTGACCTCATCCCCCTCCTGCACCCCAGCCCCTGCCCTGCGCCCCCGCCACACCCCACACCCCTGCTCTGAGCCCCCTGCTGCACCTTGACCCCCTGCCCTGAACCCCCACCGCACCCCAAGCCCCTGCCCTGAGCCCCCTGCCCCCCTCACCCCAACTCCCTGCCCTGAGCCCCCACCGCACCCCACACCCCTCCTGTGCCCCCTGGGGGCAGGGAGGGGGCAGAGTTGGGGTGGAGATTTTGGGGAAGGGGTTGGAATGGGGGCAGGGAAGGGGTGGGAAGAGGCGGGGCCTCATGGAAGGGGTGGAGTGGGGGCGGGGGGGGAGGTGTCAGTAACTGCGGCCCTCGGCCCCATGTACTAGTCCTCATGTGGCCCTCGAGGTCATTGAGTTTGAGACCCCTGGCTTAGAGAAGCAGACACTTCAAGGGTTCTGTCTTGCAGCTACAGGCAGTAAGATGGAAGGAGGTTCAGCTGGGCTTGTTCTGCACTTTATGCTTTCAGGTGTAGGGTTAAAGAATACACATGCAGCCCTAACAGACACTACTTGCTGAAAAGAATCTGATCTCACATGTATATGCACCAAGACTGGAATCTGTGTGAACCCTAATGACTACAAGAAAAGGTTCCTATAGGCAGGTTCCCTCTAGTGACCCTCTAATTGTAGGGGCTGTTTCATCACTAGGAGGGGTTTAAGTTTGTGGCCATGAATCAATTCACACCTCTGCCCATGTCTTTTCCCCCCCTCTAAGGATTGGTGTTGCCACTTCCTATTGCTAAAGTAAAGATGGTGCCTAGGCCACTTTCCCAATTCCTTCATTAAATCCTGCCTCCACCCCTGTGAGCTGACATTTTGCCAGCATTTAGCTACCATTCTTTGCTGACCTGCAAAGAACTCCTCTTCTGCAGTTGGTTCCTGTTGTGCTGCTGCTGGAGTGCTGTGTTTCACCAGTGAGGGATGAGATGCTGCTGGGCACAGGTAACAAAGGGGAGCTATTAGTGCCAGAAATGCATAAGGACACCACCTAATTCCCAGGGAGTGGGGGGTGAGAGGGGAGGGGGAAGAGAGACAGGTAAGATCAGAAAAAGCAGCAGCACCTGATGGCAGATACTAGGTATTCTATAGCCACTCCTTGCTGGAAAGGTAGGTAAGGCAGGAGATGGTATTTGGTAAGGCTTACTAAGGATAAGGGAAACATCCTGAAATTTCTTGCAGCATGAGCAGAGGTTTGGTTCTCTCAGTCTTTCCTGTTGCTGCTCTACAGCAGCACTGCCTAACGTTTCCTAAGAGGACATAGGGGCAAGTTTGGTCATGTCCAGTCTGAGCCCACATCCCTGCCCTATGGGGAACAAGTATTAAACTACAGATTTCCTTTTTTTATAGCTTCCTTCACTCAGACAAGAGGTGGTAAAATTAGGCAGCCGATGAGGGGTTAACCCTGTCAGCCATGCTTGTACCCTGCACATAGCCTAACTCATGGGTGGGGGTGTGTTATGTCTACACAAGCACCTTTGTCAGTCAGGAGATGGAAAAAAACCACACCCCTGCCAGACGTAACTTACACCAACAGAATCGCCAGCGTGGACAGTGCTATGTTGGCCAGAGATGCTCTCCGGCCAACATAGCTACCCTTGCTCGTTGGGGGTGGTTTAATTATGCCCAGGGAATAGCTCTCTCCCATCGGCATCGAGCAGGTACATAGGAGACTTTACAGCGGCGCAGCTGCAGTAATGGCTGTAGTGTAGACATAGTCTAGGTTGTTGGACTTGCAGATTCGCAGTGGTGTCTCTTACCCTGTTTGCTGTCTGGATTGGCTACTGCCAGCTGTTTTTTCTCCATTTGCTCCCGGAACTGCTGCTGGAGCTGCTGCTGTCGTAACTTCCGCTGGTAAGTGGCATCACTCCCACAGACTAAAGTGATGTTATGTCTGTCCCAAGAAATAAACACACAGTTGGATGGCACTCCAGCTACAGTTACACCTTAGGGAGAGGGATGCTTATAGCAATAGCACACCAGGGAAAATACGATAGTAGTTAACACTTCTATCACACCTTCCAACGAAAGGGCCCCCAAGTCCCAACATGCTTTACAAGCATTAACTACAGGAAGTCTCTGGCTAGAACCCAGCTCTCCTGTCTGAATCATTTACACAAACCTATCCCTTACTCCAGTAGTGGAGACTGATTTGAATTAGGTATGAGACAATGTTTATCACACGTTGTAGCAGGCTCTGCACTTTGAGGAGCTCAGTCCAATGCAAATATTGCATGTGTAGGTGATTATTAGACACCTTGTGTGGTTATGTGCAGGCAGAAGTAGAGATCTAACAGCCTTGGACCCTCCGGCTTCTCCTCGTGCCTGCTGCTGAGCTGCTGGACTCATGTACTCTCTGGCTTAGAGAGACCATGCTATGCACCTTGTAATGCAGCACTCCCTTATGACTGAATGCCCCCTAAACGCCTACTGCTAGTCCCTGGAGAAATGTATGGTATAAGAGCGATGGATCAAATATAGAGTTGGTATTGTCTGAATTAAGGAGAGAACCAGCTGCAAGCTCACTGACTCCGGGAGCTCCACTCAACATGACTCATACATGCTCCTGCAGCTACAGGGATATGGAATTTTGGGAGTGATTGGGGGAGTCTGTACATTTTAAGTGCCAAGAGTGATTAGAACGTGCGCTGGGTGCTCATTTATAGTACAATATAAATAAATAAATTAAAAACATATTCTCAGGTTAACACTCACCTGGAGCTGTTTTGCTGCTCTTGCTCAGCTGTGCTTAAGGAAGCCGCCTCCGGTCCAGGTTTGCATGGGGACAGGCTCTCACAGTGCTGGGGTTGCCCTGCACTCTGCTTCTGCAGACAGCTACTGTATCTAGCCTTCTCTATTGCAGGCTCAAAGTCTTGCCTTTTTGCTTTGGCCAAATCCAACTCAGGAGGCAGCTAGTATAAGAATGGTCAATGGATTATGATTCAATTCCCCCTCCCTCATCAACTCAAAAGTTACAGAGACTCAAAGCATCTTATAACAACATTTCATGTTTTGTCTCTCCCTCTCTAGCTGCTCTTAAACTAGTTTGGGCAGGTTTTGTCCTTTCCCATTTGCCAAGCACTGTTTGGGTTCTGTATTAATGTGGGTGTTTGCAGAGCACCATCATTAGCAGTGTCAGCACAGTGTTTGTTAGCTAGCACTGCCTCTATACAAACACACAACAGAATTTTAAAATATAAAAGTAGTAGAATCTGGACAATCCCCATGGTATGGAGGCAGGCAAGGTAGTAAACACCAGCTATTACAATAATGTTAACTTCATAAATGTGCGCAGACATGTATTAGATCTGGCCAGAGAATTGTCTTCACCCTCCAACCCAGGGGTGGAAAAATACACCCCACCCTTTAACTGAGCACACAGTTGGGGAGGGAGGCTAGACAGAGCAACAGAGGGAGACACTGTACCACCCAGCCTGGACTTGTAAGTGCAGAAGTCTAAGAAGATGGCAATGTGCTACTGACACTAGCTTTGAGCAATTACCATACGTATCTCTGAACCACTGTTAACCATGGCAAATAGCCTTCTTTAACTGAAAAGCCACAAAGGGATTTATTCTAATGAAAACTGTTCCAGCAATAACCAGATTTCACATGTGAATCACATTCATTACAGAAAGTGTAACTGATTCAACATACAGCTATCGCTTATGGTGATGGATACCCTAGAAATTCTTACATAATAATAGTAGTGAAGAAATAACAGATGGGTGAGGATACTGAGAAGGCATTAAGGGTTATAGTGGATGTGCCACTAAAAAGGGAAATACCATATTCCATGTAAAAAAGTAAGATATTATTCTTCAGTGTTTAGCCTTGGTTAAGTCAAAAAGCTTATGTCTAGCTTTGGGTACCACCCAAGAGACAAACTAGAGAGTGCCCTGAAGAGAGCAACAGAAACTTTAAAAGGTCTGGAAAATATCAGTCTGAGACAAGATTGAGACCTGGGCACGTTCAGAATCTGGGAAAAAGACGAAAGACGGTAGTTAAAGGGGTGCTCATATAAGGATTCCAAGGGCCTCATCTCATAATGAAGCATGAAGTTTTGTAGAACTCTGGCCTCAAATACTTTGCTTAAGGACTGGAGACTAAATTTGTAGGGCCATGGGCCATTGGCTTCAACCAATCAGTTCCCCCTCCAACTCTTTCATCATGTATTTTTGGTTTTAAACATTAAAATGATGTTACTCTAGCTGTCTCTGGCCTATCAAAACCAGCCAACCTTAAGACAATCAAAAGACAGCCGAGATCCCTCCTGCCCACACACAATTTTGGAGTTTGCAGTTTCCATATTAATTCCACAGGAAGCTGCAATACTGTGTTTCAGCCACCATGTGGTACTGAGTGAGATTATAAATCAGCACCTCCAAGCCCGCCCACCCACCTGATTCCAATATGGCACCCTCCAACAGGTACTGATGGCTGCTCCTCCTGGATCCTTCTCTAAGGTAAGCATGCCCAGGGCTCTACTTCTGTATACAAGACTCTCTGATAAACTGGAACTAAAGTCTGTGACAAGCCCTTCTCATTTCTGCAGTATACTGGAAATTCTATGGTAGCTTCAAGTACATCCAAAACTGGAGGGGTTTTATTATAGTAAATATAAAAATGAATAATATAATCAGTACAGTAGACCAGTGCAGTGTTACATTCAGTTTATTTTTCTTAGCCCCTAAGTTTTCAGTTCTCTGTATGCTGAAGATTTCTGCACTGGTATTTTGCAAGCTGTCGGGGAGAGCTGAAGCTTTCAACAGCTGTGTAAGGGAAAAGCAGTGGCTGCCAGCACTTTGTTTAGACTAGAGTTCCCACTGTCGCCTACAGATGGTGAAGGTGGACTAGGGGCAGTAGCTGTGGGCTACTATATGAAAAATTTCTAGTGTAAAAGAAGCTCTACTGTACATAGCACAGTACAGTGATTTGAGTAACTTGGTTTGATATGGGCCTGGAAATAGTTCATCCCTGTCTACACTAGTATTTAAACTATTATCCGCAAGGGTGTAGCTGGACCCACTACTGGTAATGATACAGAATGGTCTGGTGCTCGGGTACCATTTGATGGGAATGGTATGACAACCTGACTAGAACAGAGTAAACAAGACCCATGGAGAGAGAGAGAAAAAGCAATGGGCTTAAGCATCAGAATGGCATTATTTTGATGAACTACTGGGAAAATCTTTTACAAAGAACAGTTCAGACAAACTAACTAGCAGCCAAGGGAGGCTGTGGAATCATTGTCACTGAACACATTAATGGCTGGACACATTCACACACAGAGCTTGCAAGTATGGTTTAGATATAATGGTTTCCATCCCTGTTGATACAGGGGGATGGAACCAATGACCTACTAAAGGTTCCTGGCAAACTAAATTACTCTGTTTCCTCCTTCTCCAAAGCCCCCCATATCGCACCTGTCGAGGAAGTTTATTCACTGATCGCAGGTAGTCTTTGTCCAGGATGCAGTTCCCAAGAGCATTTCCAAAGCACCTGAGGGACAAGAGAGCCTGCCATGACTGAGAATTTAACATTTTATTCTGTGGAAATGTGCAAGCAGAAGGGCAACGTACTGGTTCTCCACTTACTTGAGTGCCCTCTTCAGTCCATCCGTCACTGCTTCTTTCCTTGCCTTTTCTAGGGACAATGCCTTAGACTTCAGGCCCTCACTCACTCCGTAACCCACATCTTCATGGTACGACCCATCCTGTGGAGTGAGTTAAAAAAAATGCAGTACTGTTGGAACTTTTGCTTTCACACACCTGACTATATATCTCTTATGTGGATTGGTATTTATTCTGTAGTAAGCTCAGCTTTCCAGGGGTCCACAGGACTGTCTGGTTTGGCACAGTAACATGGTGTGTTGCAGTCCAGCTCCACACACACTAGTACTGTCATTCATGGTTCTTAAGTAACTAGCAGTTCACTAACAGATGGAGCAAACAAAAATACATCCATTTACCTTGAGTTGAACTTTCACAAATGCACAAACTCCCACATAGAATTTGCCATTGTTGAGATCAACAAAATCTGGGGAGAGCAGGAAGGAGACGGAGTTACAATGGAGACCCAAACAGTATATCACAGGGTGAAATTTCTGTCTCATGCTCATCTTCCTAGAAAGCTTAAACACTAAGCCCTGGTCTACACACAAAATTTAGATCGACCTACTTACCGTGCCCTGTGCACCATAGTTACACCCCCAGTGTACACATGGCTAGGTCGACAGAAGAATTCTTCTGTCTACTGGTGCCTGAGAGATGGATTACCAATAGCAACAGAAAAACCCCTTCAAATGACATAGGAAGCATCTGTTCAACGGCCCTATAGAGGCATAGTTGCAGTGCCGCACCTTTGCCGCCATAGTGCCCATAGTATAGACATGCCCTAAATGTGAACCACCTAAAAACTTATTTGCAAAAGTACCTGGTGTGAGGTTGGGGGGGAACTTTTAAAACCCTGCTCAGGCAACTAGCTATCAGAAAAATCAATACCACTGGAGAAATACCAAGTTTCTCTATTCTGAGTGGCTGGTCACTCCACAGCGTCTCTCTCTAAGAGATATGGTCTCACCTGCATACTGTTTGATTCACCTTAGATCATTACGATTTAGTTTAGTGTTAGTTAAGTTCATTAGATGCTATAGATTGGTTCACGGCTCTTGATTTGCAAGATGCCTATTTTCATATCTCAATACACTCAACTTTCTAACTATAAGGATAGTTTACCCAAGGTGGTTGTGGAATCCCTGTGACTGGAAGTTTTTAAGAACAGGGTTAGGCAAAAGCCTGTCAGGGATGGTCTAGGTATATTTGATCCTGCCTCAGTGTGAGGAGATGGACTAGAAGACTTGTTGACATTCCTTCCAGCCCTGCATTTTTATGAATATCTCAACATCACCATTCTATCTAGGGCCACACTGTAGTTTCCAATCCTGTAGTGACTCATGCATGGTTTTTCACCCAGTTGGGAAGCTCCCTTGTTCCTGAGACCTTAATATAGTACTAGCAAGGTAGACGGTTCCCCTTTTGAGGCCTTAGCAACCTGCTCCCTTTACCACATGTCAATGAGTAGTGCGTTTCTTGTGGCCATTACATCAGATAGGAGAGATTCAGGCCCCTGTGTACAGTGTACCAGTTACTCTTAGGCCTCATCTGAAGTCCCCTCGAAGTTCCACATAAACCAGTCCATTCATCTCTAGGTTTTCTTTCCTAAACTTCACTCTATCCTGAGTGAGGAGAAGGTTCACACACTCAATGTAAAGAGAGCATTGTCATTTTATCTAGGCAGAACAAGATCATTCAGGAACACACCCAGGGTATTTTTGGCATTTTTCTGACAGGGTTAAGTGGCAATCTATATTCATACAGACATTATCTGAATGCATTTCCGAGTACCTAAGAACCTGTTATGAGTAAGGGTAGGAAAGAGCCACTCAGTCATATTAGGAAGGCTCCGATATCTGAAACATGTAAAGCAGCTACATGGAGCTCAATCCACATATTAGTCACTATTCCCTAGTACAGGCTGGCAGGTCGGATGCCAGTTTTCATAGGACTGTCCTGCAGTGACTATTCATGTAGGCCTCTTAATACCCGCCTCCAGGGAAACAGAAAAATTCTTGTTAGTCACTCTGAGTGGAATCCATGCAGACAATTGACAAACACCACATGGTTCCTTGCGCTACAGTAACAGCGTTTTTTCAAGATGTGTTGTCTATACAGATTACACAACCCACACTGCCTCCCTGCTACTTCATTTGCATACCTATAGGATTCTGTACTGATGAAGAAACAGAAGGGCAGTTGGGCCCACTCCACCCTTTATGTCCTTTGGTGGGAGGCATAAGGGCCCCTAAGATGTAAACATGGCCTCAATGGACACCACTGGCCAAACTAATCCAATCTCATGTACAAGTGTGCCAAGGGTGGAATCTATGTGGACAGCACATCTCGAAAAACCACAGTTACTGTAGGGACGGTTAAGTAACTATTCTTTCCCTTGGGATCTGTTGATACTGAACCATAACAAGTGACACTGTGTATCAAAGTACGGAGTGACACGAAAGGGTCCCACTCTATTTCAATGTCATGAGAAACATCTAGCACCAGCAGGCTGTCAGTCCCTTAAATGTTGAGGATCCACTAGACCAGGGGTCTCAAACTCAAATGACCTCGAGGGCCACATGAGGACTAGTACATTGGGCCGAGGGCCGCATTTACTGACACCTCGCCCCCCCGCCGCCCTCGGCCCCGCCCCCACTCACCCCTTCCATGAGGCCCCGCCCCTGCCCTGCCTCTTCCCACCCCTTCCCTGCCCCCATTCCAACCCCTTCCCCGAAATCCCCACCCCCAACTCTGCCCCCTCCCTGCCCCCAGGGGGCACAGGAGGGGTGTGGGGTGCGGTGGGGGCTCAGAGCAGGGGGTTGGGGTGCGGCAGGGGACTCAGCGCAGGGGGTCGGGGTGCAGGAGGAGTGCGGGGGGTGGGCTCCGGCCCGACCCGCACCGGGGGCAGGGCAGGCTCCCTGCTTGCCTGCCTGCCCTGCCGCTGCGTCGCACCAGGAAGCAGCTGGAACCTGGGGGAGGAGGGGCGCAGGGGGGTGTGTGGCTGTTGCTTCAGGCACCACCCCCAGCAGTTCCCATTGGCCGGGAATGGGGAACTGTGGCCAATGGGAGCTGCTGGGGGCGGTGCCTGAAGCAACAGCCACACACCCCCCCTGCGCCCCTCCTCCCCCAGGTTCCAGCTGCTTCCTGGTGCGACGCGGCGGCAGGGCAGGCAAGCAGGGAGCCTGCCCTGCCCCCGGTGCTGGTCGGCCAGGTAAACGTTGGGGGGGGGGAGGGCGGGGGGGCCGGGAAGAGCTCGCGGGCCGCATGCGATAGCCCTATGGGCCGCATGCGGCCTGCGGGCCGCGTGTTTGAGACCCCTGCACTAGACTGACACTGTTCTAACAATGTGCTTCTCAGCTCTTTGTAACTCTCCGGCTTTCTTATCAGAATTCATTACTGAGGAAGCCAGCACCAACCTTCCAATCACCAGGCTGAAATGCTGGTGCAGTTTAGGAGCTTCTCACTGTAATCCCTGCACCAGACTTAGACTCTCAAAGTGAATGTGCTGATCTTTCAGTACTGCACTCTGTTGTATGAACCTCAAGTGTCTTCTCCAACAGATGAAGTTTGAGGTGGCCCTCCTTCTTCTTTCTAGTGTGAGGGGTGAAAATGATGCAGACCAAGCATCAATATGGATTTTGTCCTTTATTAAGGCACTTAAAAGCACTGTTCATGGTCACCATTGTCACACCGCACAATGCAGAGAGACTACAACTAGTCGTTTTACTGGCAACAGCCACAACATGAATGGTAAATGAAGAGAGACCACTAGGCCTGAACCATGTAACACTTACCAGAACCTAAGAACATAGGGGTCAGGGCCAATGGAGTTTGGTCCCAAACAAAGCTGCAGTAGTGCCTCCTAACAATTAAGAGTGCAAACTTAACTGAAAGCTAAGGCCACCCTAACAAACTCAAAGGAGAATAGACTGAAGAAAGCATTGGGGATACTGCAGTGTTCAGAAAGAACTCAGGGCAGTTAGGATTGGCTCAAATAGGCGCTGTTAGCCAAAACTTTCTGAGTTTGTGCACCTGGCTACAGGTATCCCAAATATGGGGACACATATGAGCAATTACCCGAAGAGTGTCTCAGGACCTGCATGCTGGTCACAAGGAGGTATTTTGCAGGAAGTTCCATAGCTGAAGTGAGGGATGCATAAGTTGAGATGTTTGTTTGCGGGTAGCAGTTGCACGTGGTTATGACAGTTGGCTCAGGGCCTAAGTTCCCTCTAAGCTGCGCAGCCGCACAGCAGCCTATTAAGTGCAGCGCAAGCACTCGGGGCTGCAGCGGGGAGAGATTCCTCTCCCCCCAGCCCAGGTACTGCTGTGGGGAGGGAGAGAGCTGGGGGGAGTCCTCTCTCCCTGCTGTAGCCCCAGGGCAGCCTGCACCCCAAACCCCTCATCCCCAGCCCATATCCCTAGCCAGAGCCCTCCCCATCCCTACCCCAACCCTTTGCCCCAGCCCTGAGCCCCGCATCCTTGGCCCCACCCCAGAGCCCGCACCCCCAGTCCTCATGCCCCCACACTCCAACCCTCTGCACCAGCTCTGAGCCCCCTCCCGCACCCCGAACCCCTCGGTCCAATCCCCACCACATGAATTTTGTTATGTTTGCCAATATGGAGGTGATGTGTCACACATCACCTCCATATTGGTGCACATAAAATTCATTCCGCACATGCATGGGAAAAATTAGAGGGAACACTGCTCAGGGCTGCTAGGGTTAAGCAGGTGGAAGAGTCCAGATGCAATGCTTTGGCCCACTCATCCCCACTTGGCCGAATAAACTCATTTTCAGTAACTCAGAAGTGCCATTTCACAAAGTTGAGCTACTGAACATAACCAGGGTTTTCTTTACACGCAGGACAGATGGTGAAACAGGTGTTTCACCATTACTCCATTTTGCTTTCTCCTAACCGTCAAGGAGCCTGCAAGCTCCAAAATTTCATCTGCGTCTTTTACAGGGACTGTCACTTGAAAGACATGTTTCCTGCTGTTTCAGCTGAACAGGTTCTAGGAAAGATGGTTTCTCAAACAGGGACCACATTCTGCCACTTTACAGACCCTCAGTATGAAGCAACAGGAACACAAATTCTCAGAGCCTGGAAAAAGATACTCACCAACATTCTGCTGAGTGACCGAATGAGCCCAGCCATTGTAGCCAAACATCTCATTGGCCAGACTGATGACCCTGTGACCCTCAATATAACAAACCTGAAAAGAGGAACAGTGATTTTTAAAAAGTCCTTTACGGTCATAGCTGTACCACACTAAGAAACCCTGTTAATTTCAAGAAACATTTGACTGCCTGTGTGCAAACAATGAAAAAAGAGCTGGTCCCTTCCAAGCCCAATCTCCAGAAGAAGATGGCACAACTGAGAGAGGCAGATTTAGTGAACACAAAAGAAAGGGGAAAAAAACCCCAAATAATTTATACATCATATGTAGCATTTATATAGTGATTTACATGTTCAAAATACTGAACAATTAATTAAATACCGCCCAACATCCTATGAAGTAGGTAAATATTATTTTCATTTAAATGATGAAGAAACTGAAGGAGAAAGTTAAGTGACTTGCCAAAGGTGTCAAGAAATCAGTGGCTGAGCTAGGGACAGTTTCTCATAGTGAAGAATTCTCTCTCTCCCACTCCCCACCCACAAAGTTTCTGCATACACACTTGTTTGTACCTTCTGTCCTCCACCAGCCTGCCGGCTGCTGATGTACTCTGGACCCAGCCTCTGACGCAGGGCATTCTGGATGGCCTGGTATTCATCTGCTGTATACTGGTTCTTTAATAGAAGCATAGCAGAGTCAGACAACTTTAGTTTCTTCACTCTATTAGCTCCCCCGCACCTATCTCATCCCATTTTTCTTTATTCCAGTCTTCCAGGAGAAGATGAGTATTCAACTCTCATGCTTCAGAAGTAAAGGATAGTCAAAGGGCTCAGGAAGGAAGTTACTTTGCTCCATGGGGTAGGTGTATTATGCTGGTGATATTGCTTGCTCTTGCAAAGAACTAGATTAGATGGATCAATGATCTTTGTTAAATTCTATACAACTTTTCTCCAGCTCTCCCAAGCAGCAAACATACCAATTACAACGAGATAGAACTCAGCAAAGCACACCAGTCTGAAAGAGTACCCTTGCTCCCATCCCTATGGGATCCTACAGCAGTTGTAACATGTGCGAAGTCCAGTCCAGGCTGCAGGGGCATGAAGCATAGCAGGAATCCCTATCAGCACCACTCATATTAGTCAGAAGATCAACTAGGTGTCACTACTTATTGCACTGGCAGAAATGTTAGTTATAATCTACAGGTCTGTCGCATCTTAGGCACATTTAACATGTGCGATTTCAGCTTTACTCGGTCGGCAAAAACAAGAAAAAAAAAACCAAAAAGAGAAAAATAACTATTTAAATATTGTTTCTGTAGTGCGGGCGATTCTGCCCGCCATTACACTCAATGTAATTTTGACTATACGCGGTTTTCGCTTTACGCGCTGACCGTGGAACGTAACCCCAGCGTAAGATGAGACAGACCTGTATACACACTCTGCAACAGATACAGATAGGCTTAAGTATGTGTTCATGAATGTGGAGTGAGTGTTCCTGTTCTGCACGGATATAGGTGTGTGGGGGGAGAACTGAGTTCAATTCCAGCTCCTGTCTGAACAGTAGTCTTTTTCTACTCAACAGCACCACACTTCCCCCTAACTAAGGAATGGAGCTGGCCTTCTCCAAAGGGAAACTTGCCTAATCCTCAATCTTGCTGCTCTATTCACCTGCAGAACAGAACTTAGAGTGGAATTTTAAGGGATCCTCAGAGCTGTGCCAACTCCCATCCTGCCAGGCAATATAATTCAAGCAAACAGCATGAAACTTAAACAAAAAAATTCTACTGCACAATCATGAGGTTTTAACATTTAGATTTCAATGTATTGTTCCATTTAACTTTTTTTAGGAATAACTGTCCATTTCTTTTTCTGGCAGTTATACAGAAATATACAACATCAGGCAAAAGGAAAAGAGAGCATTGTGTACATATATACAAAGACATCATATTCATCAGCTAACTGAAGAAATAATGGCATGGATAGGAGAATTCACCATGCAAGGCCAAAGGCAAACTCTGTCTATTGGTTTCTTCCAATGGCGGAATGAAAACAGCTACCTTCTCTCCACCAATAGAGGAGAATGCATGTTTTTATAAGTAAGCCTGGGGCATGTCATCCACTATTAAGATAAAACAGTCTGTGATGGGGTGTACCTACCCTGCACTGGTTCAGAAAGGGTTAACCTCACACTGTGGGCTGAGGAAGCCACACCTCCATGCACCTGTTGGGCATGCTTCAGATGAACCAGAGTATAAAAGGGAGTAGCTCAATCTGGGCTGGCCATTGATGAGAGCAGATGTGTGTTGCAGGCTCCTAAAGGGAGACTGCTGGAGCTGGTTTTCGCAGAAGCCAGTCGGACTGAGGCTCCAATGGACCCCCAGCTGACCATTGCCGCTACTGGAGGACAGACGGGGAGGCCATGAGACTACCAGCCTTGGAAGGAAGGGTAGAAATTGACCCAGGGATTGGGACTGAGGTACTGGGTGACCAAGACTGACCGTGGAAGTACTGGTTCCCTAGGGTCCTGGGTTGGGACCAGTGGAGCTGGATGGGCCTGGGTCCCCCTACTCCAGCTGCCCCACTGGTGTGAACTGCACTACTGACCATGGCCATTGGGCCATGCTGCCCTGAGCTACAGGCCTACTAGATAGACTTGGGCCATTAGGCTAAACTGCCCTGAACAATAGGACAGCCTTATGGACTCTGGCCACTGGACCGCATTGTCCTGCACTGAAGGGTGGCTGCATTGACTCTGGCCACTGGGCAGTGCTGCCCTGGGGCTGGGGCAGCTGTGGCAACACAGGAGGCCAGGCCACTTGGGATTTTGAAGTTGTTGCTGGAGAGTCAGCAACAGCAGGCGGCACAACAAGAAGCAACACCAGACCAGCTGCTACAACAGATCACAGCAGCAGCTCCTAATGGTGCAATAGTAGGAGCAGCAGCACCAGATGGCGTAGGAACTGGCCACCCAACACCAAGCGCACCAACGGGACCAGAGGCGAGGAATGTTTTGGCGGGACTGCCAGTTCGTGTGACTAAGATGGGGCCCATTGACAACCCTGAGGCGGTCTTTGTGACATTCAAACAGGTTGCCAGGCCCAGTGGCCACCAGTACAGTGGGCTACCCTCTTGGCACCGTACTTAACTGGCCCAGCCCAGACCGCCTACCGGAACTTACACCCCCATGAGGCATTGGGATACAACAAAGTGAAGGCAGCCATCCTGGACCAGGCTGATGTCAGTCCTGAGATGTACCGCCAATGACTCTGCTGCAAATAGTACCTGCTCAAGGCCAGGCCGCAGCCCAGCAACTCTGGGACTACTGCTGGTGATGGCTGGAATCAAAGAAATGGATCAGAGTCCAAGTGGTGGAGACAGTGGCACTGGAGCAGTTTACCCAGATCCTACCCGCCGGGGGAAGGAATGGGTGCAATGGCACTGCCCGGCAACCCTTGCTGAAGTTGTCTTCTTATTGGAAGACTACATGACCGTTGAGGGTCAGAGCAGCAAGCCCATAGACCAGGGAGACCAGGAAACCGAGGTCATCCAGCCAAGCGGGGACCACACAAGGCCAATGTAGGAGCTGCCTCCGCCAACCCAGGCCACCACAACAACTCCTGACACAAGGTGACTGACTGACCTTCCTGGGTCAGAAGGTACGAAACAACAACCAACCGCTCCTTAAGAGGACGGAGGGAGCCATCCAAAAAGAACTGGAAACTAAGCTATCCCTAAGGGTGGTAGAGGAATCTTAGAGAGAGTGGCGGAATCTGATAGTACTGGTCCCAAAGCCTGTTGGGGCCATCAGATTTTGTATTGATTTCAGGAAAGTTAACGCTATCTCCTGGTTCTACACCTATCCAATGCTTCGGGTAGATGAGCTCCTCGAGCGGCTGGGTAGTGCTTAGTTCACCTCAACATCACATCTAACTAAGGGGTATTGGCAGATACCCCTGACACTGGCCTCCTGTGAGAAGACTGCCTTCCCTACCCCGTTTGGCTTATATCAATTTGTCATGATGCCGTTTGGGCTGCATGGAGCCGCAGC
The DNA here is from genome assembly GCA_003942145.1 of Platysternon megacephalum. NCBI lineage: Eukaryota > Metazoa > Chordata > Testudines > Platysternidae > Platysternon > Platysternon megacephalum. The sequence continues at coordinate 1,318,570 of QXTE01000193.1, read as the reverse complement.
CACCTTTCAGTGACCAATGAACCAAATATTATAGCCGCACAACCAAGATCCGGAAGCAAGTTGGGCTCAGGCTCCAATGGACCCCCAACCGACCACCGCTGCCGATAGAGGAGAGACAATGGAGGCCATAAGACTACCAGACTTGGAAGGAAGGGTAGGAAGCAACCCAGGGATCAGGACTAAGGTACTGGGTGACCAAGATTGATTGATTGTGGAAGCACTGTTTCCTAGTACTGGGTTGGGACCTGGTGGAGCAGGGTGGGCGTGGGTCCCCCTACCCTGGCTGCCCCACCAGTGAGGCAGCTGATGCCCAGAAGGGTGAACCGCGCAGCAGAAGGCCTGCCCTACTGACCTTAGCCATTGGGCCATATTGCTCTGAGCTACAGGGCTGCTAGAAAGACTTGGGCCATGCGATCGAGCAGCCCTGAACAAAAGGTCAGCCTTGTGGACTCTGGCCATTGGGCAACGCTATACTAGGGGCCAGGGCAGCTGTGGCGACATGGGAGGCCAAGCCACTTGGACTGCTAAAATCTCTGCTTTGATCCCTCCCACAACCCATTGCCCCATAATGGGGTGTACCTACCCCACGACACAGTCCAATCCATCAGAGAAAGGAAAACATTCTTCCTGTCCTTTAAAAAATAATTCAAGGCCCTTTCGCCGAGTAATTCAGATAAAAGCTATTAGTGTTGGAGAGACAGCTCTGCCACCNATCTAGTCCAACCCCCTGCTCAAAGCAGGACCAAACCCAATCAAAGCAGGACCAAACCCAAATTCAGATAAAAGCTATTAGTGTTGGAGAGACAGCTCTGCCACTAGCAGGGGAAAATGTAATGAGGATGAAGATTATCATGGTGAGGACGGCAGGTATGATTTTAACATACAACTAGCATCCTGCATTAAAAACAATTAAGTGCTTTGTGAGATTTCCTGAAGTGCAAGAGGAAGGCTTCCAGCTCTGTTCTAGATGGAGAGAGACTGACCTGTCCAAAGCACACAGCAGAGCTACCACTGTTGGAACCAATCTTGCTGGTGTGGCTTCCACTGTTTGTCCCCTGACTTTCAGACATCCCTAAAGACAAAGGAAAGAAAACAAATAATAAACACTGAATCATCACCATAGGCAAAACAAAACCCCCAAAACATCTGAATAGAAAGCAACAGATACAATAGTCTCACTGAAGACTTTTAGGATTGTAGGCTAGAAGAGACTTAGTATGTAGTCCATCCCACTGTAAGCATGCAGCAGAAAATCCCCTCATACAGGATGCATTGGATATTATACCAATATTATACTTTTAATTCTAATGAGCAACCGCAGTTCCAATGGAAATTCATTTTATGATTAATAATTCACTTTTTGCTTCCCAAGAGCAAATCTAACAGATCCCTGCAACATAACCACTTTTCTTAAACATAATCTACAGTGTTATAACTTTGTTAACTTCTGGTAGAGATGGGCCTTTGCTACGTTTTTCCCCATCCATAGCCTCAACCTGTTTTATCTCCCGCATTCATTGTTCCCCTCAGGGCTTTTTCTACGTGGAAGTTAGGGTGTGAATTTAAAACACAATATTTATTCTGAACTAACTCTCCATGTGGACACTGCAATTCCCCACTAAAAACCCCTTTGTCTGGTTTATCTTAGGGCCTGTCTGTACTACAAAATGAAGTCGACTTTATCTTATTCGACCGTGAGCCTCCGAATTAATTAAGTTGATTATGCGTGGCCAAACCATGGTCATTGTCTCAATGGAGTGTGTCCTCACTAGCAGTGCATCGTGGGTAGCTATCCCAAAGTACAACTTGCCGCAGTGTGTTTTGGGAAGTGTTTTGGTCCCATGAGGCATTGCACACATTGTTGCAGGAGAGAATGGGAACATTGCGTCAACATCCCATGATGCACTGTGCTCCCTCCCTCATATCAATGGCAAACAACCCAGTGGTTTTCGTGCCTTAAAACCTCCGCGCTTATGCCATAACCCCAGAAGCATGGAGCCTGCTCAGTTGTGCTCTCTTGCTGTGAGCATCTCAAACACCTTGTGCCTTCTCCTGCAGTATTTCCAGAGCTGAAGTAGGGTCTGCCGCGCGGAACAAAGCGATGTCCTGCAAGCAGCCCTGCTGCAAGCCATTGAAAAAAAATAATTCACAGTTGCTGCTGGCAGTCACAGAGCAAGCAGCTGCACTCTGTTGAGAGCCATTTCTGGTCCCATGAAACAAGCACTAATTGGTGAGACTGCATCATTTTGCAGGTATGGGATGACGAGTAGAGGCTGCAGAACTTTCGAATGTGGAAGGCCACCTTCCAGGCACTTTGTTCAGAGCTTTCCCTTGCCCTGCAGTTCAGCAACACAAAAATGAGAGCTGCTCTGACAGTGGAGAAGCGAGTGGCGATTGCTATTTGGATGCGTGCAACGCCAGACAGTTACTGGTCAGTGAGGAATCAATTTGGAGTAGGTAAATCAACCGTGGGAGCTACTGTGCTCCAAGTGTGCAGGGCCATTAATCAACTTCTGTTAAGAAGGGTAGTGAGTTTGGGAAATGTGTAGGACATAGTGGATGGTTTTGCTGCGATGGGGTTCCCTAATTGTGATGGGGCGAGAGATAGCACGCATATCCCCATCTTGGTACCAGACCACCTTGCCAAAGAGTACATAAACAGAAAGGGATACTTTTCAAAGGTGTTGCAAGCGCTCGTGGATCACAGGGGGTGTTTCACCGACATCAACGTAGGATGGTTGGGAAAGGTTCATGACGAGCGCATCGTTAGGAACTTGGGTCTGTTAAAAAAGCTGCAATCCGGGACTTTCTTTCCAGACCACAAAATGAACATTGAAGACGTTGAGATGCCTATAGTTATCCTGGAGGACCCAGCCTACCCCTTGCTCCCATGGCTCATGAAGCCATAGATCAGCCGTCTGGACAGTAGTAAGGAACGGTTCAACTATAGGCTCAGCAAATGCAGAATAGTGGTTGAATGTGCCTTTGGTTGTTTAAAAGGGCGCTGGAGAAGTTTACTAACAAGGTTGGACCTTAGGGTAGGTCTACACTACGGGATTAGTCCGAATTTACGGAATTCGATTTTATGAAACCGATTGTATAAATTCGATTGTACGCGGCCACAGTAAGCGGATTAATTCGGCGGTGCGCGTCCATGCACAAAGACTAGCGTCGAATTCCAGAGCGTTGCACTGTGGGTAGCTATCCCATAGCTATCCCAGAGTTCCCGCAGTCCCCCCCGCCCATTGGAATTCTGGGTCGAGATCCCAATGCCTGATGGGACAAAAGATATTGTCGCGGGCGGTTCTGGGAACATCCTCCCCCTCCCTACGTGAAAACAACGGAAGACAACCATTTCGCGCCTTTTTTCCTTGTTGAACTGAGCGGACGCCGTACCTCGGCAAGGATGGATCCCGCTCAGCTCAAGTTTGCAGTCATGAACATTGTAAACACCACGCGCATTATAGTGCAGTTTATGCTCAACCAGGACCAGAAAAGCCAGGCGAGGAGGAGGCGGCTACGGCAGCGCGGCGACGAGAGTGATGCGGACATGGACATGGACACAGAATTGTCTCGCGCCACGGGCCCCGGCGCTTTGGAGATCATGTTGGCAATGGGGCAGCTTCTTGCTGTGGAACGCCGATTCTGGGCCCGGGAAACAAGCACTGACTGGTGGGACCGCATAGTGCTGCAGGTGTGGGACGATTCCCAGTGGCTGCGAAACTTTCGCATGCGTAAGGGCACTTTCCTGGAACTTTGTGACTTGCTTTCCCCTGCCCTGACGCGCCAGAACACCAAGATGAGAGCAGCCCTCACAGTTGAGAAGCGAGTGGCGATAGCCCTGTGGAAGCTTGCAACACCGGACAGCTACCGGTCAGTCGGTAATCAGTTCGGAGTGGGAAAATCTACCGTGGGGGCTGCTGTCATGCAAGTAGCCAAAGCAATCGTTGAGCTGCTGCTAAAAAAGGTAGTGACGCTGGGAGATGTGCAGCTCATTGTGGATGGCTTTGCTGCAATGGGATTCCCTAACTGTGGTGGGGCGATAGATGGAACCCATATCCCGATCTTGGCACCGGAGCACCAGGGCAGCCAGTACATAAACCGCAAGGGGTACTTTTCTATGGTGCTGCAAGCAATGGTGGATCACAAGGGACGTTTCACCAACATCAACGTGGGATGGCCGGGAAGGGTTCATGACGCCCGCGTCTTCAGGAACACTAGTCTGTTTAAACGGCTGCAACAAGGGATTTACTTTCCAGACCGGAAAATTACCATTGGGGATGTTGAGATGCCCATCGTTATCCTTGGGGACCCAGCCTACCCCTTAATGCCGTGGCTCATGAAGCCATACACAGGCAGCCTGGACAGTACTCAGGAGCGGTTCAACTACAGGCTGAGCAAGTGCAGGATGGTGGTAGAGTGTGCCTTTGGACGTTTAAAAGGTCGCTGGCGCTCGTTACTGACTCGCTCGGACCTCAGCCAAACCAACATCCCCATTGCTATTGCAGCTTGCTGTGTGCTCCACAATCTCTGTGAGAGCAAGGGGGAGACCTTTATGGCGGGGTGGGAGGCTGAGGCAAACCGCCTGGCCGCTGATTACGCGCAGCCAGACACCAGGGCGATTAGAAGAGCACACCAGGAAGCGGTGCGCATCAGAGAAGCTCTGAAAACAAGTTTCAGTGCTGCCCAGGCTCCTGTGTGAAAGTTATGTTTGTTTGTCCCTGTTGAAAACCCGCCCACTTGATTCACTCATTCCCTGTAAGCAACCCACCCTTCCCCCTTCCCCCTTCGATCCCAGTTTTATTTAAAAAAAAATAAAGTCAGTGTCGTTTTCAAATTACAAATCAAGAACTTTTTATTAACGGGGGGTAATGAACATAGGGAGAGAAATAACCAGGTAGTCCGGGTGGGGTTTGGGAGGAGGGTAGGAGTGAAGGAACAGGGCAGGAACAACATTCAAAATAATGAGAGCCTTTTGCTCGGGCTCTCTAATGGGGTGGACTGGCAGGTTGCACGGAGCTTCCCCCCCCGCGTTCTTACACGTCGGGGTGAGGAGGCTACGGGACTTGGGGAGGGGGGAGGGCGGTTATAGAGGGGCTGCAGCGGCACCCGGTAATCCGGCAGCTGCCGTTCCTGGAGCTCCACCAGACGCCGGAGCATGTCTGTCTGATCACGCAGCAGCCCCAGCGTTGCATCCCGCCACTTCTCCTCTCGGGCGTCCCTCCTCTCCTCGCGTTCGTCCCTTCTCTCCTCACGTTCATCCCTTTTCTCCTCCCGTTGGTCCCTCATGTCCTCCCGCTGGTCCCTCTTCTCCTCACGGTCACTGGCCTCTTGACGGAATTTCAATACAGTCTCCTTCCAATCGTTAAAATTAGCTCTCTCATCCCGGGTCGACTGCATTATTTCCGAGAACATATCGTCTCGGGTGCGCCTCTTTCGCCTCCTTATCTGGGAGAGCCTTCGTGCTGGGGGCGGGAGGATGGAAGAATTTGCAGCTGCAGTAGGAGGGAAAAAAAGGAGAGAAGTATGTAAAAAGATACATTTTATAGAACAATGCTTATACTCTTTCACGGTGAACACTTTTCACATTACATAGCAATGTACAAGGTCGCTTTTTGCATCTTATATTGAGTGCCCGCGGCTTTGGTGTTAGAGATCACAGCAGACGCAGGGCCGGGCAACAGATTTCGGCTTGTATGCAGCCATGGTAAGCCATTGTCCTGCTGCTTCTGCATTAAATCAGCGCCCTCCTTTCCCATAGCAAGCAAAGCCCTTTACGTGCTGCGGTTTCCCTGTTACCGTGCAGCATCAGATAACATAACAACCACCCCCCACCCACCCATTCAATTCTGTGGGATGACCCCCTCCCCCCACCACGTGGCTGGTACCATGGAAGATCCATGCAGATCGCAAACTAGCCCCCCCATCCACTTCTGTGGGATGATCGCGTTACCCCTCCCCCCACCACGTGGCTGGTATCAGGGAAGACCCCTGCTAGCCAAACGCGAAAAACTCAGCGACATTATCCACCCCCTCCCCCCCGCCCGCTTGGCTAACTGCAGGGAAAGATTTCTTTTCAGCTACAGGCAAACAGCCCAGTAGGAACGGGGCCACCTCTGTCCCCCTAATTACATTCCCATATCTCAAACAGGTTACCCTGAACGATATCACTCTCCTGAGGATAACACAGCAAGATAAAGAGCGGATGTTGCTTGAATGCCAGCAAACACCGGGACCATACGCTGCCAAGCTTTGTCAAGCAATGATACCGGATTACTTGCTGCTAGCATGGCGCGGTCAAGTGTCCTACCATGGAGGACGGAATAAGGCTGCCCTGCCCAGAAACCTTCTGGAAAAGCTTTTGGAGTACCTCCAGGAGAGTTTCATGGAGATGTCCCTGGAGGATTTCAACTCCATCCCCAGACACGTTAACAGACTTTTCCAGTAGCTGTACTGGCCGCGAATGCATCCCAAGTCCCCAGGGCAAATTAATCATTAAACAAATACTTGTTTTAAACCATGTTTGATATATTTGAAAAGGTACACTCACCAGAGGTCCCTTCCAGGGGGTCTGCGATGCCGCCTTGGGAGGGTTCGGAGGGCACTTCGGTCAGGGTCAGAAACAGCTCCTGGCTGTCGGGGAGAATGGAGTGCTGTGTGCTCTCCACAAGTTCGTCCTCCTCCTCCTCCTCCTCTTCCCCGTCCGCAGATTCGTCATGCAACGATGACATTAACCCCTCCTCGGAGTCCACGCTCAGGGGTGGGGTAGTGGTGGCGGCCCCTCCGAGAATTGCATGCAGCTCATCGTAAAAGCGGCATGTCTGCGGCTCTGCCCCGGACCGTCCGTTGGCCTCCTTCGTCTTCTGATAGGCCTGTCGGAGCTCCTTCACCTTTATACGGCACTGAATGGAGTCCCGATTGTGGCCTCTCTCCATCATCCCCTTGGAGATCTTGTCAAAGATCTTTGCATTCCGTCTCTTGGAACGCAGTTCTGCGAGCACTGAATCCTCTCCCCATATGGCGATCAGATCCAGTATCTCGCGTGTGGTCCATGCTGGTGCTCGTTTGCGGTTCTCGGACTGCATGGCTACCTGTGCTGTTCAGCTCTGTGTGGTCACCTGTGCTCACCAGGCTGGGCAGACAGGAAATGAAATTCAAAAGTTCGCGGGGCTTTTCCTGTCCAACTGCCCAGAGCATCCGAGTTTAGATTGCTGTCCAGAGCAGTCACAACGGTGCACTGTGGGATACCTCCCGGAGGCCAATACCTTCGAATTCCGTCCACACTAACCCTAATTCGAACCGGCAGTGTCGAATTCAGCGCTACTCCCCTCGTCGGAGAGGAGTACAGAAATCGATTTTAAGAGCACTTTAAATCGAATTAAATGGCCTCGTTGTGTGGACGGGTACAAGGTTAATTCGGTATAACGCTGCTAAATTCGAACTAAAATCGTAGTGTAGACCAGGCCTTAGTGAAGCTAACATCCCCATGGTTATAGCTGCCTGCTGTGTGCTCCATAATATCTGTGAGGGAAAAAAAAGTGGGGAAATTTTCTGCAGGGATGGGCACTTGAGATAGCTCACATGTGTGATAAATGAAGGGGGGGGAGGTAGCTCCCTTTGATGGACACCCAGCCAGCCAGTTGGCTGTAAAATCCCTCTTGGTAGCTGTTCTCTATTTGCTTTACCTGTAAAGGGTTAAAAAGTCCCCCAGGTAAAGAAAAAAAAAAGTGGGCACCTGACCAAAAGAGCCAATGGGAAGGCTAGAATTTTTTGTCTGTTGTTCTCTGGGCTGCAGGGACATGGAGCAGCAATGCTATAAGCAGAAATGCTGTGTATGGTTTGAACCAGGTAGGAAAAAGTATCTGCCATACCTAGAAGAAATCATTTGGATAGGGAATGTTTAGTTAGACGCCATCAGGTTTATTTCTTATTTTGGCTTGTGGATCTCCTCTGTGCTAATCCCTGATTCTTTTGTTTGCTTGTAACCTTTAAGATGAACCCCCAAGAAAGCTAGTTTCGGTGCTTAATTTTTGGATTTGCTCTTTTAAAATCTAGAAAAAGCCTAAATTCCAAATGTATTTTCTTTCTTTTTGTTTTAATAAAATTTACCTTTTTAAAGAAGGATTTGGATTTTTGTGTCCTAAGAGGTTTGTGCATATGCTGTTTGATTAGCTGGTGGCCACAGCTAATTTCCTTTGTTTTCTTTCTCAGCTCTTCCCCGGAGGGGGGTGAAAGGGTTGAGGGTACCCCATAGGGAGGAATTCCCAAGTGCTCCTTCCTAGGTTCAATGGGGGTTTTTTACATTTGGGTGGTGGCAGCGTTTACCAAGCCAAGGTCAGAGAGAAGCTGTAACCTTGGGAGTTTAATACAAGCCTGGAGTGGCAAATTGTCATAAATATGAAGAAAAGGGTAGCATAAAATCCCTCCTTGGCAGCTGTACTGAATCGCTTTACCTGTAAGGGGTTAAGCAGCTCAAATCACCTAGTTGGCACCTGACCAGAAGGACCAATGAGGAGGAACAGGCATGCCAAAGGATTAGCCTGCAAAGCCAAGGAGTCCAACAAGCAGTTTTTTTCTTTTCTAGCTTTGTGGCAACAAAATAGTTAGGCTAAGTAGGGCAGCCTATGCATGAGGTTGAGGTCAGGCACCAAAATCCTAGAGAAACCAGTCTTCCCAAAGCAGCACACCATGGAGAAGACAGACCCAGATCAAGCCTAGACATCCAGCTCCATGACAGAAATGCAGGGAAAAGGTGGGGGACTGGGAACTTCCCAGGAGGGAAGGGTCAGCCCTCCCACAACCGAGATCCAGGTGCCAGGATGGAAGGATGCCCTTAACCCAGACTGAGTTTTGACTGTGGAAGACAGGGATTTCTTCCTACAGATGAAGCGCTTGGAGTTGGAAGCGGAGGAGAGGAGACAGGTGAAGCGCTTGGAGGTGGAAATGCAGGCAAAGCGCTTGGAAGCAGAAGCAGAGAAGAGGAGAGAGGCGAAGTACTTGGAAGTGGAGCCTGAAGCGCTTAGAGCTGGAAAAGGCTAAGCTGGATCAATCAGGTAGCCCTAACAATCCTTCTCCAGGTACCGCTCCCCATTCCAAGAAATTTCCCATATACAAGGTAGGCAATGATACAGAGGCCTTCTTAGAAAATTTCAAAAGGGCCTGCCTTGGATACAATACCCCTATAGACCAGTATATGGTGGAGCTGAGGCTGCAGCTCATCACCCCAGAGTCCCACCAAGAGCCTTCAGGCCCAGATGTCTCACAAATACCCCCAGAGCGAAGGGAAACTGTAGCATGGGTGGGAGGAAGATTACTGCGTGGAGAGACACTGGTGCACAGGTGTCAGCTATCCACCAATCCCTGGTGGACCCCAAATTCATCGACCCAGAGGCCCAAGAGATGGTGCAACCCTTTAAGGCAAACTCTTTTAATTTGCCTACAGCCAAGTTGCCTGTCCAGTACAAGGGCTGGTCAGGGATATGGACTTTTGCAGTCTATGACGATTATCCCATTCCCATGCTGCTGGGAGAAGACTTAGCCAACCATGTGAGGCTAACAAAAAGGGTGGGGATGGTCACCCGCAGCCAGGCTAAACAGGCCTCCACACCTAACTCCATTCCTGAGCCTCCTACAGGAACCCAGCCAGTGGTGGAGGAACGAGACCCCAGACCAGAGTCTATGGCAGCAGTTGTAGATCCAGTTCCTGGGACCCAACCAGAACCAGCCCAAGAATCGAAACTGGTGGAGCAGTTAGCACTAAAGCCTGTGCTTGCAACCCCACCAGAGTCAGGGGAGCCAGCACCAAAGGGCAACACAGAGCCTGCACCTGCAGCTAAACCGGCACAAGAGGCTCAACTGGAGCCTGAAATACCACCTAGTGCACCAGCGGAGCGTGGTTCATGGTCAACGGAAACAACCCACCGCCTGCATCGCTTCCAGTGGGACCAAGCCCAAGTCCACAACCCAGCGAGGAACTAATGTCTCCAGCATCAAGGAAGCAGTTCCAGGCAGAGCAGGAAGCGGATGAGAGACTCAAGGGAGCTTGGACGGCGGCACGGAGCAACCCACCGCTTCTCAGCTCTTCTAGTAGGTCCAGGTTTGTTATAGAAGGAGGACTCTTATACAAGGAGACCCTTTCTGGTGGGCATAAGGAGGACTGGCATCCTCAGAAACAGTTGGTAGTTCCAACTAAGTACAGGGAAAAGCTCTTGAGCTTAGCCCACGATCACCCTAGTGGCCATGCTGGGGTGAATAGGACCAAAGACCATTTGGGGAGGTCATTCCACTGGGAGGGAATGGGCAAGGACGTTTCTACCTATGTCTGGTCTTGTGAGGTGTGCCAGAGGGTGGGAAAGCCACAAGATCAGGTCAAGCCCCCTCTCCAGCCACTCCCCATCATTGAGGTTCCATTTCAGCGTGTAGCTGTGGATATTCTGGATCCTTTCCCTAAGAAGACACCCAGAGGAAAGCTGTACATACTGACTTTCATGGATTTTGCCACCCGATGGGCAGAAGCAGTAGCTCTAAGCAAAAGCGTGAGCCAGGCATTGACAGATATTTTTGCCAGGGTAGGTTGGCCCTCCGACATTCTTACAGATTTGGGAACTAACTTCCTGGCAGGGACCATGAAACTTCTTTGGGAAGCTCATGGGGTAAACCACTTGGTTGCCACCCCTTACCACCATCAAACAAATGGCCTAGTGGAAAAGTTTAATGGGACTTTGGGGGCCATGATATGTAAATTCGTGAATGAGCACTCCAATGATTGGGATCTAGTGTTGCAGCAGTTGCTCTTTGCCTACAGGGCTGTACCACATCCCAGTTTTGGATTTTCACCTTTTGAACTCGTTTATGACCACAAAGTTAAGGGGCCATTATAGTTGGTGAAGCAGCAATGGAGGGTGGGGGGTTTACATCTTCTCCAGGAACTAACATTTTGAACTTTGTAACCAACCTGCAAAACACCCTCAAACACTCTCTAGCCCTTACTCGGGAAAACCTACAGGATGCTCAGCAAGAGCAAAAGGCCTGGTATGATAAACATGCCAGAGAGCTTTCCTTCAGAGTAGGTGACCAAGTCATGGTCCTGAAAGTGCTCCATGCCAATAAGATGGAAGCATTGTGGGAGGGGCCATTTATGGTCTGAGAACGCCTGGGAGCTATTAATTACCTCATAGCGTTCCCAGACCCTACCCTAAAACCTAAAGTATACCATGTTAATTCTCTAAAGCCCTTTTATTCCCAAGAAATCAAGGTTCTCCAGTTTACAGCCCAGGAGAGAGAGGATGCTGAGTGGCCTGAAGGAGTATACTATGAAGGAAAAAGCAATGGTGGCATGGAAGAGGTGAACCTTTCTATGGCCCTTGGGCGTAAGCAGCGACAGCAAATCCAGGAGCTGTGCACCAGCTTCGCGACAATGTTTTCAGCCACCCCAGGACGGACAGAATGGGTGTACCACTCCATTGACACAGGTGATGTTCGCTGAATTAGAGCCCAACCCTACCGGCTGGCTCCTCAAGCCAAACCCGTAATAGAAAGGGAGATCAAGGACATGTTACAGATGGGTGTAATCCGCCCCTCTGAGAGTGCATGGGCCTCTCCAGTGGTTCTGGTTCCCAAACCAGATGGGGAAATCCACTTTTGTGTGGACTACCATAAGCTAAACGCTGTAACTCGCCCAGAAAACTATCAAATGCCACGCACAGATAAGCTATTGGAGAAACTGGGATGTGCTCAGTTCATCTCCACCTTAGACTTAACTAAGGGGTACTGGCAAGAGCCGCTAGAAGACCCAGCGAAGGAAAGGTCAGCTTTCATCAGCCATGTAGGGCTGTATGAATTTAATGTGCTCCCTTTCGGACTGCTTAATGCACCCGCCACCTTACACAGACTGGTAGATAACCTTCTGGCTGGATTTGGGGAATTTGCAGTCGCCTACCTCGATGATGTGGCTATATTCTCAGATTCATTGGCAAAACACCTGGAACACCTCCAAGCTGTCTTCCAGCGCATAAGAGAAGCAGGATTAACTGTTAAGGCCAAAAAGTGTCAAATAGGCCTAAACAGGGTAACGTACCTTGGACACCAGGTTGGTCAAGGTACTATCAACCCCCTACAGGCTAAGGTAAATGCCATCCAAAATTGGCCTATCCCTAAGTCAAAGCAGGTCCAATCCTTCTTGGGCTTGGCCGGGTATTACCACTGATTTGTATCACACTACAGCCAAACTGCCGCCCCACTGACCGACCTGACCAGAAAAACACAGCCAAATGCAGTTCAGTGGATTGAAAAGTGTCAGAAAGCCTTTAACCAGCTTAAGGTGGCCCTTACGTCTGACCCTGTACTGAGGGCCCCGGACTTCAACCAACCGTTCGTCGTAACCATAGATGCATCCGAGCGTGGTGTAGGAGCAGTTTTAATGCAGAAATGACCAGATCAACAATTCCATCCTGCCGTGTTTCTCAGCAAAAAACTTTCTGAGAGGGAAAGCCACTGGTCAGTCTCAGAAAAATAATGTTTCACCATTGTGTATGCTCTGGAGAAGCTACACCCGTATATTTGGGGACGGTGGTTCCACTTGCAGACTGAGCATGCCGCACTGAAGTGGCTTCACACAGTCAAAGAGACTAACAAAAAACTTCTTCGGTGGAGTTTAGCTCTTCAAGACTTTGATTTTGAGATACAACACACTTCAGGAGCCTCTAACAAAGTGGCTGATGCACTCTCCCGGGAAGGTTTCCCAGAATCAGCCGGGTAAAAATGTCCCTGCATTCTAAGTCATTGTAGTCCTTGAAATGTAAAAAGTACTGATTAGTTCTTCATGTAATTATTAGTAAAATTAGAGGTGCGTGTATCTTATTAACTCTGTTTCCTAAATCTCCAGGAAGAAAACCCAGCTGGTGTGGACCCAACCTGAACCAGGCTGGCCAGCACCGTCTGTGATTTGTGGGGCTTGTGATAAATAAAGGGGGGGATAGCTCCCTTTGATGGACACCCAGCCAGCCAGTTAGCTGTAAAATCCCTCTTGGTAGCTGTTCTTTACTTGCTTTACCTGTAAAGGATTAAAAAGTCCCTCAGGTAAAGAAAAAAAAAAAAGTGGGCACCTGACCAAAAGAGCCAATGGGAAGGCTAGAATTTTTTAAAATGGGGAAACAAAGGGAAAGTTTGTTTGTCTGTTGCTCTCTCTGGATTGGAGGAACACAGAGCAGCAATGCTATAAGCAGGAATGCTGTTGAAGGTTTGAACCAGGTATGAAAAATGATTTTCCATACCTAGCAGGATTCATTGGGATAGGGAATATTTAGGTAGACACAATCAGGTTATTTCTTTATTTTGGCTTGTGGAATTCCTCTGTGCTAACCCCAGATGCTTTTGTTAGCACTGACCCCCCACTTGGTAAGGCAACTCTCCCATTTTTCCATGTGCTGTATTTTTATACCTGCCTACTGTATTTTCCACTCCATGGATCTGATGAAGTGGGTTATAGCCCACAAAAGCTTATGCCCAAATAAATTTTAGTCTCTAAAGGTGCCAAAAGGATTCCTCATTTTTATTATTTACAGGTAATTCTCTTCAAATTTACCCTGTAATGGTCCCAGGCAGCCCCCCCCAATCCCCATCATCAAGGAAAGAGATGTACAAAAATATAGGTTTTGCACTGTGCTCCAAAAATGATTTTATCCTGACCTGAGCTGGCAGGAAATTCCACAACTAAGTAGCCCATTTAGGTTCTTCTATAGTGCCTATTACTGTAGTACCTTAACACCCCATAAGCTTTTTAAAAATAAAATTATTCCCCTTCTTTATTCAATGTGTCAGAGTAATCTGTTTGTAGGTTGTTGTTTTTAAAAATAAAGTAATTGTTTTGAGAAGGCCAAATCAAATAAATTAATTTTGGATAGAGTTCTGAAAGTGGTGAGGTGAATGTGGTTTATTCTTATCTGTTGTGGTAAGGAGTTCCACAGTTTTGATCCAGCTGCTGAGAAAGTTCTCTCTATGGTTCACAAGTTTCCCTCTAATGGCTACCAGTTTCACTGTTCCAACTGAACATAGCTATTGTGGGAAATGATAGTCCAAGGGCCACACATTCACTATATATAGCCTAAAACAAATTTTCATGCAATCTGTATTTCACAATACTCTTATTTTCTTCCTCCCCAGCATGTTACCCCTTTTTTCAGTATGTGATAAGAAGTTTCCTTCAGAGTGAGGCGATGGTTTGCTGAGTGAAAAATCTCTTACATTCTTTCAATAACAATCATTCCACAGATCCCACCCAGAGCAAGCTAGTCAAACATGTGAGCTCAAAGAGGTACTTAGCTGGCTGGTACTGGAGACAATCCAGTGCATTCTGTTCTAAATTCCTATTTATCCAATTTTTCTTATTTTTCGACAATCTACAATTATATAGAGTATTTCCTTCTACAATATTTTCTTCCCACAGCATTTTACAGACAAACCAATATATAAACTATATGCAGATAGCTGCATTTCAGTGGTGGATAGAGCAATCTTTGAAGTGGGACATTGCACGTGTTTTTAACAGGTCACAAAAATGCTGCATAACAGTTTAGGACAAACTGGGAATGTTACAGCATCAAACAAATTGCAGTGGAATTTAGATAGTGTGTGTAAACTTTATAGGGGACTTTTTATTACGCAGCTTACTTGACACAAGTAACCTTTCAATTTGGCCATATCATTCAGTATTTTAAGTTTCACATTTGTAAAATGATGTAGGAGAAAATGGCTTGTCCTGGAGAGCGGACCCTTATTGCGCACACACTCTGTTTAAACATCTCATGAAAAAATCTCAGAATAACTTTAATTTATGTAACTCCTTTCTTTCAGAAGAATACCAAAGCGCTTTACAAACTCAGACTGAGATACCAGTTTTACACAAACCAATTCAGTCACCTCTAGAGTGAAAAACATAGCTGTGTAACAGAACATAGCAACACTGTATGATTGTTTGGGACTGGCAGTGACAAACACAATATCCATCTGTAAGTGTCATGGGAATTTAGTTTGGTAGAATGCAATTACCAGAATAGAAATTAATCCAGGAGAGCATCTAACATCCCTGCTTTTATAATATTAAAAGTAGTATGAAGTCATTCAAGCCACGGGTACTTAAAAATGTAGTTGTTATATCAGGTACAAAGATAGCATTTCAAGCAACAGGACAGTAAACCCTAAATGAATCTGGGATATTAGTTCAGTACTGACTATGCATCTCACTCTTTTGAGACTTAAATGTGCTTCTGTTCCACTCTAGCTTGTTGTTGTCTTTACTGAAAATTATTTAAGTTACAAAATGTAGTCTTTAAACTTGAGGCTGTTAGAATACTTTAGTCCTGTGCAAGACACAGCACCCATTTCCTTCAGATCACTTTTCCCCTTGGGTTGCTGCTGACATATGTAGAAGCACATGCTGCAGGCTGTCATTCATGCACCACTTTTCCTGTTTTCTAGTAGAGGAGAAGGGGCATGATGTCTCAGGGTAAGTCTACAGTTAAAATGCTGCTTTGGCGTAGCTGTCACCGCTGTAGTACTTTAACAAAGACACCCCAAGTCACTGGAAGAAAGCTCTTCCATCAGATCAATTAATCTACCTCCCTAAGAGGCGGTAGTTATGCTAGCGGGAGAAGCGCTGTCTACACGTGTGTGTGTGTGTGTTAGGTCAGTACAACTATGGTGCTCAGGGGTATGGCTTTTTCACACCCGTGAGCAACACAGTTATACCAATATAGGTCTATAGTGTAGACCAGACCTTAGATTGCGTTGTAAAATATTCTGTACGTTAGACAGGGCTTTAGTTGGTACATAGCAGTATGGCGTATTGGCATCGCCTCAAGCAGTTTTGTTCTCCAGAATTTCACTTAAAAAACAAAAAACAAAAAAACAACACCCCAGTCTCTAGCTTTTATGATTGCAAAAAACACATACCAATGCAGAGACATCTAGATCAGCTCATAGAGCCTGTAACAGTATCTCTGAAAGGTGTGAATTACTCTATACCGCTCAGATGTTCGGTGATGATAATTTAAGGGTATGTCTACACTTACAGAGTTTTTGCGCTGTAAGTTTCACCGGTGATAGTGAACCGGTGAAAGTAAAGCACTGGTTTGTGTACTCACTCAATTCCTCAGGTGTCAGAGAGTGTTTACACTACCAGCACTTCCATCCCCTATAAGAGCAGCGCTGTAGGACAGCTATCCCACAGTGCAGCTCTCTCGATAGGTCTTGTGGGAGGGAGGGAGCAGAAGTGCCCTGTATTGCCCTGCTTAGTCTCTCAGGAGCCCCATTACTTCCTTGTTTCTTCCGTGGCATATTTTAAAAAACCTACTGCTGTCTGGCTGCTTTCCTAATCACATCTACAAACAAAAAGAAAGGGAGCTTCAAACTTCCCGGGGCTTACAGGTGGAGGGGAGGATGTCCATGCATCAGAGCAGCGGAGATGCTGGCCAGCGTGTTCGCTTTTGGAACTGTGGGATAGCCTCCGGAGGCCAAAAGGTGTTTACGCTGCTAGAACGTGTCTTCACTTTCACAGCAGTGCAAAAAGAACAGCGGTAAGAGCTGTACGCCTCTCGTGAAGGTGGTTTTCTTCACCACAAAACGTCATTAACAAGTGTAGACGCTCCCAGAGTTTTAGCGCAAACAAGGGACTGTTTGAGTTTTAAGGGGTAAGTGTAGACATATACCCTAAATGTCCACAGTATCAGCTATTTCACCCTCCTTGTAAGAAAGGAGCAGGATCCTCCTGACATCTAATCCAGCTACCGCAACATCCCATGTCGGGGTCATAAGGGGCTGGCCTTGGGAGACGCCCCCGCTCCTTCTACTCTCCCAGTCGAGGATCACGTTGATCTGAACGACCTACGGCGAAGGCGTCTCGTATCGACAGCTCGTCGGGGGACGACGACGGCGCCTAACTCTGGGGGCAGACACCCCCCCTTCCCCGCCTCTGCTGCCCCCGGCTCGCCCATCGCGGGCGGGCGGGCATGTGTCTCGTGGCCGCTCCGCGATCACAGCCGCCCCGCGCCCCCGAGCGCGCGGAAAGTCGTTGCCGTGCCCGATGCGACATTAGCGCCGTTTCAATAACGAGGCCCCGCGTGCTCGGCCGAGAGCCGGCTCTGGAGCAGAGGCGGCGTCTGCATCGGCCCCGGCACGGTGGGGGCGGGCGCTGCCCCAAAGGGTCTGTCAGCCAGTCACGGCAGGGGCGCGGGAGAGCGGCGCTTGTGCATCCACCGGGAGGCCACATAAGGGGCGGGCACCACCCCCCACGCGGCTGGTTCTCTCAATACCTGTGCGTGAGTGGGGGCGGGGCTCGGCTCCTTACTTCAGCAGCAGCAGCTCTACCCTATCGACAACGTGGTTACGGCAAGCGGGAAAAGACAAACTTCCCGCCCACACCAGACGCGCCAGGGACGACGTTGACCTCGTGACGGTCTTTTTACAGCCACTTCGGCGCGCACGCGCGCGCTAAGGGTCCAGGAGCAGCAGTCCAGCGGTCAGGGGGCGCAGCAGCTTCCGAATCTCCCTAGCTCGCGAGGCGCAGGCGATGATTCAGTAGGAGAGGCCCGCGCAGGGGCGGAGCTTTGGTGCGCCGCGCAGCGTAGGGGGCGGGAGCTTGGCGTGTCGCGCGGCGGTGGCAGGAGGGCGGGGTTCGCAGGCTCGCGCCGGAGGCGGGACTTAGTGTCTCGAGCCGGGGGCGCGGGAGGGAGCCGAGCGGGAGGGAGAAGCGGGCGGGGAGGAGCCGAGTCTGAGTCTGCCTGGTGTCGCTGCCCCCTTGCTCCCCCCACCGTCGCTGACAGGCAGCAGCTAGAGCCCCCAGGCGGGCGGGCAGCAGGTGAGAGACGGGCCCCCGGGACCCGAGGGGAGCCTGGGCAGGGCCTGCGGGGACCGGGAGCCGCCGGCTGCGGGGTAGGATGCGGCCGGGATGCGAGGCTGGAGCCGAGGGGGCGGCCTGGTACTGGGGGATCCGCCGCCAGCTCAGGTGGGTCTCGCCCCGGCAGTGGCCGAGACCCCTCCCTTTCCACCATCCCCCACCCCGGTCGGGGGGCCTGTCTGCAGGCTGGGAGAACAGGGGGCGCTCGGGTGGGGCCGGGGGTGGCTGGCAGGGAGCGGACTCTGCCTGGCCCCTTCTCATCCCTGGTGTCGGGGGAGGCGCGGGGCCTGGGGCCGCCCTGCCGGCGCCTCGCACCCCCTGTCGCTCCTCGCAACCGTGTCTGGCTGGGGCGTTGTGTTCCTTCTGCCCTCAGACACCACCTCCCCCTGCGGGACAGCACGGGGAAAGGAAACGGCAGGGATCGCATCGTAGCAACCTGCCTCTATTTCCTACCGACGGAGACACAAGGGGGGGTCTGTGTCTTCTCTGGTGACATTACTCAGGACTTGTGGCTGTAATAAATATATCTTGAGTCTTTGATTTTTGTGTCCAACACAGTAGCTCTTCCCCTCTCCCCCATTTTGTATTCCAGTTATCCAACCCCAGTATTTGCCGTTGGTAACTGCATTTAATGTCTAATGTAAAAAATAATTATTTATCCTTAAATGGGGCAATCATGTTATCTATTATATATCAGAGGGGTAGCCGTTTTAGTATGTATCCACAAAATCAACGAGGAGTCCAGTGGCACCTTAAAGACGAACAGATTTATTCGGGCATAAGCTTTCTTTCGTGAGTAAAAAACCCACTTCTTCGGATGCATGGAGTGAAAATTACAGATACAGGCATAAATATATATTCACACATGAAGAGAAGGGAGTTACTTTACAAGTGGAGAACCAGTGTTGAAGGCCAATTTAGTCAGAGTGGATGTGGTCCATTCCCAATAATTGTTGAGGAGGTGTCAATACCAAGGGAGGGAAAATTGCTTTTGTAGTGAGCCAGCCATTCCCAGTCACTATTCAAGCCCAAATTGATGGTGTTAAATTTGAAAATGAATTGTAGCTCTGCAGTTTCTCTTTGAAGTCTGTTTTTGAAGTTTTTTTGTTGAAGAATGGCTACTTTTAAATCTGTTGTTGAATGTCATATTATTTATGGTATGAATGTCAGATATGCTGTTTGGCTTGAGGAATTTTTATCCAAACCATGCAGAATCTAAAGTGTCATTACAAAATAATGAGTTTTTAATCTGTGGTGGCTGTAAATTAACCTTCCAAATGAAAAGTGAGTGTAAACTGATAGAGTGCTATGTTCCTGAGTCTGCAGACATCTTGAAACAATAGCTCTGGGAAAAGTGAATTTGCCTGCTCTCCATATCACTCTAACTAGGGTATTAAATCTAAAGCCTAATTATGAAACTACATGTTGTCATCAGCAAATTTTATCATGGATCATTTAATCATAGGCAATGGGGAATGGTGTGGGAGTAAAGCTGATGGTGTTAGGGAAAATTTGGGAGTGGCTTTAAGGTAGCGTGTGTAGAGATAGAAAAAGAAAGCGGAGAGACCCACAAAGACAAAGTGGTAGAGAATCAAAGTAAGGAGGATGGTGAAATAAGAGAAGAAGTAGATGTATCAGTGTTGGTAAAGGTAAGAATATGTTTGTTATATTCTGTCCTTGATTATTTTGCAGACCTCCCTTTGATGTCTTTGGTTAAATAATGGTAATGCATAGTTCTACACTTATGCCCTCGCCAGCTCTAAAGAATGAATTTGACGCTCCATAATGGTATTATCGCTTTGTCATTTAGCTCAGTACTGAGTAGAGTTAGATGAGACTGTGGTTTAAAAAAACAAACAAACTAGCACCTTGACTATACTAATATGGTTAGGGCGGTAGTATAATAGTGAACATTATAAATAAAACTTGCAGTACACATGGCCACTGGTGGCTAATCTATGATCACTTGTAATGGGGGAGCTGTGTGAAACACTGCACACCTATAGTAACGGCACAGCCCAAAACCTTGGGATAGAGCATGGTTCTTGAATGCTACTTAATAAGACTGGATCTTTTCCATGTTGGCTGGCCAAAGTTTATTAAAACAAGTTTAGCTGAAACCAAGTCAGAATATAGATGTTAAAAAGAGGCCCTGTTTATATTACAGAAGACCTGTTATCCAGGAATGCTTTAAAATCTTTTCTAGACGAGAACTAGCACTGTTTCTCTGGCCATGTTACAAACTTTTATTAGGCCCTTATTTCACCAATAATTGGTTAGTGGCATGACTGGCTAAATGCTTACTAACTTGTGAATTTCATCATGGGCTACTCCTCTACTGGTCTAATCTGGCACACAGTTGTTAGCCCAATACCTCAACGAATAGTTTGCCTCAGTTTTTAATAAGGGTAATGAGGAATTTAGAAGTAGTGGCATCGTGGCTAATGGGAATGAGGATATGGAGATAGAAATTACCATGTTTGAGGTGGAAGGCAAATTCAAACAGCTTGGGACCAAATCAGGGACCCTGGATAATTTCCATCCAAAAATATTAAAGGACCAGGCGCATGAAATTGCAAACCCAAGAGCAAGGATTTTAATGAATCTGTAAACGCAGGGGTCGTAACTTATTACTGGAGAATTGCTAAGATAG
The DNA here is from genome assembly GCA_003942145.1 of Platysternon megacephalum. Taxonomy (NCBI): domain Eukaryota; kingdom Metazoa; phylum Chordata; order Testudines; family Platysternidae; genus Platysternon; species Platysternon megacephalum. The sequence continues at coordinate 1,298,027 of QXTE01000193.1, read as the reverse complement.
TACCTATTTTTAAGAGGGGGCAGGGGAAAAGTGATCTGGGAAACGACAGGCTCGTTAGTTTGACCTCAGTTTTATGCAAGGTCTTGGAACAGAGGTCCCCAAACTGCAGCGCATCCCCCTAGGGGTGTGTGGAGGAATGTTTTTTTTGGGGGGGGGCCCGCAGCGGGGCCAGGCCAGCCCCCACAGGAGGCAGGGAGAGAGTGCTACCTGGCCCCTCCCCGCCTCCTACTCTGCTCTGGTCCCACCCCCAGCCTGAGCCCCTGGCCGTGGCTCCGTTCCCGGCCAAGGGTGGGGTGGGCTGGGAGCGGAGCTGGGACCGGTTGCTGACCCCCATTGCAGCCTGGCTGTGGCTCTGCTCCTGGCCTCAGCTTTGGCCCTTGGCCGCAGCTCCGTCCCCAGCCCACTAACGGCCCCAGACTCACTTCCAGCTGTGGCCCCAGCCTCGACTACCGTACCCCTGTCTGCATCTCTTCCCCCTCCCCCCTCGAGCTGCACAGACAGGTAAGAGGGGGCATGACCCTCAAAAGTTTGGGAACCACTGTCTTAGAACAAATTTTGAAAGAGAAAGTAGTTAAGGTCATAGAGGTAAACAGAAATTGGAATAAAATGCAACATGGTTTTACAAAAGGTAGATCTTGTCAAACCAATATGATCTCTTTCTTTGAGAAGAACTGATTTTCTAGACAAAAGAAAGGCAATAGATTAATCTACGTGGATTTCAGTAAGGCATTTGATACAGTTCCACATGAGAATTTTAGTTAAATTGGGTAAGATGGGGATTAATACAAGAATTGAAAGGTGGATAAGGAACTGGTTGAAGGGGAGACTACAGCATCTTATACTAAGAGGTGACCTGTCAGTCTGGAGGGAAGTTACTAGTGGATTTCCTCAGGGATCGGTCTTGGGACCAATCTTATTTAACATTTTTATTAATGAACTTGGTGCACAAAGTAGGAGTGTACTAATAAAATTGGCAGATGACACAAAATTGGGAGGTACACCTCTATCCCGATATAACGCGACCCAATATAACACGAATTCGGATATAACGCGGTAAAGCAGTGCTCCAGGAGGGCGGGGCTGCGCACTCCGACGGATCAAAGCAAGTTCGATATAACACAGTTTCACCTATAACACGGTAAGATTTTTTGGCTCCCGAGGACAGCGTTATGTCGGGATAGAGGTGTATTGCTAATCTGGAGGACAGGAATATCATACAAGAAAATTTGGATGACCTTGAAAACTGGAGTAATAGAAATGAGATGAAATTTAATAGTGCAAAGTGCAAGGTCATGCATTTAGGGACTAACAACAAGAATTTTTGCTATAAGCTGGGGACATATGAGTTGGAAGTGGTGGAGGTGGAGAAAGACCTGGGTGTATTAATCGATTGGAGGTCATAGTCATCCTGTGACTGTGATGCGGCCATAAGAAAGGCTAATGTAATCCTAGGATGCATTAGGTGAGGTATTTCCATTAGAGATAGGGAAGTGTTATTACCATTATACAAAGCACTGATGAGACCTCATCTTGAATACTGTGCAATTCTGGTCTCCCATGTTTAAGAAGGATGAATTCAAACTGGAACAGGTGCAGAGAGAGGCTACTAGGATGATCAGAGGAATGGAGAACCTACCTTATCAGAGGAGACTTAAGGAGCTTGGCTTGTTTAGCCTAACCAACCAAAGGCGGAGGAGAGAGATGACTGCTCTCTATAAATACATCAGAGGGATAAACACCAGAAAGGGGGAGAAGTTATTTAAGTTAAAGAACAGTGTTGACAAAAGAATAAATGGATATAATAAACTGGCCATCAATAAGTTTAGGCTTCGAATTAGACGCAGGTCTCTAACCATCAGAGGAGTGAAGTTCTGGAACAGCGTCCCAAGGGGAGTAGTGGGGGCAAAAAACCCAACTGGTTTCAAGACTGAGCTTGATAAGTGTATGGAGGGGATGGTATGTTGAGATTGCCTACACTGGCTTGTGGCCCTTCTGCGACTGCTAGTGGCAAATATCTCCAACGGCTGGAGATAGGACGCTAGATGGGGAGGGCTCTGAGTTATTACAGTGAATTCTTTCCCAAGTGTCTGTCTAGCTCAGGGGTCTCAAACTCAAATGACCACGAGGGCCACATGAGGACTAGTACATTGGCCCGAGGGCCGCATTTACTGACACCTCCCCCCTGCCGCCCTCGGACCTGCCCCCACTCCATCCCTTCCATGAGGCCCCGCCTCTTCCCACCCCTTCCCTGCCCCCATTCCAACCCCTTCCCCGAAATCCCCGCCCCAACTCTTCCCCCTCCCGGCCCCCAGGGGGCGCAGGAGAGGTGTGGGGTGTGGCGGGGGCTCAGGGCAGGGAGTTGGGGTGAGGGGTGCAGGAGGGATGCAGGGTGCGGTNGCTCTGCCCTTGGTGTGGGTCGAGCCGGAGCCGCTCTAGGTAAACGTTGGGGGAGGGCGGGGGGGGCAGTGAGGAGCTCGCGGGCCGCAGAAAATAACCTTGCGGGCCGTGTTGTTTGAGACCCCTGGTCTTGCTGGTGGGTCTCACCAACATGCTTAGGGTCTAACTGATTACCATACTTGGGGTTGGGAAGGAATTNGGTCGGGGTGCAGGAGGAGTGTGGGGGGCGGGCTTCGGCCCGACCCGCACCGGGGGCAGGGCAGGCGCCCTGCCTGCCCTGCTCCCGCGCCGGGAAGCAGCTGGAACCTGGGGAAGGAGGGGCGCAGGGGTGTGTGTGGCTGTTGCTTCAGGCACTGCCCCCAGCAGCTCCCATTGGCCACAGTTCCCCATTCCCGGTCAATGGGAACTGCTGGGGGTGGTGCCTGAAGCAACAGCCACACACACCCCTGCGCCCCTCCTTGCCCAGGTTCCAGCCGCTTCCCGGCGCGGGGGCAGGGCAGGCAGGGAGCCTGCTCTGCCCTTGGTGTGGGTCGAGCCGGAGCCGCTCTAGGTAAACGTTGGGGGAGGGCGGGGGGGGCAGTGAGGAGCTCGCGGGCCGCAGAAAATAACCTTGCGGGCCGTGTTGTTTGAGACCCCTGGTCTTGCTGGTGGGTCTCACCAACATGCTTAGGGTCTAACTGATTACCATACTTGGGGTTGGGAAGGAATTTTCCCCAGGTCAGATTGGCAGAGATCTTGGGGCGATTTTTTTTTTTGCCTTCCTCTGCAGCTATTCCAGAGCACTTACCTAGCTATGTTACCTGGAAGCTATGGGTAGATTTAAAGTGTCTAACTTGTTTTGCTGGACAGCATATGTTCACTTTAGTACAGACACATGCAGCCATCCAGATAGCTGTATTTTATGATCAGTGATCACAATAATTTCTACAGTGAAGACACTGAGACAGCAAAACCTTGTCTGATGGTAAGATCGAGACCTTGCTGACTCTCCTGGAGTGAAGAGTACATTCAGGCTCATTTAGATTTTGCTAAACGTAAACAGAATGTGTTTCAGGGAAACCTGTAATCATTTTGCTGGAAGCAGTATTCAGCATACTGTTGGCCAGTGATGAGAGGCTATAAAGAGCTTAACAAATAAAACTGCTAATGTCTTTTCAATGCTAGAAAACAATATTATTGGGATTCTTGCAAGTATCTCATGTATCTATGGCTAACTGTTTCCTGGTACTGTAGTCAGGGCTGGGTCACAGTGCAATTTCAGGAGGTGGTACATATGTTGCTCTGAACAAATGCCTTGTCTACACTAGTAAAAATCAGAGTTATAAATACCTACCTGTGTATATTTACTGGTGGGTAGCTATGGAGGAAGCAATAGTAAGAGCTCAGGCTTTTTTACTGCCATTGGCAACATGGTTACAGTTATGATTCTGCTGTTGTAGTGAAGAGTTAAGGGTCTACTTCCACACAGAGTGAGGGAGAGAGAAAGAAACGGTATCACAATTGCTGAGGAAATATTTCTGTTACTGTGTGCGCACTCTGAGAACGAGCTACATGTTGCTGCAATCGTCTAATCATTGTCCTGATAAAATTCTGTTCTAAAGTTTCCCAATCCATTTTGGTGGTTAGAAGAGTGAGAATTATTTTAATCAGAGTTAATATCACTGTTGGTTTTCATCCCTGATTGACTTTCATTATTTATTTGGGGTTTTTTGTTATAGCATCTGCTTTCTTTAATTTGTTGTCTTGAACATGTTAATTTTATGTATCACGTATTACATGTTGGTTGGTGCTAAAAGTGTGTGGTTAGAGGCTTGACTTCTCCACCCACAATAATCTGATTCCTAACTAGTGAGTAAGAAGACAGATGCCTCTGGAAGGAGAATTTGGGTGATGACTCTAATTTGAATACATTTACCTGATTGTATTTGAGAATAAGCTGACAGTAATAAAATCACCAAGCTAGTGCTTCTGTGCAAGCCTGGAAAAGACACTGAGCACACAACAGTTTCAGCAAGGTAGGAAAGCAGTACTCAGTTGCCTTGTCTTAATTAGCCTGGTATTAATGTATTTTAACCATTGAATTTACATAATGGTGAAAACTTGCCTTATTTGTTGAGCACAAGGAAAAGATTATACATTCATTAAATAAGGTGGAGGTAGGGTGTGGTCCAAGCTCCAGTTACAAAGAAAGATCCAGCCACAATGTGTATAAAAACAGAATTATAGTGAGCCTTGTTTTGGGGCGAAGGTCTTTTGGACTGGAAAAGGTTTAAACTAAAAAGTTTAAAAAAAAACAAACAAAAAACCTGAGCTCAGTGTAGCTTTTGTTTTTATAGTATATTTGATTATATAATGATTGTATAATACCATTTATGAATGGTAAAAGGTCTAAAAAAAGATGTCCATTATTAGCAGAAACACAAATCTTTAAAGTGCAAATAGTATGTAGCAGGTTGTTCCTGATTACAACAGATTTTATTGTTAATTCTAATAGATTTCATGATAGGGAATGTGTATCTGAAGCCAGGGTAGAGACCTGAACTGAGCTTTGAGGCAGAACGTGGCTCTGACTTTCATATACAGAGGATTGTGGGTGGTGGGAGTATATTCTAATTTTAGAACAATGGCATTTTCTGCTCATTGCTGTCTTGCTTTAAGCTGTTTTCCCCTGTGCTGATAAATGAAGGCTGTAGGCTGCTCTCCCCATTTTTTCTTAGTAAAAATAATCACTCATACAGTAACTAGTTTGAGGAAGCTTACAGCAACAAGGTGTAGCTGCTTTGTTTCTGCTATCTGCTAACAAAGGCAAGTGATGAATTGGCAAATAGAAAGCAGAGCTGGATCCAGAAAGAGGAGAGAGAAATCAGATTATCACATACTCCAGTTATTTCAGTGTGTGTGTGTAACATCTTACATTTTATTCTTCTTTAATTAATCTATCAAATTGAGAGACTGCCTAGGGTGACTGTCATTTGGGGTTGCAAAACAAAAACACTTTTATCACAAGTGACACGGAGTTGTGATCTTCCTCAGACTGTTAGGGTCAGAATTTGTTCTCTCTTCATGTTAATGAAGCAGTTTTATGGCAAATCAAGGTCACCTGGAGATCCTCTAACCATTATTGAGAGAGTTTCTTGAGAGATTTCTCTGTGAGAAATGAAAGAAATACAGTCACATGTCAAACCCCTCCTCCTCACAGTGGTTTTTGTTGGTTGGCTGATGTTTCAGATAGGTGAATTAAAAAAAAGAAAAAAGAAAAAATGAAATAACATTCAAATTAAAATAAAAACATAATTTATAAAAGAGATGTGGAACTGGTGCCAAAGCATTGTATGTCTGGTAAAGATGAATCGATCTTAGTGTGGATGATTGCTATTTTTGTGTCTTCTTTCCTTCTTAATTTTCTTCATGCCTTTCAGTCTCTCCTGTTAGGGCCACAGGGATAACAAGTATTTGTTTTGAATGTGATAAATAAGTACAAATTCCACTGATATAACCCCTTGTTTATATAGGATTTTCAGCACAGGTTGATCTGTAAACATTTCTCAAGACAAATTCCCTTTTCATCCCTTTCCCAAATTTATTATTCATTAGTTCACTTTAACAAGGAGCAGTGATCCTTCCTCCCTCCTCAGTTGAATTAAACCCCCAGATTCTAGAATACAGAAATAAGACAGTTACTGTTAATTCTGTACTTGTGTGCTGTGCACAAGATAATAGCAGTTCATTAGTCTCCTATTCATTTTGGTTGGGACATCTGTACATTGTTGTGAAATTTGTCTTTTCCTAAGGCACTCAGTCACTGTGTAGTGAACATTGCTATCCATAAAATGTCTGGAAGTTTTCACTTGAATGGAATTTTTTAATATATTTTTTTGGGAAAATCCTTTCCCTGTTTTTTTCCTGATACTCTCCCCCCTTTGTTTTTAATTCCAGTATGTAGGCCCACTTTCAGACTCCTTCCAGTGACTTCAGTTACATTTCTACCAGGCACCTAGTTCTGAATTGACTAAGATGTTATTGCTTTCCATAGCTCAGGTAATTCAATTCCTATGAGTGGTAAAGGGGAGTTTCCCTACCCACTAAGCAACACTGTTTGAGAGCTGAATTCGCTCTCACCTCTCATTTTCACTGAAGGTGTAAAAGTATAAATCTGTATGGTAGATATCACATCATTATGGTACAGCAGATTGTGTGGCATCAGCTACCTTCTGTTTCTTGGGAAGTTACTTTTCTGTCAGGGACATGACAGTCATTTTCATTTTCTAAAGAAGCTATTAATAGTTTGACAAGATGCTGGCTAAGGCAAAGAGGAGGCAGTTTCTTGAATCTATGTTAAGTTTGCCTTCTGGAGTGATTGAGTTACAATCAGCACACCAAAAGTTTTTAATAAGACTAGCTTAAGTTTATTATTCAGAAGTGTTAGCACTTTTCTTTTCCAGTTTTGTACTGTATCAAGATTGCTATGGTTTTTCCTGTGTATTCTATAGCTTAGAGAGGGCATACGTTTTTAGGAAAGTGTTCTGATAAACTGAAATTCACAGGACAATACACTTTTAGTCCCTTTTATTTAGACTTAGGGCTTGTCTATACAAAAGTTTGGAAAAGAGAATCTAAATGAACTAAAGGTGTGAATTTAAAGTGGATTAGTTAAACCACATTAAATTCCTGTGTGGACAGTGTCCTTCTGAATTTAAGGGGTTTAAACTGGGCTAAGTTCAATTAACCTGGTTTGAAAACAGTTGTGTACACGCCACACAATCCGTCACAGTGCATTAACTCCACATTTATTGCAAACTCTGGAGTCCTTCTGCAAAGTGAACTAAGTTTGCTGCAAATTGAATTAGTTCTGTGTGTTTGTGTGGACACAATGCTGTTGTGCACCATTTTGGCATGTGTCCAACAGCTATCACACACTGCTGTGTGAATGACAATTACTGATCTCTCTCTTTCCCTGTGTGCTCTCCTCTGCTTTGGTATTAAGTTGCCAGGATGTCCCTGCCATAGTTCAGGGCAACTGTACCTCTGTTTCCCCTCTGGCCCAGAAAGGACATGTTCTTCTAGGCTTCTGGCTCCTCAACTGTTACCACTCTTGGGTTGAGATCCATGTCTCTCTCCCTTCTAAACGGTTTTTTTCCAGGCTGCACAGTTCCCTGCACACACTTATTCCCAGCTAGCCAGACTACTTAAACAGGCCAGTGTGTGTGCTTTGCTTTCTCTTCAGAGGCTATAAACATAACTGCCCACAATTAAGTTACCACATAGTTCTTTATAAGCAAGCACATTTATTCTTAAGGTGAAAACATTACAGAGAAAACATATTAAAAACAATAAAATAACCTACACACATGCTAATAAGGTTGCCAGAGATCACCCCCTCAGCTCCAGCAGGGACTTGAGCAGGAGTCAGTCCTTTGGACCCTATAATGGGGTTTCCTGTGGTTACAAGTTCATAACAGCCATAGCATAGAACAAATGCCCAGACTCTGCAGATCAGCCTGTTTTTTGTTGTTGTTTTTTGTTTTTTTAAATACAACTTGAGCCTTTGATCTCGAGCCTTTGGGAACAGGTGATTAGCAGAAAATGGTGCTCTCTTCAGGGCATAGATTCAAAAGTTTGGACTGTTAAATATCTGGTGGAAGGCATTTGGATTCACCTCCCCCTAGATATTTCCCAGGAATTTCACTTCGCACACATGGTCCCAAAAAATCATCCTCTGCCCCATTGTTCAGTATAGTCCTTTGATGATCCTGGCCCACAATAATATATAACCATGGCATTTAATACAATGGACTCAAATATATATAGAAACTTAATCCAGTAAGGTTTTTCAAGGATACTTCAGGAAATGGCCACATCTGTCGCAGTGCCCGCAACCATTTAAAAGCTGCATGGGGCCAGATTTTGCCGATTTACTCCTGGATTCCACTGTATCAGCATTGCTGTGATTCCACTATAGAAGCCCCATAGCATGCTTTGCGCAGCTGCATGGAGCTGTGCTGAGACAATGGTTCTCATCGCTATCTGGGATGAAGCATCAGTACTGGAAGCTCTTGTGAATAGAACAAAAATAAAGATTTGTTTGTGGACATTGCAAAGCAGATGACTGGGGTGGCGAACAGTGCTGGATAAAGGCAAGCAGCTCAGAAGGACGTATATTAAAATTAGCAATGACAAAAAAAATTCAGCTGGGCACATGTAGCCTGTCAAGTTCTGGAGGAACTGGACAGTATTTTACATAACTACGTAACCACCCAACACAGAGAGGTTTTGGAACCTGCTGCCTTTTCTCTTCCCCTCCTCCCTCACCTCCTTCTTCGCCCCCCACCACGGATGACTAGCAAGACTATGAGGGAATAAGCACAAGGAGGCCAGTGGGGAGCTGTTGCCTAACAGTCAGAATCTCCTTGGGACTGAGGTCCCAAGTAGAAAGCCAACCCGATTCCTGTCCTGCAGCAATGAGCCTGAATCCCAGCCAGAAATCCAGACCAGGACCCAAGAGGCAGATCATCTGGCAGGAAATGTAGTGTGTAAGTGTACCTATCTTTACAATTTATTATTACTGTGCTGCCATGCTAGCTTCTGTTATGGATGCCTCATGGCCTCAGCTATATTAGGGGGATGTGAGCTAGGATCTTTTGAGTCTCCAGCCCCACCTCCCTCCTTTGCTCACACTGTCTGCTTGGCCCCCCTGCAAGTGTTTCTAAGTTGCAGCTGCTCCACCTGGGTAATTTCCCTTTGTCATATGCTAAAGTACTGACTATTGACTGTTTTGAGGACCATGGAGGGCAAATACCCATCTACTTATTTTCCTTCTCCTCCCCTCCCCTCATCTGTCCTGCCCAGTGAATGCTCTTCCTCACCCTTTCCCCCCCCAAAGTCTCCCCGAACAACTCCTGTTTGTCATTTCAAAATGGTGGCTGGCAGCATGGTGCAGCTGCAGCCTCTACCCCACTCCCCTTCTGCAGCAGATTCAATGTGGGGAAAATTCACTGAGATAATGATTACAGGAAAAGTTTGATTAGTATTCTCAGTTTACATGAGGTACGCATGGATATCCCATGCCTGTAAAGATACAAAAATGACTGCTCCCCGCTGAGGTACAAATGCCCTGTAACAAGCATTCTTACGGGAAAATAATTGACAGTCATTGCAGAACCCTATCTGTTTTTTTCTGCACTTTCTTCATATCTGCAGGGGAGATAAAGCAGAATCTAAGACTAAGAAATTGCTCAATTTTTGTCCTGATGTTATGGGGGATAGCCAAATGGTGACTTTCCCCCTGGTAAAGCTCACAACTCCCTTTTACTCCTGCAAGAGGCATTTCGGGGGTGGGAGGGCATCTTGGTGAATAAACTTCACTGCATATTATGCCTGCCCTTTTCCTTTTTGAATAAGGCCATTCTTTACACTGAGACCAGTGACTAGGAGGCAATGTCATTGAGAGTCAGGACAGCCTAACGGAGTTAATTACCCAGTTTGCATCCAGATGCTGCCCCCTGCTTGCCCTAGCTCATACTCATCCAATACCATGTAAGCACCTCCAAAGCACAACACAACTGCAAAGCCAGACCAGCAACATAATTCCCATCCGCAGCCTCCAAGGCATAGTGGCAAAGCCAAACAGTATATATTGCACACACACACACATCCCAGTGCACCCAGCACTCTCCTTACCATCTCTGAGGTTCCAGAATCTCAGGAAGGTAAAGTCACAAATGTATATTAAAAAATGCTATCGTAGCTTGTCTGGAATATGAACAATTGCAGCCTTTTTTTCTTGCTTTCACAGCCAGCACACCTGCAGTTGCACGACCCTCAAGACCAGGGCCTCTATTGACTGCTGAGTGGCTGGCCCACCTGAGGAGACAAAAACTGAAAACTTGGGACAAAATGTTGTGTATCTCATTACAGAATCTTAAATAAAAATAAAAAAATAGCAAAGACATGGAGGCAATATTTGTGGCCAGAGAGGGAGCTCTCCCAAGAGATTGTGGCAGTGGCCAAGGATAGTGTGGTAGTTGCCAGGGAAAGTATTACCATGGCCAAAAAGAGTGAAAAAAGACACGGAGATACAGAGGCAACTCATAGGTTCAATACTAAACCAAAATGCTGTACTTAAAAGCATATTGCTGTTGGGGCAGCAGACACAGCAGTCCTGTAAACCAGGATTCAGCCATGTTCTTCAGCCCCTGGACAATACACAATACTGGGAATCATAGAATCATAGAAGATTAGGGTTGGAAGAGACCTCAGGAGGTCATCTAGTCCAACCCTCTGCTCAAAGCAGGACCAACACCAACTAAATCATCCCAGCCTGGGCTTTGTCAAGCTGGGCCTTAAAAACCTCTAAGAATGGAGATTCCACCACCTCCCTAGGTAACCCATTCCTGTGCTTCACCACCCGCCTAGTGAAATAGTGTTTCCTAATATTCAACCTAGACCTCCCCCACTGCAATTTCAGACCATTGCTCCTTGTTCTGTCATCTGCCACCACTGAGAACAGCCAAGCTCCATTCTCTTTGGAACCCCCCTTCAGGTAGTTGAAGGCTGCTATCAGATCCCCCCCCCCCCACTCTTCTCTTCTGCAGACTAAACAAGCCCAGTACCCTCAGACCCTCCTCGTAAGTCATGTGCCCCATCCCCCGATCATTTTCATTGCCCTCTGCTGGACTCTCTCTCCAATTTGTCCACATCCTTTCTGTAGTCGGGGGCCCAAAACTGGATGCAATACTCCAGATGTGGCCTCACCAGTGCCGAATAGAGGGGAATAATCACTTCCCTCGATCTGCTGGCAATGCTCCTACTAATGCAGCCCAATATGCCATTAGTCTTCTTGGCAGCAAGGGCACACTGCTGACTCATATCCAGCTTCTCATCCACTGTAATCCCCAGTTCCTTTTCTGCAGAACTGCTGCTTAGCCAGTCGATCCCCCAGCCTGTAGCGGTGCATGGGATTCTTCCATTCTAAGTGCAGGACTCTGCATTTGTCCTTGTTGAACCTCATCAGATTTCTTTTGACCCAATCCTCCAGTTTGTCTAGGTCACTCTGGACCCTATCCCTACCTTCCAGCGTATCTACCTCTTCCCCCCCAGCTTAGTGTCAGCTGCGAACTTGCTGAGGGTGTAATCCATCCCATCATTCAGATAATTAATAAAGATGCTGAACAAAACCAGCCCCAGGACCCACCCCTGGGGCACTCCGCTTGATACTGGCTGCCAACTAGACATCGAGCCGTTGATCACTACCTGTTGATTCCGACAATCTAGCCAGCTTTCTATCCACCTTATAGGCCATTAATCGAATCCATACGTTTTGAACTTGCTGGCAAGAATACTGTGGGAGAGCATATCAAAAGCTTTGCTAAAGTCAAGATATATCATGTCCACTGCTTTCCCCATTTCCACAGAGCCAGTTATCTCATCATAGAAGGCAATCAGGTTGGTCAGGCATGACTTGCCCTTGGTGAATCCATGTTGACTGTTCCTGATCACCTTCCTCTCGTCCAAATGCTTCAAAATGGTTTCCTTGAGGACCTGCTCCATGATTTTTCCGGGGACTGAGGTGAGGCTGACCGGTCTATAGTTCCCTGGGTTCTCCTTCCTCCTTTTTTTAAAGATGGGCACTATATTTGCCTTTTTCCAATCGTCCAGGACCAGCCCCGATCACCACGAGTTTTCAAAGATAATGGCCAATGGTTCTGCAATCACATCAGCCAATTCTCTCAGCACCCTCGGATGCATTAGATCTGGACCCATGGACTTGTGCATGTCCAGCTTTTCTAAATAATCCTTAACCTGTTCTTTCACCACTGAGGGCTGCTCACCTCCTCCCCGTACTGTGTTGCCCAGAACAGCAGTGTGGGAGCTGACCTTGTCTGTGAAGACCGAGGCAAAAAAAGCATTGAGTACGTCAGCTTTTTCCACATCATCTGTCACTAGGATGCCTCCCCCATTCATTAAGGGTCGCACACTTTCCTTGACCTTTTTCTTGTTGCTTACATACCTGTAGAAACCCTTCTTGTACCCTTCACATCCCTTGCTAGCTGCAACTCCAGTTGTGTTTTGGCCTTCCTGATTACACCCCTGCATGCTTGAGCAATATTCAAATATTCCTCTGTAGTCATCTGTCCAAGTTTCCACTTCTTGTAAGCTTCCTTTTTGTGTTTAAGCTAACCGAAGATTTCACTGTTAAGCCAAGCTGGTCGGCTGCCATATTTGCTATTCTTTCTGCACATCAGGATGGTTTGTTCCTGTGCCCTCAATAAGGCTTCTTTAAAATACAGCCAGCTTTCCTGGACTCCTTTCCCCCTCATATTAGCCTCCCAGGTGATCCTGCCCATAAGTTCCCTAAGGGAGTCAGTCTGCTTTTCTGAAGTCCAGGGTCTGTATTTTGCTACTCTCCTTTCTTCCTTTTGTGAGGATTCTGAACTGAGTCATCTCATGGTCACTGCTGTCCAAGTTGCCCAGGAATACAAGTAACTCCTCCCTACTGTTCCATAGCAGCAGTGCTCCCAGAGGCCATTCCCTTCACGGAGTGAACAGACAACAATTGCATCTGGACACCCAGCTCTTTTGAGCCCTCCAGCACTCCTGATAACTTTGAGCTGAATCATCCAACCTGTTACCCAGGATATATTTATGTGTATGGCACACCACATTAAGTTCAAGTTCAAGAGGGCGTGAAACCGTTAAGAGGTAAACGGGTGGGGTCCGCGNCAATTGCATCTGGACACCCAGCTCTTTTGAGCCCTCCAGCACTCCTGATAACTTTGAGCTGAATTATCCAACCTGTTACCCAGGATATATTTATGTGTATGGCACACCACATTAATATGTATTCAGCACCGACATTAACTACAACTGTGAATTGTATTTCTTTTCCCAGAATGCTGGTCACTTACGCTAAGGTACGTCCCATAACACTGCAATAGCTGAACTTTTCTCTTGGCACAGGCAAATCCAGAACTAGTCAGAAACAAAATGTATGAATAGAATATCTTGGTACAGGTAGGAGATGCCTCCACACCCCAATAACCCCTGGAATGTGGTATCCAAAACAAAGATAAGGGAGGTACAGGATGGTACGGAAAAACAAGTACAGACTGGTGGGTGATGTATAGCGTGCTCTCAAACTTGTAAGCAACTGTGCTGTAAATATAGCTAATCTTAGATGCGTATTTTTGAAGCAGACCTTCCATGTAAGGTAACTGCTGTGAGATTGCTTCCCAGAAAGCATGGTATATGTGTCTCCATTTCATGCTGTAATGCCTTGTCTTTGGCTAATAAGATGACTAAGCTTGGCAATTTGGTTTTCAGATATTTAAAATATCAAACCATAACTGGTAATTGGCTATACCTAGTTAACAATCCCCAGAAGTACCATGAACAGGAAGAGGCGCAGGCAAAGCATATACTTGCCTGTCACTTTCTTTCCTTTTCCCCCATAATTTTGTTCTGCTCTTTACTGCACTGTTGCACTTTCAGTTTTAGCTTCACTGTTTTAAAGGTTTGTTTACAGTTGTTAGTTAATAGATTTGTTTTAAAACGTATTGTTTCGTACTAAAAATTATTTTATTATTGGTGCAATTAAAATGTAATGTTGCTATATTGGTTGGAAACAACAGGAAAAAAACCAACACATTCCAATCTATTCTACTAACAATACCACTTTCCTTTCAAACAGCCAAATGCACACTCCACTACTACTGTGCACCTGCTGAGTCAGTAGAAAAAAATTCCTTCCGTCCCAGTGGCCTGAGAATGGCTTCATTAACCAGGGAAGCAGAGGTTAATTTGCGTCTCCTAAGATAACTGGAGCAGTCTCCGCACTATTAATGTCTTGTGATCCTGGGGGCAAATATTCCTTTTTCCATTAATGTAAATAAACCTGAGTTCTGAAAGATCCTAGCATTGTGGAACCTTCCAGACCACCCTGCATTTGTGTGTAAACCTGCCATAGTGGTCAGCCAACCCTTGGAGCACTATGGAGAAATAACCCTTTCTGTTTATAAATTCTGTGCTATAGTGATGTGACCATTTATAGGTACATAATCCCATCAGCTGCCCCAATACAGTTTGGAAATACCATGCATACAAAAAGACACAATCTCCTGAGAATTACCAACCTTTATAACCTGATGCAACAGTACAGTAACTCCTCACTTAACGTTGTAGTTATGTTCCTGAAAAATGCGACTTTAAGTGAAACGATGTTAAGCAAATCCAATTTCCCCATAAGAATTAATGTAAATAGGGGGGGTTAGGTTCCAGGGCAGCTTCCCCTACTCTGCAAGCACCAGGGGTGGGGGGCTCAACCCTCAGCCCACCCACTCCACCCCTTCCCCCAAGCTACCACCCTTGACCTGCCTCTTCTCTCCCCCCCCCCCCACCTCCTCCCCCTTTACTTCACATGCTGCATCCTGGCTCCTCCCCCCTCCCTCCTAAATGCCACAAGCCAGCTGATTGCCACGTTAGGGAGGCAGGGGAGGGAGGGGGAGCCTGCGTGCCGAGTCCTCGCTCCTCTCCCCTCCCTCCTGCCTCCAAAATGTCACAAGCCAGCTGATTGCTGCCGGCAGAAGGTGGGGGAAGGCGCTGATCCGCGGGGTCTGCCGGCGGACGGGAGGCGCTGGTGGTGGTGGGGCATAGGGAGGCTGCCAGCTGTGGAGAAAGCAGGCAGCCAAACAACGTAAGAGTTGAGCATTGTACAACTTTAAATGAGTATGTTCCCTAATAGATCTGCATGACAGTAGACCCAGCAGTTGATTTCCCCACACTGAATTGGTTGGTTATGGACTGGTAGCTTTTGGGGGTGGCTAGCTTCCAGATGGCAGTGATGATCTGTTTCTCCACAGGTGTGGGGCACTGGATGTTGGTACTGTCACTGCAGCTTTGGGGTCAGTTCACTGCACATCTCAAAAAAGGGTTTCCTTTCCCATGCTGAAATTCTCTCGTGACTTCTGGTCATCCGATATCTACAAAACAATCCTTTCCCACCAAACCACACTAGTTTCTTGAGCCCAGAAATGGTGCTGCATGGTGTGAAGTTACTCCAGGACCCAGTCTTCTACTGTCAACTGCTCAGTGTCCTCTTCTTCATGGTCCCTGTCCTGCTTTCTCCACTTCTGAATCTTTCTACTGCTGAAGGAGCTGTTGCCACTGCTGCCACATCTGCTTCGTGGTGTGATGGGGAAAGTTCAAAGCCAAATTCATCCAGTTTTCAGAGCTTAAATAGAGCCCAAGCAGCCTCTATGTATTTTGTGATCGCTATCATAGTGGTGCAGAGCAGTGTTTGGTCCGTGCTGACCGACAGCAACTTGAAAATGGGGCTAGCCCATCCAGAAAGAAAGTATGGGATGTGGACAGTGGAAACATGGGATTTAAAAAAAAAAATAGATTGCCTAGGTTTTTGCACAACTCACAGCGAGAAACATCCCAGAATGCACACTGCTCAGTAGTGAAGCAAAGGTCCGTGGGATGCTCAGAGAATACTTTGTCCTAGTATGCAGCAAGCTGTTGTGTGTACATGCCGTGCGAATCGAAAGATGGAAAGTGTGCTCCATATACACACTATTGGTGCGGCTCATATGCTGTGAGTTACCTGACTCTCATCAAAAAGCTTCAGATTAAACCCGCTTTGTAGATGAGCCCTAAGGGTATGTCTACATAGCATAGTAAACCCAGATCTGTATGACCCAGGCCTGCAGATTTGGTGTTTCCAACCCTGCGCTTCAGCATTCACATTGCTTTGGAAACCCAGGTCTCTCAACTGTGCTGGTGTGCTCATACTGCACTATGCGGAGTTGAGTCAGAACTTCAGCTTCTGTGGGCATATACCATCATATCCCAGCATTCTTAGTGCCCTCACCAGCTGTACCTGCTCTAGGGCTTGGTTCGTTGTGTGAGAACTTGTCTGTCCCTCCTGCAGGAGTTGATTGGAAGTGTTTTGTGTGGTTTTAGCCTGCCAACACATACAGCTGAGCCATTTTGTATCCACGTGCTCCTGGCAGTCAGAGCCAGGATCCTGACCCACTGGAAGAACTTCCCTATCTCACTGTCAGTTCTATTTCTGGAATCACACATAGAATCTGTGAGGTGCTCATGGACATTTCAGTGGCAGGTTTTTGATCTACCAAAGGCACCTTTCGGAGGTGGGTACTGCCATGCCAGTTGTGATCCAGCTGATGCTGCTCAAGCCTGTTGTCTTAGCTGCAGATTTCCCCTGTGTAGGCTGGCCTTTCTGGAGCAGGGCCACAAGTGCGAACTGGTGGGATCACATTATTATGTGGACCTGGGATGACCAATAGTGGGTCCATAACTTTCGTATGAAGAAGCAGATGTTCCTTGAGGTTTGGAGCAGCTTGCCCGAACCCTAAGCACCACATCATCTACGTGAGGGAGGCCATGGTATTCCAGTTGCGGGTAACTATAGCTATCTGGAAGCTGGCTACCCCAGAATGCTATAGGCCAGGGGTGGGCAAACTTTGGCCCGAGGGCCACATCGGGGTTGTGAAACTGTATGGAGGGCCAGGTAGGGAAGGCTGTGCCTCCCCAAACAGCCTGGCCACCACCCCCTATCTGACCTCTCCCACCCCCTGACTGTCCCCCTCAGAACACAGCACCCATCCAACCCCCCCGCTACTTGTCCCCTGACCGCAACCTCCCGGGATCCCTGCCCCTAACTACCCCCTGGGACCCCACCCACTATCTAACTCCCCCTGTCCCCCCCCCTGCTCCCCCCGAACCTCTGCCCTATCCAACTGCCCCCTGTTCCCCATCCCCTAACCGTCCCCTGATTGACCCCCCGGGACCCCCTGCCCCTTATCCAACCCCCCGGCCCCATGGCTGCAGGGGAGGAGGAACAGCGGGGGAGGGGCCCGGGGATAGCCTCCCGGGACAGGAGCTCAGGGGACAGGCAGGACTGTCCCGCGGGCCGGATGTGGCCCGAATGTGGCCCGAGCGCCGTAGTTTGCCCACCTCTGCTATAGGCCCTGTGTTAACTAGTTTGGAGTTGGCAAACCAACTGTGGGGGTTATTGTGGCAGAGGTTTGTGAGGCGATCAGGATTGTGATGTACCCAGAAGTGGAGGGCATTATAAATGTTCCTGAAACATTTGGTGGCTTTGAGAGAAGGGATTTTGCAAACTACACCAGGGCCATTGATGGAACTCATGTGCCTATAGTTTGCCCTTCGCAAGAAGCACATAAACTATAAAGAGTACTACATTCATCATTATGCAGTCCTTGGTTGACCATGGGGCAGATTCATGGGCACTAACATAGGATGCATTGGGTGTTCTGAAGATCAGGACTTTACCTTCATGGACTAGCTGAAACATCATTCCCACCAAATGATATGGATATAGATGGAGTCACTGTCCCCACTGTTATTCTAGGGGACCCTGTTTACCCTCTGTTGCCATGGCTTATGAAACCATACCCTAATTTCAGACGATTTAGCAAAAGAAGGTTCAGCTAAGCACACAGTAGCTGTGGGTTGGGCATTTGGCAGAATGACACCCCATTGTTGCTGCCTTCAAAACCACTTGTATGCCAGTGTCGTCAGTACAGTCTGCAGTATTGTGGCCTGGTGTGTTCCACACAATGTTTGTGAGGAGAAGGGAGAACCCCTGTTTGCCAGGAGTGGACTCAAGATAGTGCTGGTTTTCTGAACTGGTACTTACAGCCAGACAGTGTAGTGTGCCTGTCATCACTGGTGCTGGATCCACATGCGCAATGGAAATCAGAGGTGCTTTGTGCACCAACATAATGGGTATGCATGATCCCATGCATGCGGGGGAATGAAATGGTATTTGAAGTTGTGCTGTGGGGAACCCATGGACATTTTGTATGGATGTGGGGAACCCATGGACATTTTTTTAAATGTGTTGGTATTATGTGTTACAATTTTTGTAAACGCTTTTTCTGAATTGTATGGAGATGTTATGCATTTTGTAAATAATAGCTATGTATTTAAGATTACAGTTTATGGATTACCGTAATGACAATTTTTAGTATGACACTTCTAAAGAATAGGCATATGATTACATTTACTAAAGATTGTCACTTTTAATGTTATGTATAATAAAACTTGCTATTGTAGCCTTGTGTGCAAATTCAGCACTTTTATTTTACACATGTATTTACATAGCAGTGTAAGAACAAGAAAGAGAGACCAGCTACCATCAAAATATATAACACAGTAACCAAACTCAGTGTCAAAACAGTTAAAGGTGTATGTTACCAAATGACATGGCCAGCTATTTCTGGGTGTCCCCGTCTTGGTTCTCCTTGTCCTTTCTGGTGTGTCTTACATATGGGACCTGGAGTGGATGAATGCACAGGAGGTACATATGTCTGTTCCAAGTGGTACTGTTCTTTGGCTGTGACATGGTCTATCCAACCACTGAATTGTCCAAAGGCTATATAATCTACAGGAAATGATAGCATGGCAGGGACTCAGAGCATGGGGCTGGCACAGGAGCAGAAGGTAGCAGTGGAGCCTGCAGTTTGGTAGTCAGGAGCTCAAATAATTGCCCAACCAGATCCTTCTGCTGCACTCTGTCTTCCTTTTTCAACCTGCAGTCATGCTCCCTGACTCTTTCCATCAGTCTCTCCTCATGCTGTGCAGCTGTTCTCTCTCTCTCCACCCTTCTTGCATCCTTATCCTTCTGGAACTCTAGCTGCTGATTCATTTTATCTAGAATCTCTCCCATCAACTCATCTTGGACTCTTTCTCCTTGCCTGCAATAGGTGAATCTCCCCCAGGCTGCTGGTGGCATGTTTTTCCTGTGCAAAGTGCCTTGAAAGGAAAAAGAAAGCACATTATTGACAGTGGAATTTTTTTTTACATTTTCTACTCTGTCAAAGGGGCTGCTTTGTAATACTTTTATCTGGCTTTATTTTCTTCACATACAAAACAGTAGCCACTTCCCATGTCCTGTGGAGCAGCACTGAAAGCCTTCACACATCATGGTGAGATACAGGTACAAAACGTTGAAATGATTTCAACATCTGCAACTGGGCAAGCTCCTCTCCCAGTGAGGGGTCGTTACCAGATAGTCATGAATGCCTCTTGATTGTCAACACGTCTGAGTTTTAATTTATGTTGCCACCACAAAGGCATCCTCACAATCCACGTGCAGCACTTCTGCTTACAGTGTCCTTCAACATCAGCCCTTTCTCCAGGGAGAGGAAGTGATCTCATCAGCCAGAGACCTGACTTCCCCTGGGTTCTCCTAGCCCCTCTCTTCTCCTTTAGATGTTCTTCCTGTGCTTTTTAACTACCTTCTCAGTTGATGGGATAATTAGCCCCTTTGCTCATCAGCCAACAGTCTGATTGGCAATAGACGATCTAATTACCTAATCACGGCTTTTCTGGAGGAACTAGTTAGTGTCTAAATGACCAGAGTGCTCGGTCAGCTGCTGGCTCTCAGCACTCTGTCACAACATTCCTTTTCTCTTTTCTGGGGGCTGGGGGGGACTTATGAGAGGTCCAGTCACTAGCTCTGTTTTTTCAATACTTTCAGACAGGACAAGTTCTGGAGAACATTGATATTGTGGTGGTCCCAAACTAGAAACGTGAACTACTTCTTCCAGGCCAGGGGAGGACAGTCATCCATCTATGCTAAGGAGATATTTAGGCATCTATTGACTGACCAACACATCTTGGAATGGAGGGGGCTCATGAGTTGCAGGGGTGGCCCTGAAAGTATGCCCTGCCCTGGAAAGTAACTGAGCGTCTGGAGTTCCTACTCCTCTAGAAGTATGCTTGTATCACCAGCCAGCAATGGTTGAAAATTCATGGTAAAATCAGTAAGATGCTGATTTAGCATGGAGATGCAGTACAGCCTGCTTACTAGCATCTTGCATCTCTGCACAAACCTGACTGACTGCCAGCCATGGGGACTCCTAATACAGCCAGCCAGCCATCCTCTTCTCTAATTTGGACTCACACTCCGGTTTTGTTTGGACTCATAACAGCCAAGTTGTTTTGGGACTCAGTTTATAGGCATTCTGGGCAAATATGGGAGTTGCTGATTTATGAGGTGTGCTGTATTATTAGACTGCTGTTAATTGTGGAGCCCAACTTATAACAATCAGAGTAACAAGTAAAATATTTCATAACTCCTTGTTTAATTTTTTTCCTCTTTTTGTTGTGTCCATTTTGAATCCCGCGTGGGGAATGCTAGGGGAATGGCGTGGCTTCCACCCTGAACAGAAGCACACCAGCACCCTGGTTTGCATTAATAACCTAATAGGGCCATAAGCTGGAAATCGATCCCATCCATATCTCAATAAGAAACAACAGAGTGGCAGAAACTTACCAGGCTCCGGTTCTAACGCTTGTTCCTGATGCCTGTTCTGTAGTGGGCCACGGCCCAGGGCCGTCCTCAAACAGCGCCTTCTACTACAGACCCAGGATTTGCTGTAGCTGCTCCGGCTGCATAGCTATTTAGTTACTGGTCTCAGCACCAGTGTCACCTCTTGCACTGCATCTGACGGCTGGCTGTCCTGTGGCAGTGTCTGTGTCTCGGGGATCATAAGGGTGCCATCCTTGCTCAGCAGATTGTCATGCCTCACTGTGGGCCCACTGCTTGTTACAATTCCCAGTACCCCATCAAATTCTTTGTGAAAGGGACAGGAAGATGGGTATTTCAGAGGTGCTCTTAGAATTTTTGACTTTGCAGTAGTTTGTCTTCAGCCACTTGATTTGCTTTCTGCGTTTTTCTGGGGTCTGGTCAATTCCCAACACCACCAGCTGCTCAAATATAGCTTTGTAGATCTGATAATTTCTTGTACTCTTAGTGAAATTGAATGTCTTTCTCGCTTTGTGCCAGAGGTTAACCAGACTCCATCTGTGTTCTGGCCAGCTAGCAACATGCTTGATGCAGGACTTTTTCTTAGTGTTGGCCATAGGTAGTACACACAAGTAAAACTATTTCCCCATGCTTATTTCCCCTCTTTTCCCCCCCCCCCTCCCCCCCCAGTTCCTCATATCTCCTTGTCAATTGCTGGAAATGGGCCATTTTCATTACCACTGCAAACAGGTTTTTTTTTTTTCTCTCCTGCTGGTAAAAGCTCATCTTAACTGATCACTCTCCTTATAGTGTGTATGGTAACACCCATTGTTTCATGGTGTGTGTGTGTGTATATATATATATATATATTTTCTACTACATGCGTCTGATGAAGTGGGCTGTAGCCCACGAAAGCTTATGCTCAAATACATTTGTTAGTCTCTAAGGTGCCACAAGTACTCCTGTTCTTTTTGCGGATACAGACTAACACGGCTGCTACTCTGAAAAGGGTTAACAGTTTCCAGTTGAGGGGTGTGTGTTTGTATGTGTGTGTAAATGAAGGGTTAAATGCTGAGCAGCTACATTTGAACCAAGTGGTTTCTTCTGGTTCTTCTGAAGTGAGTGGGAAGGTTTGGGATGGAAGGGCTGGGGAAAACAGCTCTAGAGAACTGTGGGATAGCGTTGGTGGAATCTCCAGACCTGAATCTGGTGACCTGAACTTGATCTGCATCCACACTGCAAAATTCTGGGCTTTGTCCCATGTCACAGCAGGACTTGGGCTCTGACCCACCTCCCTAGCAGGGTCTGCGGGCCTGAGTTAGACTGCTTTCTGTGTGGATGGAAGGGATTTTAAATCTGAGTCAGAACCTGGGTTTAGTGTGCTATGTGGGCATACTCTTAAGTGGCCTTAATTAGGTATAGCTCAGATGAACCATATTAAGGCCATTTCAGTTCTGAATGAGTGGGTCCACACATTTAATGTGATTTGATTAATGTGCTTTAAATTCACACCTTTAGTTAGTTTGGATTAATTTTCCTGAGGCCTCATGTGGACAAGCCCTCAATGAAGGTGCTTCAGATACTGATTTGGAAATAGTACATTCTGATTTGCATGCCCTTATCCAATGTGGCAGAGCAGGAATGAACAAACTAGTAGTCCAGACACTGAGGATGACCTAATCAAACTGATTTTTTGTCAAGTTCTTGTTCAAAGAAATTGGCTACTTTGCTGTTTTATTTCAAGATCTAGAGCAGGGGTTGGCAGCCTATGGCACGCATGCCAAAGACGGCACGCAAGCCGATTTTTAATGGCATGCTGCTGCCTGCCGGAGTCCCGGCAGGCAGCAGCGTGCCATTAAAAATCCTACCCGGCCCGGCCCGCTCTTCTCCGTCCTCCACGCCCCCGCCCGCGGGGGCAAGGGGCAGAAGCTTGGTCCTGCTGGCTCCCCTGCCTCTTCCCACTGTGTGCTGGGTTCCTGCCCCTCCTCCTCCTCTCCGTCCCTCCCTCCCTTCCTGCCGGCCGATCAGCTGATGGCTCTTGCAAGGGAGGAGGTGGGGGAGGAGTGGAGTCAGTGTGCTCGCTGCTCCTGGCGGAGGCAGAGAAGAAGCGGGGCCAGGACCTCGGGGAAGGGGTGGTGGTGGAATAGGGGCATATCCCCTCCAGCCCTCTGCCCTGACCCCANAGAGAAGAAGCGGGGCCAGGACCTCGGGGAAGGGGTGGTGGTGGAATAGGGGCATATCCCCTCTGCCCTGACCCCCCCCACATACACCCAGCCCTCTGCCCTGAGCCCTGTGCCCCGCACCCCCCCCAGGCCCCTGCCCTGAGCCCTGTACCCCCCTCACACACACCCAGCCCTCTGCTTGACTCCTTCACCCCCCCCCCACAACCCCAGCCCTGACTCTGGCACCCCCACACATACCCAGGCCCCCCACACTCCATGCCCTGACACCTGCACCCCCTCACATGCTCCCAGCCCTCTGCCCTGACTCTTGCACCCCCCACATCCCCACCCCCACCCTGAGCACCAAATGGGAGCTCCTGCACCCCTCCCCCCCCATACCTGCACCCCTTGCACCAAATGGGAGCTGCCCAGGTAAGCGCTCCACACCCAAACCTCCGGCCCCAACCCTGAGCCCCCTCCCTCATTCTAGCTCCTGGCCAGACCCAACACCCCAACCCCCAGCCTGCTCCTTCACCTCCAGCCCTGTGCTCAGTGCACTCCCACCCTCAGCTCAGTGCAGAGAGAGAGAGGAAGAGAATGGGCCAGAATCAGGGAGAAGGTAGGTACCCACTGTATGTGGGCAGGGCCGGGACCCCAGACCGGCAGCGGGCTGAGCAGGTCCGGCAGCCGGGATCCCGGCTGGCAGGAGCCAGCGGATGGAACCCCTGAGCGGCAGCGGGCTGAGCCGCTTAGCCCACTGCTGGTCTGGGGTCCCGGTCGCCGGCCCTGCACAGCTCTCTGCCGGTCTGGGGTTCTGGCTGCTGGTCTGGGGTTCTGGCTGCTGGACCCTTGCCAGTCGGGGTCCTGGCCGCAGGCCCCGCTCAGCCCGCTGCCGGTCTAGGTGAACAGAACCCCAGACCAGCAGCGGGCTGAGCGGGCCGGCGGCATAAGATCAACATTTTAATTTAATTTTAAATGAAGCTTCTTAAACATTTTGAAAACCTTGTTTATTTTACAGTATAACAATAGTTTAGTTATATAATATATAGATTTATAGAGAGAGACCTTCTAAAAAACATTTAAATGTATTACCAGCACGTGAAACCTTAAATTAAAGTGAATAAATGAAGACTCGGCACATCGCTTCTGAAACGTTGCCGACCCCTGATCTAGAGCATAGTCTCTTGACAATTGGCCAGCCTAATTTTATGACACTGTAGACTTTACTGTGAAAGGGAAGAATCCTCCTCTGTCTCATGTGGGAATAAGTGAACTAAGAAGGCTTTTCCATCTTTAATTCCTGACTTAAAAAAAATAAAAAATAAATCTGTGGGCTACCATGTTTTGTTAGCCAAATAGCTTACTGTGTTTATAAACTGAGTTCACTTCTTTTCTGTGCCTGAGCTTTTAAAATAAACTTTAGCAATGTTATTGCCAAACTTAGTGCATCAGCCAACTGTTTAGATACATTGTGATCTCTTCTTCAAGAAAGGGTTCAAGTGAACAAATACTTTCACACCTATTCACAATTTTGCTAGGAGTAGTTAGTGAACAGGACTTGAAAAACAGTCCCTAGAGCAAGGTAATGCACCTTCTGAAATGTAAAGGAAATAGCAGTATACTGTTTGTACATTGTCATTTAACTTTCTATTTTTAAAATGTGATTCACTGCCTCTTGTTTTTTGTTATTCCTTTTTCTGCTTTTACTCCACTTTTTTCTTCTTTCCCTTAACAGTTTCTGGTTTATCTTCTTTGCATTGTTTTCAGTGTATGTTCCCTCTTTCCTCTCTACCTTTACTGTTATCTTTTCCCATATTATGTTTTGTAACTCACCTATAATTTTTTCTCTTTCCATTTATCCAAGCATCTCCTTTAGTACCATATTCTCTCTCTTAACTTACCCTATCAGTCTCTTCCATCTGGTCACCCAGAAACATCACCTCATCACAAAACATATCTTCCTGGATAGGACTTGGAAATTTAGTCAGACACATTGTAGCCAGAGGACCAAACATGCTGGCAAAAGATACGGTGGAAGTGGAAGGGCAGGGGCAGGACAGTGTCCAGGTGAGAATCATAGAATGGTAGGACTGGAAGGGACCTCAAGAATTAGTTTACCCACGCTTGATCTGTTTGGAAAGAGGAGAGTGGTGCCCTTGAACCCTTCTCAGGTGCTCCATCTTTATCAGCCCCTAGCTAGTAGATGTGTGATAAACTTAGTCTGCACTCCCTACATTTTCTGCAGTCTCCTCACAGCTGCTGAAAGGAAGAAGGAACACTGTTGGCTTTATTCTCCCCTTTCCCTGAGTTGCTCCAAGGATGATAATGGAGGATCTGCTGTCCTTGTCATGCCTTGTTGTTTGTGGAGGGAGTCCTCACAGCATAATAGTTCTAGTGCCTGCATCTATTGCTGCCTAGAGCTTCACTGGCAGCAACGACTTGACTCTTGTCAGTGTCACTGCTGATTGCAGAGTTCTGAATGGCAGCAGTGTAGACTGATAAGCTTCTCTGAGGAGTGACCGAGGCCCTGGAACTGTCTGCAAGTGAATTTAGAAAAACAGCACTGTTAGTTTACACTAGGTTCATATTTGGAGGATCATTTTTACAGCCATGGGGTCTAGAGATTTTATTTTTAAATGAAATCTCAAGTTTCAAAAGCTGAGACACTTGCCTGGGAAAGATTCATACATGTCGAATGGGTTCAAGTTTGTTTATGAAATTGAGTTTCCTGACAGAAGCTACAGTTTAGGGAAGGAGGGGAGCAATTTGAAAGGGGGGAAAGATTAGATTGTTCTTTTGGAGTTTAGACCATGGCCATAGGAAAAGAAATGATCTGAAAAATGATGGAGGCGTCTCTGTTGGGTTTGTCATATTTCAGTGACGACAGCGTAGAGAAAGAGCCTATAATCGTAAAACTCGCTTTAAGTTTGATTCTTGAGGTTTTGAAAAATTGCATTTTTGACAGCTGCAAGTATTATGGAGAAAAAGGACACTTTCCACTGGTGGTGGGTGAAAATGGAGGGTGTTTTTTTCTTTTTGAGAGATTGGGTATTGAATGTTGTTGTTTTTTTAATTGATACAGATATGATCTCAAACACCATGAGTACGTGACTTCAGAAATGGACAACTGGATCTATTATAAATTGTGATTGGCCTTAAGCTGACTTGCAACCATAGAAAAACCTCACAGTATCTCTATCTCATTCCTGCTTGACACCTATATAGTCACCTCACGCCAACAGTTCAATCATGTATGGAAGTGCTCGGTCAGTTGGTAAGGTTGAACCAAGCAACCAGAGTCCTGGGCGTTCACCAAGGTTGCCAAGATCACCGCGCTTGGGTCATCGTCGAACCAACAGCACAGGTGGGAGCTCTGGAAGCAGTGCTGGGGGTGGGAGTGGGAAAACGCTTTCCATGGAAAATATTCAATCCTTAAATGCTGCCTATGCCACATCTGGCCCTATGTATCTAAGTGACCATGAGAACGTGGGTGCCGACACCCCTAAAAGCACCATGACTCTTGGCCGATCCGGGGGGCGGCTGCCTTATGGTGTTAGGATGACTGCAATGGGTAGCAGCCCCAATATTGCCAGTAGTGGAGTTGCCAGTGATACTATTGCATTTGGAGACCACCACCTCCCTCCAGTGAGCATGGCATCCACTGTGCCTCACTCACTGCGCCAGGCCAGGGATAACACTATAATGGATCTGCAGACACAGCTCAAAGAGGTGCTACGAGAAAATGATTTGTTGCGCAAGGATGTGGAGGTGAAAGAAAGCAAGCTGAGCTCCTCCATGAACAGCATCAAGACCTTTTGGAGTCCCGAGCTAAAGAAGGAGAGAGCCTTGAGAAAAGATGAAGCTTCCAAAATCACCATTTGGAAGGAGCAGTATAGAGTGGTGCAGGAAGAAAACCAGGTAAGTTATGCAAGGTCATTGTTGAACACTGTGTGTGTGTGTGTATATATATATGGTTTGGGTGGGAGAGAGTAGGACTCAATCAGTGGGTTGTTTCTATTTTACTCTTGGACTCTACACTGGATTCCACCTCTAAGTTAGTTAGGTAGAATGGGTTGGGGGCTTTCCCCAGGTAATGGAATAAGTTTAAAAAAAAAAGAAAAAAGTATTTTCAAACCATAATGCCACTTGTTGAACAAAAGTTATGCTAGCAGAATTCCAAGCCCTCTGAGCATGGGTTACTTGATGTGCTGTTGTGTGTTATGTAGTATTTGGGTGTGGATTGATATTAACCAGTTAATTTATTTCCCTTTAAATATCAGGTTATTCTCTATTGATCTTTATTGATATTTCTATAGTGCTTATTGCTGTAATATCTGAAGCATTTTGTGTGTTAAAAAATGTATCAGTTGCTGACAGAGGGTACTGTTGAACTGCTGCTGAACATTGTCTAAGTGAAGCCAAGGCCAAAGCGTATTTGGTATCATTTTAGAAACTGGCTAAAAATTGCAGGTCTGGGGATTGCTGAAATGGTGCTGAACAGTTTGTCCTTGGCTATGCTTGCTGTTATACTTTATTCAGCACTTGTTCAGCTGCACCTGTTGTCAGTAACTGAGTATTACTTGTAGTGTAGACTAGGCTGGAGTGCCTGACAAGATTAGATACATCATTTACCTCCAAGAAGTTAGAACTCAGCTTCTTACAGAGAGTTTGTGTCTATTTGATGCCTTCTGCAATCGGTGTTTTATGACATAGATGTGTTTTTGTTTTTGTTTTGTTAGCGTGATAATGCAATCTGTTCATGTTTACACAAACTAAATCAAACCATTTGGGCTGCAGCCAATTAACAACTGTTAACCTCTGATTTAGTAGGGCAGACTGTACCTTAAATTTTCTGTGCTGCAGTTTTACTCATTTGTAATGACTTGTCCAGCTATAAAGTGAATCAGTGGTAGAGAATTTTAGTAATCTAGATTTTTCTTTTGGCACCCATAAAGATCAAATTTTCACCCGTGGGGGTATTAGGGTTTGTTCTGTTGGGCCAGAGGTGTTATCAAAAACCATTCGCTGTCCAACATTAAACAGTTTTAAACAAGGTT
Organism: Platysternon megacephalum; assembly: GCA_003942145.1. Lineage (NCBI taxonomy): Eukaryota > Metazoa > Chordata > Testudines > Platysternidae > Platysternon > Platysternon megacephalum. The sequence goes on along the minus strand of QXTE01000193.1, from coordinate 1,270,113 downwards.
CGGGGTTTGGTATACAGAGGCCTCAGCCTGGTTAGTACTATGGTTAACATATAATTAAAAATACTTTTGAACTTTTATTAAAGATGCAGAAAAGGAAAAACAGTTAAAGCATTTGAAATGTAAAGTGTTAAATAAGGATTTCATTTTAACAGCATCCCCTGTTCCCTTTTCCTTTAGCTGGAAAGAGATTTTAGAAGGAAATTTGTTTGACAGTCTCAGAGGGCTTGTCTACATTACCCGCAGGATCGATGGGCAGTGATCGATCCAGTGGGGGTCGATTTATCGCCTCTAGTCTAGACGCGATAAATCGACCGCCGAGCGCTCTCCCGTCAACTCCGGTACTCCACCGGAGCGAGAGGCGCAGGCAGAGTCGATGGGGGAGCGTCAGCTGTCGACTCACCACAATGAAGACACCGTGGTGAGTAGATCTAAGTACGTCGACTTCAGCTACGTTATTCACGTAGCTGAAGTTGTGTAACTTAGATTGATTTCCCCCCACTAGTGTAGACCAGGCATTAGATAGACAAGGTGGGTAAGTAATATCTTTTATTGGGCTAACTTTTGTTGGTGAGGGAGACAAGCTGTTTAGGGTATGGCTTTTAGCTGCCTCTTTCTGGTCATAGGCTTACAGTAGTGCTGTAAAATATACAGTCCTGGCTGATTAAGCTGGACTCTTGTTAGACGGAATGAAAAAGGAGAGAGATAGGAAAGAAAAGAAATAAGGTAGGGAAGGAAAAGGATATATAGGGTGGGGGGGAGACAGTCTCACATCCCAGATGGTGTTCAGGATTCAGCCGGAGCTTGTGGAAGTGATAATGTCATTTGGTTCCCTTTCTCTGGCCCAGTCTGGTGCGGACTCTTCTCAGGATGACGAAGGACTGGTGTCCCAGGGCAGGGGTGGAGATGGCAGCCATGATTGTGAAGGTCACTTCAGTAGCCAATTTTTCTCCTATAGTCTTTTTTTTTAAGAACCCCAAAAGGGTTCCCCTCATTATTTTGTCCACCAGTTAGGCCTGATTTCCTACATACTAATTTTGGTTAATTGGTTTTCAGTCTGACACTGTTCTTGTTTACCAGGAATTACAGTCCTGGAGTTATATCTGTAGTCCTGTTGGTTTGTCCTAATTCAGTCTTCCTGTCTCCCTTTTGCAACTTTTCCCATCAGCAGTTTTATTATAGGTTATTGTGACACTATGAACTTTCACTTACTTTTTACTGTTGAGCTTACAATTAGGGTAAATTTGTAGGCCTAATTATCACAACAGGTTAGGTCGAGGACTTTAAAGTAAGCTCTCACTCTCTAGTTAAAAGAATTCAGTGTAGCTTCCCATCTAAACCCACACCAGCGAGACCAGAGGTATCTCCTTGGAATCTCATGTTAATTCTGAAGTCTTTATTCCTCCTTTTGAGCAAATAACCTCCATCCCTTTTGATTGCTTTCCTTTATACCTTCTAGCTATTACTTCGCCAGTTGAGCTGGGGAACCATCCATCCTCCTCTTTAAGAAAAACCCTTTTTTTCACGTGGCAAACCAGTCCTGTGTGCAGTCCCAGAGTTTACCCCTAATCTGGTTTGATTTTTCACAACAATCAGGATATTTCCCTATTGAGTTTTCATCCATCTCACATCTTTTAAAGAAAATGTTTGCTCTACTTCAGATGTGATTAGAGCCTTGAAGCTCTACTGGCATACTCACTCCTTTATCCAATCCTTGTTTTAGCTTTCGAAGGTGGGTATGAGGGCAAGTGCCACAAAAAATAAGGTGACTGGCATATGTCTAAGATGTATTATTTTCTATTTCTAGGTCAGCGTGGTTTAAAGTGAGTTATTTCAAGACTTGATGTTTCTGAACTTCCATTCATTATGAAAATCTTGAAGGCAACATATAGCCTATGGCTGGCTTGTTCAGTAACTCAAATTCTTTGGAACAATCAGTGGATTATTATGCTATAAAGCACATATGTAGAGATTGGAGAACACTGATTTTTTCCACATCATTTCTCCCCTCCTTCCCCTCACCAGCACCCTAATTAAACACTTAAGGATATTGCCAGGACTCTCTTCCCTAGGCACCCACTGTAATTATTATCACAATGCTGGGATTGTATAACTTTGGTCCAAAAAAGGAAGGGTGCAATTTAAAAGCAAAGTGAAACATGCAATGAGATGTAGAAACTGGGAATGCTAATTAATAGATTATAGTCAGCTAGCAGTATGCCCTAATTAAACTCTGCATTCATTATATTCTCTATAGCCTTCTGGAGTTGGTCATTTCACCTTTTATAAGGAAGATCAGTTTAATAGGATTTCCTGTAATTAAACAGATTTCTCTCTTTAGGCTCTGGACCAGGGATTTTTCTGTGATCTGTGCAGCTGGGATCTGTCCATTGCATTAATAAAATTTGTTTAATTTGTTCCCCTTTACATTATCTTCCAGTAAGCTTGCGAAAGTTGGTTTGTTCGATGCCAACACTTGTATTTCAACAGACCCTTTTTAATGAAGGTCTCAGGTTCTGTGTGGGTAGGGGTAGAGCTTAAATTTTGTACAGAATCTAGTTAAGGACAAATCCAGCTGTACGCACCAGCTCTGCTTGTGAAGCCGAGACTGGCTGACTTATGCCATCATTATGGTCATCTTGAGGTCTCCTTGCCCTTCCCACCATGAGTATATCTTTTCATTTTCATATGCATACCATATAGTCCCTGGATAGATTTTATTACTATGTTGATATCCTTTATTGACACCTCATCTTTCTTGAACATAAGAGATGGTTAAATTACCTTAGTTTTAGAAGATGTTTAAAAAAAAAAAAAAGAAGCCATAAGTCTATGGCCTTTAGACTTCTGTCAAACAGAATTGATTTTCTAATTTAAGATTTCCTTTTTTCTCTGACATAGTTACCGTTAATAGCAATGCTGAATCTTTGTAAGGAAGCATGATCATGTTGATCTTTACGAAATGTATATTTGGTTAGGTGGTCTTAGACCATTGCTGAATCTAGACAACATTTATAGAAAAGTTTAATAGTGGGTAGGTTGGAAAGCATGCTGCCTCTCCCGGAACATTATGGATCAATCAAATGGAGAAATTAAGCAGATAATATACTTGCAGTGAACAAATAAGTTTTATTTAAAATTTTGTTTTTCCTTAAGCGCCAAATATGGAAAAGGCATGTAAATGTGGATATGTGGCATGTAAATGTGGGTAGCTGTGTGTGGCATGTAAATGTGGGTTCTGTGCTACCCACATGCTTCTCTGAAGCTTCAAATCAGCTTCAAATTTTAGCTTTCAGGCTGGATGCACTGTCTGTCAGCGCAACTGAGATATTGAAGTGTATGTGTGATCAACAGATGGTTTTTGAAGGGTCATGCAGTGCTTCTTAACTTCAATTAAATATTTGTATTCGTTACCAAAAGAGTAAAATTGCAATATTTTCTTGAGTGATCAAATGTTTAAAATCTGAGCTTTTTGTCTCTTCAGCCTGCTGACTGCTGGCACGCATGATTTGTTCAAGTTGTGTGTATGTTTTTGCACATAGTGTTGATATGCATGTGATAAATTATATTTACCATGTACTGTATCTTTTGACCACTCTGCCCACTAATACATCAGTATCTCTCTGTTGGGACCTTCCAAACTTTCACACCGTAATAATACAAAAAAAATCCCTCAACCTGACAAAACATTTCCTTCCTTCCCTTCCTATCAAATGTGGAATCTTCTCAATGCCGCAGTCTCACAATGTCCTGAGACCCAGGGATGGTCCCTGTTCAATCCTGGACCAATGACAGATTTTAAGGTTTAATATCTTAGAACACTGCAAGGATAGAAATGGGAGCTTTATATTGTTTGGAAATGGGAGATTCCCAGATTTCTGATGGGTCGTGTTGTTTGCTTCTAGCTCTTGAAGGACCCAAGCAATCCATTCTTAAAATAATGGCATATTTATTCATAGAAGAGTTACTAGGACATTTTCAGAGGATTGAAGTTTAGTAATTTTTTCTTTCCCTTTGAGGCCTGTTCATTTGTACTCGTGGTAACTGGGGCATTTAACATTACAGGCTGAGGGATAGAAAAATATTCCCAGTACAAATTTTTAAACATGAAAATATTTCTAGAATACTGTTATTTAAGCTTGCGGCACATACAATATTCCATCAAAATAAAGCCTTTATTTCCTGACTGAAAGCTTGAAAGAACAGCCAGGCCCCATGTTAAGAGGTATTCTGATGTGTGTAAATACATTGGCTGCTGGTCTATCCATACTTCACTGTTGCTTACCTTCTATGGTATAATTTCTTCCAGAGAGAGATTTTGGTGGCCATGTGCAGGGAAAAGAGGTTCTGTGGGGTAATTTGTCTGCTTTGTTACATATCAGGCATGTTCATTCACTTGTTCAGTGTCTACCTTTTCCCATATCTGGATGTAACATGCCTGCTGCTGTTGTGAGTTAGTGGGATTGAAAAGGCATTTTTCTTCTGGAAGAAAGGTACGATTTCTATAGTGAACTCTAGGTAGACAGAAGACGAAAGTGAGAGCTGAATCTTTACTTCTGCTAAGAGAGAGCCTGCCAGTTTGCTATTTACTTTAAGGTGTCTTCAGGATGTCATAGGAGAATATAGTTTCATTCATGTATTGTATGAATCCTGAGCCCCCTGCAGGTGAGTAACAGCTGCAGAAACTCTGTGCTGCTCTGTGCCTACCAGTAGGTGGGCAATAACTGAAGTTGATAGATTTTAAAGTCAAAAAAGACCACTGTGATCTTGTACGACCACCTGTGTAAGGAAAGCTGTAGGACTTCCAATAATTAGTTCCTGCTTCAAGTCAAATAGCTGTGGTTGAACTAGACCATATTTTTAAAAAAACCCATCCAATCTTGACTTAAAGATTTCCAGTGATTGAGAATCTAAAACAAGCCTTAGTATGTTCTAGTGATTAATTACCCTGACAGTATAAAATTTGCATCTTATTTTTACAAAAGAAGAACTTATTACAAACTGCCAAGCCCCCTCTCCACATTTTTATTCCTTAGTCATTAGTCTTTCTTTCTTTCTTTCCTTCCTTCCTTCCTTCCTTCCTTCCTTCCTTCCATTCTGGGGTAATGATGCGTCCCAAAGCTGGTAGTCCAACAATTCAGCCTCTCTGATGATCTGTAGTGTCCATACTTGGCCACAAACCTTTTCTTTCAGCACAGCCACCACTTCATACAGAAGAAGTCACTTCTGACTTCTGGCAGGAAAACACATGGCACATCCATTCCAGGTCACAATCATTGCTGGCTTTTATGGTATTTAATATAGAATTTACCTTGGAGGAGAGCTGCAGACCTTGGTTAGTTCTCATGCTGTTGCTTGGACAATCAAGAGGCCTCTGTCCATATTATGCACCTCTGTTATGTTCTGTCCTGAGCCAGGGGTCTGATGTTGTCCAACCATCATGTTTTAGATCTTCCGGGGGGTGTCTCTTTTTCATCTTGCTTTCGTTGGGTCAAAGTCGAAGATGATTCTCACAGGGTCGTTGGTAGGCATTTGGACCAGATGACCATACCACCTGTAGTTATTCTTCCATTAATTCTTATGGTAGGTTGTATGCCAGGGTTTCCAAAGCAGTTCAAATTAGGTAACAACTTTTCTCTTTGCTGGAAGCCAAAATGAGAGTACTCAGTTTTCTCCAAGGTTAAAAAAGGCTTGAATGTTGAGGGAGACATTTTTGGAGCTGTCATAAACAGATAGTTAAGGGTTAATGCCTCTTTTACCTGTAAAGGGTTAAGAAGTTCACCTAGCCTAGCTGACACCCGACCAAAGGAACCAATGGGGGGACAAGATGTTTCAAAAGGAAGGAGGGAAGTTCCCTTTTTCTTGGGTCAGTTTCAGTTCTGGCCAGAGAGGAAAAGGAATCAGGAATCACAGGGTAGTGAGTATTTAGTGAAGGAATTAGCTTATGTTTATTTTCTTTTTGTAACTTGTCTTGGGCATTATAGGAATAATCAAATTGGCTATTTTTGTTTGAGAGGTAGAAAAAACAACAACCCAGCTTGTAAATTCCTTTGTTATTGGAACTTGACCACTCCCAGTAAGAGAGAAAACAAGGAAAACTGGTTTTGTAACTTGTCTGGCAATATGTTAATTACTTTTCAGCTGTTCACAGCTGGAAACCTTTCTTCTAACAAAAAACCCTCCTTAGAAAACTTAACCTGTTTGCCTTCAGGTCAAAAGATAAGATCTGTATCTCTCCTTCACTGTTTCCCCAGCAGCTCCAAGGAGAGAGAAAAAAAAATCTCTGGCTTGGTTCCTTTACAATCTCATCTCACGGCTGCTCACCATGTCATAGGTTTCACCCCCACTCTGAACTTTAGGGTACAGATGTGAGGACCTGCATGAGAACTCCTAAGCTTAATTACCAGCTTAGATCAGTATGCTGCCACCACCCAAATATTTGAGTCATTTGGGAAACTCAGTCTTCTCCCCCAAAATCTTTTCCTCCCAGGTACTACAACCCTTCCCTGGGTAGTTTTGAGAGACTCCTCCACCAATTCCCTGGTGAACACTGACCCAAAACCCTTGGATCTTAAAACAAGGAGAAATTAACCATCCCCCCTCCTTTCCCCCACCAATTCCTGGTGAGCCCAGATCCAACCCCCTTGGATCTTAAAACAAGGAAAAATCAATCAGGTTTCTAAAAAGAAGGCTTTTAATTAAAGAAAAGAAAGGTAAAAGAAAAACCTCTGGGAGATAGCATACAAGCTGATCTCACAGACAACAGATTTAAAACACAGAGGATGTTCCCCTGGGCAAAACCCTTAGTACATCAAAAAATAGCCAATTTGATTATTCCTATAATGCCCAAGACAAGTTACAAAAGTAAAATAAACATAAGCTAATTCCTTCACTAAATACTCACTACCCTGTTTGATTCCTGATTCCTTTTCCTCTCTGGCCAGAACTGAAACTGACCCAAGACAAAGGGAACTTCCCTCCTTCCTTTTGAAACAACTTGTCCCCCCATTGGTTCCTTTGGTCAGGTGTCACCTAGGCTAGGTGAACTTCTTAACCCTTTACAGGTAAAAGAGGCATTAACCCTTAACTATCTGTTTATGACAGGCGCTAATAACAGAAACTTGTTTTTGGCATGGGATCACTCTTCTCTGCTTGGTGCTGAGGGAGTTAGAATATTCTGATGACAAGAGTTGAACACAACTTCTCAAAAATATATTTTCATTGCAACAGGGCAGTAGTGGGCTATGTAAGATTTATGCTCCCACGTTGAGCCTGCTGTTATTAAGGGCATCTCTGATCTCTATCTTGGGGTGGAATAATAAGGTATCAGGTTCTGCAGTTTCACAAACATCCTGGACTGAAATTTTTGTTTCCACAGTGACTTGTACATGTTAAGAATTACAGAATGTTTCTCCTGAAGGAATGTTTGGCTGCTGGAAAGGATCTTTTTACTTTGATATATTGTCATTCAGTTGTTAGGGGCCCTGGATGTCTGTGTGAGAGCTTAACCATGAGAATGTTTCTGAAGGGGCTTTCACCTTATTGAGGCAAACACTTTGAGAATGTAAAGAGCAGTCTAAAAAGTCTTCACGTTTTCATCAGCTTCTCTATTCTTGGCTATTAGTTTTCATACCTTCCTTCAATCTTTTTTTATCGATGAATTCATGCAATATTGCAATATTTTTCTGCAATGTTCTCTGGATGTTACTCTTAAGACTTGTCTTTACTTGCACCCCTACCATTTGAAATAACCTCCGTTCCCATCATCTTGAAGTGTGAGTTATCCCCCAGTGCCTTTTAAAACCTAGTTTTTCGTTGATAGCCTCTAAAGATTTTTTAAAAGCAGCAAAGAATCCTGTGGCACCTTATAGACTAACAGACGTTAGTCTATAACAGGGGTCGGCAACCTTTCAGAAGTGGTGTGCCGAGTCTTCATTTTTTCACTCTAATTTAAGGTTTTGCGTGCCAGTAATACATGTTAACGTTTTTAGAAGGTCTCTTTCCATAAGTCTATAATATATAACTGAACTATTGTTGTATGTACAGTAAATAAGGTTTTTAAAATGTTTATGAAGCTTCGTTTAAAATTAAATTAAAATGCAGAGCCCCCCGGACCGGTGGCCAGGACCCGGGCAGTCTGAGTGCTGCTGAAAATGAGCTCACGTGCCGCCTTCGGCACACGTGCCATAGGTTGCCTACACCTGGTCTATAAGGTGCCACAGGATTCTTTGCTGCTTTTACAGATCCAGACTAACACGGCTACCCCTCTGATACTAAAGATTTTTTGTTACTAGTCCCTACTGCTGTGTTTAGCTGAGCTCGTTAGTGGCATCTTTGTACTGACAAAAGGACTAACTCTGGCTGCACCAAATGACTTTTTCGTTAATTTATTATTATAGTTCACTAATGTTTAGTCTGATTGCCATTGGTACATACTGTTGGATTGATATTATAGCTCTTCCTCCTCCCTCTAGTTAGCTTTCTGTTCATTGATATCTACCTTGGCTTTTTCCGTCCTGATGTCCACTAGTCTTTGCTGTGGCATCTGTCTTTTAAAATAATCAGTCACTTTGTGACAGTGTAAGGGACTACCCTTGGAATTCCCTTCCACATAATTCTTCCTTTAGATCCAGGAACATGGCAGATCTTTGTGGCAGAGTCCTCTTGAGAACCGATCATTTTAAACTCTCTTCCAGCATTTGGAGCCTGAAATTATAAGTAAATAATTTCCTTTTGGGGGAAAATCAGTTTAATTTGGTTAAGTTTCTGAAGGGAACTTGCAGTTATTGAGGCCCTACCATGTTCCAGCAGTATCCAGTGATACAAAACAGTGAAATCAAAGAAATCATTTTCCAAAAGAAAGTGTTCTTTGTACTCTACCCCAGTTGGTTCTACAGCAATTGGCTGATGCCTTGAGTTACTTTGAGCTCCAAATGGATGGTATGCTTGCTTGGTCTGTCAAGTCCCGATCAGTTATTGCGTGACACGCTGACTTTTTTGCATCTTGACTTGGGCAATCAAGTTTTCCAAGATTCATTTTGCTTTGCCTCCCCATAAGAGAAGATGTCAGGAATGCCATTGCTGTGGTTCTTAAACTCTAATGGAGGAAAGTAGTCCAATAAATTTTTGGCTCCCACAGGATGTTGCTCTCAGCCCTTATGAATGTCCTAGGCATGGTGGTATCTTGCATAGGTATTTTGCAGTGGTCCTAGCATTATGAGACCACTACAGACCTGTCCTATTTATTGCATGAGTCCACCCTGCTTTGAATGCTGATGCACTTTTTTCACTGGTAAAGAAAATTTCCTAGGAGGGCAAGCCATAAAGGATCCCATGTGTGTCCACCATCATTGACAACGTATAATGCTGCGGAGCCCGTGTTAAGAGCAGGTCAATTCAGGGAATGTGGTTGGGGACAGAAAATATCACAGTATTAATTAGGTGGAACTGAGTGATCATCTGTGTGTCCTGTGCTTACTGGTGGACTTTCTCCCCAGCAGCGCAGTGCTGATTATGATGGAAAATGCCATATCTTATGTCAACAAGCAGGTAGGGATCAGGTCTGCCTCTCTACAGAAAGAAATGAGGTGAATAAAGAATTCATAGTGCACATTCAGCATAAATGAGAAAACATCAGAACTAGCTTGTTAAGCATGAGCAAGCTAGACCACAGAGAATGGTTCCTTCAACCAGAGATCTTCCATCAGCTGGGAGTTTCCTTGGGAATGCCATTGCTGGGTTTACTCACATTATACCAAACAACAAAGTCCCCACATTTTTCTCCAGGAAAAGAGAACAAAGACAGTAGCTACTAATGCTCTCTTCCAAATTGGGCCAAACTCCATCCTGTATGCATTATCTCCTGTGCCCCTCATGTCCAGGATAATAAAGAATCAATAAAGGTCTAAAAGCCTGGCTTTTGAGAGGGAATCTGTGAAGGACACACATTTTTAAAATAGGGTGATCAGTTCCATGCTGGTTTGCAGGAAGAATTTCCACCCGAGTTAGTGAAAGATTCTCCGATTGGTGTAAGGAAGGAAGTGTACTTCCCCATTACCAGACACTTCTAGCCTTCCCACAGAATGCCTCAACCTTGATTTATCTCTTGGTCTGCCAGCTGGTATACTCAGGGTGTAGATAGCAGCAGCAGTTTTCTTCCAGCATTCTCCAGAGTATATAGAAGGATTTCATCACATCAGGACGTCAGGTTCCTTACGGTGACTGTGCTAACTACTCACCTAAGATTCTTAAAACTCTGGTTTTGGATTTAAATCTGGTTTTGAATGCCTTCATGAGACAAAACACCCTTTAAAAACACTCCAGGGAATATCCTTTTTCTACCTTACCATCAGTGTGCGCTGTTCTTTTTTTTTTTTTTTAAGGGTTTGGATGGTGTGTGGTAAATAAGGCCTGGGGGGCTACACATTAAAAAATGACACAAAGGGAAATACTGAAGATCTGCTTATTCATTGAGCACTGTCTATCCTGTACATGGAATGAGGCGGGGTCCTGTGGAGAAAATAGTATGTATGTGGTCATATTAAAGACTGTATCATAATGCACGTGCGCAGAGGAGGTAAATTGAGGTTGCACAGGTTACTCTAATTCTGGCATTTCCTAACTTCTGAGTGCTTGATTTTACAACCTGAATGTTCTTTTAAAGTGTGTAATGTTAAACATAGCAGGATGGAGTAGGTTGGAAATATATGTTGTTTCCTCAGTGTGTTGCATCTGACTGAGTAAACATGAAAATTCTATACATGGCCCCTCCTGAAGCTACTGTAACCTCAAGTCATCCTAAATGGGCAAAGATTGCATGGGGAAGGATGGCAAAACCACCATATTTTTCTAGTAATCTTTAATAGATGAGAAGAAATGGACTACTGACAAATACCAGCACCCCTACTTTAGGCAACTGTCCCAGTTTTGTAGGCTGGTACTCAGTTTATACTAGTAAGCAAGCTCATGTTTGCTCCTTCAATTTGTGAAAGTCATTAGGCAGAGAGTGGTGGAGGTCAAAGTATTCATATGGATGTTAAATCCAACCTCCGTACTGACCCTTGCTGTACTATTATCCTCAGTTTTAATGGATGTTTTAACCCTCACTGAAGTTTGGATGCTCTAAATCTTGGAGTCTTCAAGATTGTGCTACGCTAGAGATTGGAGCAGACCTAATTCCTATTGTGGCTTACTAAACACAGTGCACAGAGGCTTAGCATAAGCCTTTCGGCTAAGATTAAGTGCTGTACTAGTTTAATAGCTAATACGTCCAAGGGATTGTGTATTTGTACAGGGATGGACTATGCAGTAGGTCATTTCCACAATCATGAATAAAATAGAAAAGGGAGAGGTGTTTGCAGTGGGGACTGACAGGCAGTGGCTAACTGAGTGTCAGTGGCAAAAGTCTGAAGAAATATCACTCATACATGTAAGTATTTGGGTCCCATTGTTATAAATTGCAAGACTTTTATGGCAATGTTAAGGGATACATGAGTTCACATTTGCAATAATAATAATAATAATATTATATGAGGCCACATTTGCATATTACTAAAAGTTTGGTTGAAATTAAGAAGGTACAGCTGAAAAGCCAGCTGACATGCTACACAGTCCCTAGAATCTTAATCAAAATGAATAAGGAAATGAGATGGAACTTTATTTGCCGGGGAATAGGACATGAAGAAAAGGGCCTGATTAAGGTTTAGGCAACTGTGGAGGGATTAGTAAAAAGAGAAAAATTCTCGTATTAATGCTAAGTGTAGAAATGTATGTTTAAGTAAAGTAAGGGTTAGGTAGCAAAAGAATTTAGTTGACAGTTCTTTACTGAGAGAGTACTTAATATATGGAATAAATTACCAAAGATGCCAGTGTCAGCAGCTAAACAAATATTTGAAGAAAAAAGTCTTGTGAAGTACCACTGCTGACTCAGCCAGCAGGAGGGATGGAAGAACTTGATAGTGTTTCTAGTCTTCTCCTGTCAAAAAATTTTCAACATAAGGATTCTTTGCTTTTATTTCCTATATTTATCAGTTTTAGTTAGTTTAAGGAAATATTTGTGGCAGGCAGTGATCCACAGTGATTGAAACTCAAGAGTTGGAACCAGGATGCAATGGTTTGTAAGCAGTTGGGTGTGAAAGGTTAATATGGCATCACATCCTCTGTGCTGCAAGGATAATTCTCTAGTTGTCCTCAGCCTTTCTCTTCTGCAAGTAGCAGAAAAACTGAAAAATGACAGTAGTCTCACCAATACTTTCTTTGGACAGAGTGCCTGCTAGGTATTTTTTGCAATCTGTGCTGTGATTTTCTGTAAAAGTTCAAGGCTATGTTAGATTGAAATAAAGATATTGGCAGCAAAACTCAAGGTCTCATGTTTATTGTGGACACCTTCCTGGCTATATTTTTGTAGGGTCATTGGAGACTCACTTGTTCCTATTGGGTGCTTTGAGTCACCTTTTGTAGTGAGAGGAATACAGTAATGCACCTAGCTACCATACCGCCCTCTAGGCCATTTAAAAATATTAATACTTAACACTTGCATTAGTGCCTTAGAGGATCCCACTGTGCTTTACAATTAACTCAGCCTCACAGACACCCTGTGAGGCAGGTAACAGTGGTACAGTTAGATTATATATAAACTCAGATGTATAAATGTGACTTGGTTAAGATTTCAAAGTAAGTCATGGACAGAGCTAAGAACAGAATCTGGGAGCCAGGAGTTGCAGGTCCCTGATCTTCTACAACATGATTGTTTGTTGAAGTAGTGTTTAGAGGTTCTGTTGTGGTTTGAGGTCTTTTTGCATTAGGTTCTGTGTAATCAATACTACTTCCCCAAAATACTGATAAATAGCTTAGATGGAGGGAGAAGGGACAGAAGAGAATCACAGTATTCTAGCCTCTTGTGGTAGTCACGTGAAATACACAGGACTTGTCTACACTTAAACCACTACAGTGGCACAGCTGTAGCACTGCAGCTGCGCTGCTGTAGCCCGTTGGTGTAGACACTACCTATGCCTATGGGAGGGGTTCTCCCATTGTCATAGGTAATCCACTTCCCATAGAGGTAGTAGCTATGTGGGTGGAAGAATTCTTCTGTTGACTAGTGCTGTAGAACTAATTTTCTAGTGTAGACCAGCCCACACTGTGATTAAACTTTTTTTGAGCTGGCTGGGAGCAATTGACACATACTGATATATTGAAGAGCACAACACTGAAAGGAGTCTTTGCAATTAAGACTTTTGTGAAGTGGTAGTGTATTTTAATGTAAACCAAAATAATGTCTGTCAGGGGAAGAAATCTGGCTTTATTACCCACAGCAAGGCAAATATTGTGAAAGCTTTTCTTATTTGTTTGAATGTTGGAATTAATTCACCTCACTCATATTCATTCCTTTTTGTGTGGGGTTCCCTTCCAATGAACGTTTAAAACTGCATCAACCATAGCACAAGTGATCATCAAAAAGAATTTTTGAATTTTGGGCATTCAAATATTTGCATAGAGCACATCTTAAGTGTACTTAAATAAGCATTGCATCAGAAACCTGACAAGTTATGCTGATGCAGTTATGGAATTAAAATACCATGAGACTTATTTGTCCAATTTCAACAGCGCGACTGAGCCCAAACTTGAAACTGCACATTTAAAAAAAAATGTAATAAAGAATAAATCTGAGACACACTGATGATCTCAGTCTGTTCCTGGATATCTCATGAACCAAGGTCGATTAAATTTAAAAAATCAATCTTTTGATATCTTAAAACAATTTTTATTTGATTTCTTTACTTACATATTTTTATTTACATGTTACTAATTATTTACTTCCCATTTTATAGTCTTACATTACTAAAGTGGATGTATTTTACTTGCTACTTTAGTTTCCTAATTCAGTAATATTTCAGATTTTACATAGAAATGTTTTCTATTAAGAAGGTTCACACTTAAAACGCTCATCTATGCTGTAAAAGGCAAGTTCAGGTCCCCATTAACTTTCTTTTTATGAGAACAACACAAACTCAAATAAAAAGATCTTCCTTGTCCTAAGGTCCACAAATATGTTACAATGGGTGCCTCATGTTGCTTATGGCTGGGGGTAGAATCAGACCTATCAGTCCCTGGCAGTAGGGGAACGGTCCTCCCCCTGAAATTCCCTCTAGTTTTTCCTGCCTCCACAATGACAGGCAAGCTCAGCCAGAGACCTTCCCACTGCAGAGCTTTTTTGAGGAAAAAATCCAAACTTTGTTTCAAATTTCTGACAAATAGTACTAATGGGAGATATTTACCTGAAAGAATGGTCTCCACCCTATACAGGCCTTTCATAGACAGCCAAATCCAGGCATGCATCACCTCAGCCCCCCCACTCCTTTGGGCATGAAAATTCTCAGATGACTTCAGAATAGCAAATGTAAATAAAATGTAGTTATTATCTGACACCCAGTGGTCACATAGGTTGACAGTATTGCAAATATAACACCACCAGCCTCTTATATAGCATCATCTGTAGCTCTCCAAACATTTTACAAAGGAGATCAGTGCAGTTTGGCTAGGTTTAAAAGCAAGTCACTAGCGAACATTGGAGCAGCAAACAGCAGCGGGGGGGGGTTGGCCTGAGAGGACAGTGGTGATTTTTGTGTTCTGTTCTGGAGTGATTTGTTTCAGTGATTGGTTCCAGGTGTGTCTCTTGATTCAATGCTTGCTGATATTCTTTATCAGGGTGGTGGTGCTGATCTAGTTTGGCTAGGTTTAAAAGCCAGTCACTAACAAACATTGGAGCAGTGAACAGCAAGCAGCTAACAGCAGAGGTTTTGGGCAAATTTTTATGTGGGAGTTTGGGGGGGATTGGTTTTGTGATCTGAGGAATTACCGACCAGTCAGTCTGATCTCAGTAGTATGTGAGGTTTTAGAGCAAATAAGGTGAAGAAAAATTAAATTCATAGAGGTAAATGATGAGATGTAATGCAACACGGGTTTATCAAAGGTAGATTATGCCAGAATAACCTAGTTTCCTTCTTTGAGAAAATAACTGATTTTTTAGATAAGGGAAGTGCAGCAGATCTAATATACTTGGACTTTAGTAAAGCATTTAATGTGGTACCACTTGGGAAATTATTAGTTAAATAAGGGAAGATGGGGCTCAATACAAGCATTGGAAGAGGGATAGGGAATTGGCAGAAGGGGGATAGGAAATTGGTGGAAGGGGAGAAGGTGACGGATTGTGCTGGAAGGTGAATTATTGGACTGGAGGGAAGTTACTAGTGGAATTCTTCAAGGATTGGTCTTGAGACCAGTCTTATTCAATATTTTTATTAATGACCTTGGCACAAAAAGTAGGAGTGTGCTAATGAAATTTGCTGATGATACAGAGTTTGGAGGCATCAATACAGAGGAGGATCAGAATATTGTACAGGAAGATCTGGATGATCTTGAAGACTGAAGTGACAGAAATAGGATGAAATTCAATAGTATGAAGTGCAAGGTCATGCACGTTGGGTCTAATAATAAGAATTTATTCTACAAGCTCATCAGTTGGAAGTGACAGGAGGAGGAGAGAGACGTAGGTGTGAGGATCGATAACAGGATGACTATGAACCACCAATATGACTCGGGTGTGGAAAAAAGGCAAATGCGATCCTAGGATGTAATCGACGAGACATTTCCAATAGAATATTAATGCTGTTGTACAAGGTACTGGTAAGACCTCATTTGGAATCCTGTGTACAGTTCTGGTCAACCATGTTCAAGAAAGATGAATTTAAACTGGAACAGGTGCAGAGATCAGGTACTAGGATGATTCGGGGGAATGGAGGGCCTGTCTTATGAGAGAAGACTGAAAGAGCTTGGCGTGCTTAGTCTAGCAAAAAGACGTCTGAGAGGAGATCTATTTGCTCTAAATAAATACATTAGGGGGTATAAATACCAGGGCAGGTTAAAAGACAATGTTAGCACAAAAACAAATAGGTGGGTACTGGTTATGAACAAATTCAGACTGGAAATTAGGCTTCTAACCATCAGAGGGGTGAGGTTCTAGAACAGCCTCCAAGTCGGAGTTGTGGGGACAAACAACTTAAATTAGTTTTAAGAGAGAGTAGCACAAATTTATGAGTGCAGTTGTATGACAGAGTTGTTTGTGATTGGGGGGGCGGGGGGAGCAGGGCTCAACACCCTTGGCTCACTTCCGGTTTGTGTTGTGTTCCTAAAGCTCATGCTTCAAGGTTTCAGCTAGCCACCGGCAGGAGTCCAGAAGGGATTTTCCCCCCAATGTACTCTGGGAGATATATATATTTTTTAAATCATCTTCTTCTGAAGCATCCAGGGATGGCCTGTACTGGAGATGGGATACTGGGCAGGGTGTGCCAGGGTTCTGAGATGGCACTGAGCACTCTCCCCCTCTCTCAGGTGCTTGGCTGGCTGGTTCTTGCTCGCGTGCTCAGGGTCTAACTGATCGCCATGTGTGGGGTTGGGAAGTAATTTTCCCCAAGAAAGATTGGCAATGACCTTGGTTTTTGTTTTGCCTTTCTCTGCAGCATTTGGGTGTGGGTCACTTGCCAGAATTATCTGGATATATCTCACTTAATCATTTCCCTGCACTGCAGGGGCCTTGAGCACTGCCTCTCCTATTATCTGCTTGTGGCACCGTGATAAATGAAGGGTGGGGGGTGGAGGTAGCTCCCTTTTATGAACACCCAGCCAGCCAGTAACTATAAAATCCCTCTTAGTAGCTGTTCTCTAATTGCTCTACCTGTAAATGATTAAAAAGTCTCACTGCTGTGCATAGGTAAAAGGAAGTGAGTGGGCACCTGGCCAAAAGAGCCAATGGGAAGGCTAGAATTTTTTTAAATTGAAAAACGACTCCCCCTTTGTCTGTCTGTCTGTTCTCCTGGGGAGAAACGGACAGGGCAGAGCTATGCTGTAAGAAGCTTGGGACCAGGTATGAAAAATCCTCAGTATCATAGGTAGAAACTACCCATTTGAAACCCCAGATATGTAAGTTGATCAGGAAATGTATAGGAAGACACGCTTAGCTTTATCTCTTTTTATTTCTTTATGGCTTTGGACTCCTCTGTGCTAACCCCAGGTGCTTTTGTTTTGCTGTAACCTTTAAGCTGAACCTCAAGAAAGCTATTCTTGGTGCTTAATCCTTGTGGTTGCTCTTTTAAAATCTAGCAATAGCCTGAATTCCCAGATGTATTTTCTTCCATCTCAGTCTGAATAGCCCATGGCCTAAGGACTTCTCCCTGAAAAAGACAGTGGGCTATAAATCTGTTTCACAAAGGTGTATGCAGCTTTGATTCTTGATATCAGATGATCAGGTAAATAGATTCCCAGCTATATTAGTGATACAGTGGGAAATGTTTTGGAAAACTGAAGTGGTTTTTTGAGTATGTCGGTGTGAAGCGCAGTATAGGTACACATGTGCCTCGTGCAAGATTGGAGTCTTTTGAATAGTGTATCTGTCAGCGCTGTGCATGCATGCTATTCTGACTCATGTTCCCACGTGAGCACATAAAAGGTGATCAACTGTGACCTTCCCTCAATTCTTCTTACCTCTTGTGCAAGAAGATGGAGCCCAGCGAGTGTCTGGCCTGCTACTCTCTTTAGAGCTTGCAAACCTTTCCCCACCCCCATACTGCTGTGAAGAATGCTGTTCTTCTCCTCAATCCATTTAATCTGTATTTGATTACCATTGGCATTCCAAAAAATTAAAATTAATCCAACTACCACCCTGTAGATGCTGTTTCTGCATTGGGAAAAGTTTGATCTTGGACAAATGTTTGGTTTGCTGGTATTTCTCCTTGAAGACATGTACCAGGGATGCATGTTTCAAGCTGCACTATTGAGGCAACTCATGAGGGTCAATTTGGACCCAGAGGAGATAATAACAGCAAAAAATGGAACCAAAGAAGTCATTTAGTGCACCATACTCTGTCATCTGGTGGTAAGAAGAAGGCATCAGTGAGAATGCTGGCACTGACAACCTCAGTGCTGATGGCCTCAACTCTGCTTTGGCACCTGCAGTCTTAATGTTGGTAGCTGTGGCATTGACCCCAGTATCAATGGATCTGGCATCTATGCTTTTGACAACACAGGGCAGCACTGAGAAATGAACCAGTTAGGAGCATCAACTTAGCTCCAAACATCAGGCAGGTTCATCCCACAAGGAAAGTTCCATAAATAACAGTCCAGGGAAAAATTCTCCAAGTCCTCTATTGCCCTGAGGGCAGGGGACGCAAGCAAGACCGCTACTGTGGCACAGGAGGAGGATCTGGCATCAAAGATGACAATCATGTGTCCCAGAGCAGATCCCCATCCCATGCTTCAAGAAAGTGAAGGATCTCTTGTTCACCAGTGGCATTGTTAAGAACTCCCACACCAGAGTCAGACATTGATCCCTAGGATTAACCAGAGTCGACAATGGAGGGAAAACAACAAACTGTCTCTACCCAAGGAGCTATTATGGTTGCCACACCGGAGCTGATATAGAGCCTACCACTTTTGGAAGTTACCTTGCCCCCCTTCCACTACGTTTGCACTACAATCTTACAGCTGACAAATGGCTGCTAGACATCATGGGCCATGGCTACCCTATCCACATCTTACCCCCTACCTACGCCTCATCCTTTTCCCTCTCAGGGACCCTTATCTCAAGAACCTGTCACTAAGAAAAGTAGCCTTGTTGCTTTAGCGAGAAGCCATAGAAGGTGAGTATAGGGGAAGAGGCTTCTATTCCCAATATATCCTTATCCCAAAGAAGAAAAGGGGTCTTTATTTAATTCTAGACCTGAGGAGACTGAACAAATACATATGCTGCCTGAGCTTCAGGATGGTTAGTGCTTGCCTCCATCATTCTATTCCTTTTAGGCTCAAGAGTTGTTCATGGCTCTCCTTTTCTTAGCCATCCATCTGGACCTAGGGAAGTATCTCAGATCATGTCCTGACCTAGTCCATTATCAGTGCAAGTTACTGCCATTTGGACTGGCACTGGCACTAATGTTCTTTACAAAGTGCCTCACTTTGGTGATGACACACCTGAAAAGAAGGGGCATCCTTGTCTGCCTTTACCTGCGCAACTGGCTGCTTAGTGGCAGATCTCAGCAGGAGGTGGCAGAAAAGTCTAGATCATGCCCTCGTCCTTATTGTCCTTCCTAGGGGTATGTCTACACTACGAAATTAGGAAGATTTTATAGAAGTAAGACCATTAAGTCGACGGAGTGCATCCACAGTACCGAGGCTAGCGTCGACTTTTGGAGCATTGCACTGTGGGTAGCTATCCCACAGTTCCTGCAGTCTTTGCCGCCCATTGGAATTCTGGGTTGAGCTCCCAATGCCTGATAGGGCAAAAACATTGTCGCGGGTGGTTCTGGGTAAATGTCAGGCGCCCCCCCCCCCCGTGAAAGCAACGGCAAAAAATCGTTACTTGCCTTTTTTCCTGCGTTACCTGTGCAGACGACATACCACTTCTATGATGAGCTGCATGCCATTTCAGGGGGTGCCCCTGGAACTACCCCACCCCGGTGCTTCCCTCCTCCCCCACCCCTCCCGGACTACCTTGGTAGTTATCCCCCCATTTGTGTGATGAATTAATAAAGAATGCAATGACTTTATTGCCTTTGCAAGCGGAGATCAAAGGGGGGAGGGGAGGGTGGTTGGCTTACAGGGAAGTAAAGTGAACCACCATTCTGCACTTGCTCAGCCTATAGTTGAACTGCTCCTTACTACTGTCCAGGCTTCATGAGCCATGGGAGCAAGGGGTAGGTGTGACCGCGCGGTGCTGCCGACTGGGGAGAGCAGCCTGAGGCAGAAGCCTCGCAGCTGGCATGATGTTCCAGGCAGGACTGAATCTCCATTAGATGAAACTTAAGGGAATGACCTGGAGTCATTCCCATTTTTGTCCAGGCGCCCCCAACCGACCTTACGGAGGCCGGCCAGGAGCACCCATGTCTGCCCAGGCGCCCCCGACCAACCTAACCAAGGTCGGCCAGGAGCACCCACGGGACAACGATGACGGTTAGCAATCCTATTGCACCGTCTGCCCTCCGCAGGGCAAGGCAAGGGGATGCTGCTGTGTAGCACTGCAGTACTGTGTCTGCCAGCAGCACCCAGGAGACACATGGTGACAGTGAGCTGAGCGGACTCCATGCTTGCCGTGGTATGTTGTCTGCATGGGTAACCCAGGAAAAAAGGCGAGAAACGATTTTTTGCCATTGCTTTCACAGAGGGAGGGACGGGGGGGGGGGGGTGGCTGACGACATTTACCCAGAACCACCCGTGGCACTGTTTTTGCCCCATCAGGCATTGGGAGCTCAACCCAGAATTCCAATGGGCGGCGAAGACAGTGGGAACAGTATAGTAAGCCAACTCTGTACGCCATGTCGTCAGTCGCCCCTCCTCCCTCAGTGAGAGCAACCTTTTTTCCGTGCAGACACCATGCCACGGCAAGAATGGAGCCCGCTCAGCTCATCGTCACCGTACGTCTCCTGGGTGCTGCCAGACGTGGTACTGCATTGCTACACAGCAGCAGCTCATTGCCTTTTGGCAGCAGACGGTGCATTACGAATGGTAGCCATCGTCATCGTCTCCTGGGTGCTCTTTTAGCCGACCTCGGTGAGGTCGGTCAGGGGTGCCTGGGCAGATGTGTGTGCCCCTGGCCGGCCTCGGTGAGGTCGGTCGGGGGCGCCTGGACATAAATGGGAGACGACGATGGCCAGCAGTCGTACTGCACCGTCTTCTGGCGAGCAGCCAGGAGACGACTATGGCTAGCAGTTGTACTGCACCATCTGCTGCCAGCCTAAGATGTATAAGAAAGATGGAGTGGATCAAAACAATAAAGAGACCAGATTTGTTTTGTATTCATTTGCTCTCCCCCACTCTCCGTGAATAGTGGGGCGAGGGATAGCTCAGTGGTTTGAGCATTGGCCTGCTAAACCCAGGGTTTTGAGGTCAATCCTTGAGGGGGCCATTCTGTGTGACAACCCTGTAAGCCAACCATGTAAGCCATGTTGTCAGTCGCCCCTCCCTCCGTCAGAGCAACAGCAGACAATCGTTTCGTGCCTTTTTTCAGCTCAGACGCCATAGCACGGAAAGCACGGAGCCAACTCAGATCTCCGTGGCAATTATGAGCACTGTAAACAGCACGCACATTATTCTGCAGTATATGCAGAACCAGAACCTGCAAAAGCAAAACCAGGCAAGGAGGCGATGGCAGCGCGGTGGTGAGAGTGATGAGGAGATAGACACAGACTTCTCTCAAAGTACGGGCCCCGGCAATGTGGACATCATGGTGTTAATGGGGCAGGTTCATGCCATGGAACGCCGATTCTGGGCCCGGGAAACAAGCACAGACTGGTGGGAGCGCATAGTGTTGCATGTCTGGGACGATTCCCAGTGACTGCGAAACTTTCGCATGCGTAAGGGCACTTTCATGGAACTTTGTGACTTGCTTTCCCTTGCCCTGAAGCGCAAGAATACCAAGATGAGAGCAGCCCTCACAGTTCACAAGCGAGTGGTGATAGCCCTGTGGAAGCTTGCAACACCAGACAGCTACTGGTCAGTCGGGCATCAATTTGGAGTGGTCAAATCTACTGTGGGGGCTGCTGTGATCCAAGTAGCCAACGCAATCAAAGAGCTGCTGATATCAAGGATAGTGACTCTGGGAAATGCGCAGGCCATAGTGGATGGCTTTGCTGCAATGGGATTCCCTAACTGTGGTGGGGCGATAGACGGAACCCATATCCCTATCTTGGCACCGGAGCACCAAGGCAGTGAGTACATAAACCACAAGGGGTACTTTTCAATGGTGCTGCAAGCACTGGTGGATCACAAGGGACGTTTCACGAACATCAACGTGGGATGGCCGGGAAAGGTACATGACGCTTGCATCTTCAGGAACTCTGGTGTGTTTCAAAAGCTGCAGCAAGGGACTTTCTTCCCAGACCAGAAAATAACCGTTAGGATGTTGAAATGCCTATAGTTATCCTTGGGGACCCAGCCTACCCCTTAATGCCATGGCTCATGAAGCTGTACACAGGCAGCCTGGACAGTAGTCAGGAGCTGTTCAACTATAGGCTGAGCAAGTGCAGAATGGTGGTAGAATGTGCTTTTGGACGTTTAAAAGCACACTGGCGCAGTTTACTGACTCGGATATATTTCAGCGAAACCAATATTCCCATTGTTATTTCTGCTTGCTGTGCGCGCCACGATATCTGTGAGAGTAAGGGGGAGACGTTTATGGCGGGATGGGAGGTTGAGGCAAATCGCCTGGCCGCTGATTACGCGCAGCCAGACACCAGGGCGGTTAGCAGAGTACAGGAGGGTGCGGTGCGCATCAGAGAAGCTTTGAAAACCAGTTTCATGACTGGCCAGGCTACGGTGTGAAAGTTCTTTGTTTCTCCTTGATGACATACCCCCTGCCCCCTTGGTTCACTCTACTTCCCTGTAAGCTAACCACCCTCCCCTCCTCCCTTCGATCACCGCTTGCAGAGGCAATAAAGTCACTGTTGCTTCACATTCATGCATTCTTTATTAATTCATCACACAAATAGGGGGAAAACTGCCAAGGTAGCCAGGGAGGGGAGGAGGGAAGCACCGGGTGGGGTGGGGAAGGAGGGGAGGAGGGAAGGACAAGGCCACACTGCACTTTAAAACTTATTGAATGCCAGCTTTCTATTGCTTGGGCAGTCCTCTGGGGTGGAGTGGTTGGGTGCCCGGAGGCCCCCCCACCGCGTTCTTGGGCATCGGGGTGAGGAGGCTATGGAACTTGGGGAGGAGGGCGCTTGGTTACACAGGGGCTGTAGCGGCCGTCTGTGTTCAAGCTGCCTCCACGCATTCTGCTGTGCTCTTTTATGGATTGCATGAGCTCAGAGAACATTTCATTGCGAGTGTGTTTTTTTCGCCTTCTAATGTTTGCTAGCCTCTGGGAAGGAGACGATAGTGTGAGCGTTGAAACATTTGCAGCTGGTGGAGGAAAAAAAAGGGAGATTGGTAGTTTAAAAAGACCCATTTTAGAGAACAATGGGTAGACTCTTTCACGGTAAACCTTGCTGCTAACATTACATAGCACATGTGCTTTCGGTACAAGGTCTCATTTTGCCTCTTATTGAGAGTATACCGGTTTGGTGTGAGAGAGATCTCACGCAGGGCCGGGCAACAGAATTTGGCTTGTAGGCAGCCATGGTAAGACAGTCTTTTGGCTTCTTTAACCTTCAAAACATGTGGGAATGGTTTCAAACAGCAGCGCCCTCATTTCCCATACCACGCAGCCGTTGGGTTGGCCATTTAAAATGGGTTGGCCATTTAAAAGGAGGAGGGGCTGCGGTTTTCGGGTTAACGTGCAGCACAAACCCAACTAACCCCCCCCCACCCCCCAGACACACCCAATTCTCTGGGATGATCGCTTCACCCCTCCCCCCACCACCCAGCAGGAACGGGCACCTCTGAATGTCCCCTTAATAAAATCACCCTATTTCAACCAGGTGACCAGGAATGATATCACTTTCCTGAGGATAACACAGAGAGATAAAGTACGGATGCTGTTTCAATGCCAGCAAACACCGGGACCATACGCTGCCATGCTTTGCTATGCAATGATTCCAGACTACATGCTACTGGCCTGGCGTGGTAAAGTGTCCTACCATGGAGGACGGAAAAAGGCTGCCCTCCCCAGAAACCTTTTGCAAAGGCTTTGGGAGTATATCCAGGAGAGCTTTATGGAGATGTCCCTGGAGGATTTTCGCTCCACCCCCAGACACCTTAACAGACTTTTTCAGTAGCTGTACTGTCCGCGAATTCCAGAGCAAATTAATCATTAAACACGCTTGCTTTTAAACCATGTATAATATTTACAAAGGTACACTCACCAGAGGTCCCTTCTCTGCCTGGCGGGTCTGGGAGGCAGCCTTGGGTGGGTTTGGGGGGTACTGGCTCCAGGTCCAGGGTGAGAAACAGTTCCTGGCTGTCGGGGAAAATGGTTTCTCTGCTTCCTTGCTGTGAGATATTTTCAACCTCTTCCTCATCATCTTCCTCGTCCCTCAAACCTGCATCCCTGTTCCGTGCTACTCCATTGAAGGAGTCAAAGCACAGGGGTGGGGTAGTGGTGGCTGCACCACCTAGAATGCCATGCAGCTCATCATAGAAGCGGCATGTCTGGGGCTCTGACCCGGAGCGGCCGTTTGCCTCTCTGTTTTTTTGGTAGGCTTGCCTCAGCTCCTTAAGTTTCACGCGACACTGCTGCGGGTCCCTGTTTGTCCTTCATGCCCTTTGAGATTTTTTCAAATGTTTGGGCATTTCGTCTTTTTGAACGGAGTTCTGATAGCATGGATTCGTCTCCCCATACTGCGATCAGATCCCGTACCTCCCGTTCGGTCCATGCTGGGGCTCTTTTGCGATTCTGGGACTCCATCATGGTCACCTCTGCTGATGAGATCTGCACTCACCTGCAGATCGCCACGCTGGCCAAACAGGAAATGAGATTCAAAAGTTCGCGGGCCTTTTCCTGTCTACCTGGCCAGTGCATCTGAGTTGAGAGCGCTGTCCAGAGCTGTCACAATGGAGCACTCCCGGATAGTGGGATAGCTCCCGGAGGCCAATACCGTCGAATTGCGACCACACTACCCCAAATTCGACCTGGCAAGGTCGATTTCAGCGCTAATCCCCTCGTCGGGGGGAGGATTACAGAAATCGATTTTAACAGCCCTTTAAGTCGAAAATAACGGCTTCGTCGTGTGGATGGGTGCAGGGTTAAATCGATCTAACGCTGCTAAATTAGACCTAAACTCGTAGTGTAGACCAGGGCTAAGCCTCCCAGGGAGCTACGAAAGTCTCACGTAGACCTCCAGTGGCCAGCCTTCTGTCTGCAGGGGAACTTGAGAGGTGTCCAAGTGTCCCTCAAGCTCACATTTCATCCTCTTTTTATACCCAATTTGTTAGTATTACATAGCTTGTTCATAAAAAACAAACAAATGTCTGAGCAGAAGCTAAATTAAGTGTTACATTTTCCAGCCTGTAGTGTGTAGCTTTCTATCAGTTAACCAGCTATATTTCACATAGCAATAGTTAACTATTGCCAGACTTCCATCTTGCAAAACCGCATGCTTAGGAAAAAGCTCAAGTCAGGAGGGCACAGGGTCATGTGTACTCCTCGTGGTCACCCACTTCCCCCTCCCCTGATGGTCTGTGCTATGGTTGTGCTATGGTTTCAGAGAGACCTTTCTAGCTGCTTTCAGGAATAAGCATAACAACTGGTATTCCAGTTGCGAGCAATGATCTAGGCATGTTACTGGGTTAACAATATTTCCTCCTTACAATATGACAAGTTGAAACAGTCCTTGAAGTACAACTAGAGAGACGCCTCTTTGCAAGTGATAGCTAGCACAAGTGCAGGTTGCTAAGGGGAGGTCAGTAGTGGATCTCTATTGATTCAGAGCGGTCTACAGGACTCTCAACCAGCCCTATCTGGAGTTAGACCCCCAGTTGGCACCAAGTTGGAAGCAAATAGGTTGCCTATAATATCAAATGAGGTCACTGAACTTGGTCCAGAGAAGGTCTGCTGAAGGAGGTGTGCAAAAATTACAGGAAGAGATTTATTCCATTTCCAGTCTCAGGAACCCATGGAAGTGCCAGGACATGAATGAAATCATCTATCTACTTCAGATTAGAATAATGCAACCCACTCTCCATCCTATTTCTAGCCTCAGAATTCAGGACAAACAGCAACCGCCTTCTAAAACATCTGAATAGGTTCCTAAAAGAGGTTTATCCACATAACATTCAAATTTTACCCATCCCACAGACAATTCTTATGTTTTATATATGATTGGCAGCTTTTTTCTTTTCCGAATTTCTGTCATTACCATTTGATCTGATGTGCTCCCAAGGTCTCTTCCAGGGTCATGGTAGTATTAATACTAGCTTTTAAGGAAGAAGGAAATTCACTTTTTTCTCTATTTGGACAAATTTTCTGACCAGAGGTCTATACAGAGAGAGAGAGCTGGAAAATACATTGATATAGTTCTTGGTGTATCTTTTGGATTGAGGAGAAATATACATAGGCCTGGGCTGATAATGAATACCATTTAGGTACAAAATCTAATCTCAGAAGAACGATAACAAGATGAAGATGGACATAAGGAAAAACAAGTGGCATCACAGAAACAAAAATCCAGTTCTTTTTGTAGCCTATTGGGGAATGCTGATCTCATACTGTGGCACTCTGTACCTCAAAGCACACCCTGGAACCCCCATATTCACCCCGTCATATAATTGATATATTTAATACAAATCATGCCATGTAAGATATCGTATGAAAAGTCATGATCTGCTGAAACCTATTATTTTATCCAAATATGTATATCATTAGTGTGTATTTAGTTGAGATTTTGCTGTATAGTTGTTACTGAAATATGTTGTAAGTTTGAGAGTCTCTAGTTCCCCAGTGACAACATGGGTGGTGAGCCACTCTCAGGAGAGTGTTATGTTACCATTAATCAGGAGAGGAGTTGTAAACAAGGGATTTACAATTCTGTAAGAGAAGCACCACATAATGGGGGATTGCTCAACCCTGTGACTCAGCAAAGCTCACCAGGACCCGTCTGGGCTAGTTTCTTTCCAGGCACATGGAGTGAGGACATAAAATAGGGGACAGTGGCATCATGCTTTTGCCTTTCTCCTCCCCTGACTACGCTGGAAGCAACAAGAATGCTGGGAAAACAAAGACTTGAACTGAGGAGACTGGTCCCAGGCTTAAAGGGGAAGTCTGTGTTTTAAGAACTATAACATCTAGTGGGTGAGAAAAACTTCTTGATCCAAATACTGCCTAGTCGAAAAAGGTTTAAGATTTAGACTACGTGCTTACCTTTTATTTTCTTTGGTAACTATCTCTGACCTTTTGTGCCTACCACTTGTAATCACTTAATCTAACTTTTTGTGGTTAATAAATCTGTTTTATATTTTGCTTAAAACCGTGCGTTTTGGTTGAAGCGCTTGGGAAATCTTAGCTCAGTTTACAAAGGTTAGTATATGTCCTCTCCACATCGAAGGAGGGCTGGACTGGGCAATGAACCTACACTGGTCAGGCTTCTGACCAGAGTAAGATGGTATATTCTGGGGGTGCAAGGCTGGGGGTTTGGGAGATTTGCTGGTGCCTTTCTCTGTGTGATTTTTGAGTGGCCCAGGAAGCATTCATACAATCTAGCTGGGATTCCATGTCCTAATGTACTGAGTGATAACAGCGTCTGGAGGGGTTTGCTGCTTGTCACTATCAAAGCATTGTGAGAGACAGCTCAGGCTGGAGAGTTAAGAGGGCACAGAGGTACCCCAGTTCCAGGTTGTACCCCAGGGATCCTGTGACACATACACAGCCACATGAGATTTATCTAGTGATTCTGGTTATCTCCCCTACATTTCACCCAGTCTAAATCTGTTGGCAGAGATTTAGGTACAATTATATATTCTCTACTCTTTCTATCTGGAAATGCACAGAATCAGCCTTTTTTATTTTTAAGGGATCCTTCCAGTTCAGTTTTGGGCATGGATAACCGAAAGAGAGACCACACCACTGATTCACTGAGGTTTAGGAGAACTGGTCTTTCCATGGATAACAGACTTATTCTAGTCACAATTGTTAGTGTGTCTGGGGTTTTCATAAGTCAACTAGGAAGAAAACTATCAGCCGTATTCCAGAAAATGTCTCCTATTCTTGGCAGAGCAAAGTTTCCTGTCGCAAAGTGCATTGTCCACTGAGGGAGAAGATGAACACCAAGACTTACATGGCAAAAAATGGACTAAGCAAAGGGATCCTGCACCCAAAAATATCCTCATTCATTGTAAATCAGCTTGGTGTGCTGGTGATTGACCTCTTTGCATCTGGAAACAGTAAATAAAATTTCTGTGCTTACTTGTACATTTACTTTCTTTTAAGTAATGAGGTGGACAGATGTGGCAGACCCTGCATATTAATGGATCATCCAGTATAGATATAGAAATTGGTAATTGAGGAATTTAGTTCATTGCCATTAGGCAGAATTTGCCATGGTTTGCAGTAGGAAATGTGTTTTTGAGAGTTCATTTGCCAAAAGAAATCTATTAATTTGTTAGAAGCAAAGCCCAACCCCTCACTATGCCAGCACATTTTTTTGGGGGGGGCGGGGGGGGGCTGACCTGAAATCAAATGCTGTATTTTGCATTTGTGCAACATCTTACATCTGAGTCTCTAAAAGAGCTTTGCAGATATAGATTAATTAAACATCAACATCCTGTGAGGTAAGTGTCATGCTATTCTCTTTAGATAACGTCTTTGTAAATCATTATTTACAGATGAGTAAACTGGATCAGAGATTAAGTGATTTATCCAGATTAAGTGATTAATTCAAAGTCATTATGGCAATCAGTAGAACTAAAGGAATCTTTATTTTGTCCCGTTCTCTAACCATTGGACCAAAATATAGCCTTCTAGTATTAGGGTAGGTGGACATATTTTGCTCCGAGCTCTATACAAGTACTATAGAAGGACTTAGTGGGCCTGCTTGGTTGGAGTGTGATCTTAAGCGTTCTGTAGAGGGTTTAATCTCTGCTTGTATGTAAAGAACACCTTCTTTCTTCCCCTTCAATTTATTCCCAGAGCGTTTTTCAGGCTTCATTCAGCCTACCTGGTTGCCAGATTTACTTGTTGGTCCTTGGGCAGTGCAATCAGTTCAGTTTTTAGGTCAAAAGCCATGAGTGAGTAGAGAGGCATTAGCTGTTTCTAGTGGCATGTCATTAACAATTAAATTCTTTCTGGGCTTCTATATAACTTCATCACAGGAAGGATGAGGTCCTGTTGGATTCTCTTATTGTTGCCTTCAGTCTGTGGATTTCATTTCCACTGAGCCAATGAATATTTCATAAATGGCATATAAAGCACTTAGATTTTCATGAAGCATATAGCTGACTTTACTCCCTAAAGACGGGTTCTTTTGACATACAGCTTTCATATATTGTCATTAGAGATAAAGGTGTGTGAGGTAATATCTTTTATTGGATCAACTTTCGTTGGTGAGAGAGACAAGCTTCCGAGCCACACAGAGCTCTTCTTCAGGCCTGAGAAAGGAAGAGCTCTGTGTGGCTCGAAAGTTCTCTCTCTCACAAACAGCAGTTGATCCAATAAAAGATACCATGTCACCCATCTTATATTTCTAATATTGTGGGACCGACACAGCTACAACTACACTGCATACATGTATTTTCATTATTCTTTCCTCAAGAGAGAAGCTCCCTTTCCAGTCTTGATGATGCACGTCCTGTGGTCAGTATCTCTGATTCTGGAAGTCTGTCCTCGATTACAATTTTGACTTTTGACTTCCTTGAAAGCATAAGAAATTAACTCTTTTTTCCCTAAAGGTATGATATAGCTAGACAGTTGGAAGTGAGGAGTAGAAACAGTACAAATTGTGGAGAGACCCTAAACTAGCATAATACATAACTATATTTAAGGTGTTGTGATTCTCTAGTCTTGATGGTAAGGTTTTCCTTTTTGGGGAGAATTGTACTGTTTCAGTGAATCACTTACTCTTCCCCGTGTAAATTGTTCCAGCTTGAGAGCATCGTATCCCACCCTGAGACAAGACTTCCAGTCATGCCAAGGCAGAGCAAGTTTGTAGTGGTATTGTAAAGGGGACAGGATTTATTAAGGTCTGCTAAAATCTTAACAGGTATTCACTGGCAATATTCAGAAATTATTTTTCACTCACTTACTTTCAATCTTCCCTCCCTCATCCAAGGAGGCCTCTAGTCCTCAGGTGGGGCTCTGTTCATGCCAAGTTTAAAATTTAAAACAGTTTTGGCTGTTAGTTTTTTTGTGCAAACAATTACTATGGTTAGGATCTTTTACAATTGGAAAATTCATGTTTTCACTCTTTTGTACTTCAGAAATAGTCAAAGGGATTTTGCTCTACCTTAAAAATAAATCACCTTCTGACAGAGATCAAGCCCAGAAAATGTCAGCCTTAAAGAGGAACATATTGGAAAGGATGTCTGTAAGGAAAGTATTATATAACTGAAAAATGTTTTGCTAATATTTTTGTTCATACAATGTTAGATGTTGCATATAAAATAAAAATCAGGAATTCTAGGTTTTTATACCATGCTTTTCATTTTTATTTTAACTGTGTGTACAATCTTATCATTGAATTAATGGCGTTCATCTGTGTTTATATCCCTGATTTTTAGAGAAAAGTTTTGTGTGGAAGGGGGTCAGGCTTAAGGGGAAGATAGATAAATGTGCACTTCCTGAAGAAAGTGTCTTGATATGAAGTCTGTATGGTGTAACTGCCCTATCAATACATTTACATTAAAAAACTATTAAATGAAGATTAAGCTTGCAAAGTCAAGCATTCAAAAGTTAGTAAATACTAAATTTAAGGTTTCCAATGCAATCTTAATTCAGCCCCTGTGTGCAAATGCATTGTGATGCAGTCTTTCAGGACATGATGATTTCCTATGTTTTCCCACAGGACTGGAGCCTCATTAAGTGCACAAGATAGATCGTGCTCACTGAATGGGTAGCTTTTCAGTATTTTTTTTATTGTTACGTGTGTCGTGTGCCTTATTTTATCACATACCATCCAAACTCTGAACTGAATACAGACGGTTTCCTCATATGCTTTTTTCAATGGTGTTCAACATGGGTTTATGGAAAATAGATCCTGTCAAACTAACTTGATATCATTTCTTGATGCAATTACAAGTTTGGTTGATGAGGGTTAATAGTGTTAATGAAATATACTTAGACTTCTTTAAGGTGTTTGACTTGATGCCGCACAACATTTTGATTAAAAAAAACCTAGAACAATATAAAATTAATATAGCACAAATTAAATGGATTAAAAGCTGACTAATTGGTAGGTCTCAAAATATAATTGTGAATTGGAAATGATCAGTAAGTGGCTATTTCTCTAGTGGGGTCCCACAGGGATAGGTTCTTGGCCCTATGCTATTGAACATTTTTATCAATGACCTGGAAGCAAACATATAAACATTACCAATAAAGTTTGCAGATGACCTAAAATTAGGGGAGTGGAAAATAATGAAGAGGACAAGTCACAAATAGTGATCTGGATTGCTTGGTAAACTGGGCACAAGCAAACAGTTTGTATTTTAATACAGGTAAATTTGTACATCTAGGAACAAAGAATGTAGGCCAGACTTACAGGATGGGGGACTCTATCCTGGGAAGCAGTGCCTTTGAAAAAGATTTGGGGGTCCTGATGGATAATCAGCAGAACATGAGCTCCCAGTGCGATGCTGTAGTCAAAAGAGCGATGTGATCCTTGGATGCATAAACAGAAGAATCTTGAGTAGGAGTGTGACGGGTTGGTTCACAAAAACCCACTTGGGAGCTGCCAGCTGATGTGCCACGGGTACTGCCTCCGCCATGGACAGTGTCCAAGTCTCTGGCAGTAAGTTCAGGGGGAGGGTGTGACGGTACCTCCCATAAGGCTTTGTGAAAATATAATATAACTGGAATAGGGTTTTGCTACATAGGCCATGTAACATATCTATGCAAAGGGTATAATCTACTGGTTATGTTCACCCTAGTTGTATACAGGCACCATTTGTGTGTTCAAAGTTATGAACATTGGCTGTATGATTGCTTGATTTCTAAGGGGCCTCAGTTAGAACATTTGATGACTTCTTGGGAAAGGAATGTGCAAATTAGGTGTTCAGTCAGGGGGCACTTAACAGACAAAAGAGCTTGGAAGACTCCAATCCACATTAGAAGTCTACCTGAGGACGTTCAAGGCAGCATGTGGGTAATGGCTGCTACCTGCAGTCCTGAGTCATGCATGGGCATGTGACCTGCCCATGTGATTCCGAATCTCCATTCTGTGACTGGATTCTACAGAGGGTGAGGAGGGGGTCTCCACCCACAAGAGACAGTCTATTTAAACCCGTGGGAGACCCCTCCATTTTGTCTTCAGCTGGCTAAAGAAGAAGCCTCTCCACCCCCCCAGGACACTTGAAGGAAACTGAAAACTACAGGGGGTGTGAGTGATTGCTGGACCCAGGCTAAAAGAAGATTAGCCTGTAAAAGGGAACATTTTGGAACTGGTGAGGATCTTATCTGTATTTAGTGCAATTAGACATAGATTTGCGTATTTTATTTTATTTTGCTTGGTAACTTCTTTTGTTCTGTCTGTTACTACTTGAAATCACTTAAATCCTACTATCTGTATTTAATAAAATCACTTTCTACTTATTAATTAACTCAGAGTATGTATTAATACCTGGGGGAGCAAACAGCTGTGCATATCTCTCTATCAGTGTTATAGAGGGCAAACAATTTATGAGTTTACCCTGTATAAAGCTTATACAGGGTAAAACGGATTTATTTGGGTTTAGACCCCATTGGGAATTGGGCATCTGAGTGCTAAGGGCAAGCAGACTTCTGTGACCTGTTCTCAGGTAAACCTGCAGCTGGTTATTCAGACTCTGTGTCTGTGTCTGGAGCAGATGGGTGTGTCTGGCTTCAGTAAGACAGAGTGCTGAAACCACTGAGCTAGCAGGGAGAATAGAAACAGAGGTGGCCTTGGCACATCAGCTGGCAGCTCCCAAGTGGGTCTCTGTGAACCAACCCGTCACAAGGAGTAGAGGTTTTTTGGTTTTTGTTTTTTAAATATCTGTATTTGGCACTGGTGCAACCACTGCTCGAATACTGTGTCCAGTACTGGTGTCTACAGTTCAAGATGGATGTTGATAAACTGGAGGGGTTCAGAGAAGAGCCACCAGAATGACATAAAGATTAGAAAACATGTCTTGTAATGATAGACTCAAAGACCTCAATCTATTTAGTTTAACAAAGAAAAGGTTAAGGGGTGACTTGATCACAGTTGATAAGTACCTACATGGGGAATAAATATTTAATAATTGCCTCTTCAATCTGGCAGAGAAACGTATAACACAAGCCAATGGCTGGAAGTTGAAGCTAGACAAATTCAGACTGGAAATAAGGTGTAAATTTTTAACAGTGAGAGTAATTAACTACTGGAACAATTTACCAAGGGTCATGGTGTATTCTCTATCACTGGCAATTTCTAAATCAATATTGGATGTTTTTCCAAAAGAGATGCTGTAGGAATTATTTTGGGGAAGTTCTATGGCCTGTGTTATACAGGAGGTCAGACTAGGTCACAATAGTGCTGTCTGGCCTGGGAATCTGATGCTATAGACAACATGTTAAAATTTCCCCTTGAAAGGTTAAAGTTCAAAAGTGTTTTATAAGCAGCTGAAAACAAGGTTTTTATAATGGAAAATGTTATCCAACCAGATCTATAAGCATTACGCTGGTTCCACCAATGATTTCAAGGCATTTATGCTTAGATAGCAGTAGTGTGGTGTTAACTTGAACTGCACCGGTGTTTCCAATAAATCAACGATAATGGAGGCGAGGCCTCAAAGCTTTGAGATTTCTTCCCCATTACAAAAAAGAAGTGATGCCCTTACCAGTCACACATTTCAGATTTTCAAGGGTCTAGATGCTCTAATGCAGTTTGAAGTTCAAAGTCCTAGATGACTTGGGAAATTTGAACTGAATGTTTCACTTGTTGATCACACACTTAAAAGAAAAATTAAACTATCGAGGGGAAACAAGCAAAATAATGGGGATGGAGAGGCGATTAGGAGGCAAGACTTAGCAAGATTTACAGTTTCTGGGGATATTTAAATTCTTGGAGTGCTTGCTCATGTCAATTCCATTTTAGGTGTGTGTGCACCCACATGCACAGTTGCTGGATATTTCTGCCTTAGTGGTATCTATAGGGCCGGCTATGGTTCCCCCTGGCGTGGCGCTCCCATGCGGTGATATAGCAGGCGCCACTGGCCCTGCGCCCCCTTAGTACCTTCTTACCACCTGTGGTGGTTAGTCGGAGCGCCTTTCCTTGCATAGCAAGGGCTAGCGGTTTTCTTCTTGTCCACAATGGACTTCGTGGCTTAGGGCCTTTTGTAAATAGTTTGTTAATAGTGTTAAAGTAGCTCTTAAGTATAGTCGTTAGTTAGCAGTTAGAGTCCTGGCTGGGACTTTGCCCCAGGCGGGGCATGCTCTGTTTGCCCGGCTTCAAGTAGTGTTCAACGTGCAGCAGGCCGATGCCCATCAGTGATCCGCACGACAATTGTTTCAAGTGTTTGGGCGAAAGTCACAGGAAGGACAAGTGTTGGGTCTGTAAAAACTTTTGCCCTTGTACCCAGAAGGAGCGGGATATCCACTTGAGGGCTCTCCTAATGGAATCTGCTCTTCATCCTGCGCTGGAGTCCTCCACGGCTGACTCCTTCGGTGCGGATAGCACCACTGGCGCCAGACTCAGCCCGGCACCACTCTTCTTTGCCAGAGCCTAGGAAGCAGCGGAAGAAGACGAGCACTTTGGCGCAGAAGGGCCGAGGGCCTATGAGCAAAGGACGTATGTCAGGCCATGTGCCCACTTTGGGGCTTCAAGGGGTGCCATGGCAGTCGGACCCCCAAGCCCGGCCAGTGACCCACCCCCTACCCTGGGCAGCGGCAGGGGCTCCCAGCCCACAGTGGGGCCCTCAGGACCTGGAACGGTTCCAGTGGCTAAAGAGTAAAGCCGACTGGCTCTGCAGGTGCCATGCCAGGGGACTGAGGCAGCCCCGCCCCCGGCACCATAGAGCAAGTCTACCGGAGTGGAGCAGCATAGACAGGCGGAACACGCTCGGTCACTGAACCGCAGGCGCAGGTCTCCTTCACCGCGTCCTTGGTCCCCGGCACCGTGCCCCAGCTCACTGGCCAGAAGACCTAGGTCCCCAATGAGATCCCCACCAATCAGGCATGGGAAGCCTGCTTCGAGGCATCGTTTCCCGTGCCGCCCGTACTGGCAAACGCCCAACGGTGGCTTGACTAGGCGTTGGTCACCCTCGTCCAAGCGGTCTCTTCTACATCGATCACCGTCTTGGAGGGGCCATTCAGGATCTCGGTGCTGGTATCGCTCATCCTGGTACCGGTCCTCAGACAAGGGGCATTACTCCCCATCGCCCTGGCATTCGCTCACCAGGGTCAGCAGACAGACGCGGGCCTCAACGGCCCTGCCCTCATCACCGAAGGGGCAGTGGTCGGAATTGGACCCGGACTTCAGCCCGTCGCCCAAAAGGGTCGACTTGCCACCAATATGGAAGTCCGGAGCAGCACCGATGTCAGTACCAGTGCAACAAGGCAGTGGCCTCCCCAGTGGCAGTACTGGAAGCCGAGGGAGATGCAGGTGATACCGGTTCAGTATTCCCAACCTTCCCTGGCCGCATTGGACAAGCTGACCGCGGCACTGCTGACATCACCATCGGAGCACGGTACTGAGGCCGAGGCAGCGCACCAATCCCCGGCACTGAGGGAGTCCTCTCCCAAGAAAGAAGGGGACAACGCTCTCCCAGAGGCAGTGTAATCGTCGTCCCGGGATGAAGTGGTGGCCAGGCTCTCCCACCCTAGCAGTCCCCCAGATGATTTTAAAGAACACCAGGCTCTCCTTAAATGGGTGGCAGAGAATCTGGGCCTACAGATTGAAGTAGACAACCTCTTCAACGTCATCTTGGCCACCACTCCGGCAAAGACTGCTTTGCTTGTCCACCCAGGGGTGCACAAGATAGCCATGTCTGTGTGGCAAACCCCCTCATCTATTCCGCCTACCTCCAAAAAGGCAGAAAATAAATACATATCCCTGCAAAGGGCTTTGAGTATCTGTATACCCATCACCCCGCGGCATCCCTGGTTGTGTCCATGGTGAACGAGAGGGGCAGACAAGGCCACCCCAGTGGAACGCCCAAAAATAAAGAGGCCAAGAGACTGGACTTACTCAAGAGGAAAGTTTGTTCGATGGCCAGCTTACAGTTCCAGGTCTCCAACCACCAGGCCCTGCTGGGGCATTATAACTTTAACCTGTGGGACTCCTTGAATAAGTTCATGGAGGCCTCCCACAGGATTGTACCCAAGAGTTCACCACGTTGGTGAGCAAAGGCACAGCGATGGCCCGCAGAGTCCTCCAGATGGCCTGGGATGAGATGGACTCGGCTGCTAGGGTGGTCATGTCGGCAGTGACGGTGCGATGCAGCTCTTGGCTGCAGGCTTCTGGGCTGTCCCAGGAGATGCAGCCCACGATACAGGACCTGCCATTCAAGGGTTCAGGGCTCTTTTCTGAGCTGACTATGGGCTCCAGGACTCCTGAGCTGCCCTCCATTCCCTGCGTTTGCACACCCCCAGCAGTCCAGAAAGCAGTTCCGCCCTCCTCCAACGCGCCTCCTCCGATGCAGTCTTGGTCCTGGGGAGCTCCCAGATCTAGCTCCTACAGGAGGAAGGACAAGGGGCCTAAGAGGCGCTACTCGTCCACCTCCTGCTTGTCTGCGCAACCTGACCTTCCCAAGAATCAGGGAGGCCAGAAACAATCATTTTGAGGGTGCGCTCGAGGACAGCGCCCCAGCCAGTGCCCCGGATCCAGCCTTCCTTTTCCTCGACCGCCTCCTCCCTTTCCGGTTGGCCTTATCCTGTGTCACCTCGGACCGTTGGGTGCTAGACACGGTCTCTTCAGGCTACACCCTGCAGTTTGCAGCCAACCATCCCTCCCACCCCCTTTCCCTGTCCCTCTTCAGGGACCCTTCTCACGAGCAACTCCTCGTCCAGGAGGTCAAAAACCTCTTGCATCTGGGGGCAGTGGAAACGGTCCCACAGAACATGGAAGGCAGAGGATTTTACTCCCACCACTTCCTAATTCCAAAGGAAAAAGGGGGTCTAAGACCCATCCTAGACCTGCGTTGCCTCAACAAGTCTCTCAAGAAGTTGAAATTTCGTATGGTCTCCCTAGCCTCCATCATTCCCTCCCTGGATCCGGGAGACTGGTATGCCGCCCTCGATTTGAAGAACGCCTGCTTCCATATCTCCATTTTCCTGGGGTATTGGTGCTTCCTCCGTTTTATGTTGGGTGGGCACCATTTCCAGTTTATGGCGATGCCCTTCGGTCTCTTGGCCCCGAGAGTGTTCACCAAATGCATGGCTCCAGTGGCCGCTTACCTGAGGTGTTGAGGGGTCCAGCTATACCCATACCTTGACGATTGGTTGATAAAGGGACAGTCCCTGGATCAGGTGCAGAGGCATCTCAACCTGGTATGTTCCACTTTTCATGACCTGGGGTTGATTAATAATGAGAAAAAGTCCACCCTAAACCCAGTACAACGCATAGAATTAATCGGGGCAGTCCTTGACTCCACTCGGGCCAGGGCCTTCCTCCCCAAGGCCTGGTTCCGGGCCATGGCGGACCTCATTGTGAGCCTGTAGGCCCACTCGCTCACCACCACCCATACGTGCATGAGACTGTTGGGCCACGTGGCAGTGTGTACTTACGTGGTTCGGCACACGTGTCTACGTCTCAGACCCCTTCAATCATGGGGTCTAGTGTCAGTCTATGTCCCCAAACGCCACAGCATGGACAAGGTGGTCAGGGTCCCAGACGAAGTACTCTGATCCCTCGCCTGGTGGCAGGATCCCGCGTCGGTGCTGATGGGAGTGCTCTTCGTGACCCCAGCCTCGTGGGTGACCCTGGTCTCTGACGCCTGGGATGGGGAGCACACCTGGGCACTCTCGGCACTCAAGGTTGCTGATCCAGCTGCGAGTGCACTCTACATATCAATGTCAGAGAACTCAGGGCAGTTCTACTGGCCTGCCAAACCTTTCTACCTCAGATTCAAGACAGGGTGGTGCAGGTCTTGATGGACAATATGGCTACGGTCTTCTATATCAACAGGCAGGGCGGAGCCAGGTCGTCTGCCCTCTTCCAGGAAGCCGTCTGGCTTTGGGACTTTTGCCTGCAGCACAATGTCCATCTCGTAGCCGCTCACCTTCCAGGGACCAAGAACACTTTGGCAGATCACCTCAGCAGGACGTTCTCATTTCGCCACGAGGGTCCCTCCATCCGGAGGTGGTCAGTTCCCTCTTCCACAGGTGGGAACCTGCCCAGGTAGACCTGTTCGTGTCCAGGCAGAACAGGAAATGCCACGTCTTCTGCTGAATTGGGGGCATGGACAGAGGATCCCTGTCGGACATCTGATGGCCTGGCTGCTGCGTGGCTGAACGCACAGGAGCAGCAGTATTTGGCTGAGGTCTAGTGCGTCTTGTTGGGAAGTAGGAAGCCCTTCACCATGGTGACTTACTTGGCAAAATGGAAGCGGTTCACCTGCTGGATCGCGGACAAGGGTGTATGTCCTGAACGGGCTTCTCTGCAGCTTATTCTTGACTACTTCCTGCATCTCAAGGTCCAGGGCTTGTCCTTTTCGTTAGTCAAGGTCCATCTAGCAGCCATCTCGGCCTTCCACCCGCCGTTGGGAGGGCAGGTCTGTTTTCACTCAGGATATCATCGCCAGATTCCTTAAGGGACTAGAGCGTCTCTACCCGCAGGTCAGGGATCCAGTCCTGAATCTGGTACTGTTGCAGCTCACGGGTCCCCCCTTCAAGCCTATAGCTTTGTGCTCTCTCCTCCTCCTCTCTTGGAAGGTCGTGTTCCTGGTTGCAGTGATGTTGGTCTGCCGAGTATCTGAGATTTGGGCGCTCACCTCGCAACTGCCATACGTGGTCTTCTACAAGGACAAGGTCCATCGCAGACCACACCTGGCGTTTCTCCCCAAGGACGTCC
Source organism: Platysternon megacephalum (assembly GCA_003942145.1). Taxonomy (NCBI): domain Eukaryota; kingdom Metazoa; phylum Chordata; order Testudines; family Platysternidae; genus Platysternon; species Platysternon megacephalum. The sequence continues at coordinate 1,231,483 of QXTE01000193.1, read as the reverse complement.
ATTCAAGTCAGGACATTTACGTACCGGTCTTCTTCATGAAGCCGCATAAATCGGAGGAGGAGCATAGGCTTCATGCCTTGGATGTCTGGAGGGCTTTGGCCTTCTACATTGACAGAACCAGGTCTTTCCAGAAGTCGATGCAATTATTCTTCACCGTGGCTGACAGGATGAAAGGTTGCCCCATATCCACTCAAAGAATTTCTTCTTGGATCACGGGCTGCATTCGCTTCTGCTATCACCAAGCGAAAGTGCTGCCTCCGATGATGGTCACCCCCCACTCTACCAGGGCGTAGGCCTCCTCGGCAGCCTATCTGGCCCATGTGCCTATTCAGGACATCCGCAGAGCAGCCACCTGGTTGTCTATCCATACTGCTACGTCCCACTGTGCGCTGACCCAGCAGGCCTGGGACGATGCTGGCTTTGGCAGGGCAGTACTGCAAGCCACTAAACTGTGAACTTCAAGCCCACCTCCGTGGATACTGCTTGTGAGTCACCTAAAATGGAATCGACATGAGCCAGGCTTTCTTGCCCCACCTGAAGGGCAAGGTGGTGCAGATCCTGACGGACAATATTGCTGCAGTGTAATACATCAACAGGCTGGGCGGAACCAGGTGATCAGCCCTTTGCCAAGAAGCTCTCCACCTTTGAGATTTTTGTGTGCAACATGCCATTCATCTGGTAACCGCACACTTGCCCGGAACCAGGAATGTCTTAGCAGATCACCTCAGCAGGACCTTCTCGCCACGAGTGGTCGCTCCATCCGGAGGCGGTCAGTATAATCTTCCAGAGATGGGGGACTCCCCAGGTGGACCTGTTCGACTCCAGGCAGAAAAGGAAATGCCACGTGTTCTGTTCGATCTGGGGGAGGGACAGGGGTTCCCTATCAGATGCGTTTGTCATCCCAGGCTTGGGGGCTCTGATGTATGCCTTCCTTCCAGTGTCATTGATTCACAGGGTCCGTGTGAAGATCAAGTAGGCAGGGCGAAGATTATCCTAATAGACCCTGTGTCGCCTCGCCAGCATTGGTTCGACACGTTGCTGAACCTTTTGGTATCTGCCCCGCTGCAGCTGCCCCTCTGGCTGGATCTGCTGTCCCAGAACCACGGCAGCCTTCTGCACCCGAACCTGGTGGCGCTGCACTTGACAGCACGGCTACTGCATGGCTAAACCCGAACGAACAGGAATACTTGGCCCGTGTTCAGCAGGTCATGCTGTGTTGCAGGAAATCCTCCACTTGAGCGACTTACCTGGCCAAATGGAAAAGATTCATGTGCTGGGCCTCGGAACGGCGTATCCAGGCCTCACTGCAGGAGATCCTGGATTATCTGCTGCACCTCAAACTTCAAGGTTTGTCCCTTTCATCGATCAAGGTCCACCTGGCCACTATCTCGGCTTTCCACCCTCCATTCTAAGGCAGGTCAATCTTCGCTCATGACATGACGGCCCGGTTTTTGAAAGGTCTGGAGTGTCTCTAGCCGCATGTCCAGGATCCCATCCCTCCCTGGGACCTGAATTGCGTGCTGTTGAGACTCATGGGACCTCCCTTCGAGCCTCTGATTTCCTGCTCTCTCCTGCTTCTCTCTTGGAAGGTTTCTTTCCAGGTTGTGATAACATCGGCCCGCAGGGTGTTCGAGATCAGGGTGCTTACTTCAGAACCGCCCTACAAGGATAAGGTCCAGCTTCGACTGCACCTAACATTTCTGCCCAAGATCGTTTCCCAGTTTCATACTGGCCAGGACATATACTTACCCATCTTCTTTCCAAAGCCTCATATGTCAGATGAGGAGCGCAGGCTACGCACTCTGGACGTCAGGAGGGCGCTGGCCTTCTACATAGATAGAACAAAGCCATTCCATAAGTCAACGTGGTGGTTCGTTGCAGTGACAGACAGAATGAAAGGTCGCCCAGTGTCTGCTCAGTGGATTTTGCCCTGGATCACAGCCTGCATCTGCTACTGTTATGAGCTGGCAAAGGTGCCTCCACCGGCGATAGTGACGGCACACTCGATTAGGGCACAAGCGTCATTAGCGGCCTTCCTGGCACAGGTACTAATCCAAGAGATCTGTAGTGACGCTACCTGGTCGTCTGTCCACACGTTCATGTGTCATTATGCGCTTATCCAGCAAGCTCAAGACAATGCTGGCTATGGCAGTGCTGTGCTGCAAGCTGAAAGACTGTGAACTCCGAGGCCACCTCCATGGACACTGCTTGTGAGTCACCTAGAATGGAATCGACATGAGCAAGTACTCGAAGAAAAAATGGTTACCTACCTTTTCGTAACGGTTGTTGTTCAAGATGTGTTGCTCATGTCCATTCCATTACCCGCCTTCCTGCCCCTCTGTTGGAGTTGCCAGCAAGAAGGAACCTAGAGGGAGTAGGGCCAGCGGCGCCTGATATACCGACGCTTGAGCGCGGCACTCAAGGGGGCGTCACAGCCAACCCTACGGATACCGTTAAGGGAAAAATCTCTGACGACTGTGCACGTGGATGCATGCACACTTAGAATGGAATGAACAAGTGCAACACATTTAGAAGAACAACAATTATGAAAAGGTAGGTAACCGTTTTTTACTGGTTCAGTCCACCCTTGTTGGGTAGTAGCAGAAAGTTATCTGATGACTGAATGTTCAGTAGCTTAAATTTGCTTAGTAACTGGTCTCAGTATAGTTACTAGTGGACAGGTGCCTACATAGCAAACCTGCAACTTTTGATAATTAAATCTACCCTTTAACTTTTAGATGTGGTTCTTCTAGAGCAGAGTTTTATCATATTATCCAGGGCCAATGTGGGGAAGTTTGCTCTTCTGATACTTATTCTTTGTCTTTTCTGTGGATAAATAGGAGATTTAAGTCTACAGGACTGTTGGAACCTTTCAGTTGCACTAAATTTCTTTATAAACAAAATCTTGCTTATTTGTTTTGAGCAGTTGCTCTTCCTATTTGTTTCTTTCTCTCTGTTTTCCTAGTAGCATGTGTTTGCAGCCCCATCCAGCAAATGCTGACATCTTGATAGACTCCACTATGGTTTATAGCAGGGGTCTCAAACACGCGGGACGCGGGCCGCATGCGGCCCGCAGGGTTACTGCATGCAGCCCGCGAGCTCCTCACANTGACCCCCTGCCCTGAACCCCCACTGCACTCCTCCTGCACCCCAACCCCCTGCCCTGAGCCCCCTGCCGCACCCTGCACCCTGACCCCCTCCTGCACCCCTCACCCCAACTCCCTGCCCTGAGCCCCCGCCACACCCCACACCCCTCCTGTGCCCCCTGGGGGCAGGGAGGGGGGCAGAGTTGGGGTGGGGATTTCGGGGAAGGGGTTGGAATGGGGGCAGGGAAGGGGTGGGAAGAGGCGGGGCAGGGGCGGGGCCTCATGGAAGGGGTGGAGTGGGGGCGGGGCCGAGGGTGGCGGGGTGGAGTTGTCAGTAAATGCGGCCCTCGGCCCAATGTACTAGTTCTCATGTGGCCCTCGAAGTCATTTGAGTTTGAGACCCCTGGTTTATAGGAATGTGCTTGTTTTGTCCCAAAGAGGTGGTGGTTTAAGGCAAATATTGATTTTTTTTTTTTTAAGTGTACAGGTATGCTTATTTAGTATACAGCTTTCCCAGTGAAGAATCTTATGTTGATCTCTACATTTGTAGTAAAATATTTTAAAAGTAATAAAACACAGTAATATCAGTTTTAAGGTAACATATCTTTCAGGTAGTTGGCACTGGAATCTCACTTTCATGCAGTACTGACTACTCAGTCGAGTGTACAGGTTTGGTGGGTGGAAAGGAGAGTGCTGTGTTGGATCTTATACGGTATGTCTACACTGCAATTAGATCCCTGCAGCTGGCCCATGTCAGCTGACTCAGGCTCGTGGGGCTGTAAAATTGTGGTGTTGACGTTGGGGCTTGGGCTGGAGCCCAAGCTCTTGGACCCTCCCCCCTTCTGGGGTCTGAGAGTCGGGCTCCAGTCTGAGCCCGAATGTCTACACCGCAATTTTACAGCCTCACAGCCTGACCCTGCAAGCCCAAGTCAGCTGACAGAGGCCTGCCACAGGTGTTTAATTGCAGGGTATGCATACCCATGGTTCCCTAGCAAGTGATTAGCGAATCATTTTTAGCAGCTATCAATGCTGCTCTCTCCCCTTTTTTAGTTCTGTTGCTGTTTTTAACTGTAAATTTTGGCTTGTTGCCTAAATCCTGGAAATTTTTCTGCTGAAATACTTAGTGACTGAACTCCTACAGGATCTGCTTCTAAAGTACAGTGTTGGAGACTTTTTGTCTGTCTGAGTCAGGCTGTGTGGAAAATGAATGATTTCACTGTGGACAATGTTATTACTTCTGGTAGCATCAAGGAATGTGATGATTTGGGCAAGCAAACATGAAGAGCTAGAGTACTGAACTATATAAACACTAGAGAAAACTTAAGTGAAACTCTCCGAAAAGGCAGCTCATGTCTCTCCTCCTCTTGGCAATAAAATACTGGGACATGTTACCAGGAGCGAGGTCCCGCCCTCGAAATGCCGCCCCCGACAGAGGCGGCGGAAGGTCCCGCCCCCGAAATGCACTGACGACCAGGGCGGCCGGCGCCCCCCAAATCTTAGCACCCTTGGCGACCGCCTAGGTCGCCTAATGGGTTGCGCCGGCCCTGCATGTTACCAGCTTTACTTTATTTGCTGCTTTTTTTATCTGTTGTGTGTGAAGGAAAAGCAGTGCCAGTAGTTTAGTGTGTGCAAAGATTTTAGGATTAATTAAAACCTAATCTGCTGATGATTGAACCACCACCACCCTTCCCCCTACCTGAGGCCGTGTCTACATTACGCTGCTACAGTAGCATAGCTCTGAGGCTGCAGTTAAACTTCGGTAGCACTATAATATATATGCTTCCTACAGAAAAAGAATGGGCTTTTCCATTGCTGTAGGTAATCTGTCTCTGAGCAGTGGTAGCTAGGTCAGCAGAAGAATTTTCCATCAACCTAGCTGCATCTACACTGTGACTTAAGTTGCCCAAATACGCCGAGAGAATCTGCATCGATACAGAAATAAACCCCCCTCTAACGGAACACCTGTAGTTGTCATCTACCACCCCGCACTGGAACCCATACAGGGTATCATCAAACCACCACAACCCATACTCGATGGGGACCTCCCCCGCCCCCCCCGCCCTGAAATAATTTTTTCCTGAACCCCCACCTTTGGCCTTCAAACAATCCCCCAACCTCTCCAAGCTCGTCATCAGAAGCAAGCTCCCCAAAGACCAGGACACACCAACTGAAAGCAGCACCAGACCCTGCCAGAACAACGTGCAAAACCTGCAGACATATTTCCACTGCTACAATGATCAACATCTCCCACAACACACCTTTCAAGATCCAGGAGTTCTACATATGTCTATCACAACATGCGGTATACCTCATCCAGTGCACTAAATGCCCCAGTAAAAACTATGTGGGTGAAACCAGACAATCACTAAGCTCTCAAATGAACTCTCACAGGAAAACGTAGCAAGAATTAAGAGCATAATTAAGGAGGTCAAGCCGGGCAAACATGGGCACACTGTAGTCCACTATTGACTTAATCACCATTGTGTCTGAAGTATCAGTTGTCAAGGAAAGGTTTTGTTGTTTCAGGCTTCGCAAAATCTAGAAAATTGCTATGTGTAGGGTCTAAGAGCAATAAAAAAAATTCCTGGCCCATGTGTTTCAAAACTTATACTTAGGAACAGCCAGTTTGAAGGTGTAAAAAACTCTAGTCAAAACTTCAGAAAAATCAGATCAATATGCTTGAAGCTGCCATTGAGTATTTGGATTTAAGATTCACCAAATTATAGTAACAACGCATTATGGTTTCAATGCTTTGACTCCAAGCAGAACTCTAGTTATAGAGCTGTTAAACAAAAAAAAAGATATTTGGACATTATGTAGTGTACAGAATAGACTGGTGATCTGTTAGATCAATTTACATAGGTATTAAGTGAAGATCAGTGGTTGCCTCTAAAATTACAGATGACAATGAAAATGTATGTTTAACAAAACTTTTAACCATAGGTCACTTGCCTTTCAGACTATATTGTTCTTGGAAGAAGTACTGTTCTCATTGTGTTGCATTGCCATTGTAGATACAGATTTGTCCATAAAAAACTTAATCAAAACAAGCCCCATGCAGTAAAGCACACTCCAAGACTTGATGTATGGATGACCCAATAGTAGGTGTTTTCCAATTCCATCAGCCTGTTCTCTACTGACTTGGAGGAGGATCAGGAACAAAACATATTTGTATACATAACACTGAGCACTCAGCAACAACAACTGGCTGGATGACTAGGTGAGTGCTGACTCTGTATGATCAGATCTAGATTTCAGAACAGATGGATTTATCCGTAAGGTTATGTAGGTATTCCAGTTTCCACTTGAATTTGAAATAAATTTATATAGCTTGAACTCTAATTCAAACTGTCTGACTGGTGGCGAAAGTGATATTTAGATTTGTCCTTGCTTTAATACAAATTAAAACATTAGACCTTGATAGTCTGACACACTAAAAGCAAGACCAGTAAAATTAGAAACTCTGATATAATGCTCCAAAACAGCAGAAAGAATACAGAGAAATGTGTTCAGACAATCCAAATAACAAGAAAATTTGGTTGTCCTCAATTTTCTGGCTGCTGTCTTACTTTCTCGGGTAGGTTAAAAGGAAAGATATTTTGCTAAACAACCACATTTGAAGTAAAAACAACGAGGAGTCCTTGTGGCACCTTAGAGACTAAAACATTTAGTTCGGCATAAGCTTTCGTGGACTAAAACCCACTTCATCAGATGCATGGAGTAAAAAATACAGTAAGCAGTATATATATTATAGCACATGAAAAGATGGGAGTTGCCTTATTAGCTTCTCAACTGTTGAGAATAGGCCACTTCCACCTTGACTGAATTGGCCTCATTAGCACTGACCTCCCACTTGGTAAGGTAACTCCCATCTTTTCATGTGCTGTAATATATATACTACTTACTGTATTTTTCACTCCATGCATCTGATGAAGTGGGTTTTAGCCCACGAAAGCTTATGCCGAAATAAATGTTAGTCTCTAAGGTGCCACAAGGACTCCTCATTGTTTTTGCTGATACAGACTAACATGGCTACCACTCTGAAACCTGTCACATTTGAAGTGTTGGCTGTCCATGGGCAAGTGATCAAAATATTTTCCCTACCATGTCTCCAGCCTATCTAGATTTAGGAATGAGAAGTGCCTTAGTAGAAATGGGGATGTGGGGTGATGACTTAGACTTGTATGGGTCAAGGAAGAGTCTTGCAGAATATATAGGTTCTGCCTTGTTTTTGTGATTGCTGTTAGCCTCTCCAATATGTGATCATCAAATGTATCTTCATTCTGTGCTTTCAATGTAAAGACAGTGTCGTAGCTAGCTTACCACTGAAATGCCGGTCTGACCGGTTCCCTGCCATGTCTTCAGCTGACACCTGCAGTGCCAGACGGTCTTGGTGACATTATACTACAGAACACCCATATGCTAAGATGTTGGTAATCTTCTCAAGTCTTTTTCAGTTTAGTAGATTTGTCGTCTTAGATTCTGCTGATGTGGCGTTAGCATTTTATGAATAACAGGTTTTGTCCTGTTGTTGAATTGCATCGAGTTTGTACCCCTTAAGGGTCTAGGTCTAATCTTGCACCATTAAAGTCCTTGAGAGTTTTACCACTGATTTCAATGGGAGCAGAAGCAGATTTAACAAAAGAGCCTAAAATAACCTGTGATAACAGGAGGGTTGGTTACTATGCATGTGTGGGTGTGGGAATATACAGTAGTTGTAATTTTGACAATGGAGTGTCTTATTGGGGAAACAGCTGTGGGCAGAAAAATCCTGCAGTCATAGTCAAGTAATTAATCTCAAAATCAGCTTGACTAAGAAATCCCACAATCAGTAACCCTAAATAACATCCTGTGAACAAATGAATCTCTCCTGATGGAGACATCTTGCCATTTGCTTTGGTGGAAAACTGGAATATTTCTTTTGGCAAGTATTCCCTTTAAGCGAGCTAAATAAACAAGAATTTGAGTTGTTGAGGAGTTCAGGAGAAATGAAGGTTTGTAATCCCTACTTCCAAGAAACATTCCTCTAGTGCAACACCTGTTCTGCTAGGAGGATCAGAGGCTCACTGGTTTTGCAATACTATTTCCAAAATAAGGGTGCTCTAATAGTATTGTTGACCTTGATACACCTCTACCCCAATATAACGCTGTCCTCGGGAGCCAAAAAATCTTACCGCGTTATAGGTGAAACCGCGTTATATCGAACTTGCTTTGATCCGCCGGAGTGTGCAGCCCCGCCCCCCCGGAGCACTGCTTTACCGTGTTATATCCGAATTCGTGTTATATCGGGTCGCATTATATCGGGGTAGTGTAGTTGCTTTGTACAGTGCCTATGAGTGCTGGTGGATGGCAAGATAGGAAGTTTTTGGGAGGGTTAAAAGAATTAAGTAGCAGTTTGTTTGAGATGGTTAGTTCATGCAGAATGTGTTTATTGCTAACACTGGTATGGAAGTTGGGGTCTCACTGAACCAGTAATAGCCTCCCTCATGGAAAACCCAGCACAAAACTCCTCCCCCACTTAAATCAAGCTATGAAGGTGGGGGAGGGAGAGAAGAGGGAATGTGCTGAGCCTCTAACCCAGGGGTGTCTTCTCCCTTGTGGTGGGTGGAGTTAGACCCTGCTCAGGATGAGCCCATATTTTGCATGTGCTTCTGACTGCCAAGTATCTAGTGATTCATGTTGTACATGGTGGGATCTAGACACAACAAAAGATTAACCCTCAGTTGATAAGATCTTGTAGATACCTTGCAGCCAGTTTACTCTTGCAGTGCACTCTACATTATAGGGTTGTTAGTCTTTCACATACTACTTTTTTTTTAAATCTTCCTTTTTCCTTCCTCCTTAATATCTACTGTAAGGAGATTGTAAATTACAATATCTCTCATTTCCAGTGAGTTTTAAAATAAGCTACCCACAACTCCTCTATTATACTGATCCAGCTGCTACTTGAAAATTTTCTTATCTCTTTTGAAAAGCAGGTCAGGGGGAAAAGGGTTGGGACACAGTATGAAAAGCATAAAATGCTGGCTGTAGAAAAAGGAAAACTTGTCAAAGCTTTTAAGATTTTTCTTTTTTTTAAATTAACAGTTTCTATGAGGCTGCATCTCAGCTCTCCTCGTTTGCTCCCTCATCCAGGTGTGCATGCATGTTCGCACTTACATGCCAGCTTTACCATTCTGATTGGTGTTCCAGTAAACTGATAATTTTTCCTCCTACCTTCTCCCTGTTGTGTAGTCCAACTTGCATTTTGCTAAGATGGTGTCAGCTCTGAAGTGTGTTGAGGTCAGCCAACGTTCCAATAAAGATAAACAGAAAAAGAAATGAAGCTGCCTGAGGGGAAGGGAGAAGAGTCCATTAAAAAAGCAGGAGCCACTGCACTGAATGATGTAGCATTATTGATCTCTGGCAAAAACAGCAGCATTGCTGTGATCTGGAAGATAGAAAGCTTTATAAACTGGATATTTTTTACAATAGAAAAATGTGTTTTTGCACTTCCCCAGTTATTTATTGATTTGTTGGGACTTTACAAAGATTTTGTGTAGCAGATCTTTTTTGCTCTTAACTCCTCTCCTAATTAGAGCTTAATAAATGTTTAAATTTAAAAATAGCTTAACAGGAAGGAAACTGACTCAGAAGATTTAATATTTAAGCTATGCCATCCCAATACATTCTGTAGCATGGGCATGCAAAGCTCTTGCTGTTTTCAGGCAGAACTGAGTAATCCTGTCTGTGGGACTGCAGGTTTTTCTAACAGAGCACTCTGTGGGATAAAGCTCTGGTTTATAAACTGAACTGGGGTGGTTATTATGAGCACAAGTAAACTCTGGGCAGTATTACTGTGCTTATGTGATGTGAAGAGGATTTGGAATCCTAGCTGGAAATACTACATGAGTGTATGAGCAATATTAAGAGATCTAGGTCTCTGGTTTTGTTACTTAAACATAAAATATAAGTATTATTTGTGCAAAATAAAAGAAAATGTTTGCTGTCCCTTGAGGATACTTGCTTGAAATATGTTTTATTAGACTTCTGTTCCTTGGTTTGTAACATGATGTTTATGTACAAACCTTTGCATAACATTGGATTTCTTTGGGGGTGACAATCATAGTAACATTTTTGTAGTTCCGTTTGTGACAAAATAACATGGTTTCAGTGCAACAGCATTATCAGTAATTGAATCTGTATGCTGACAAGTTCTGAATTAGTTTTAACTTCTCAAAAGATCTACATGTAAGTGTGGACAACTGAATAAAAACAACTGCTTGGTGAACAGTAGTGATTAAAATACAATATTACATTTTATTACAGATACTATCAGTAAATATTTTTTAAAAATTCTTTACTTTGTTACAAATAACTTTTGATTAAAACTGAAAGGATTTTAAAAATCCAAGTTAATTTTCACTGTATGACTTTTACTTTCTGCATTTCTTTCACCATGGAGAATGAAAACAGGTTGTGAATTTCACTTTTGTGCTTCTAGGTAGTTTCTAGTTGCTGCATCACTTGAAAGTGAAATTAATATTTGGGTTGCAAACATTGGGAAATGTTAGTTTAAAATAGTCCCTATAGAATTTTTAAAAATTAGATTTCAGAAAACTCTTCTGTTAAGCTTTATCAATCTTATTTTTTTTTTAAACTTAAATTTTGAGTTGAATTAAACTTTTTTTCCCTTTAGGATGAGGGAAAAAAGTAATATAGAAACTAGTCTAAAAGCCATGGAATGAAATGATAATACATCCTCATTTTGAATAAGAAGTCTATTCTTGGGGGAATTTTGCACCAAAAAATTAAAATCTGCACACAATATTTTAAAATTCTGCAGAATTTATTTGTCAAAATACCAAAATAATTGAAACTGGTGTGATTATATTGTGTTAATTTATTTCAAAATACCTGTCAGCAAGTATGTCTGTAACAATACAGACAACGAAAAAGCTTCAGGAAATGTTTTTTGACAAATAGATTCCTTACTAGGCATATAAATACAGAACTTTGAGTAATTAATTTAAACTACAATACAGAACTGTATTTCCCACCCCCCTCAGAAGCAGGGCAAAGGCTTGGGGAAGTGCGAGGTAACGGAGGAGTTGAGAGAGAGGGAAGGAGCCTGGGAGTGAACCTGGAGGGTTGTTGGGTGTGGGTGGGAGAAATATGGAACAGGTTTTTTCGGTGGGCAGGGAGGGCTTGTTAGGGAGGCTCCCCCATGCAGACCCTGGCTGACCTCTAGCCTTTACCATTCAGTCAGGCACATCTGCCCCTATCCCTGTGTGTCCTTGCACCCACATCCCCATGTGTCCCTGCACCTCCTCCCTCCTATCCCCAGGTGTCCCTGTGCTCCCACTCAGCCACCTCATTCCCCCATGTGGCCCTGCACCCCCTCCCCCCATCCCCATGTGTCTCTGTGCCCTCACTCAGCCACCCCCTCCCCCTGTGGCCCTGAACCCCTTTTCCCCTGTCCCCATATGACCCTGCACCTCCACTCCCATTCAGCCCTTGCCCCATCCACCCCCACTAACCCTTATGAATCTGTCTGTGACCTCCCCCCCCCAGCAGCCCCATGTGCCCCATGCTGTCTGTCCCCTCGTATCCCCTGTCTTCTGACCTGGCCCCACTGGCAGGATGCTGCCTTCAGGAGGGCAGCCTCTTCCCTATCACAGCTGGGGAGGGCCTGGGAGCTGCTGCTCTGTTCTAGTGCCACAGCGGCCTCTGGTGGACAAAAGGCATAACTGCAACAACTTTCCAACAAGTTATTTTCTGCAGGAAAAAAATTATGCACGGCACATGAATTATGTGCGCATGCAGTGGTGCAGAATTCCCTTAGGAGTATAAGTTGGGCAATTGGTTAGAAAGAAGCAACTCTCCTCCCCCACAAACCGAAAAGTGGGTCTCAGATAAGGGTACAGTCATTAGAGATGTTTGGGTAGAGAGGCGGATTCTATAAAAAATATATTCTAGAACCTAGGACTGAGTAACATGTTAGGGAAAAGTAAAAGATATAAAACAATGAATAGCGTAAACAAGGCGCATTTGTTTTGTCATTACTATAATAAAATGAGAACTTGATGAACTTAAAAGGCTATTCTTTTAAAACTCAAAAAGGAAATTATTAACAAGCATATAACTTGTGAAACTCATTGCAGCATAATATTTCGAAAGGTGAGCAGAAAAAAATCCCAAACTTAAATGTCGATTCATTTAAATGGGGAAAAATAAGCAAGATAAGCTAAAAATGATTCTCTCTTCTAGGCAGTACTGCAGTACAAATGTAACTTAGAGGTTGAAACTAAAACATGAGTTGAACAAGTTTCACAAGTAGAACATTAGCAATGATGAGTATAATCTATATAAGCAAGAGAGAGTGGGGTGGGGGAAATGTCACTGGAAAGATCAGACTTAAGTGCTGCTCATTTCTCAGCTGCTACCTATTTATCATATGTATCTAGATCAGTTGTCTGTTTATTGTGTGAGATCTGTCAGGATCAAGATTCTTGTGCCACTCTTCCTGAAAGATAAAGGAGAAACCTCTCTAAGGATTTGCTGACAGTTAATAGTCTTAGGTACGTAATTTGCATTCCTTCTTCCTAAGATTTCCCATTTCAGTTGGAGAATATAATTTCCATTTCTTACAAAAAAAATCTAAAAATCTGTTGTGCAGTGTTACTGGTGCAGAATGGCTGCAGTGTTATACTTATTGGTGGTTCCTTTTCAGTGGTGGATAGACCACTGTGCTGAATAGACAAGATATTCCCTTGTACATTGTCTTAAGAGACCAGCTAATAGAGCAGCAAAAAGCAGTTGTGTAGGAGAGGATAGTAAATTAAAGATATACTGACATTTTACTGGAAACTTAAGTGGTAGCTATTCACTGTGGCCCTTAGCAATATATAGTGTGTAGAACACTTTTGGGGATTCTTAAGGATAAAAGGTACAATATAAATCCTAGCCTGCTAATGTTTGTTAATTTATTAGCAGTGAATACTGGAATGTAACAGAAAAGTTGTAAGTATTTGTGTCAAACCAGGATAATTCCTTTTACTGGTTGGAGATAAGAGATGTGGCATCCTTTATTACAGTGGGTATGGATGATTTGGATTTTTTTAACTTTCTGAAGAGGGAGGGGCATTGAGGAATCAGCTCATATTGCAGGGCCTTCTGCTTCACAGAAAAGGTTGGCCATCGGCTGAAGTGATGGTGATTCATTGCCAATCTTAGTCCTGTGAAGAAGAAAGCTGTATCAGGCCACTGGCCGTTACCAGAAGAGAGTGAATCACAGGTTGTAAGGGAAGTGATGTAAATGGAGTATGAGGGTTAAATTTCTCTTAAATTAATCAAGTACTCTGGTAAGGCTGTCTGACTCTCAGGAAACTGATTGTTATGCTTCATGAAGAGTCCAGGTGGCGTCTAGAGTTATTTTAAGCAGTGTTGCTTAAATATCATTTAACTTTTGTACCATCTACTTATATATTGATTTTTTTTAACTTTATTGATTTTTGAAGAGCTGTTTGATTTCTCATTACAGAGCTCACGCAGAAGCATGGAATTAGCAACAGATTTTTAGATCTACCATATGTACTTTTAAAGTGATTGCTACAGGGATTGTTGCACAAATCTGTTTCTTCTGTGCATTCCAGAGAATTCTGCGTAGCAGTACCTGTAGGGGGGTAGCGCTCGCCCCTCATGGCCACAGCTATATGGCCCCTGGCTATATGAGGTGGTGCCACCACAATCCCCCTCAGTTCCTTCTTACCACACATGGCTGAAGTTGGAGTTCTGCATGGTCTCTAATCTAACAGCCTCTCTATTTCTTAGTGACTTTTCTAGTTGTATATAGTTAACTAGTGTCATTACTATAGTGTTAGTTAGCTTAGTTTAAATATTTCTCAGGTGATCCCCTCACCAGTGTTTCAACATTGTCCATCGTGTGGGGAAGCAATCCCCACACGCAGTGCTTGCTGTGTTCAGGCAAAGCCCACATCAAGGAGTGTTGTTCAGTTTGCAAATTGTTCATGAAACGGACTCAGGTGGTGAGAGATCTTTGTCTCAAGCAGCGCCAGCTCAATCAGTCCTTATGGCCTGCTTCATTACTGAGGTTGCATGGGATTGGAGGTCACCCTCAGGTTCTGAGATTGCTGATGCTTCGTGTCCTGGAGCTGGTGCCTGTCTGAAGAGATGGAGGAGTTGCTCCCTATTGAGTATGCTGAGGAAAAGGTTGCAGAAGACTGATCGTGGCCACTCCAGGTTGCGTGGTGACTCATCTGCCTTCTCCAGAAGGAGTGCAGAGCATGGGATGGAGCAGGGTCCTGTCAACTGCTCCCGGGTACTGCACAGGGAGATCAGAGACCCTATACCATTGACTCCAGTTCCAGCCACAGGGCATCCATTGAGTCCTGTACCAATGAGGGTGATTCTGGCACCGGCCGTTTCTGTGTTGGTGGCATAGCAGGTGGCAACGGTCCTCCTCTGTCTTTCTGTCCTGACCTCTCCCTTGGTCCAGGACTTTGCCAGTGCTGTGTCATTTATAGCCCTATTGGCAGGGTAAGCTGCTGAACCTGTGGGTCTGTCAGCACTGAACTTTGATGTTTCCCTTCTATAGTCAGTGGAAGAGAGGCTGATGCCGGGCTCAGCACAAGTCACCTCCACAGCACCAGTAACTTCTTTGGCACTCCTGTTGTCGGTGCTGCCAATGTTACTGTCAGCACCTTTAGCCACCTTGGTACTGCTTCTGACTTTGGGGTCAATACTGCTTCTGGCAGTACCATTTCCATCATCTGCGCCAATTCCCTTTTCAGTTTGGGCTACAGATGAATCAGATTGGTTGCTCGCACCCTCAAAGCTGGCTCCACCTTTTTCCCCTGGAGCCTGGGACTCCTTGGCATCCAGGTCGGGATCTTCCTCCTACGATTCTCCATCACCTGACCCACATTAGGTTTGCTCATGGAGCACTATGGGTACCAGGATTGGTGTTTGTCTTGTTGTTGGGATGGGGGGGTCCTGGCCCAGCGCCTACCGGCCACCATTGCCCTATCATACCAGTAGCCTCCATGGAATCCATGGGACACTCCTCAGTCACAGAGGTCCCACTCCTCATCTTGCTCTAAGCCAAGATCACCAAGCAGGCCTGTGGTGGTGACTGTTGATTCACCACCGGCCTAACCTTCCTCTTGTGGACCTTCCAGAGTTGTCCTGTCAGGTTCGTCAGACCTGGAGCAGGATCTGACTCTGGCACAGTAAACTGCTTTGTCTTTTTCCCCAGATAATTCTTCGGTACCTGGCTCTTCCTCCTTCCATACTGGAGGACTTCAAGGCGAACCAGGACTTTTTGCAGCATGTTGCTGCTTCCCAGGTGTTTGAGCAGAGTTCCTTCAGGAGAATACCTATAAATTATTGGATATCCTGCAGCTGTCTGCCCCTGGAAGAGTTGCCCTCCCTGTTAATAATGCACTCCTAGAGCCTGTCGGCTTCAGTACTGCCTACTGTGAAGTGCATAGATAAATGCTACTTCATACTGGTGCAGGGATTTGAGGGTTTTTACTCACATCTGGCCCCAAGCTCCCTGGTCGTAACCTCAGTGAACGATAGAGACCAGCAGGGCAGATTTAAATCCACTTGCAAGGATAAGGACTTCTAAATAGATGGACAGGAAGCTTTACACTTCCTCTTCCTTACAGATGTACATTGCTAACTAGCAGGCATTGCTTCCAAATATGACTTTGTGAACTGGACAGCTATGTCTAAGTTTGCAGATCAGCTGCCTGAAGCCTCAATGGAGGAATTTCAAGCATTTATTAACGAAGGTTGCTTGTTGGCTAAGAGTTCTTAGCAGTCTGTGCTTGGATGGTGCATTTACTTCAGCCAGAGTCGAGGCAGTGACCATGATGAGAATGCCCCCCTAGCTGCAGAATTGGGGCATTGCTCCCAATGTTCAACAGGCATAGAGGATTTGCCCTTTGATGGCAGAGTTGTTTTTCAGACAAGACAGATGAGCATCTGCACTCCTTCAAGGACTCTAGGGCTACTGTACAGTGATTGGGGATGTATATGCTGGCAGTGCGGAGGTGCCACTACCATGGTTGTCAGTAGCAGGATTATCTGCAGCTCACACTGAGGCAGCCTTTCCCTCCCCCTTGACAGCGGGACTACCCCAGAAAGGGGTATAAGTCCCAGAGGAGGAGGCATTTGGGTCTGGGATTTGGCCAGTTGACTTGCCTTCCCTTGGTGCTTCCCAAGGGCCCATTTTGACTCCTTGGTCCAGAGTATTGTTCCAGATATTGCTCCCTTCTCTGTCCGGGGACAGGCTGGCTTGCTTTTACAGTGCTTGGAGTTGGATCTCCACTGACAGCTAAGTCCTAAGCACCATCAGATCAGGCTGTGCCATCCAGTTCTTGTCTGTTCACCATGTCTCCCCTCACCTCTCCTGTCCCTGTTCAGGAACCCCTCTTTTGAGATACTGCTCCTTGAACAGGTCTGCTCTCTATTGGCTTTGTGGAGGAGGTTCTGCCAGAACTCTGGGGTCAGGGCTTCTATTTCTAGCACGTTCCCAAATATAAGGGATGGGAAAGACACATTCTTGACCTTTGCAGTCTCAACAAATATATCAGATACATGTCATGTTCTGGGGTGAAATCTAGAGCAGTGAGGGATTGTCATCATGTGTCCTGCAACTGTGGGTGCCT
The DNA here is from genome assembly GCA_003942145.1 of Platysternon megacephalum. NCBI lineage: Eukaryota > Metazoa > Chordata > Testudines > Platysternidae > Platysternon > Platysternon megacephalum. The sequence goes on along the minus strand of QXTE01000193.1, from coordinate 1,214,721 downwards.
CGCAATGCTCTGTTGTTGTAGCTCCCAACCTGGGCAGCTCACCAACAGCCAAGCAGCATGTAGGTCACACCCTGAATGTCTGTGTATAGCTACAGCCCAGGTCCAGCAACTCTAACCCCAGCAGCCTTGGGTACTACCTGCAGGGTGACCCCAAAAACATGTGTTCTGCACTGTCTAGTCCTCCCCTGGGCAGTTCAGTATTAGAGGTCTATTGCCCCTATAAGGTGCCAATATGCAACAGTTTGCTACTTTAACTGGAGTTACCCAAACAGCTCAATTTAAACACAACACTGGATTAGTTTTGATTTAAAAATGTTAATTTAGCTACAAAGAGAGATTTTAAGTGAATTAAGTGGTATTAAAGTCAGAAATGGTTACAAGAGAAATAAAGATAAAATGCTTTCTAGTGGATAAAACTTACCTTGAACCAAGTCTAGTTTGTTAAAATCCTTACCACATGCACCCAGCAACATTGCTGACCAAAATATCAAGACCGGATCCTCCTTCCCCCACAGTTAAAGGGCTCATTCCTTTGTCATCCTTGGTGAAAGAGCATGAGAGATAGGGAGAGAAAAAGAGATGCTGGGGTGTTTTTGCCTGTCACTTTTATAGTCCAGTCATCCTTTAAAATGCATTTTCCTGAGGGTTATCCTGGATAGTTCCTTCCCACTGTGAGGATGGAGATATAGAGTCTTGAGGTGAAAGAAGTTCCATGTTGTTGCTTGCTAAAATGCGGCTTGATCTGTTCCTGCCCCACTTCATTGCCAAAGAATGGCCACTTGACTGGTGGTTGCCAATCAAATTTGACAGCTGGCTATTTGTCAGCTTGGTCTTTGTCTTTGACAAACAGACCTACTCCCTCTCCAGACTTGTCTGGTATACACATTTCAGTAATAATTTCAGCTTAGGTTCATAACTTTACATCCATTTCACCATGATATTGTTGACCAGCAAGGTATTGGTTTTCAAATAATACCTCACAAGGCAAATTCTGAACAAATATTATTACAGTGGTGTGTATAGTGTGTGAATACAGGGGTGCATTCGGTCAGAACATGAGGTTCCAAATGGTCACTGTAGCAACTATTCTCCTTGCATTGTCACAGAACGACTGATTTGCTGCTGTGGACCTTCCAGACACTTAATTATCATGTGGTGATTTTGCCAAGCCACAGAAAATTGCTTCGGTTCATTGTAGCAAAGCACTACTCTCACTATACAGTGCTTCCCTTTGGCCTCTCAGGTTTTTAACAGTGCATGGTTGTGGTGATGGCATATCTCAGGAAGAAATGAATTCACTTCTTCCCATACCTGAATGACTAGTTACTGAGAGGCAGCTCCAGAGGGGAAGTCCTTTCCCACATTGACATTACATTGTGCTTGCTTGACCTTCTGCGTCTCATCTGAAACACCACAAAGTCAACTCTGGTTCCCACTCATAAAATCAAGTTAATTGGGGCCTTAATAGACTCTACAAGTTTGAGAGTGTTTTTGCCGACAATTCTTCACCTTTGCCTCAGTCTGCAGTCTCAGCCTTCCACGACAGCTCCGATTGCCTGAGGCTCTTGGGCAACGCATCCACTTGCATGCAGGTGGTCCAGTTTGCAAGGCTTGCTCCCTTCAAATATGGCTCAAGACAGTTTAGTGCCCAACTCTTCACTCCTTGAATGGATCGGTCCATTTCCCTCCAATGGTCCTAGACTCCTTTCAGTGGTGGACATTTCCAGAGGATGTTTGTCAGGTCATTCCCCACCAACCAGGTGTGTTGTCACCAACGCCTCCCTGATGCACATCTGGGGTCACTGAAAGTTCAAGGTATGTGGTTGGAGCAGGAGTCCTTTCTCCATATTAACATTCTGGAGCTTGGGCCATCTACAATGCATGTCACACTTTTCTGGACCATATCAGGGGCTCGATGGTTCATATACTTACTGACGATACCATTGTGATGTAACAGGCAAGGAGGAGCACGCTCCAGTGCTCTGCCAAGAGGCAATCAGTTTGTGGCAGTTCAGCATCGAAGAGAGTATCACTCTGATAGCTGACCACTACCCTGGGATCCAGAATCGTCTCGTGGACCATCTCAGCAGCAATTTTTTCCTGAACCTCGAGTTGTTTCTGAAGACTAGTCCTCCGGGTCATCTTCACAGCTTGGGGCATTCTGATGATTGACCTGTTTGCCACAAGGGAAAACAGGAAATGTCATCTTTTCTGCTCTTGAGGGGGCCTCAGTCCAGGCTCCTTGTCCAACGTTTTCCATCTCAGCTGGCATTTGGCTCTCCTGTATGCTTTTCCTCCAATCATCCTACAGGTCACTTTCAAGCTGGAGGTGGATCGGGCCAGGCTCATTCTCATTACCCCAGCGTGGCTCAGGCAGTACAGATTCTCTGACCTTCTTGTGCTGTCAGTTCATCATCCCATACTTCTTCCTCTCCATCCCAACTTACACAGAATCATGGTTGCACCTTTCATCCCATGCTCAGCTCCCTGCATCTCATGGCATGGCTGCTTCATGGCTAACTGAGGAGGAAGTGCGGTGTCCAGCAGCTGATCAACAGGTCCTGCTCAACAGTCGATAGTCCTCTGCCAGAATGGTCTATTCAGGGAAATGGAAGTGGATTTCAATGTGGTCGCTGGTGCGCAGAATTCAACTGACACTGGCTTCTATCCAGGACGTCTTGGAGTACTTGCTGCACCTTCCGTCATTGGGACTTGCACTTAGCTCATTTCTTCCAGATGCACTCTTAATTGTCAACATTTCATTCTCCAATTCAGGAAAGATCAGTCTTCTCCAGTACCTTGGTAGCAAGATTCTTAAAAGGGCTTCTTCGTCTCCATCCTCTGGTCTGAGAGCTAGTTCCTCTGTGGGACCTTAACACGGTCCTAGTGGTTTTAATAGGACCTCCATTTGAGCCTCTGGCATCTTGTCTCTTTCTGATTTTGTGTCAGAAAACTGCATTCCTGGTAGCGATAACATCCACAAGAGGAATGTCTGAGTTGCAGGCTCTGATGGCAGAGGCTCCTTATGCACAATGCTCCAAGGACTAAGTGAGTTTATGACCGGACCCCAAATTTTTGTCTAAAGTGGTTTTTTGGTTTCATTTAACCAGGCTGTATATTTACCTGGGTTCTTTAGTAAGCCATATTCATCTCTGGAGGAGCAGCGTCGCCATACATTAGACATCAGGCAGCATCTAGCCTTCTATCTGGACAGCACTAAACCGGTTCGTGCTTTGCCTTGTCTGTTTGTGTCATATGAAGATTGTATGAATGGGCAAGCAGTCTCTTCACAGGCAGTCTCTAAATGGATAACATTCTGTATCAACACTGCATATAAAATAGCTTCCGCTCTGCTTCCTCAGCGGGTGCGAGCTCATTCTATGAGAGTGCAAGCAACGTCAGTAGCATTCCTCAGTGACGTCTCAATATTGGACATTTGCAGGGCTGCTACGTGGTCATCTGTACATACATTTATGATTCATTATGCTATTTCTGCATCTTCCAGGGTGGATGCAAATTTTGGTAGGGCAGTCCTATAGTCCTTGTTTAGGTAGGCTCCGAGCTCCACCTCCTGCTTGTGAGTCACCTAAATGCAATACAAAGCTGCATCTACTTGAAGACAAAACGGTTTACTGTAACTGTGGTTCTTTGAGATGTGATGCAGACATGTATTCCACGACTCACCCTCTGTCCTTTTTGGATTGGAGTCTAATCTCTGGGGGTGGGTCAGGCTGGTGCCGCCTCATATAGCAAGGGCAATTTTTCCCCAGAAATTGATGAGAATAATATATTTTTTCAATAAAAGAACCTCCTGTCAAACTTTGCAAGGCAAATACCTGGGTGTGTGGAATAACAAGGCCCTGACCAGGAAGACACTATGATATTGTCTAGTTTAGTCTGTGGCCCTACTGTAACTCAAGTTAATTGATTGCCATTTAATGTGGGTTAAATAACACATATGTAAATACTAATGTAGATACTCCACAAACATTGGTTCGAGGAAAAAAAAATGTAAACCACAATCAACTAACTTGAGTTACAGCAGGGTCACAAACTTAAGTCTATATAAAACCTTGGATACAAACTAAAAGTGAGATTTCTTCAAACTATTTTGAGTCTGATTTTCCATTTTTCTGAAAAATATGCTTCTCTTCTCTCCTTTTTTGCTTCTGGAGCAGTGTCTCTTTCCTGTTTGTTAGAAGTTGTGTATTTCTTTATCCATCACTTCCTCACTGTTTTCATGATTTTTCTTTTTACTCCTCCAGACTGTTGCCATTGATATGGGTAATTTCGTCCTCAGTTTTTTTCCATATTCTCCAAATTATTAGCCATTATTTGCATAGTGCAAACAGAGTGAAATTTACTAAAAATAGACGCCATCAGCACTGAAACAGATGGTGACACCACCAGGGCCGAAAGCCTGGCACCAAAAGAGGACACTCTGAGAATAATATATTGGTAACATCAGGCTCTGCCAGAATTGCTCTTGTGATAAATTAAGGATTATTTGACCTTGCTAAAGCCCTGTGGCAAAACACCCACTACCATCCACATCATAGCACAAAAGGTGGAAAAGTGGTATCAGATCCTGCAGGAGGTGTTTGAATATTTTTATGTCCATTCCAACCTGGGGTCCTTAGTCATCTCAACGGTGCAAGAAAAATCCAAATCCAACAAACGCACCCCAGAAGACAAAGACATAAAGAAACCTGACCCGTTCAAGAGGAATGCCTACTCCTTTGGCTTCCTTCGACTATAGGGAGTAAATTGTCAAGTCCTTCTGGCCAAATATAATTTCCTGACTTGGGACAGTGTAATATCATTTTTGACAAAGCTCCGACTCGATATTAGTGACTATTCAAGCAGCCATAGATGCTACAGACACCGTGGCCAGATCCATGGCTACAGTGGTGGCAATGTGAAGGGCCCTGTGGCTAGTGGTGTTGAGCACTCTCAAGGAACTGCAAGCCACTACAGAGGATTTACCCTTTGAAAGGATGAGTTCAGCAAAAATGCAGACAATGCTCTTCATTCCTTGAAGGATTCAAAGGCTGTGTTTCACTTCTTAGGGATCTCTATCCCAGCCCCTTATCAAAACCATATTGCTTACAGCCTCGAATGAGACAGAAGAATCAGTCATATAAAGCCAGACAGCCCAATTATTCTCTTAAGAAAAAAGCACATACACCAGGAGATGCCGGTCTTCTTTCTTCTTGGTGATACTGTGTACCCATGACATGCCAGCAAATATGACAAAACTGTTGAGCCATGACAGCATAGCCTGTCCAGAGCATGTAAGTTTCCAAAGTCCTCACCCCCTTCCAGCAGGCATAGCCCAGCATATCATTGGATGGAGGGGTGTTAGAGAGCATATCCAGTCTGACCCCATACACCCTAGTTGAGCCCCTAACCACTCAGCCACTGCACGTCATAGAGGAAGTACTTCCGGAATATAGGGGGAAAGGCTTCAACTCCTGGTATTTCCTTATTCTGAAGAAAGGTTGTCTTTGTACAATCCTAGACTAGAAAAGACTCAATAAATACATGTAACATCTCTCATTCAAGATGGTAAATGCTTGCCTCCATCATTCCCTCTCTTCAAGCTCAAAGTCTGGTTTGTTGCTTTCAGTTTGCAGGATGTGTACTTCCGTATAGCCATCCATTGGTCCACAGGAAGTACCTAATATGCACAGTATGGCCCAACCATTACCAAGATACTGTCTTTCGGACTCTCCATGGCAGTGAGATTTTTCATGGAATGCCTACAGGTGGTGTCAGCACATTTAGGAAATCCATATCTACCAGTACCTCTTCAATCGATGATAAACCACCCAAAGTCAAGTCTGACTACGACAGTGTTTATTTGCCAGGGACTAGTAGGCAAAATGTGTATTTGAATAGGACTCAATGGTTTAGGAAGATACCAAATAAATCAAGCTATCTCAAAGAATGTGTAGTATCCAAAATTTTAGTTGCTTTGTGGAAAATCTGTCTGTCCTTAGGTGGAGAATGTACTGAGATTCAGTGAAGCTTACAAGAGCAAAGGCTTTTATGTTCTCAAAGCGGGGGAAAAACCCCTTTAGCAAAGATGGGTGGCAACTTTGATAAAGATTAAGGCTTGATTAGACCTATATAAAATTACAACATGGAACACTGTGTACACATATTTGTTATACAGAAAAATTACATTAAAAGAACCTTATTAGGGTTGCAAATTCGAGCACTCAGTGACAGAATTAAGGTTGCCTGGCAACTTGTATGCATGCATTAGGATACAGTCTTTAATTACACAATCATATACTTTTTGTTAGAGGGCCTCTTCCTCATTCAGTACACAGGGATGGTGCTCAGTTAATTAGCAGCTAGTCAGTATATTTATTTCTCCTTATTCAGTATATGGCTCTATGCCTTATTTGCTGCACATTATTCAAATCCTGCTCTGATAGAATTATTAATTTCCTCAGAGGCTTTTCTACAGTGCTCATCAGTCTCTGAGTACTTCACAAATATTAATAAATTTATCATCACAACACTATGTGAGGTGAAGGAGTTGTATCCCCATTTTACAGATGGGGGAACTGAGGCACAGAGATTAAGGTCAAAAGTTTTCATTAATTTGGGTGCCCAACTTGAGACCCTTAGAACCAGATTTTTCAGAGTACTTAGCATTATATAGCACTTTATATGTTCAAAGCACAGCTCCCATAGATTTCAGTTGCTGCTATGGTTGCTCAGCACTTCTGCAAATTGGATCCCGTCTTATCAGGTTGTGTACTCAGAAAATAAAGAACACACAGTTAATGACAACCTATGAATAGTTTTGTTTTAGTGACTTGCCTAATATCCCATTGGAACTCTGTGGCAGAAGCATGGATAAAATCCAGTTCTCCAAGACTACATTCGGCTGTTTTAACCGTGAGACCATCCTTTCTTGTTTTGTAGTCCACTGCCTCATTTAATACACCTTCCAACCTCTATAACAAATAAGGGGGGATCCTACAGACAACAGCCTCCTTCATTCCACAATCTTGATGCACCACCAGAACAGGTCCATCACATGCACTAAACAAGACAGGGTCCTCTGGGAAACCATTCTTCTGTGATTATGAAATTAAAGACTGCATTCCACATATGCATGGGGTTTCATAAATATTTCCTGACTTCATAGGAATTATGAGACTCAGAAATCTTGGGTTCCATTTCATGCTTTGGAGAAGAATGTGGTCTAGTGGGCACAGATTCCTCTGTCCTTTCACTCCAAACTTGACCATATTTGCACTGCCACTCCAACCTGTCCCTGTGTCAATTCTGTGTCTTCCCCGCCCCAGCTTCTTTTCTCACAGTCCCATTCTCCTGGCTACTCAGTCACTGTCTCCAGTTCTCAGGCTTCTCATCCCAATCTCCTTGTCCAGCCAGTCCTAGTCTCCCCCTTTGAGCTCACTGTCCAAGGCCAAACTCTCTCTCTCCTGCTCTCCACACCCAGTCCCACTCTCTTTGCTCAATTAGATCCAGTCCCCCCTCGAGCTTGTCATCCAATCTGTCTCTCCCCTCGCCACCCTCCAACTGACTCCCAGTCCTTTTCTTGCCCAATGGGTTCATTCAGTCTTAGTCTCCTCCCACTGCCTGCCTGGTTCATTGTTCCAGTCTCTTTGCCCAGCTAGTCCTAGTTCTCTCTCAGCACCTAGCTCCTTGTCAGATCTTTCTCCCTTGTCCCCGTTCCCCACATCAGTTCCTAGTCCCAGTCTTCTTGTCCATGCAGACCTAGTCTGCCTCTCCTCCCTCCCTCCCCCCCCCTTCCTGTAGCTCCTTGTCCGATCTCAGTGTTCTCACCATCAGCCAACTGGGTTCACAGCCTTCTTACCAATCCATTTCCCTCACCATCTCCCAGTTGCAGCTTCTCCACCCAACCACTCAAAACCTCCCACTACCCTGGCTCCAAGTCCCAGTCTCCTTGCCCATTTAGTTCCTGTCAGAGTTTTATCTCCCTCCTCTAGTCCCTGTCTCCCCAGACTCCTTGTTCCAATCTACTCCTTTCTCTCCTTCCTGGTCTAGCTTTTGTCATCTCTACATTCGAATCAGATGGCTTCCTCTTCCTTGCTGTCTCAGTGCCAGCAGACGGGATCATTTAGAGCACAGGAGAGAACGGCTTTCTGCTCTCAGTTCCAGTGCCTGGACCTAGTCTGGCCTGGAGCAGCCATTACAGGGAAATTCCAGCTTCAGCCTTATAGACCTGGGCTTGAGGGAGCATTCTCAATTCCTCTATGGGGATGGCACCTGCACAGCTTAGTCAGTGCTAGGAGCTATGAGAGGCTCCAGCATTCTCAGTGATGATGGAATCTTTGGAGACTGTAGCTGCTAAAAATCCAAGTGTCTACTAAGCATGTAGTAACTGATTTTTTTTAAAGGTGCATAACTTGGCCAAACCTATTCATAGAGTTTAATTTTCAGAGGGATGGAAAAATGCACCTCCTTGACACAGAGGCACCCCCCTGCCAAATTTCAAATTCCTGATCCAAAGCATGGGGCTACTAGAGCTGTTCAAAGAAAAGGTCTCCAGAATTTTTTAACATGGGCAGAACAATGTATTTTTTCCATTCGGCTCAACTGTTTCGACTAAAATTTTTCAAAAAACTTCAGCTGGAGGCAGACACCTGGCATGTGAAATTGCAGCCCAATTTCACAACATTTGCAAAGTTACAAGCAAATAAAAACAGGGTCTTATAACAAGAATTGTAAGGCAACCTTAATAGCCAGCACTACCAGCCCTGCCATGTGTGTGTACACATGTGCAAAAAATTACATTAAAAGAGTATTCAGTTGCAAAGTCAAGCACTCAGAAGTTGGGAAATGCCAGAATTGAGGTTGTCTGTATATCCTAAGTTGGCTCCCTTGTACCCATGCATTGTTATATAATTTTGTGATCATATACTATTTTTTTCTACAGCCCTTTTCTCCCCTCCCCCATTATTCAGTGAACAGGGACAGCACTCAATTAATAAGCAGGTATTCAATATGTTGATTTATCCTCATTGGTTTGCAGACAGAATTATTAATTTGCTCATGGAGTTTTCTGTGATGATCATCACTATAGTATGAGTGCTTTACAAACAATGATTTTGTTTTCACAAAACCTCTGGGGTGAGTGGGTAGTATTAATCTTCAATTTGAAGGTGGGGAATTAGAGGTGCAGAGATTAAGGTTAAAAGTGTTTGCTAATTTTGAGTGCATAATTTCAGTTGCCTAGGGTTTGATTTTTTTCAGAGTATTTAGCATTTTATAGAGCTTTATATGTTGAAAGCACAGCTCCCAGTGACTTCAGATGCAGCTGTGAGAGTGTTCATTCTCAGAAATTGAAGAACACACAATTAGTGACCACCTGTGAAAAGTTTTGGTTTAATTGACTTATCAAGCATCATTCTCAGGGAAAGAATCCAACTGTCCAGGGTAACATTCAGCTGCCTTAACCATAAGACCATTCTTTGTTTTCGTGCCATCCCTTATATATTCACTATACATCTTCTAACTTCTGTAATAAATGAGGTCTTACAGTCAAGAGCCTCATTCACTACATAACCCTGATTCATTCCCAGAGCACAGTTCATCATGTACACTGTAAGAGGCAAGGGACCTATGGAAAGTCATGTGTGATCATCTTATTAAGGACTGTATTATAATGCATATTCACAAGGGGTCCCAATTAAGGTTGCATAGGCAACGTTAATTCTGTAACTTACTAACTTTGTGTGCTTGATTTTGAACTGTTAATGTTCTTGTAACGTAGTTTTTGTGAGTGCTTTCCGAGGCTTTTAAAAAAGCAAACTGAAAAAACCCGAATTCTATCATGTGGAAGCATACTGACCCTTACATGGGTCATCAGCAGGGTTAGAACCTTTAGATCTAGAGCACAGCACTCTGAGGTAACTGAATGACTGATAGCAGTAGTCAGTTGTCATCCTTTATGTGGTTCCGCCACTAGAGGAGGTTGACACACACAACTTTGCCAATAATTTTCACAGGTATTTGCTGATTGCAGAGGAATGCAACTTGGATTTAATTCCAGGTTCTGGAGCAAGTGTGTTCTAAAGGGCATAAATGCTTCTGCCCCATTTCTCCCTGAGCCTGACCCTATCTGCCTATGTCTTCTCCAGCCTATCTCTGTGTCAGTTCTTGTCTCCCTTCCCCTTGCCCCCTGTCTCCTCGTCTGATCTTTAGCCTCCCCTCACCTTCTTCTGGCTCCCTGTCCATGTTCCTGCCACTCTTCCCCCCGGGTTCCTTGTCACAGCTCCTAGTCTTCCCTCACATACACCTTATCATAATTTACTCGTTCACTCCCTACTTCATCCCTCTAGCTTGGCTTAGCTCCTTACCCGTGTGCATTTCAGTCAGATCGCTTCCTTCTCTTTTATGGTATCAGGATACCAGCAGCAGGAACATTCAAAACACGAGAGACATTTTCCCTGTCCCTCAGTTCCTGTGCCTGGCACCACAGTAACCCACCCCTCAGCCGTCATGAGCCTCAATTGCGGGGAAAATCCTGCTTAGTTCCTGCATCTCTGGGTTGGAACACACTCAGTACAAATAAAAATCTTTGGGGAATTTATCTGCCAAACTCTAACCAGTCTATACTGAGCATGTATGCATTTAAATTTTTTTGAAAGGCTTATTGCTTGGCCGGATTTGAAAGGTTTTTTCATATTTTTGCACAACACAGAGTACTTGTCATCCTATGCTGTGCAATGCAACAGACGGTATGGACCCACTTCAGGCCATAGATAGAAGAGCTGTTTCATTGTACGGCTCAGATTATTCCAGTTGCCAGTGAAAGTATGTATACTACCTTTTAAATTATGTAATGCCACCAAGATCATGAGTGTGCAAACATCTTTCCAAGGTCCACTCTGCTTGGTATAAGAGAGGTACCTGTTGGTAGTTGAGAGACACTCATACTCCATAGAAGGCATGGTATTTTTTTATTTCTCCTTAAAGGTTGCCTTGGTAAGCCTTTATATCCATCACATAAGTGAATTGTTTTGTCCCTCCTGAAACCAAAGCGTCCAGTTCTCTGCAGAATGGAAGTTTAGGTTCAAGTCACTAGTCCAATCTTATTTCATAAAATTTACTTGAAATTTCACCTGTATCAGCAGATTTAAAGCTGTTCCATGTACCCACCGCTGGCACAGAAGATACTTAATCACAACTCTTGATGTTTTTAGTTAAAAAATTAATCTGTTCAGGGTAATCTGTCTATAATAGCTTACCAAGAAATTAATCAAATAGGATCACATTTTAGATTTTATGTTTTCAGAAAGTCCTAACTTTGAGGTTTCCTCTTAGTAGAGTGAGAGAAGATACCTTTAGAAATTCAGACATGGAATGGTAGCTGGTACTGACTAGCTTAGTGTTATAAAAATAACTTTCCTTTGACTACTCTAGCATATTAGAGTGTCTGCCAGGAGAACAAATTAATATATAACTTAGAAGCTCAGTGACCTGCTAGACGTGTATTATGGTACAAAAGTGGCAGCCAAGCAGAATTTTCAGGAAGTAGTTACTGGATCTGACAGCACTCAGTTAAAATTTATTTGTTCTGCAGACTTTAAATTCTAAGAGTCAGATGTCCGCATCTCAGTCTTGGTTTCTTTTGGACTACAGGACTATCAATTTGTTTACTCCTGTCCTTTTTTAGGATTTAAATTTACTGTTGGTGCTTTTCTTCTACAGTTTCTTGTGGATGTGTTGTTGCTTCATGACACCCCCTTAAACCAGATGAGTCATTCATGTGAGTCTGGTTCAGCAGACAGATGTACTACCAACAATCTTAAGCTCTTTATCTATAGAATTTGTTTACCTCCTTGCTCTTCTGCTGTCTCAGAGATAAATCAGTGTAAGGTTTTCTTAATATACAAGTTAATTTGTTTGGCTCCCACTTAAATTAAATCCTCTTAGAATCATAGCTTTGCTTCCAATCTAAGCTACACACTATAAAAATCACTCTGTCATTTCCATACAAATAAGGATCCTGGTGCCCCTGAGCCATCTTACAGTGAGCATGCAGTGTTTTTGGAATCAGCAAGTTCTGTTTCATCAGGGCCCTGCTGGACACCTGACATTAGTCCTTTTGTCAGTTTCTCTGCATCGGCTGCAGCTGAATGTCAACAGGGACTCCCTTCAGATAGACCGGCTTTTGCCTTGAGTATGCATTCAGCAGAATCTGTATCTCAGAAATGTTGCTCAAATAATAACACTTTGAGAACGAGTGAGAGAAAGAAAGACTTCCTTATTTTCTCTCCTGATTTGTGATTGAGTTTTGCTTTAGTGGCCCTGGTTTCTCCTAACATTTGGAGCATGGTTGCTGCCCAGCTCTGTGTGGCTCATCCTTTTCCTGACATTTGGAATACTTTCATTTCAGGGAAGACTTATAAAGGTAGCTTGTTAGTGAGGACTTTTAGTTTTCATATGTGCTGAGATGCTGGCAGAAAAAGAAAATTCATGATCTCATATAGATTCTGCCAATTTCTGTAACTACTAAGTATTTGAGATAGGGAGAACTTGGGTGGAATCCCTCTACTGGTAAAGCTTATCTCTCTGGAAGACACCATACAGTCATTCCAACTTCTGTTCTCAGAGGCTTTCTTTAACCTTGTGTAACGGGGTTGGGGCAGGTGCCATGTGGCCATGTCTGGGGATTAACTCCTTTCTAGTCTGATGCCCCCTTTCTGATGGTTGCTCACACCGCATTCCCCCTCACTCTCCAGGACTCGCAGTGCTCTTTCTTTGTGATTCAGCCCTTTGGACAAATCACTGTATAGTCCTACCCTTCAGGGGCATTGAAGTCCCACTGGATCACCTGTTTGTACGCTGCTCCAGATAGTCTTTCACTCCAAGGCTAGGCCCTGTGCCACTTTCACAGCAGCTGGGAGGGAACCTGGACTCACCCACTACTCTGTACTCCAGCCTAGGGACCCTATATCCAGCAACTATAGTCTGCTTGCTCCCAGACTTTGTTGCTATTTCCCTGGACTCCTTCCTGCTCCCTTTTTTATCTTCTGTTCCACTGCCCTGGGTTTGCTGACCCTCCCAGGGGACTACTTCCCCTCTTTGACATCATGGCAGACACTGTAGCACCAAACAAACCTCCCTTCTCCCAGGGAGCAACTACAGACTACTTTCCCTGCAGCCCCTTTCTGTTCTCAGCTTCATCCTTTTATACAAACCCAACTTGCTCCCTCCCAGGTGAACTTCATCTTCCATTAGGCATTATTGATTCCAGGCTGTGCTCCAGGTGCAGCATAAGAGGTTAATTGACCGAATTTAACCTGCTGTGTCTTGTGTGGGGTGGACACCACATACCACCTTGATAAACCTAGTTTGCTATCATTTATATTGTACTTTTCTGTCCATTTTCCTTTTTCCCTGTAAGCTTTCTGTGCTTTATTGATCATAAAGGTACATGTACAAGCTACAAAGAATACAAAGGTAACTCAGTCTTTCCCAGTACTTAGCATTTTGCATCTAGAGAGTTGATAGAGAGTAGCTTGGTCATTGAACAGAGCCGCAGAGAACCACAAAAAACGTGTGCGTCATCCTGATGATGTACTGGCATGTACACCTCTACCCCAATATAGNGCCCCCCCCCCCCCCCCCCCCCCCCCCCCCGAGCCCTGCTTTACCACATTATATCCAAATTCGTGTTGTATTGGGTTGCGTTATATCGGGGTAGAGGTGTATATGTCATGAATCTGTCACAGTAAATAATTAGTTGTCATATATTGACAATCATTCATGACACAGTGTTATGTAACATTGGCATGGTTTTCCCCTTGGTGCTGGGATAGGTGAGGAACTTCTTCCTCTCCTCTGGCTTCTGAAAAGGAAATCTTCCTCCTCATCTTCTTGACTGCTGGGAGGGGAAGGTGTGTGTTGCCTCTTTCTACCTTTACCTGACCTGGCTGCTGAGACAGAAGGAAGAGGATGTGTGTTGCTCCCTTTCTATTTTAGTCACACTTTCCTTCAACAGGAGGGAAGTCACACGTCACACTCGGGCTTGCCACACCACCAGTTCATTTATCTCAGTGCTTTTGGAACTGCATTGAATATACAGAGCAACATAGTATGCTTTTGTGATGGTGCTTTTCTTTATACAGAATTTTGATCAGACCCAGAGGTTCAGAGTTTTGTGTGCGAGCACATCAAGAACTGAATGAGTTATATGAGCTTTGAGTTGACTATCCCGCTAAGACCTCCAGGGTAATCACTTGCATTTCCTCTCAAAGATTCTCTCACTACCTTTTCATCTGCAGAGGGCTAACTCACTAAAGAGAGAAGTCTTTATGTTCAGTGAAATCTAAAGACACTGTCAAGTACTGTAGGTTCCAATTTTTACCTACTCTTAAAATTGAGCTTTCTGTTAACAATATGTTAAAAACTACAGCATCTTCTTCATGGAAACTGAAAGTATTGAGTGTTGAAAATATTAAAGGCATTACAAAAATAGTCTTGCATTTATTTGAGATCATGTGAGAATGGGCTCCTTCAAGCTTGAGTGAGGTTTCAAGTGAATTCAGGTTCTGAAACTAGGCTTAGCTTTTCAGTGGCCAATATTAGATGGATTTATAAATAATATGTTCCCTTCCTTTCCCAAGGAATTGCAGTGATTAAAGAATACAGGCAGAGAACTGGATGAGAAACAGTGGTAAAACTCAGTTTATGAGAGAAGTGAGTATGCCCTATTTAAAATTTTGTAGAAGAACAGCTATGCCCACCTAAAAAACCACCTTATAGTTCATACCAACAGGGCACTGTTCCATTGGTATCAAAAACAGAAAAGCAGCCTATTAGCCAGCAGACAAAAGAACTCTATAGAGCAATAATATACTGGGAAGGAGAGCATGTCAAATTTCCTGCATTTTAATTTACTGCTACACTGCATATTATCTTTTTTTTCCAATTAAGTAGTTCAGAGTACTTAATAGTAATTGTAAGCAGTAATTCATAAACATATCGCTGATCTCTTATTTGCAAAGCATTTAGCTTTCTTCTTTCTTCCTAGGAAACATACTTTGACTACATTTGCTAGTTACTGACCCTTCCATTGGGTACGGCATAACTCCGTTGTCCTCACCCATGAGTCTGAAATGACATGAATTCCATTAGTGCTGCTTCTATTGGCATCAACATTTTTCTCTTTTACAATTACCCCATTTGAACCACTTAAAAATAGCTTTCAGTTTCTCAGCTCAGATGTTGATTGCATCTGTGGAAAATCATTCATGCTGAATTTGGGGAGATGGTAATGTTTTCCTGGGGTACAGCTTTGCCTGGGACATGATCCTACATTAATCAGATTATAAAAATTCAAGTCTAGGAAGTTTGTTGTGGTGACTTCTTTTTAGTTAGGGTTATGAATAGCCTAAGACTAATTCTGTGGCAGTACAGGAGGCCACTCTGCTGTTCTAATGCATGTGGTGATTCAGAGGAAGCTGCTTCTTCTGCCTTCCTGGAGGGAGGAAAGTGAGGAAAGCAAGGTAAGAGTGGATACATGTGAAATATGGATGTTAAGCAGACCATGCTCTGTGGTTGAAATGGGATGAGTATAGTTTCCCTAATAAAGATAAGTTCCATTTTGGTGTATAGACTGGCTACCTTATGTATTTGCACTGAGCTTAGTGGAGCACTTTTCAATTGTTTGGTGCAAATTCTCTTGTTACCAGTGCAGCCCCATTGGTATTGCAATGGTGAAAATTAGGAGAATGAGTGCATGAGATTTTTTTCTTACAATTTTTTGTCTGCATGGATGAGTTGGATAAACTGTAGTAGTTTGGCGCCTGACTTCCCCCTCATTCACCTAACATGCTTGCTGTTGCTCTTCTGAGCTTTAAAGCGTGGAGGTGTAATGACATTTTTGTCTGGAATGCAGCTTGGAGAAGTGACACTGACAATTTGTTTCAAAGAAGATTGAAAGCTAAAAGTGCTTTACAATTCCAGGTTGTGGTGTGCTCAGGGCATAAGTTTTCTTCCATTTTGCAAGTAAATGCGTGGGTAGAAATTCAGATTGCCACATACACTTTACCTTACAGCACACAACAAATAATCATCCATGTTCAGGAATACACCTGTGTGAGAGATCCAGAACCATCATTATAACTTAAGTACTATTTTCTGCTGAACTGAAACAGTAACTGTCAAGTATCATAAAATTACAAATAGAAGAAAAGGTCAAATAAACCTCAAAAGCTTGAGTTAACTCCCTTTGAGGGGGGGACCCCAAATAACGGGGCTTGGAGTGTTTGAACTCTCACGTAGTGAGGAAAGTAGTACTGAAATAGTTGTTTACAGCGCCACAGACTGCCTTCATACATCAGTCCCTACAACAACAATAGCTGTTAAAACCACAAAGATAGACTAAATTCATGTGTTTATGAAGTAGCAAATATCGCTTCCTCCCTGTTCCCTTTTTCATAGGAATATGCAACAAACAAATTACTGGAGGAATCCTACAGTCTCCTTGATTACATCTCCTGTGCATTATACATCTTGCAGTGAAACTCACTTTCTGTATTTTACTTTCAAATATAAGGTCCCTTCCCGGAGTGGCTTATTTGGATTTTATTTAGATTATAAACTCCTGGGCTATTTTGCCTCCTGTACATCAGCCAGCCAAGAGATGACTGTCATGAAACCTGTCCTTTCTAGTGCTTACGCTATTGCTACCACTGGTTGCATCTGTGCTGTTTATGGAAGTTGCTGTAATGTAGGCACTTATTTTTCTAGTGTCGAAGAAGGCCTCACAGAATTCAATTCAGCTGGCCTGTTAAAATGCAAACTGAATTGTCAGTCTCTTTGCCTTTTCCAAGAAAAGAGTATAGTTTTGTGGTTGTCTCAGATTTGTCAGTCAGACCTCGTTTCTATTTTTGCATCTCCTACGAACTTCCTGTCTTGCCTGGATATTATTTCATTCAGTGCCTTGTTTTTTTCTCTGCAAATGAGAATAATGCTTACCAACTTACAGAGCAGGTACATCTACACAGCCAAACAAACAAAAAAACACCCCAAAAACCCATGGAAGCAAGTCTCAGAGCCTGGGTCAACTGACTTGGATTCGTGGTGCTCACGCTATGGGGCTAAAAATAACATTATAGACATTCCCACTTGGGCTGGAGCCTGGACTCTGAGACGTACACCCCTCACTGGATTTCAGAGCCCAGAACATCTACACTGCTATTTTTAGCCCCATAGCGGGAGCCCTACAAGCCTGAATCAGTTGACCGAGACTCTGAGACTCTCTACCGTGTGTGTGTGTGTGTGTGTGTGTGTGTGTGTATGGAGGGGGTGGGGGGTGGTTGCACTGTAATAGAGCGAATTGTTCTGCAGTCATACACTGACATCTTTTTAATAATAATGATTCTTGGGGGATGGGAAACAAAATGTATAACCAATTTTTTAAAATAATTTGATATTGCTCCTTCATGATCTACCACAGTGTTTCCTCCCTCACTCTATTAAAAGGTCAGCACTAGTAACCAGTGTCTCTTTATTCCTTGTTTGTTTGCTGATGTCCAAGGGAATTGCTCTAGTTCTTGGGCCTTGGATGCTGAAGTGAGATGAACTAAGAATAACAGAGTAGCGAAGTGTTCATTTATACTTTTCAGTACACTGATTTTTCCTAGTAATACTCTTCAATTCTGGACATTGACTTGCACGGGTGGGTGGAGATAGGGGAATTACGTGCAAGAGAATCTTTCTCCATCATTCAGGGCCTTAAAATTTGCAGCTCAATAATTCTCTCCCTCCACCCCCCAAAGTTGGGGAAATTATAGTTGTCTGCTGTCAAAAATGTTGAGTGTTGGCAGCTGTTGTGTATTCCTTCTGACTGATTGGTCAAGATGATTCAAGCAGCCCATGTATTTCCAATTTTTCACTAAGGAAGGGAATTCACTGATTTAGTTTTCTGCTTCTAGCACATGCAGATGACGATCCAGGCTCTCCAGGATGAGCTTCGGATCCAGCGGGACCTGAACCAGCTGTTCCAGCAGGACAGCAGCAGTAGAGCCAGTGAACCGTTTGTGGCAGAGCTGACAGAGGAGAACTTCCAACGGCTTCATGCAGAGCATGAGCGCCAGGCCAAGGAACTTTTCCTGCTGCGCAAAACCTTAGAAGAGATGGAATTGCGCATTGAGACTCAGAAGCAGACCTTAAATGCCCGTGATGAGTCCATCAAAAAGCTGCTGGAGATGTTGCAGAGTAAAGGACTGTCTTCAAAAGCCACAGAGGAGGATCATGAGCGGACAAGACGGTTGGCTGAAGCAGAGATGCATGTCCACCACCTGGAGAGCCTGCTGGAACAGAAGGAGAAGGAAAACAATATGCTGAGAGAGGTGAGTGACCCAGACATTAATTAATCTAAAAAATAATTCATTCCATGAGCGATCTTCCTGTCCCTCCTTCCTAGTGTTAATCTCTGCTAATTCATGCTTGTATGCCTTCCATTTCTTTTCTGATATTCACCCCTTCACCACTGTGGGAACAGCATTTCCCATGATGAATAGGCTGTAGATTAAAAAATAATCTGATGGAGTTTGTCCCCTAAATTAAAACCTCATGCTTGTTTTTGTCTCCCCTCCCCCAGCTCCTGTTTGCCTTTACTCCCCACATGAAGTTGTGGAAGTTCACTATCGCGGGAATGTAACGTTCATTCAACCTCTTTTTTTTTTTAATTGAGAGCAAACATCTACCTGTATTTAGGAAAGCGCTGAGAGAAATCTTGGCAGCATTAATGGATGATCACTCTGCAGTTTCCATGGAAACAGTTGACTTGCTGTGTAGGGTTTTTGTGATTAAAAAACATTAGCTGCCTCAGATGCACAGCCAAAAAAGATTATTTAAAGGAACACTTGCAAAAATTTATAAGAAAACAATACTTAGATATGTATTGTATACTGTGGACATATGATGACAAGCATTCTTAAGTATAAATCACCCACAACCAGTTATAATGAAATGTAGGCTAGTAATCCTACAAACAGTACTTATCTGTCTTAGAGAAATGCATGAAAATCAGCAATGTGCATCCCTCTTCAGCCAGTGTCATTAAATTTCTTGTCACTGTATTTCCTCTATTACCTGTAGATAATGTAACGACTAACTCTGAAAATGCTGGCATTTTCCTGTCGATACATGGATTCAACAAAGGCAAAGTTTTCCAAAAAGTTGATTGCACATAAAAATTTGGTAACTGAACATACATATAACTAGGTTCATAATTACCCAGTTTACACACACAAATTAGTCACACAATTGCACAGGCCTTTTGTTCTCATATGTTCTTTGAAAATCTGGCTTATTTGTCTGTCTACACACAGGGCCCAAACCTGATCCTTTGGAAACAGGAGGGAGCAGGATCATTCATAAAGTTTCTGAAATGGGCATTCTGCAGCAACCAAAGGGTTGCATACCTCCTTGTTATACATTTTCCATCTCCTATCCATTTACATTTGTGCTCTTACAGGTTTCTATATATAAGGAAGATAGAATCCAGAGAATTTCCTGGCCAGATTTAGAACAGTGAGCTCTTGAATGCCTGGAGTGAAGATATTATATTTTCAGAGTTTCTCCATTGAGTGTTCTTGTCTTTTTAGTAAATATTGATACTGTTTGCCCCACTCCAGGCTTTTATTTCTGCAGAAGCTAAAATGGCTTTGTGATGGGGGTAGACTAGGCCCAGAAACCCCCTGTTGGAGGCTTCAGAATCCTGCCACACTTGTCTCCGGAAAGGAGCAGTGGAGAGGTCCTCCAAGTGGGCTAAAGTGGCTGCAGGGGAAGCAGCCAATCAGGGAGGCTGCAGGGGAAGCAGCCAATCATGGCCCAGAAGGGCTATATAAAAAGAGCTGCAGGACAGAGCAGCAGTCAGTTGCTGCCTGGAGTTGGAGGAGAGAGGACTGTGTTCTGGCTGGCTGAAGGAGCAGCAGGATCACAGACAGCTCAGTATGGGCAGGGACCAGAGGAGCAAAGCAGGAGCTTGTGGCTGGCTGCTGGGACTGAGTAAGTACTGAGCCCAGGGAGGGCCGCAAAAGAGAGTGTCTCCACGGATGAAGCCCTGGGGGTATGGACCCATACCAGGGCTGGGACAAGTTAGACTGTATACCCCAGAAGGGGTTTCTTTTGTTTCACATAGAGACAGTGTGCGTGACTTGGCCGGAGGGCTGTCACTGAAAAACTGCCTGAGAAACCACTGATAGGTCACCATAAACTGAAAGACTGTGACTTTCTTCAGATTTAGAGCCTCTAGGAACACACACAGACCAAGGATATGGACAACATATACATTTACAAGTACAAGGTCTAGTCAGTTTTACAAGTTTTATTAAGGTTACAGTTAAGGTTATGATTACCCAAGCATATGGAAATCCTATAAAGACCTATGAACAAATAACAAATATAGTCATACTCACATCCTTAACAATATTGTTAGGGTGTGATGGATGCCTTGCCAATTGATCATCAATAGAGGGATGGTTCCTGATGGAGTTTCCCCATAGGAGATTAATTTTACCCAATCTGGGAGCCCTCTTTTATCTTGTGATTCTGACTACACGTACGCTGTGCGCATGTGCATGAAAGTATCCACTCTCTTTTTCCTTGTTTGTATTGTCCCCCAAGAATATTGGGGCATCCTGTTTTTTATAATTTGTTTATAGTTCCTTTTATTCTCATTAGCATTGACGCACAACCTTGATCATGTGAGTAAGGCACATATTAGAAAAAATGTGCCTCTAGGTCATTTTGTGATCTAAAATTAATCTTATGGCTAATTTTTCGCAATACCATCCATTGGTACATCTTTTTCCGTAACCTTGTGGCATCGGGTTATTCTTTGGTTACTTACTTATGTCAAGTATTTCTTAAGCCTAAGGCGTAGTATGGCTAGGGTTACCAGATAGCAACTGTGAAAAAACGGGACAGGGAGTGGGAGGGCAATAGGCATCTGTATAAGAAAAAGTCCCCAAAAACGGGACTGTCCCTTTAAAAACAGGACATCTGGTCACCCTAAGTATGCCTAAGCTAAAATATTAGAGGCCTTAGCCTGTAGGTCTTGTGTTTCAGCCCTACTTACTTACATAGCTAATACATTGGGCCCTACCAAATTCATGGTCCATTTTGGTTAATTTCATGGCCAGAGGGTTTTTAAATGGTCAATTTCATGATTTCAGATGTTTACATCAAGGTGGATTTGATTTAAATCAAATTGATTTAAATCACTAGTCAGGAAGACTTGATTTAAACATTGATTTCTACATAACAGTGCATTCTTGTTGGTTGTTTTAACCTTAATACATATTCTTCACAACTCAGAGATAGATGTAGGTTTCATTTTTAGAAGGTACACACTATACATTTTAAGTGATTTATTTTGAAAACTTTTCAGATTAGTTTTACAGCTGTATGAGAAAATGAATGATTGTTTGGTTATTTCATTTACCAAAGGTAATTGAAGCAGGTAGTTTACCTCACAATGACTTCATAAATATCTTCAATTCAACAGGTTAATCATTAATATTTGGAGGATATTCTTGCCATGCTGTATTAGGAGGAGAACATCACCAGACAGACATTTAAATTGTTTTATTTAACTAAAACAACAACATTGTGTATTATGGATTTTTTTCTTCAACAGCAAATGTATAATATTTTAACAAAACAAGCATATAATTTTTGAATGTAATTAAACATTCAAGTTTTTTAAAACCAGGTTTGTTTTTGTTAAAATTGTTTTTAACTAAAATAGTTAAATGAAATACTTTAAAAAATCAAACAAAAAAAACAACAACCCCCAAATTAAATTGACTGTGTCAGTCAGGTCAACATGAGAAACTTAAAATATTGGCTTCTGCAGCTAACTCAGTCATCTTCACCTTCATTTTCCTGTTTGTTCATAATCTGGAAAAGAAAAACAAGCTTTCCTGCTTTTTCTGGTCCCAAACGATTTCTCAATTTGGAATGAATTAGTCCTAAGGAAGAAAATATTCTTTCTACACCGGCAGAAGAAGCTACTGATATTAAAAGTGAGATTATCACTTCAAAAGTCAATGAATCCAAGTGCTTAAGTGACTTCCACCAGTTCACTGGTGTGATTTTCTTTAAAACATCATCAGCAAACATCTATTCCTTGAACGGTTCACCCTTAACTCTGAAGTTTATTATAGTTGGCATTATGGAGGGATGATTGCTGGATGTCCATGTCATAGCCAACTCCTCTTCTTCAGCAGTTAAGGTTTGACCCTGATACCGAGTATTGAGAATATTTGCAAGAAAGTGAGCTGGAGATAGTGCTTGTCCCATTTGGGTTTTTTTAATGCTTGTAATTTAACTGTCATTGAATATTTCTCTTTTTAAGATCTCACTCGCTTCCTTCCAAATTTCAACAGTGTCAGCAATAAAACAGCTATTTCCCTGCATTTTGTTCAAGGCTACAGAAATAGGCTTCAGGGTACTCAGCCTGTGTTCAACGTTTCTCTTAAGCCCTATGTTGAGAACTTTGGCTGTGACAGTGCCATCTATTTGTTCACGATTTTGTTCATAAACTGTCATCAAATTAGGCCAGTTCTTGATATAGTGCTCAAAACAGTCCACTACTGAGTTCCATCTCACGTCTTGTGGGAGAGTTAGCTTGGTTCCTCCCACTTTTTTCAGAGCAGCTGCTGCAAAGTGGTGGTTGTGGAAGTATTTTGCCATTTCAACAACATTAGCCTTTATTTCTGGAATACTGAAGTCTTTGGCTAGGAGGTGCATCAAATGAGCACTGCAACTGTATGTTATAAGCTTGGGACTCTCTTCGCTCTCTTCTAAATTTCTTCTCATCTTGGATACATTTGCAGCATTGTCTGTGACCAAGCTGTGTACAAGACATTTGAATTGTTTTCAGAGTTTGTTACAAGAAGTAGCCGTAAAAGCTGTAAGTATTCTGCTGTGTGTGCATTTCCTGATGTGTCAATTGTTTCTATAAGGAAGACATTCCCTTCTTCTGTTGTCACACAAGCACATACAACAGGATCATTGTGGACATTGCTCCACCCATCAAGACTCAGGTTAATAATTTCACCCTCTAGACCAGTGTTTTTCAAACTGGGGTCGCCGCTTGTGTAGGGAAAGCCCCTGGCGGGCCGGGCCGGTTTGTTTACCTGCCCCGTCCGCAGGTCTGGCTGATCGCGGCTCCCACTGGCCGCAGTTCACTGCTCCAGGCCAATGGGAGCTGCTGGAAGCGGTGTGGGCTGAGGGACTTACTAGCCGCCGCTTCCAGCAGCCCCCATTGGCCTGCAGCGGCGAACTGCGGCCAGTGGGAGCCGCAATCGGCCAGACCTGCGGACAGGGCAGGTAAACAAACTGGCCCGGCCTGCCAGGGGCTTTCCCTACACAAGCGGCGACCTCAGTTTGAGAAACACTGCTCTAGACCTTTTGCACACTGCTCAATTTCTCTTTCATACACTTTATTCAGCAATTTGCCTGCGACATCTGCTCTGTTGGGTGGACTGTATCCTGGTCTTAATGACTGAACCGTGTTAATGAAGTGTGGGTTCTCGATCATACGGAAAGGAGAGTTTGTTGCATAAACAAACCGGACAATTTTTTTCATCAATTATCTCTTTTTGTAATCTGCTGGTTCCTATCACAAAGTTATCTATGGTTGTTTCTGGATGATGGAGATTTTTTTTTTTCTTTTTGCTACAGGTGATATACTGTGGCTATGTGACCTACATGATGTGACTGAAACACTATCATTAGCAGATAACTCTGAAACTATAGAAAGTGATGGTGATCTTGAAAGTGTATAGTCTTCAGAATCCTGTACGTTGAGGATGGATTCTCCTAAACAAAATAAGTCAATGCAGTTATTTAATTATTATTACCATACTGCTCATTTAGTATTACTCATTGCATTCATTGACACTCAGTACTACTTTAAAGGTGAAATTGTAAAAGGAAGATCTGCCTATTTCAGCTATTTATTTTTTATCACAAGAGCATCTAAAACGATAGTACCAAAGAGTAACAACTATATTATTTGCTCAAACATGAGAATTCAAGAACAGTCCAGTAGGAAGACAGGCAGTCCTTAAGAAAGAAGTATGAAATAAAAAAGTTTACCAACCTGAAGATCCTGCATGTTCAGACATGTTCCTTTCATTATCTTCAACGCAGCTACCTCCTGAGAAAGAACACTTCTCATGACGTTGTTTCATTCGGGCAGCCAGGCCTTTGCATTTCTTTGTAGCACTGTTTGCATTTTGCACGCATGCCTGTCTTACCCACAGGTAGAGGAACTTCATTAAAATACTCCCAAACTGGGTTTCTTTTACGGCCTGCTGTCATTATAGGATTTCCCTTCTAGTGAGAGAGTGGTATGGTAGATCTCAAATCAATGAAGGCTACATTCAGAAAGACCTCAAGACTTCTGGAATATGCTGCTCAAACAGTTTTACTTTTGTTTCTACTGCCTGTCTCTCCCTTCTCACATTTATCTCCAGATTTCTTCTCCTTGTCCAGATCTATTCCGCCCCCAACAATCTTCTATTCATTGAACTTTTTGAAACTTTGCACTTTTAGAGAGAGGTAAGGATTGACTCTGTGTACACAAATTTTCAGAGGGACAATAGGGTTGAGATCTGTTATTTCTCACCTCTATATATTTATTTAAAAACATTTTTGCTATTAACAAGCATGTTCTCTCTGGAGACACAAATCCACAGTTTGAGAACTGCAAAACTAAGTATCTCTGATGGTATCTTCTAGACTGAGCACTGAGTCCCATTGGGTAGATAGAAAGATTAATCTAAATAATCTATACAGAAGCCCCTGGAACCCCATAAGTTTGGGTCCCTAATCCATGAACTATTGGAACTCATTTACAAAACTTTTCTTAAACATTACATGAATATATTGTCTCATACTATAGCATTAGAATTTATAATCCCCATTCCATGATGAGATGAGCAATAATGTATCTTAATTAAAATCTTTAGATCGGTTTTTTCCTCAAAAAGCATTTGATCAAAAAATCCGATTTAAATTAAAAAAAAAAATCCATTTTTTAAAAATCATTGATTTTTATCTACCCTGGTTTATATCTGAAATTTCACGGTGTTGTAACCGTGGGGGAAAGGGGATCACGGGGGAGGGGATTGCAAAGCTGTTCTAAGGGGGTTATAGGATTGCCACCTCACTTCTGTGCTGGGCTCTGAAGGCAGGAGCTGCAGAGCTTCCTGCAACTGGAGGAGGCTCCTGGAGGTGAAGGTGAGTTTGATTTCGCCTAGCTGCTAGTCCTGGCTGGCTGGAGAGGGACAGGAATTGCTCTTCCCTTGCATGGCCACTCTCGAGGAGAGATGAGACCCAGCTTCGAGTACCCTCCCCTGGCTTCAGGAAGCTCTGCAGCTGGGCAGCAGCCCCGGAGCTTCCCACAGCTGGAGGAGGTTCCTGGAGTTGGGTCTGATCTCCCCTATGCTGTTGGGAGTGCCCAACCTAGACCTCACCCACTGTAACTTGAGACCATTGCTCCTTGTTCTATCATCTGCCACCACTGAGAACAGCCGAGCTCCATCCTCCTTGGACCCCCCCTTCAGGTAGTTGAAGGCTGCTATCAAATCCCCCCTCACTCTTCTTTTCTGCAGACTAAACAAGCCCAGTTCCCTCAGCCTCTCCTCATAAGTCATGTGCTCCAGCCCCCTAATCATTTTTGTTGGCCTCCGCTGGACTCTCTCCAATTTGTCCACATCCTTTCTGTAGTGGGGGGCCCAAAACTGGACGCAATACTCCAGATATGGCCTCACCAGTGCTGAATAGAGGGGAATAATCACTTCTCTCCATCTGCTGGCAGTGTGCCTACTAATGCAGCCCAATATGCCGTTAGCCTTCTTGGCAACAAGGGCACACTGTTGACTCATATCCAGCTTGTCCGCTGTAATCTCCAGGTCCTTTTCTGCCAAACTGCTGCTTAACCAGTCGGTCCCCAGCCTGTAGCAGTGCATGGGATTATTCCATCCTAAATGCAGAACTCTGCACTTGTCCTTGCTGAACCTCATCAGATTTCTTTTGGCCCAATCCTCCAATTTGTCTAGGTCACTCTGGACCCTATCCCTACCCTCCAGCGTATCTACCTCTCCCCCCAGCTTAGTGTCATCCACAGACTTGCTGAGAGCGCAATCTGTCCCATCATCCAGATCGTTAATGAAGATGTTGAACATCCCCAGGACCCCCGCATGCTCAAACAATATTTTTATACTTCTCCCTAGTCATCTGTCCAAGTTTCCACTTCTTGTAAGCTTCCTTTTTGTGTTTAAGCTCACCAAAGTTTTCTCTGTTAAGGGAAGCTGGTCGCCTGCCATATTTGCTATTCTTTCTGCACATTAGGATGGTTTGTTCCTGTGCCCTCAATAAGGCTTCTTTAAAATACAGCCAGCTCTCCTGGATTCCTTTCCCCCTCCTATTAGCCTCCCAGGGGATCCTGCCCATCAGTTCCCTTAGGGAGTCAAAGATCAGACCCACCTCCACCTCTGGAAGCCTCCTCTGGCTGCAGGAAGCTCCAATGCTGTTTCCCAGCCCCTGAGCTTCTTAGAGTAGGGGGAATTACCCAGAGGATGAGTCTGATCTCCCCCCGAGAATGGCCGTGCAGGGGAAGAGCAAATCCTGTCCCTTCCCAGCCCAGCCGGGACTAGCAGCTAGGAGCCTCCAGCTGAGGCACTCCCAGCAGCACAGGGGAGATTGGATTTCACGGAGAAGGGCTTATTTCATGGTCCGTGACACGTTTTTCTCAGCTGTGAAATTGGTAGGACCCTACTAATATATAATTATATTTCTAAATACTTACCAGTCTTATACTTCTAGAATCCTACAACTTAAATTTGTTTAGCATACAAAGATTTTATGTGACATCACGTGTTAATCTTGACATCACACAATAAATGAATGATAAAATTAACTAGTAGGCTACAGTTGCTTAATGAAAAATAGGTCTGGTCAAACAAACCTTATTTCCTTTTTTTTTTTTTTTAAATTGCAAGTTTGGTTGGTAAAGGTGACTCTGTAGATGTAATATATCTAGTCTTTTGTAAGGCATTTGACTAGTTTCCACATGACATTCTGATTAAAAAGTTAATACTATATAGTACCAATGAAGTACACATTAAATGGACGAAGGATTGGCTAACTGATAAATCTCAAAAAGTAGTTGTTAATGGGGAATTTTCATTGAATGGGGATGTTTCTAGTGGAGTTCCGCAAGAATGTGTTTTAGGCCTGATATTGTTTAACACTTTCATCAGTGGTCTAGAAGAAAATATAAAATCATTGCTGATAAAATGTATAGATGGCAAAAAGATTGGTGGAGTGGTAAATAATAAGGATAGGGTAGTTATACAGAGCAAACTGGATCACTTAGTAAGCCAGGCCCAATCAAACAAGAAGCATTTTAGTACAACCCAATGCAATGTCATACATCTAGGAAAAAGAATGAAGGTCGTACCTACAGCTTGTACAGTATACTGTATCTAGGAAAGTATCAGTCTGAAAAGCAGGGTGGCTTGATTTAAACCAGTGATTTAAATCACCGATTTTAATCATGATTTAAATCAGCATGCAGGAAACCTTGATTTAAATAATTTATTTTTATCATATTTTGCATTTATACTTTTTAGTTATTTTCCTAAAGAAAGGTTGATTCTCATTGGTAGGTAGCCATTAAAACATGCTGATTTGCAACTAAACTTTACACTAAATTTGGTGCTTCTCTTTGTTAACCAGGAGGATGCACTGTATCTATACTCATTTCTTTAAGCAATTGTATAGCTTACATTTATTCAGATTCTTAACTATTACATTTTTATTAAGTTAGAAAATGGTGAATGATTAATTACTTAGTAAAAAAAGAAATTTTTTTTTACTTGTAATTTGTGTCAATCTGTATTTGGATGGAAATTAAAATGCACAAAAACAATATTTTTTTTGTTAAATAAAACAGCTTTAAATATGCTGGGTATAGAAGAAAAGCTTTTTAATTAACGTTTTTATCACACTCTTTAGCATTTAAAACTGGTTTATTAAACAAAGTAGTAGTTTATGTCAGCAGTGAATTGAACTGATTGTTTCTGGTCACCATATCCTTCAGAATATTAGAACTAGAAGATTTCATTATCTCACACCTATTTTTTTTTAATTCACATATTGGAAGAGGAAAACAAACTTTCCTAACTCCCATTTAGTTTCTTAACTTTGAATGAAGTAGTCACTGAGGCGAAATGCACTGCAATTTGTTCAAATATAAACTATTCTCTCTGCCCCTGCAGAAGAGGCTACTGCGGACAAAAGCTGGGTTAACATTTAAACTCTGATTCCATGTGCTTAGCAAGTGACTTCCATCAGTTCAGTCATTTAACTCTCATGAAAACTCGGCAGTAAACTTGTACTGCTTAATTATTTTTTCATATTTAATTTAAATTATTTTAATTATTATAATAAACTGAGGCCTTTATGTAGCTTGTCAATTTCAAATTTAACTTTAAATAGGTTGGTTTATTAAAAATCTGTTTTTAATTTAAATTAAAAAAATTGATTTAAATTTTTAAAAAATCTGATGTTGGATTTTTAAAAAAAATCTTTGATTTTTATCCATCCTGCTGAAAATTATTAAGGGTCACAAAAAGGGTTAATCCTTTTAATCTTTCTGACTATTTGGTCAAATGTCTATGGAGGGGTCCTCATTATGGATGTACAGTAAAATACGTATGAGCTGTTTGATGTTTCTTATTGCAGGATAAACCCCATGTCACATCAAGCAGTTCACAGTAACACAATAAGGTTTATATTTAAATGTGTTACCAGAGTGGAAACACATAATGCTTACTTTACTGCAGAATGTAATGTGAAAATGGTACTTTTCATTCCTATCTCCAAGGTACCTTGGAGAGATGAGTACTCCTAAGCATTTACTATTATTAACCTTGGATTAATTCTGCACCACTGCATGGGTGCAGAATTCATATCATCCACAGATTTCTTTACTCTCCTCAAAAAAATGGGGAAGCAAAGA
Source organism: Platysternon megacephalum (assembly GCA_003942145.1). Taxonomy (NCBI): domain Eukaryota; kingdom Metazoa; phylum Chordata; order Testudines; family Platysternidae; genus Platysternon; species Platysternon megacephalum. Next base: position 1,185,650 of record QXTE01000193.1, on the reverse strand, counting down.
AATCTGTGGGTGACACGCACCCCTTCCCTGGCAGCCTGGGCGTGTCTGTTCAAGTGCCGGGAAGCATCCAGCAGAGATGTAAATAACCACAGGGGGTAGGACTGGGTGTGTGTGCCTGGAGAGACATTAATTGCCACGAGGAGGCGGGGTTGTTTGGGCGTGCATGGGCGCAAGAGAGACTCTGTCCGTCTAGCTCGCCCAGTGTGGAGGGGTACGGCTTCTGGTTGTTCAGAGGTAGGTGTGAGGCAGGCTCTGTCCCCTCAGGCAGAGCAGAAATATAGCAGCCTGCCTGCATTGTTGTTAATGTTCCTATTGTTTGTTTGTTAGTACCTTTTCTTAGTCAATTCCCCCAGGAGCATAAAACACTTTTAAATGTTTTAAAGCTCCTTTACATTGCCAGAGTGCTGTAAAGGAGCCTTATTGTAAAGGGACAGTAAGGGAATCTTCAGCTAGGAAGATCTGTGATTTCTCCCTTTTTTCCTGTGCCAGCATTGCACAATGGGGTGAGATTACAGGATCTATTTTACTTACTTTTTTTTAAAAGGTTGAGGGGAAAATATAACGTTTATCAAGCAGTCAATAAAATATCAGGACAATCGGAACCAAGCTCTTCCCAAAGTAGCCAGTCAGGATTATAACTGGAATGCAGGGTAATGGTTACCAAATATTTATAACTTAACTTTCATGTGTTTAGGAAATGCTGAATAGTTATTGTGACTATTTTCTGTATAGCAGTTAAAATAAATTACCAAAATAATTGAAACTGGTGTGATTATATTGCATTATTTTGACAAATTAAATAGGCAGAATTTTTGCAGAATTTTTAATTTTTTGGCGCAGAATTTTTAAATTTTTGGCACAGAATTCCCCCAGGCTCCCCTGTGTAGCCTGAGCTGTAGTCGACAGGGAATTGGACCATCTAGTGGACAAAATGTGTATAGCAGTCAAATATTATGTAGCAGTCGAATATTATTTTTTCTTCTTGAGGAATTCTGCATCACTGCGCAATATAGAATTTTGCAGAGATTAATGTGTGTGCAGAATTTCCCTCTCTCTCCCCCCACCCCCCCGAAATGGGCTGCAGAGCTGCTGGCTGCCACTAGGGGTTGTTGGACCAGGCAGAGCCCAGCTCACAAATAGAAGACACTGCTGGGGGGAGGAGGAGGGAACTGGAGGGTTCCCGGCAGCTGCAGTTCTCGGCAGGCCCCGAGGGGAGGCGATGGCGGTGCGCAGGAAACTCCATGAAAGCCTGGGACCCAGCATAAGGCTGTTTCTTGCTCTGGATCGCTGGGCAGGGAGGGGATGCCAATGTCTGGGCTGGGGTAGAGAGGGTCTGTGGGTGGGCTTTGGGGGGGAGGGGTGCAGGTATGTGGGTGGGTGGGCCCTGCAGCTGGGTTCGGGGCGGGGAAGAGGGTGCAGGTGCTTGGGCTAGGGGGTGCCCCTGCAACTGGGCTCTGGGGGAGAAGGGGTGTGAGTGTCTGGGCTGGGGGGGCCCCACAGCTGGGCTCTGGGGGAGAGGGGGCAGAGAAATATATATATTGTATGTGCTTCATGGTCAAGTTGAAGTGTGGACCTTAACTTTTGCATGTCCTGGATCTGCCCCCTGCGCCCTCCCCACCCCCATTTTAACTATGTTGTATCAATGGATGTTTGGATTCCTATTTTAAAGGGGGAAAACTCCACCATACATAAGTGTGCATTTCAAGCAGTCACTCGTGTGGTATGTACAGGAAATGTAACCGTGTCTCCAAAGTATGATTACTTTAACACCTATGCTGCTTAAGTGCAATCTTAAGAGCTCTGCTTCAGTGTTAATAGACAATTGAATTGATGTCTTGCAGTCAGCAGCAGAATGACTAGGCTGAGAAAGAGGTCAGGGTGTACATCTGCTTTTCAGTCGCCTGTTTCAAATTTCCCAGGCTTTGAAGGCTGCTGCACGATTTGGAACACCAAGTCCAACAGCTGTAGTATTTGAATTGAATGTGTTCTAATGATCACACTTTCAATTATAGACTATTGGGATGAGGGAGGAGTAAGTGGCTGAAGTCTCTATACTGCTGCCTCTTAACCTGTTCGTAAAATTGCAGATTCTACAAACTCTGCATACATGCACTGAATGCAATTTTAAATGGTCATAATAAATGTGTATATATAAATATATATGGAGTTGATAGCACCACCAATAGTTAATGTTGCCTGACATTTTCCATTACAGGACCGTGTTTTCATTTGCTTATGCCTTTGCCAAACTTTGCCAGGGGTCTGTCTCAGGCTGTTTTTAAGATTTAGCTAAAACAGTTCTGTCATTTTTGAGAATGAGGTTGGAGAAAAATGTGTTTTTGCCTATGTTACCAACAAAGAAAAACACACTCTCCTTCTGTTTCTTTCTTTGAGAAGTTCTTGCACCTCCATGATTTGAAGCAGGCATTTGAAATTTGGCAGGAGAGTTGCTATTGTGTTTAGAGTGAGCCTTTTTCTGTCCTGGTGAAAATCTACCGAAATTTGGCCATATAATTAGCCCCTGAAAACATCTCCGTTCACACAGGGTTAAAAGAGAATTGCCAGAGTTGGGCATCTAAATTCTCCGATTTGGTCTGTACTGAGCATGCTTAATCCCCTCACATCTCCTGTATGCTAACCAGACTGTACCTGTTCCATCCCAGAGCTTGGGCGTGGGGTGGTGCTGAGCAGAATTTCCCTGTAATTACTCCTTCTGGTTACTGGAGGACTCAGGGAGATTCTTTCATGTGCTCTCCTTCTGTTGGCATGTTGTCAATCAGGAGGAGGAGAAAGCGTCTGATCAGAAAGCTGAGAGAAGTTTGTGATGGGGATGTTTTTTGTTTTTGTTTTGGGGTGTTTTTTGGAACCTGATGGTGGAAAGGGAGGTAGGCAAAAAAAAAGGGAATATGGGGGTTGGGTAGGAGCAGAGGTGGACTGAGATGGGAGATGAAGTGGGTGGAGGGAGGAGGTTTGAATAGGAGTTGAAGTGGGATGAGGGGACAGAAGATGGGGTAGTGGTAAGGAGGGCAGGAAGTAGGAGCACATGGGGCTGGGGTCACAGGGGGAAAGCTGTCTGTAACCAATAGAGAACACTCTCCTCTAAAACGGTACTCAGGAAATAAATCAGGGATGTGTAGTGAATGAGGCAATAGTTTGTAGGATCTCAGTCTCATTTGTTGCAGAAGTTGGAAGATGTGTGGTGAATGAGGCAGGCAATTGCAGGAAGAGAATGGATTGTCTCATGGTTAAGGAAGTTAACTGTCACTCTTGAGAATTGGATTCCATCCCTGCCTGTGCCACACGGGTCTTAGGTGATGCTGGGCAAGTCACTTAAACCAAAATGTTCTAAATTGGCCATTAATTGTGTGTTACTCATTTTCTAGGAACCCTGGGACATCCAGGGCCAGATTTGCAAAGTAGTGAGTGTTCACAACTGCAACTGACATCCTTTGAAGATGTATTTTGAATATACAAAGTGCTATAAAAATGCTAAATGCTCTGAAAATTCAGTCCCTAGGTGTCACAAGTAGGGCACCCAAAATTATTGGGCACTTCTGATAATTTTGGACTTAATACCTTTATGCTTCTGTTCCCCAGCTATAAAATGAGGTTGATAGAGAGTGGTGTTGTGAAGATAAATTGTTCGTGAATCACTTGTATACTACTGTGAGAATACCGTAGAAATGCCCATGAAAAAATTAATAACTTTATATTCAGTGCTGGGGTTAGATGTTGTGCATTAAATAAGGCCTGGGTGGCCACACAGTGAATGAAATGGATAAAAAGAAATATTGAATAACTGTCCCTTCACTGAATGAGGTGTTACTCCTGTGGAAAAAAATCGAGTGAGATCATATAATCAAAGACTCCATCATAACACACATGCACAAGAGGGCTGAATTAAGGTTGCTTGGGCCACTTAAATTCTGGCAAGCCCTAACTTTTCAGTGCTTGACTTTTTCAACCTTACTGTTTTTAATTAGGTTGTTGTATGTGGTTTTTTTTTTCTTTATGTAACATATAAAGTGTGCATATTTTGATGGTATCCTTTTCCCTCATCTTTCATATGTTGGTTGTCATCTAAGGTTGTAGGATTTTGGCAGAGCAGGAACAGTCTGTTTGGAAAGTACCTATCACATGGTAGCTGCTACTGCAATACAAATAACCTTAAGTTAGAACTAATATTTTTTATACTGAGCACTGGTACTGCTTCTTATTGAGAGCTATTTATATGACAGGTTATGACTTAAATTTCAACTGTTTTTGACATTTTTCTGGTCAGAAAAGATGTGGTTGGAATTTGTCAGCCCTCGGATGTTCCATTGCACACAGGGAACACTTTATCACAATTATATTTTAGACCCAGTATTGTTGTTAAACTATATTAATTGATCATCTTGAAAATCAGCCTTAGGAATTAGTTATATTGATGTTTTCCTTCTAAGGAAGTGATGCTTCCTTGTCTACCTGCTTGGCACAATTTACATGCCATACACAGCTTTCCAATGACTGCTCTCTGTCTGCATGTGAACCTTTACTAGAGATGAACCAAACATCAGAAGAGGAATGCAGTTCTTATAATATTCTACTAAACATGTGGTGTGAACCTTTCTTGGCTATTCCACTAATTTGATAGGGTTTTGTTTTTTGAAAGTACATTTTGTTTTCAAGTGGTTATTAAAAATCCTCTGAGTTGATGCATGATAGATCTCAGGAACCATATATTACCTTGAAATAACATAGAACAGAAATTTTGATAATGGGGTCTTCAGTCTAGCAAGCCATGGTAGGACAAAATCCACAATGGCTGGAAATTGAAGCTAGACATATACAGACTAGAAATAAGATGCACATTTTTAACAGTGAAGGTAATTAACTGTTGGAACTACTTACCAAGTGTTTCCATCACTGGAAAATTTTAAATCAAGTTTGTTTTTTCTAGGGCTGTCAAGCGATTAAAAAATTAATTGTGATTAATTGCACTGTTAAACAATAATAGAATACCATTTATTTAAATATTTTGGATGTTTTCTACATTTTCAATATATTGATTTCAATTACAATATAGATTACAAAGAATACAGTGCTCACTTTATATTTATTTTTGATTACAAATATTTGTAGTGTAAAAAAAATAGTATTTTTCAATTCACCTAATACAAATACTGTAATGCAATCTCTTTATCATGAAAGTTGAACTTACAAATGTAAAATTATGTACAAAAAAAAAACTGCATTCAAAAATAAACCAAGGTAGAACTACAGAGCCTACAAGTCCACTCAGTCCTACTTCAGCCAATTGTGGAGACAAACAAGTTTGCTTACAATTTGTACGAGATAATGCTGCCCGCTTCTTGTTTACAATGTCACCTGAAAGTGAGCACAGGCGTTCGCATGGCACTATTGTAGCCGGCGTCACAAGATATTTACGTGCCAGATGCGCTAAAGATTTATATGTCCCTTTATATTTCAACCACCATTCCAGAGGACATGCATCCATGCTGATGGTGGGTTCTGCTTGATAACAATTTAAAGCAGAGCAGACCAATGCATGTTCATTTTCATTATCTGAGTCAGATGCCACCAGCAGAAGGTTGATCTTCTCTTTTGATCGTTCGGGTTCTGTAGTTTCCACATCTGAGTGTTGCTCTTTAAGACTTCTGAAAGCATGCTCCACACCTCGTCCCTTTCAGATTTTAGAAGGCACTTCAGATTCTTAAATCTTGGGTCGAGTGCTGTAGCTATCTTTAGAAATCACACATTGGTACCTTCTTTGTTTTGTCAAATCTGCAGTGAAAGTGTTCTTAAAACGAACATGTGCTGGGTCATCACCCGAGACTGCTATAACATGAAATATATGGCAGAATGCAGGTAAAACAGAACAGGAGACATGCAATTCTCCCCCAAGGAGTGCAAACACAAATTTAATTAATGCATTATTTTTTAACGAGCATCATCAGCATGGAAGCATGTCCTCTGGAATGTTGGCCGAAGCATGAAGGGGCATACGAATGTTTAGCACAACTGGCACGTAAATACCTTGCAATTCTGGCTACAAAAGTGCCATGCGAATGCCTGTTCTCATTTTCAGGTGACATTGTAAATAAGAAGCAGGCAGCATTATCTCCCGTAAATGTAAACAAACTTGTTTGTCTTAGCAATTGGCTGAACAAGAAGTAGGACTGAGTTGGCTTGTAGGCTCTAAAGTTTTACGTTGTTTTGTTTTTGCATGCAGTTATGTAACAAAAAAAATACATTTGTAAGTTACACTTCAGGATAAAGTGACTGTACTACAGTACTTGTATGAGGTGAATTGAAAAATACTATTTCTTTTGTTTATCATTTTTACAGTGCAAATATTTGTAATAAAAATAATAATATAAAGTGAGCAGTGTATACTTTGTATTCTGTGTAGTAATAGAAATCAATATATTTGAAAATGAGGAAAAACATCCAAAATATTTAATAAATTTAAATTGGTATTCTGTTGTTTAACAGTGTGATTAATCACGATTAATTTTTTTGAGTTAATCGTGTGAGTTAACTGTGATTAATCAGCAGCCCTAGTTTTTTTTTAAAGATATATGCTCTAGCTCAACCACAATTATTGGACTTGAAGCAGTAATTAATTCTGGGAAAACCTATGGACTCTGTTATGCAGGAGGTCAGACTAATGCCAGATGGGACTATTGGGTTCATCTAATGTCTGACTTTGCATAAATCATTATATGGAAAACCTCAGTACAACATGTATTCCATTCAAAACACAGTTTTCTTAAATTTATTTTTAGTTTATGGAGTTACATTTGTTAAAAGTATTATTAGGAATTAGTAAAAAGACATTCTATTTGATTTTAATAGGTACGTATAGTACAATAACACAGTGTCTCTCCAAGCTGGAGACTTAGTGCATCAGGAACTACAGCCACTTTTCTCCTGAATGAGAGCATCCACAAGGGGGTTTACCATATTTACTTTTATGCACATAGACTTTATAGCTTTACTTGATTTACCTGAACTTTCCTGAGTGTCCCTGTGTAAACAAGTCCTTTGAGACTTGTGAGGCTCTGAGATGTACACATCTCACCTAGCTCTAATCTGTCTGGACTTCAGTAAAGTATTTGACATGGTACCTCATGGGAAATTATTAGTGAAGGTGGACAAGATAGGGATTAATACAGGAATTGTTAGTTGGGTAAGGATGAAATCAAACTGGAACTGGTACAGAGAAGGGGTACCAGATTAAGGGGAGTGGAAAGCCTGTTTTAGGAGAGAAGACTGAGAGCTTGGCTTGTGTTTAGCCTTAGCAGCATGAAGGCTAAGAGACACTATGATTGCTCTCTCTAAATACATCAGAGGGGTAAATACCATGGAAGGAGAACAGCTATTTAAGATAAAGGACAAAGTTGACACCGACATGACTAAATTTAGGCTGGAAATTTGAAGAAGGTTTCTATCCATCAGAGGAGTGAGGGTCTGGAACAGTTTCCCCTAGGAGTAGTGGGGGCAAACAACCTAACTATAATTTTTAGATGGAACTTGATACATTTTATGTACAGGATTATATGTGATTACTTTGTATACTGGGGACTGAACTTTGTTCTAGGAAGTCCCTTCCAGTCCTATGCTCTTATTCAACCTTAATTTGTCCCCCTTTTGTGCATATATATTATGATACAGTCTCTAATTACCTGATCACATACTGTTTTTTTCCCCACAGGATGTCTCTGCCTCATTCGTTTATCAACATAGCTGGTACTTGGGTATGAGGCATCTGTTCAATATTTCTTTCTGTCTTCATCTCAGTGTGTGGTCCTATGTCTTGTTTACTGCACACCATCCAAACTCTGATTGTATATGAAATTATACATTTACATTGATATTTAGTGGTGCTTGTCCACTGTAGCATCTGAGTGCATCACAAATATTTAATGAATTTATCTTCATAATGCCTGTGAAAGATAAGAGCATTATCCCCATTTTATAGATGAGGAGACTAAGACAAATACAAAGTGAGTATCCTGATGGCACACAGTAAAAATGGCAGAGCCAGAATTAAAATTCAAGACTTCGTTGTGGGTTCATTCCACCAGACCATACTGCCTTAATAGTGGACGTGCTGAGCATTCAGAGCTTCCATTGACGTCAGTTGCAGTTGAGAGTGCTCAGCACTTTGCAAGTTAGGTCTCAGGTGTTTCAAAATGGACAACCAGAAAATAAAGAATGCACAATTTTGGCTTGTAAGTTGCCTAGTGTCATATAAAAAGTCAGTGGTAGAGGCAGGGTTAGAACAGATTTCTCCTGTGTGGCACTCACTTCCCTTAATAGTAAATTGCAACTTCCTAGTACTATCAGTGGGGTACAAACCATGAATCTTCAACACTGCAGCACATACTTCTACCATTTGAGCTACAGGACTTAGCCTTCTCCTGCTGGCTAACATAATTATCCTCTGTGAACTATTCATCGGAAATAGTATGTGATCAGTGTATCAGTATTTCCCTTTAACAGACAGCATATCCAAGGACAAAGATAGGGCAGGCTCTTTCCGTGAGTCAATGTGGCTAAGACCATGGTATTTGGGTTTGATATATTAAAGAGCTGTGTTCTATTCTCTAACTATATAACCTCTCAGTGGAGTATAAGACACTGCTTAATAAAGGTCGTGAAAGGGTACAGAATTAACAACAGTCAGCAGAAGTGAAGTTTAGAACTCATGCTCTCCTGGTTCCCTATTATTAATTTATTATTTGCCTTTTCTCTGATCCATGGTTTCTTGCCACACCCTTGGTGGGGAGGGTAGAGATGATGCTTTTGGCCACTGTGGTGTCTTGGAGCCCATCCTATCCGTCTCTGTCGGTTCACTGCTGCAACAGCAGCAACTAGATTGAGTCTCTGCTCCTGGGGGTTGCCAGTGCAATCGATGCTGCAGCTGGGGCAGGGGAGCAAAATTAAGCATTAATACCACACTCCAGAGATGGGAAATGGTGATTTTTCAACACCTTATAGCTTAACCAAATCAGAGTGGAATTTCATAGGCTAAGCAAAAGGCTTCTCTATGCTGGTGGGAATTTTTCCTCTGCTAAAGAACAAGTCCTATTGCAAACAATGTAGGTGTTAAAGGTGGTTGATATAATAGAATATCAAGGTTGGAAGGGACCTCAGGAGGTCATCTAGTCCAACCCCCTGCTCTAAGCAGGACCAATCCCCAGACAGATTTTTTACCCCAGTTCCCTAAATGGCCCCCTCAAGGATTGAGCTCACAACCCTGGGTTTAGCAGGCCAATGCTAAAACCACTGAGCTATCCTTCTTCTCCCCCTCTCTCTCTCTCCTCTCCTCCTCCTCCTCCCCTCCCCTCCCCCCCCCCAAATAAGGGTTGCAAGATTTAAAGGTAAAGGTTGTTATCAGAACCCCGTAAAAGAAACTTCTTTTATGGTGCGTTATATCTGTTTCCTGCCATTCAGTCAATGTTGTCTTTATCCCAGTCTTTATATTCTTGGGGCAGGGTCTGTCTTTGCATATTTGGAAAGTACTTAGTACTACTGGAATAAAAATAACATTCTATACAATACAATTATTTGGCAGAGTCTCTGTATTTGCCCTTTGCTCTTCCAGGTCTCCCTCTTTCATTGAACATCTTGGAAAGATTTTTTTTCTTTTGTAACAAGTTACTGCATTTCTTCCTAACAATAATACAGGAAACAGACTTGGAAGTTATGTAAGTTGTGTGCCAGAGGCAGTTAGGGAAAATTCTTGTAGCTCAAAACAGGACACTTTGCATGAATGGGATCTTTCCACATGCTCAAAATTGCAGATAATTCTCTTCAATACTCTTCCTTCTTTCCCCTACATACATGTTTGAGAACTAGGAAAGTGAAAGAAAGAGTAATGATTTTTAATGATAAATTACATGGAATTCAAACCCTGTTCTCTTCACCTTCCATTAAACATGTTTTCACTCTTGATGGAGTTGTAAACACGGGCTTTAAATTCAGTGAGTATTTTTAAAGATGTAAATTGGGGCCTCTGGTTTCAGACAGTTTTTACTCAAAGCCACTTAACAGATATTTATAGAATTTAAACTGGTATTGTTGTGTGGCTTTTCTTCTGTGTGGCTTCAGTGAAAACATTGACAAGGGACTCTGTTTCACTGTCAAATCTGAGAGTAGCATGTGTATTTTTAGAGATTTTTCTGGCCTAAACCCTATGTGTACTGGTTTATTTGCTAGCTGACTATTACTAATAGGTTTTCAGTTTAGACTGACATTTATCTGTAAAGATAGCTTCTCAGAAAATACACAAATTACATATATATAGAGAGACACACATTGTTGGCTGTATCGTCATCACATACAGGTATAAACATCTAGAAAGTTCTTTGTTTTAGAGGCAAGAAATGTAATGGCCTAGAGATTGAGACACATGAATTCCAGATTGCTAAATCTTGCTCTGATACAGGCTCCCATTGTGGTCTTTGTCAAATCAGTTCACCATTCTGGCTCAGTTACCCGATCAGCAGGTACTTACCTACTTGACAGAGTTTTAAATAATCTTTGCATGTCTTTTGAAGGCACTATATAAATCAGCTTTGCAAATTCTGCTTGCTTGTTTATATGGGGGCAAAGAACCTTTTTGACTAGCAATAAAATACTATCTTTTTCATTACCATTTTAATGGAAAGGGTGAGTGAATATTCTTTTTTGTCTGGGCCGGGAAATCTAAATTGTTATATTAGGTAAAGTGCAATAACAATTTAGATTTTTGTGCACCATAGCACAGTGAACTTTGGGTATGGCAATATTTTGGTTGCCTACATTTCTCTCGTATTTAATATCAGTGTGTGTGACATGAGGGTGATACGTACATTTAACATCTAAAGGCCTGCTGTTCACTTTTGAAGATGAATACAGAGAAGAGGGACAGATACACTATAACAGATCTGTTTTTTCTCCAGCTACCAATTTGTATCCTGCAGCAACTTGGAAAGTGCTGTAGAGCAGTTCAGCTTGTTGCCATTTGTATTCTCTAGGCAGCTCTCTGGAACACTCTAGCAACCTGAGTGCATGCCCTTTACATATCTACAGAAATATCACACAAGTATTTGTCATCCTCCCCTTTGCACATTGTGAGCCTCTGGAGCAACTTGCTATCCAATCATGTTTTTTCAGCTACTTTCAGCCTCTGTGCAGGGAGATTTTCATCATAGGTAACTAGGTGGTTGCTACTCTGGGGGTGGAAAATATGGAAAGGAGCATTATCAACACAGATGCTCACAACAGCATGTTAAACATAAACCAGATTATTGCTGTTTTTATTAATCGTCTTTAAAATAGTTCTATCTTTTATGTGAAGACAATTGCCTTTAAAAAAACGGAGGATTCACTCACCAGCAAGGTAGTGGAGATTTTGAGTACATTAGTTTTACAGTTTATTTTGGATATTTTTATTTTGGTGGTCAAAGACCAAGTTTCTATTGTGCCTGTTGTAACTGAGCTAGAGTTCTGTTCACTGGACTGCAGCCTGTCCTCTATGATGTGAAAGGAAGATTGAAGGGCTGGAAACATCAGAAGGCTGTAGAAGGGTAGAATTCTGCTGCATTAGAAAGAGAGAATGTTCTGATAACTTTCCCTGGAGTCTGTGGAGTGAAATATCATAGTTTTCACTCTTTCCTCCTTGTTCTTCTGTTATAGGAGATGCATCGTCGGTTTGAAAATGCCCCTGACTCAGCCAAGACAAAAGCTCTACAAACTGTTATTGAGATGAAGGTAAGAGAGTCCACACTGGCAAATGGGAATCCTGTTCTTTTGAACGGTATATGGAGTCTTTCAGATAGCATAAAGTATGAGAAGTCTGACAGCAGCAGATACAATGCATGGTCCAGTATTACTAATGAAAAAAAATCTTGGAGATTTTCATTGATCAGGCAGGTTAGAGAACTAGTTCATTGCATGATAGAAGTCTGCTTTTCATCTATCTGGAGTGTTATTTATAGTTTACAGCCAATAATCCATTGTATTATAAGGACAGTATGAGGAGATAAGTGGGTGCCTTTTAATGGTGGTGTGAATTCTTTCTCATCACAGTATTTTCTGAACTTTTGAAAGGGTATTGGTGGCACCCAGAGTGCAAAGCAACATTAGATATTTGCATTCCAAAACACCTTATGTGAAGCAGACGATTCAGTCAGAAAGATGCATCAATACCACCTTCATCCTGAATTATAGCTAGGTGCAGTTTTGTGGTTTAGTCTTTAAACTAGTGATGCAGGATTTAGAGCAACATAGACAACTTGTAGGAGCCTGTCGTGGGGTAGATTCCCCCCCCCCCCCCCCCCTGCTTTTGATGGGATGTCAGGTCACATGTGGTCAAAAGAAAGGTCAGAGGCAGTCCCGCAGCCGGTTAGGTCCTATGCTGATGACCCTTACTATAAAATGTGGTCGTATTGCCTAGTGACTGGAGTTAATAAAGTCGCGCTTCCACACAGGGCTGTGTGGCCAATGTCTAGAGTCAATAGAGTGACCCTTTCGTTCAGGGCAGCGTAACCTAATGGCTGGAGTCAATAAAGCAGCCCTTCCTCTCAGGGCAGTGTTGCCTAATGGCCAGAGTCAATAAAGTGGCCCTTCCACTCAGGGCAGTGTCGCCTAATGGCCAGAGTCAATAAAGTGGCCCTTCCACTCAGGGCAGTGTGGCCTCTTGGCAGGTGGGGGGCGCCACCTAGGTGTGTGGTATCCAGGGTAGGGGGACTTGAAAATCCTACTACTACAGGCCCTCCCTGCTCCTCCAAGTCCTAGTCTCGGGCCCTGGCGGTGGTGCGGGGTGCTCACCACCGAGTCAGTGGGGATACTCCCAAAACACGGTGACTGGTTCTCACAGGAGGAAAGTCTAAGTCCCCTGGACTGCTTCTTACTCTTTCTCTCTTGGTGATGCTTCCGGGTTTCTGGGGTCCTCAAGTGGTGTACCCTTCTGCCGGCGTGGTCTCTTCTCTGGGCTCATCAGGCAGACTGGTGTCCGTCTGGAACTCTGTGTGCTGTGGCTCTGTAGTTGCGACCTGTAGCCGCTCCCTGGTGAGAATCTGCATCCTCCCCCTTCGGCAGCCTGGCCAGATTGAGTTGGGCTGCTTCCTTTTATACTCTGCCTTCAGGCTGAGCATGCCCACCAGAGTCAGAGGGGCAGGGCTTCCTCAGCCTGCAAAGAACAGTTAACCCTTTCAGGGCTGGTGCGGGGCAGGTACACACCATCACAGAGCCCAAGGACCACAAGTGGATTGCATATATATTTACACAACTTCATGTAGCTGTATGCCAGATTGTGTGTTCCATAATGTGCATGAAACGTGTAGTATTAATAAATACTTTCTCTCCTACTCATCTTTGAATTCACACTCTTCCTTTTCACCACTTCTCACTCTTGTTCTCCAGTATTAACTTTCTCTATAGCCATTTCTCTCCTTTCCATTTTGGAGTCTCCCAATCCTTTCCCCATGCTTCCTAACAGGCCAGCCAGTTTTCCTTTTGAAAACAAATAGCTGGTCTTTTTCCCTTTCTATCTCAGATTGTTAGCTGCAGTGCATGCCTCAATAACCCCCTTTTTACACTTCGAGATATGCACAAATCAAATGCATATATTATGCAAGAGATCAGACTACATGATCATAGTCCCTTCTGGCCTTATCAATCTATGCATCTAGGTGGGGAAAGTAACAAGTAAAAGAAGTATGTGGTGAACATAGAATAGAAAGGAGGGTAGTGTCAAACCCTACAGTTTTTCCAGGGAATGCGTTTGCTAGTAGTCCCTGGAGAAACTGAGTAGAACAGACATGTCTACTTTTAGAGGATGCATTTTATAAATGAATAGGCATGTGTGTAATAGTGAGCATAAGGGCTTTGTGTTCTGTGTGCATCAATTCCTTTTCAAGTGATTGCATGTGTCCATTCCATTTCAGTTGTGTGCATGTCCTATGCACTGTTGTCAGAGATTTTCCCCTCAGCTGTAACCCATTGAGGCAGTGCATGTGCCCTCTGCTGCCTCGTGCTGCTGCACAATAGTATAAAGGGCACCTCCAATGCCTCATAGTTCCTTCTGACTGCCCATGATGGTTGTTGAAGTGTATGATCTTGCTATTGCTAGTCTTTTCCTCATTTTGTGTTTTATATATAGTTGGTACTCATTTTAGTACATTAGTAGAAATAATGTTAGGTACTGTAATTACAAAAGTAAGTTTCTTTTTAAAGTGTTTTTTTAAACACTTCAGTTTCTGTTCATGGGTGATTGGTGCTGGCGCATGCCTAGATTATCAGTCTTCAAGCCCTGCCATTCTTGTAAAAAAACTGATGCCAGTGAGTGACCCACACTCCAGTTGCCTGAAGTGTCTTGGGGATACTCACATTCACAATTCATGCCAAATTGTCAGGAATTTTAAACCAAGTACCAAGAAGGACAGGGAGATTTACGTTTCTGCGATGGAGGCAGTCCTGTGCACACCTTGGAGCCTTCCCACTCAGAGTAGGTACCGAACACATTGGAATCCATCAGAAGTGCTCCTCCTGGTCTTGCTGATCCTCATGGCCATTCTCCCTCCCGGGTACTGAAGAAGAGGCAGCAGAAAATGGTGTCTAAGGACAAAGTATCTGGGAGGTCAAGGTCCCCTGGCTCAAATTCCAGCAGCAAGAATGTGGACAAAGACACTGTGTTCAAGGCCAAGGCACTCTCTGAAGCAGTCAACTGCTCAGGCAGGACTGTTGGCACTGGCCCTGGCCCTTTGAGACTGGCCAGTAAGTGGCTCCTTCTAGTGCAACGGTGCTGCCCTTGATGTCTCAGCACTAGGAGACTTTCCCCGTACTGTTGACTCCAGAGGCTTATACAGTGGCTAGGGATCCTTCTGAGTCTCTCGGTACCAGTTTCATTGGCCATGCAAGAGTCTTCTCGCCCAGTGCAGACAGTTGCTACTGTAGCCTTACTGGTGGCTTTATCCTAGCATGTGGCACCGTGGACTCCCATGTGCCTCTTCATGCGGTGCTATCCAGAGGGAAGTCAGCTGTGTTCTCTCCAGGGCCACCTTTTCCAGGTTCCTGACCTCAATCCCAACTTCCAGGAAGAATCCTCCACTTGGTTGGAGGAGGCTGATTCATCTTTTGATTCAGAGTTGGCTTATACATTTCACAGTCACATCATGTACCTCACCATTCTCCTTTGAGCCCCTACCACCTTTGGTATCCTCTAAGCCTCTGTCATGGCCACCAAGCAGGGACTCATGGCCAGGAAGAAATTGGACTGCGCCCTCTCAGTTCCTTCTTACCACCTGTGACGGTTGCTGGAACGACCCCTCTTGCTGTAGTATGGCTTCTTTCCCAGTGGCTTGGACTTTCTCTCTTGGTATTTTATATAGGTATTGTAGTTAGTGTATATAGTTCTTAGTTAGAGTTAGTTTATACAGTAATCTTAGTAGTTGTTCCCGTTGTCAAGGGACTTTTCGCCCCAGGTGCTGGGCATGCCTCAGTCGCCGGGCTTCAAGCCGTGTGCCTCATGCAGCAAGCTGATGCCATTTAGTGACCCTCACACTAGCTGTCTAAAGTGTCTGGAGGAGTCCACGTGAAAGAGAAGTGCCAGATCTGCCAGGATTTCAAACCCCGCATGAGAGAGGATAGAGACATTTGGCTGAAGGCCATTCTTATGGGGGCAGCCCTCAGATCAGCCTCGGAGCCGAATCGACACTGAGCACTTCGATACCTGTGCAGAGCGCTCCCCTGGCACCATGCTCTTCCCGGCACTGCTCTCCATCCCCAGTGCCAAGGAAGAGGCATAAAAAACAACGCACCAAGAGAGGGTGTTCTCTGGTGCAGGGGAGAGACAAGTGGGGTGCAACTAGCATAGTGAGATCTGTGTTGAATTACACCTCCTCCCCAGAGTCTCTGATGGTGCTGCCGATTCCACCTAGAGCATTGAGTCCGATACGGGACCCGTCACGGACTCTGGGGAGCAGCTGTGGGGTCAGGCATCTGCTGGCCCCTTCAACACCTGAGGCTTTCCAGGCAGCAAAGGACCTGCTGTCCCTCCCAATCCCGCCAAGCCTTCAAGACCCCTCGTCAACCAAGGCAACTGAGGACAGAAAGGTGCAGAGTGCGGTGAGCTCCACCGTGGTACTGACCACTGTGGCAGCATCCAGGGGCAAGCCCTCCCTGGTCCTGTTGCAGCAGTCACTGGCCCATTGCCAGTCTCTGGTCCCCTGGTACTGCACGGAGGCGCAAGCGGGTACTGCACTGCCATGGTCTCCAGGGAAGGAATCCTCTTCGGAATCTGAAGGTGAATCCTTTGCTCCACCCAAGACCTACAAGTGCCCAGCCTACACTCCTGACTTCAGTACTGGCCCTCCTGCCAGCACCTGGCCACCGGGCCACTAGTTGACGTGGTGGCAGTACTGGAATCTTGGGGTTTTCCCCCAGTACCTGGGCCCCCTTCCCACTGCACATACTCGGTGGTGTCAGAAAAGCGAGCTACCGTCTCTTTCTGCCTGGCACCAGACCCTGACTCCGATACTGACCCCGGTGCCGACATCCAGGAAATGGCCCCAATGGACATGGTGGAAGTGGTGGAGGAGGAGGATGCCCCTCCTCCAGCACAGGCCTCTTCCTTGTTATCACCAGACAAGGCTGTCACAGGCCCTAGTAACCCACTCCCACAGGATGACTTCAGGGCCCACCAGGAGCTCCTGAAAAGGGTTGCTGTGAACTTGGGCCTAGAAGTTGAGGAGCTTAAGGAGTCAGCACACAGCCAAATCAACATCCTGGCTGTAGCTGCTCCTTCCAGAATGGCCTTGCCCATTAACGAAGTGCTGATGGGCCCATCAGAACACTCTGGCAGACTCCTTCTTCTCTGCCCCCTACCTCAAAAAGGGCAGAAAATAAATACTATGTCCCAGCCAGTGGGTTTGAGTACCTTTACTACTACTTCGAGTGATTGCTCCTGTGTATTCCACAGTAGGTATGCGTGCTCGCCACGTGCACCGGTGCTGGAAGTTTTTCCCTTAGCAGTACCCGTACTGGGGGAGCACTGCGGCGACCCCTGGAGTGGCGCCTGTATATCGCGCTATAAGGGGAACCGCCGCCAGTGAAGGTTGTCGGAACTTTGTGCTCCAGCTCTGCTGCAGCCCTTCTTCTTGACCTTAGTGGTACCATTTGTGGATCGTCCTTCAGTTGTTAGAGTGGGCTTGGGGCATGTCCCGTGCCCCAGGCTTCAAGTCGTGCGACTCTTGTCGCCGTTCTATGCCCAGGAGCAACCCTCACACTGAGTGTCTTCACTGCCTGGGTGAGACTCACATTAGCGACCGTTGCAAGATCTGCAGGTCGTTCAAGCCAAGGACCAAGAAGGAGAGAGACTTTAGACTTCAAGCTCTCCTGATGGAGTCGGTGCTGACCCCGATGCCGGTACGCAGATCGGACTCAGCGCCGGCCGCCGCGTCGTCGGTATGTAGCGAGGCCCCTTCGACCAGTTGGCGCCGCTCTCCCTCCAAAAAGCAAGGGAAGGGCCCAGCCTTGCAACGCCGCCGCAAGAAGGATAAGGGGGAGGCTCGTCCCATGCTGGGCAGCCCTCGATCCCCCCCAGGCTCAAGAGCTCCGACTCGCGTGGAGCGGAGCAGCCCGGTACCGTCGGCCCAGGCATCCCCACCGGTGCGGATGCCGTCAATGCCGGAGGCGGTGCAGGCTGCGAGGGACATTGTCTCTAGGTCGCGAGGCAAGCCTCCTTCGGGTGCCCACCAGACCTCTCTGGGCAGCCGCAGTTTCCGCTCCGAGGATCGCTTCCCGCACCGTTTGGTGCGCAGCGGCCGCTCTTCTGACAGCTCCCGGCCACCCTCGACGCCGGACAGACCGTCCGAGCCGCTGTCAGGACGGGAGTCGCGGGGACCATCTACACCGCCCGCCAGCGAACGTAGGCACTGAGAGAGGCACCGGGAACGCCCACCTGCGAGGCATGGGTACCGGAGCCGCTCTTGACGGGACAGATGTCAGCGTTCCCGTTCCAGCTCCCGCTCGACTAGACGTCACGCCAGAGGCTCCCCCCGGACACCTTGGTGTCAGGGCACTGGGCTTCGCGTCACCGTCATGGGTACCGAAGCAGTTCGTCGCGTGGGTACTGCTCATCGACGTCGACATCCTGGTCCCGAGGGAGACGACATCACAGACACCACTCCTACCACTCCCGGGGCACCGAGCGTTCTTTGGTGACCTCGGCCTCAGTACCCGTCCACCCATCCTCGGTATGCGCCGTTCCACCGGGACACATACTGCCATCGCGCAGTCAGCTGAGCCAATGGCAGGGAACCCCGTGGCAAGGACAGTGGTGCCAGTGATCACCGTGACCATCGGCGCCAGCCCAAACGGAGGCCCGTTTGGTCGCCGGAGCATCCCAGGCTCCATCAGCCTCCTCCGGCTGCCCACGGGACAAGTCGGTGGGTCACGACTCTGATCTCGGTCTCGATGGCCTGGCACCGGCCGAGGCGCCCGGCTCCGTGCGGGCCCACTCCCCAGCAACGGACGACACCATAGTGGCGCCTCCGCCCTCTGTCCCGCAGGAGGACTTCAAGGCTCACCAGGACCTGCTAAAGCGGGTGGCATCCAACCTCCAGCTGCAGGTCGAGGAGATGGAGGGTCTGTCTGATTCCCTCTTGAACGTCCTGTCTCCCTCGGCACCGGGCCACATGGCCCTACCTCTGCACCAAGGTATTGCCAACATTTCGAACTCGCTGTGGCAAACTCCCGCCTCCTTGGCCCCAATTTCGAAAAAGGCCGAGAGGAAATACTTTGTGCCGGCAAAGGACCACAAATATCTTTATTCCCACCCAGCACCCAACTCGCTCGTCGTGGAATCGGTAAACCACAGAGAGCGTCAGGGCCAGCCCGTGCCCACCCCCAAAAACAAAGACGCCAGGAGACTGGACTCCTTTGGCAGAAAATTTTATTCGTCGGCTAGTTTCCAGCTTCGGGTAGCCAACCACCAGGCCTTACTGAGCTGGTACGACTTCAACCTGTGGGAGTCTCTGCCTAAATTTGAGCCCCTCCTCCCGGATCGGGACAGGAAGGACTTCAAGGCTCTGGTGGAAGAGGGGTCGGCAGCGGCTAAAGCAGCCCTGCAAGCGGTATCCAATGCTGCAGACATGGCGGCCCGCTCAATGGCTTCCGCGATCGCCATGCACAGGGCGTCGTGGCTCCTGTTGTCCGGACTGTCGACAGAGGCCCAATCTCTGATGCAGGATCTCCCGTTCGATGGCAAGGCGCTCTTTGCGGACCAGACAGACGTCAGGCTGCATGGGATGAAAGATTCCCACACCACCTTGCAAACCTTGGGCCTCTACGTCCCTCCGGCTAAGGACAAGGCCAAATCGCTTCCGGCGGCTCAACCTGCGAGGAGCAGATACGAGCCCCCATATAAAAGACCCAGAGACCAGAAATGCAGGTCTCAGCAGCAGTCCCGCTCTGCCCTGCAGCCTGGGCCCTCTAAGGGCAAGAGGCAGGGAAAGAGGCGGTTTTGACTATTTGCAGGGGGGCACCGGGCCTGTTGCCAGGGAGACCCCCCCCCCCCCGATTAATAAAGTTTGTGTTCTGCAACCAATTGTCTGCCTTCCTCAGGGTGTGGTCCCGCATAACCTCGGACCAGAGGGTTCTCAGTACCATTTCCAAGGGCTACGTGTTGCAGTTCACCTCACCCCTGCCAAATCACCCGTCCTCCATGACGGTCCCGGGAGACCCGGACCATGTCCGCCTCCTGCGTCAGGAGGTGGATCGGCTGCTTCACCTGGGAGCGGTGGAAAAGGTACCAGTTCAGTTCCGGGGCAAAGGGTTCTACTCCCGATACTTCCTGATCCCGAAGGCGAAAGGGGGTCTCAGGCCTATTCTGGACCTGCGCGACCTGAACAGGTTCCTAACCCCTTCCAAGTTCCGCATGGTGTCCCTGGCCTCTATTATCCCCTCCCTGGACCCGGGGGACTGGTACGCGGCCCTGGATCTTCAGGATGCGTACTTTCATGTCCATAGTTTTGAGAGGAACAGATGCTTCCTCCGATTCATGGTAGGGATGGACCACTACCAATTTGCGGTCCTCCCCTTTGGCCTATCCACGGCGCCCAGAGTTTTCACGAAATGTATGTCCGTGGTGGCGGCCTACCTCAGGCGGGAGGGGGTACAAATCTTCCCTTAACTGGATGACTGGCTTCTCAAGCGGGAGTCTTGTTTCGAAGTGCAGTCTCACGTGGAGCTGCTTCTGTCGACATGCACCGATCTAAGCCTGGTCGTGAACGAGACCAAATCAACATTAGTGCCCGTTCAGCGCATAGAGTTCATCGGGGCCCTGCTGGACTCCTCCAGGGCCACAACCTCTCTTCCCCTGGACAGGTTCGAGACCCTAAGGGATCTCATCGCCTCGGTCACTGCCTTCCCGGTGACCACAGCGAGGGTGTCTCTTTGGATTCTGGGACACATGGCGGCGTGCACTTACGTGGTCCGCCATGCCAGACTCCGCATGAGGCCCCTCCAGATATGGTTGGCCTCCCAATTCTCCCAAGCTCGGGACGGTCTGGACAAGGTTCTCACGGTTCCATCCCCGATACTGGGTTCCCTCCTATGGTGGTCCTGCCCGAGCAATATGCTGAAAGGGGTTCCCTTCAGGAGGCCATCCTGTCCATAGACCTGATGTCCGATGTTTCGGACCTCAGCTGGGGAGCCCACATGGGGGACGCACAAACCCAAGGAACGTGGTCGACCCCGGACTTGCCCCTTCACATAAATGTCAAGGAGCTCAGGGCGGTACGATTGGCGTGCATGGCTTTCCTCACGCACCTCCGCGGCAGGGTGGTCAGAGTCCTCACGGACAACACCGCCGCCATGTACTATATCAACAGGCAAGGCAGGACTCGATCCCTAGCCCTCTGCCGGGAAGCCCTGAACCTATGGGAGTTCTGTATAGCCCACGATATCTCCCTGAGGGCGGCTCACCTCCCGGGCATCCGCAATACGCAAGCGGACCGCCTCAGCAGGGTCTTCTCCCCCAGTACAAGTGGTCGCTCCACTCGGAGGTCACTCACCGGCTCTTCCAAGAGTGGGGAGCTCCCCCAGATCGACCTGCTTGCAACCCGCCAGAACCGGTGTTGCCCCCGGTTCTGCTCCAGGGGAGGGGTGGGGGAAGGCACGATCTCCAACGCGTTCCTCCTGAGCTGGTCGGGCCAGCTCCTCTATGCCTTTCCCCGTTCCCCCTCATCACCAAGGTCCTTCAGAAGGTGAAAGCGGACAAGGCGAAATTCATTCTCATAGCCCCGGTGTGGGCCCGCCAGCACTGGTACGGGCCCCTCCTATGCCTCTTAGCGGCCTCCCCCCCACCCCCACCCCACCCCTGAGGGCACTACCACTCCGCCCGGACCTCCTCTCCCAGGACGGGGGGGCGCCTCCTCCATCCCAATCTGGCCGCGCTCCACCTGACAGCGTGGCTGTTCCGTGGCTGAATGAGGAGGAAAATAGGTGTTCGGAGCAGGTAAGGCGAATCCTCCTGGAAAGCAGGAAGCCGTCCACGCGTCGGACGTACATGGCGAAGTGGTCCAGGTTCGTCAGGTGGGCGAGTGAACGGGGAGTGTCCCCCTCCGCCGCACCTCTCCAGTTTATCCTGGACTAGCTCTTATCCCTTAGGGCCCAGTCAGGGTGCACCTGGCGGCCATATCGGCCTTTCACCCGCCGGTGCAAGGCCACTCTGTCTTCTCCCACTCGATGACCTCCCGTTTCCTGAAGGACCTTGACCGTTTGTTCCCGTACGCTAGGCCCCCCGTGCCGCAATGGGACCTCAACCTGGTCTTGTCCCATCTCACTGGGTCCCCCTTTGAATCCCTGGCCACGTGTTCCTGGTCGCACCTCTCGTGGAAGGTGGCCTTCCTCATGGCAATCACGTCGGCCCGACATGTCTCAGAGCTCAGGGCCTTAAGCTCAGAACCCCCCTATACGATTTTCCGTAGGGATAAAGTCCAGGTCTGCCCACACCCAGTGTTCCTCCTTAAGGTGGTCTCCGCCTTCCATATGGAGCAGAGCATTTTTCTCCCCGTGCTCTGTCCTAAGCCCCACTCCTCTAACAAGGAATGCCGGCTCCACGCGCTTCATGTACGTAGAGCGTTGGCTTTTTATCTGGATCGGACTAAGCCATTCCGGAAATCCTCACAACTCTTTATTGCCTCAGCCGAGTGGGCAAAGGGGCAACCTATCTCCACTCAGTGGCTTTCCCGTTGGATCACCTCGTGCATACGCACGTGCTATGATTTGGGAGGGATTCCCTTGCCACCGATCGTCAGGGCACACTCTACGAGGGCTCAGGCCTCATCAGCTGCCTACGTCGCCCATGTCCCCATCCAGGACATTTGTAGGGCGGCCACTTGGGCCTCAGTTCACACATTTACTTTGCATTACGCGATCGTCTCCTAGTTTAGGGATGACGCCGGGTTCGGCAGGGCGGTACTTCGTCCTGAACCATCGTGAACTCCTACCTACCTCCAACAGATATTGCTTGGAATCACCTACTGTGGAATACACAGGAGCAATCACTCGAAGAAAGGACAGTTACCTGTTCCGTAAATGGCATTCTTCAAGATGTGTTGCTCCTGTCTATTCCACATCCCGCCCTCCTTCCCCTCTGTCGGAGTTGTCTGGCACGAAGGAACCGAGGGTGGGGGGAGCCTGTGACTCCCCTTATAGCGCGATATACAGGCGCCACTCCAGGGGTCACCGCGGTGCTCCCTCAGTACGGGAGTGCTAAGGGAAAAACTTCCGGCACCAGTGCATGTGGCGAGCACGCACACCTACTGTGGAATAGACAGGAGCAACACATCTCGAAGAACGCCAGTTATGGAACGGGTAACTGTCCTTTACCCTCCCCTGCATCTCCTTCCCCAGGGTCTCTGGTGTGGTCGATGATGATTGAGCAGGGCAGACAGGAGCATTTGAGTGCTACCCCCAAAAATAGAGGCCAAGAGACTGGACCTGTTCGAATATAAGGTTTATTGAACGAGCAGTCTCCAGTTATGTGTATCCAACCAGCAA
Organism: Platysternon megacephalum; assembly: GCA_003942145.1. Classification (NCBI taxonomy): domain Eukaryota; kingdom Metazoa; phylum Chordata; order Testudines; family Platysternidae; genus Platysternon; species Platysternon megacephalum. The sequence continues at coordinate 1,162,589 of QXTE01000193.1, read as the reverse complement.
GCCCTGCTAGGGAGATACGAGTTTAATCTGTGGGACTCATTATACAAATTTAAGAACTCCCTGCCACAGGAGTCAAGGGAGGAGTTCACGGCCATCCTAGAGGAGGGAAAGACTGTGATCAGGACCTCCCTCCAGGCAACCGGATGCAGCCAACTCAGCAGCCAGGGTTATGGTGTCTGCAATCACCATGAGGCGCTGTTCGTGGCTCCAATCTTCTGGCCTCACTTGTGAAGTGCAGCAGTCCGTCCAGGACCTCCCCTTTGGGAGCACCTCCCTGATCTCGGAACAGATGGTCTCAAGGGCCATCCTTTGTTTCTTGGGCCTTTACATAACTCCAGTTTCAAGGAAGCACTTTAGGCCCCAGCAGCCTCCCATGTTCACGGTGCCTCCCAGGCAGGGGTCCGACAAGAGGAAAGGAAAGGGTTATAAGTGACGCCAACCATTCCTTCCTACCACAGCCTCCCAGTCGGGCTCTTATAGATATCCCGGTGGGGCCAGGCAGACCTTTTGAAGGTATGTCTGAGGGAGATATACCAATCTCAATTCCACATCCAACTCCCCTTTTGTTTTTGGACTGCCTGTTACCCTTCAGCCTGGCATGGTCATATAGAACATCAGACGATTCATTGAGTACTGAGTACAGTAACAGTTGGCTACACACTCCAATTTTCATCCACCCTGCCCTCCAATCCCCCACCCCTTTCCCTCTTCAGGGACCTTTCTCATGAGCAGCTTCTCATCCAGGAGGTGCAAGCCTCCTACATCTTGGGGCCATAGAGGAGGTTCCTTGAGACTTGAGAGGGAAGGGGTTTTACTCCTGATATTGCCTAATCCCAAAGGGGGGCGAGGGCTAGGCCCATCCTCGACCTGTGTCGCCTCAACATATGTCAAGAAACTGAGGTTCCGAATGGTCTCCCTGGCCTCCATCATTCCCTTCCTAGATCCAGGAGACTGCTACACTGCCTTGCCCTAAAGGATGCTTATTTCCACATCTCTCTCTTTCGTGATCACAGAATATTTCTCAGGTTTGTAGTGGATCAATGCAACTACCAATTTACCACTCTTTCTTTTGGCTTATCGGCAGCCCCACAGGTCTTCACAAAGTGTATGGCAGTGGTAGCAGCCTTCTTCAGGCGTCAAGGCATGCAGGTCTACCCATATCATAGAAGAAGATGATCTTGATGACCGGCTGTTCAAAGGTCAGGCACAGGACCAACACAGCATCTGTACTGTACAGGCCACCTTCTAAGCGCTGGGTCTGTTGATATATGAGCAGAAGTCAACCCTAGTCCTGGTTCAGAGAATAGAGTTAATTGGGCAGTGTTCGACTTGATCCAGGCCAAAGTTTACCTCCTGGAAGCCCGATTTTGAGCTATGTCAAACCTGATTTCCAAGGTCACAGTCCACCCAATAATGACCGCTAGAGTCTGCCTTAAACTATTGGGACACATGGCAGCATGTACCTACATGGTGCAGTATGCAAGGCTGTGCCTCAGACCCTTCCAGATATGGCTGTCATCAGTCTACTCCCCAAGCAGACACCACCTGGACTCAATACTCACTATTCCGCCTCCAGTCTGCACTTTGCTGACCTGGTGGAGAGGCTTAGGATCTGTAATGGAAGGGGTATCCTTTGTTGCCCCTCCAACGTCGGTAACCTTAGTCTTGGATGCATCAGACTTGTGGTGGGGAGCCCACCTCAGCAGCCTCAGGACCCAGGGCATCTGGTCCCAGGAAGAACTCTCCCTGCATATAAACGTAAGGGAACTCAGGGCAGTACACTTGGCTTGCCAGGTGTTCCTTCCCCAGATCTCAGGCAAAGTGGTGCAGGTCCTGATGGACAACACTGCATTGCTGGTTTACATCAACAAGCAGGGAGGAGCTCGATCTTCAGCCCTGTGCCAGGATGCCCTCCGGCTGTGGGACTTGTGCGTGGACTATGCCATTCACGTCGAGGCGTCACATCTCCCGAGAGCCCAAAATGCACCATTGGATTGCCTCAGCACATCCTTTTCCTCTCACCACGAGTGGTCTCTTCACCTGGAAGTAGTCAGTGTCATCTTCCAGCAGTGGGGGCCTCCCCCGGTGGGCCTGTCTGCCACCAGACAGAACAGGAAATGCATGCACAGCATGGTTCCCTATCCAATGCCTTCCTGCTCTCATGGTCAGACTGCCTACTGTATGCTTTCCCAACGATCTCCTTGGTTCACAAGGTCCTCCTGAAAATCAAACAGGAGAAGGTGAAGGTTATCCGGATAGCACCAGTGTGGCCCCGCCAGCATTGATTCATTATGCTTCTGAACCTTTTAGTGGCAGCTCCACTCGTGCTCCCACTCTGCCTGGATTTGATTTCACAAGATCACGACCAGTTGCTTCACTCAGGCCTTGCTTCTCTGCACCTGACAACGTGGTTGCTGCATGGCTGAACCCTGAAGAACAGGCCTGCTCGGATCATGTTCGACAGGTCTTGCTAGGATGTTTTTCTACCTGTCTTCTTTCCAAAACTTCACAAGATCGCTGAGGAACGTCATACATTGGATGTTAGGCGGACCCTCACCTTTCATATCAAGAGGATTAAGCTCTTCTACAAGTCCACGCAACTCTTTGTAGCAATAGATGAAAGGATGAGAGGGTACCCGTGTCATCCTAAAGGATATCGTCCTGATAAATCACCTGTATCTGAGCTTTCTACAAGCAAGCGAAGATTCCGCTTCCGGCCATTGTGATCACTCATTCCACAAGAGCCCAGACTTCATTGACAGCATTCCTCGCGCAGGTACCAATCCAGGACATCTGCAGAGCTGCAACCTGGTGGTCGGTTCTTACCTTCGCTTCCCACTATGCCATCATCCAACAGGCCCATGATGATGCCCGTTTTGGGAGAGCAGTATTGCAGTCAACATGTCCATGAACTCTGAGCCCACCTCCCGGAATACTTCTTGTGAGTCACCTAGTATGGAATGGACATGAGCAAGAATTGAAGAAGAAAAAAATGGTGGTTAACCTTTTGTAACTGCTGTTCTTTAAGATGTTACTCATGTCCATTCCATGGTCAGCCTTCTACCCCTCTATTGGAGCTACTTGCAAGAAGGAACTGAGAGGGCGCGGGGCCGGTGGCATCCTTTATACCGACGCATATGCACACGACTCCAGAAAGGGCTAATGGATACCACTTAAGGAAAAATTTCAGGCAACTGTGCACGTGGTACGTGCACAACTAGCATGGAATGGACATGAGCAACACATCTCGAAGAACAACAGTTACAAAAGGTTAGTAACCAGTTTTTAGCATTGGAAGAGGTACAGAGAAGGGCAACAGAAATGATTAGAAGTATGGAACAGCTTCCATATGAGGAGAGATTAAAAAGATTGGGACTGTCCAGCTTGGAAAAGAGACGACTAAGGGGGGATATGATAGCGATTTATAAAATCAAGAATGGTGTGGGGAAAGTGAATAAAGAAGTGTTGTTTAAGCCTTTACATAATGCAAGAACACAAGAGGTCACCCAATGAAATTAATAGGCAGCAGGTTTAAAACATACATAAGGAAGAATTTCTTCACACAGTGCTCAGTCAACCTGTGGAATTCGTTGCCAGGAGATGTTGTGAAGGCGAGAAATATAACTGGGCTCAAAAAAGAATTAGATAAGTTCATAGAGGATAGGTCCATCAATGGCTATTAGCCAAGATGCACAGGGACGCAACCCCATGTTCTTGGTGTCCCTAAATCTCTGACTCCCAGAAGCTGGGACTGGATGATGGGATGAATCACTCAACAATTGCCCTGTTCTGTTCGTTCCCTCTGAAGCATCTGGCACTGGCCACTGTCAGAAGAGAAGATACTGGGCTAGATGGCCGGTTGAGCTGATCCAGTATTACTCCTGGGGCATTTCTGCACCAGTGTACATGCACAGAATTCATGTGTCCTGCATAATTAGTTTTTTCTACAGAAAATACAATCTGCCCCAGAAGTGCTGCAGTTCTGTCTTTCGCCCACCAGAGGCCACTGTGGTGCCAGAACAGCCAACAGCACGAATGCAACAGTCTGTTCTGGTGCCACAATGGCCTCTGGTGGGCAAAAGGTAGAACTGCAGCACTTCTGGGGCAGATTGTATTTTCTGTGGGGGGAGAAATTTTTTCTGTGTGCATGCAGTGGCACATATTTCCCCCAGAAGAAGTTCATCACAGCACCTGGCCTATGGAGCCAGATTAGGACAGAGTGTGGCACACAGGGCTGCTGGGGGGTCCCAGACTGGGGTCCAGAATGGCTAGTGGGGGGGACAGACTGGGGTGTGGGCTCAGAAGCTAGTGGGGTGACACGGTTGAGCCAGGGTCTGAATGTGAGTGGGGGTACATGACCACATGGAGAAGGGGGAGGAGGCTGCAGGGACCCATTGGGATGGAGCGTGTGGGGATAGGGGCAAATGTGCCTGACTGAATGGGAGAGATTTTGGATCAGCCAGGGTCTTCATGGGGGAGGTTCCCCAAATCCCTAAAAATCCTGCCTCTCTTCCCCTCCCAAAAAAACCTGTTCCATACTTCTCCCATCCAGACCCAACAACCCTCCAGGCTCGGTCCAGGCTCCTTCCTTTTCCATCAGCTCCTCCGCTACCCCTGACGTTCCCAAGCCTTTGCACTGCCTTTTTTTGGTCTGTATTGTTACAGACATACTTGCTGACAGATATTTTGAAATAAATGACCAAAATAAGTGAAACTGGCATGATTATATTGTGTTATTTTGGCAAATAAAATATTCAGAATTTTAAAATATTTTGCGCAGAATTTTATTTTTTGGCGCAGAATTCCCCCACTAGTACAGTATGGTCCTTCTGAATCATACTCATAGCTCCAGTTTGGCCTCAACAACATTAGTTTTCCAATCTCCTGACCTTCTCGAACAGAATTCCATTGATGTCACCGTTGGACCCAAACCTGATCTCTCAAGACCACGGTCATCTCCTTTACCCTAACTTTCAGGCCATTCATTCGGCAGCCTGCATGCTCTGTAGCTGACACCTCAGGAGGATGTTTGTTTAAACGGAGTTCAAGTTCTTCTAAATAGTAGGAAACCTTCTACTAGATATACTTACCTGACAGAGTGGAAGAGATTCTCCATCTGGTCCCAGCAAAATGGTGTTTTCCCCTATCTGGGCTCTGATCCATCATGTGTTGGGCTATTTGATATTCCAGAAACAGCAAATACTTCCCATTTGTTCCATCAAGGTCCACCTTGCAGCTGTCTCAGCTTTTCTCCGATCCTGTGACAATCAGATTTCTAAAGGGTTTGAACTGTTTATATCCCCAAGTAGAGGATCCATGTGACTTAAACCATTGACCTGTTGGCTGCCTGTTCATTACTCCGTCTTTTAATGAAGGTAGCCTTTTTTGTGTCAATTACATCAACCAGGAGAGTGGAAGAATTACAAGCTCTAGTGTCTGAACCTCTTTATGCAGTCTTCTAGAAGGACAAGCCGTACCTGTGCCCTCATCTGTAGTTCCTCACCAAAGTGGTGTCTCAGTTCCATATTAATCAGGCTACCTGTTTACCAGCTTTTTCTCCTAAGCCTCATACTCATAGGAATGAGGAGAGACTTCACATGTTAGATGTCAGGAGGAGACTAGGATAGTGTTGGCATTTTACCTGGACAGGACTAAATAATTCCAATCATCTTCACTGTTGTGGCAGTTGCAAACTGGATGAAGGGCAGGTCCCGACTCTTCTCAAAGAAACTCATCCTGGATCTCCTCTTGTATACGTTTGTGCTATGACTTGGCCAATGTAACCCCTCCAAAGAGAGTGTTAGCACATTCATCGAAGGCTGTAGAGGTTGCAAATGCCCTTCTTCCCCAAGTGCCTATTCTGGACATTTGCAAACTTGCATACCTTTGCCTCCTCTTATGATGTTTCTCAACAATCTAGAGATGATGCCGAGTTTGTTGTGTGGCCCTTCAATCTTTATTCAGGTAGACTCCGATTCCCCCTCCAGATTGAACTGCTTGTGAGAATCACCTGAAGTGGAATGGACGTGTGCAATCATTCAAAGAAGAAACAGTTACTATCATGTTTTCTGAGATGTGTTGCATATATCCATTCCACAATCCATCCTCCTTCCTCTCTCTACTGGAGTCTGTCTGATAAGAAGGAATTGAGGGAGATTGGGCGCAGCTCTGTCCTTTATACCATCATGCAGTAGCAACGGGCACATGCACCACCCTGACAGGTACCGCTGAGAGAAAAATCTCTGACAGTTGTGCACTGGGCGTGCACACACATGAAATGGAATGGACATATGCAATATAGCTTGAAGAACAACGGTTACAGAATAGGTTAGTAACCATTTCTTCCTGTTGTTTCTAACACCTGAGTCTGCCATGTCAACAATAAACCAAGTAGATTGGAAGACCTCCATTCATTCTGTTACAGCATGAAAAAGACAACAGATTGGATTGCTTACTTGTAACATGTATGTATTTTTTTAACTATGTAGAAATGTTTGAAAAAGTATGAGAGAAATTTGGACTAGTTTAGCAACCCCTATATGTTCATCCACTCAGGAATAGATTGATATCAGTACATCCGTTCCATGCTTTATGGTGTTTGTGTTCCTCATTTGTCACCTAGACCACATCAGTAGAAGCTGAGACTAACTTGTTTCACAAGCTCTCTGCTCTCATACTTGTGGCACATCCATGGCTTAGGGTAACTATGAATCTGCTGGTTGTACTAATACTGTGGCTGTCATTATTTGTATTACTGTCACCATAATAATTTCTCTGGTATATATCACCTCGGGACTGCAAAGTGACTGTTTCATAGTCTCTTACTTAGTGTTCACTTCATATGCCACCCATAGCAACAACCTAGTTCACAGGCTTAAACTCCTTTGCTTGCAGAATGGAGAGAATTGGGGAAAAGTGCCCTCTCAGGCAGCCAGTCTTAGCTGCTCAGAGAGATGATGTTTAAACAGGTGCAAAGTAATTACTCAGGGAATGTTTATTAAGGGGCAGTTACAACACTGTGCACTCATACATTGTTCCTTTTATGGTGTGTTAATGAGATATATAACTGCACGTTGCTGTCCCTCTCTTCTCACTCTTTTCAGGACTCAAAAATCTCCTCCATGGAACGTGGCCTCCGTGACTTGGAAGAGGAGATTCAGATGCTGAAGTCAAATGGAGCTCTAAGCACAGAAGAGCGTGAGGAGGAAATGAAGCAAATGGAGGTGTACCGTAGCCATTCCAAATTCATGAAAAACAAGGTAATGAGAGAACAATGATAGTAGCATAATGAACTCTGAGCCTTGGGGAACAGGTGGGAGAAGTACTCCTACTCATGTCATCGAATCAAGGGATAGAGTTGGGACCTGCCCTGTACTGCGAGCATTGGGAGATAGGAGAGGAGGCATCTGCATTCTACTCTGAAACAACGAGACTAGCCTTAGAATATTTAACAAAGGAAAATGGAATATTTAAGGAAAACTATAGAACTGTCGGCCAGATTCTGCCTTTAGATTTACGCTCACAGCTTCCATTGACTTAACTGAGATTTGTGCGTATCTTTGGTTCTTTTCTAGTTCTTATCTAGTTCTTTTTATAGTTTAGGTTAATTAAGGGCATGTCTACACAAACACCTACTGCATTGCAACCTGGGTCATAGATCTACAATGCTTTAGCATGCCACATGCTAACTGTGTGGGTGAACTCTGCTGATGCGCACTAGAAGTTCTCTAGTGGGCATCAGCAAGGTCCATATGGACAGTTAGTGTGTGGTATGCTGGAGCGCTGTAGGTTGACACCCCAGCTTGCCGTGCAGTAAGTGGTCGTGTAGACATGCCCTTAGTTTAGCAGCCTTTTCAAACATACTTTATGGAGGGAGAAAAGTATTTCTTCCCATTTGACCTGTTGGATCACTGTGACATGACCAAGAGATTTAGCATTATTTCAAGTCTGGGCTGAGCATGAACTGTAGTGAAGGGGTTTCTATTACACTGTCCTTCTAGTAGTTTTGTCATAAAATGGACAGATTCTACTTCAGCAGTGGTGCCAAGATTTAGTCAAACTTATGAGTATGTTTGTTCTGCAAGGCAGGATGGCATTGAGAAACAAAGGTACTTTGGCACAGAGCTTGGTATCAACACTGCTTGCCGGACTATGTAGAGTTTAAGGTCACTTCATACTTTGTTTCTGCTGGATACTGTGGAGTGCTCACCACTATATTTGTCCTGCAAAGAAATGATTTGTTTAAACAGTACAGTTCTAGCCTGTTGGAGAAAGTTAAACACAAAGATTACAATCCCCTAAAGCAGAAATATATGTGGTAATAAGACTTGTTAGTGCTCCCACCACTCCAGTACATTGACTCACCCCAGGAAAAATGCCTCTGTTTTTTAAATAGTGCTTTTTATCCTGTGGAGTTACCAGTAGCAAATGAAGGAGGGAGGGGAAAACATTTTAGGCATATGCAAAGGCCATTTGAATTACCAAGCCTTTGTACTGCCTTACCATATCCAGTTATTTCCCCCTCACTGTGTTAGAAACTCACGTCACCTCGTCCTCTCCCTTTACAGACTTTATGAGCCTATTTCCTTGTGATCAATTTCTGGATCTCTTCCATACATCACACACACTTCTCTCCTGCTGACAACTTCCTCCCTACCCTTTGTTGATTTAACAGCCTTATCCCCCTTGTGGCTTATGTCCAGCCACAATCCTGTTGTCTTCTCATATCCCTCTGTCTTGTCATGCTTAATAAATGCACATAATTGTCCTTTTAATAATGTATTGTGTTGACGTCAACAGCTGCTTCCTGGCATATTACTCCAGTTTACACCTTTGAAGTGAATGATTTTTCTCTCACTATTTGTGTCTTAATTTTCTACTTGCTCCCAGTTTCAAAGTGGTTGGGTAATATGCCCTAGATCTGAAATATATAAATCTAACTGTAACCATGTTTGTAGTGTCAATTTTTATAAGTATGGTGCTGAAACTCTTGCCTGGGGACTTTAAACTCCTGTTATCATGACAGCAGGGATGAGGGAATGAGTGACCAGTCATGATCTTGCTGTGTAGTTCTTTGTCACATTTAGTCACTGTGATGGCTGAAACAGGTCAACTAGAAGACAACAAATGATAAATATTGAAAAGAATAACAATGTCGTGGCAGGTAGAGCAACTGAAGGAAGAGCTAAGTGCCAAAGAGGCTCAAGGGGAGGAGCTGAAAAAAAGAGTGGCTGGTTTCCAGGCCGAGGTCTCTGCCGTAAGATTCATCTCTTTGTGTGCGGTGGCCATTCACTGGGTCTTTGCTAGGTCTGTGGCTTTCTGGTAGCTTACACTTTTCTTCTTTTACACGACAGTTGAACTAACCAGTTTGCTCTACTCTGTATCTTCCTCTTGTTCACATCAGCTTGGCATCTGTAGCATCACTGTTCAAAACACACTCTGAATACCCTGTTTGTTGTCTTAAATAGAATGATTCAACTTGATGGTAATTTGTTCTTTCATATTGGGACAGATTTTCAAAAGTGCTCAGTACCCACAATTGCAGTTAGATTTTTCAGAAGAGCTGCAGTTTTATTTAGGCACCAAAATAAGTGCCTAGTTTTTCTACAGCATGTGTGGAGCTCTTTCGAATCTCTCTCCAAAGATGTAACAGTGGGAGCTGCTGAACACTTTTGAAAATATATCCTTGATGTAGTTGCCTAAATGAGATCTGTGCACTTTTGAAAATCTGGCCCTATATCATTTCTGCAGTATGCGTTTAAGTTTTTCCTTACTGTAAAGTACGTGAATGCTCTGGGTGATCAGTGTGTGTTCAAGAGCAGAGAGATGTGAACACTTCAGGCTGCCTTCATTTCCTGTGCAGCTTTGAATGGTATGCACTGCATTCCTTCCTAAAGAGCTTGAGCATGATAGCTCGGGGGGGCTCAAGGCTCTGAAATTTTGCATCTGGGGACAATGAATTTATGACATTGCGTGGGACTATTAATACTGTGTACTATCTGTATGCAGGTAAAACTTCATCAGGTTAAAATATCTGGGCTAAAAGGGTTTAAATTCTCTCTTCTTCAGGTGGAGCCAAAGTAAATTCTCTTTTTTCAAAAGCAAAACTGACCAGTGATTTTACTCTAATTTGTGTTGCCTCTGAATTGGAGAATGTAGTGCCATCTGAAGCTTATAGTTTTTTTGGTTGAGAGACGGTAAGAAAACTGAACTAGCCCCAAATTCTGTAATTACTTTCCATTTCTTATGCTGTACCCAAGGTAATTAATGCATCTGGTTTTTGTTGTTCTATAGGAATAAAAGTTTGAGAGGCTGACTGCAGAAACTGCTACAGTTCACACTTAGGGGCCTCTCTGCTAAATGGAATGAGGGATCTATTTATTGAAGTATTTGCTATCAGTAGAAAGAACTAAGGTGTCTAGCATCTAGTGTAAGATGAACATTAAAGACAGAATTAAGTTAATGACTTACCATTTAATAGTCCTCTAAATGAAATTCTCTTTAACTTCTCTCCAGTTTCTCCATTAAAAAATGGAGAAAGAAATTTTAAACTCTCACCAGTTTCTACACACCTACACTCATCTCCCCTACAGACCATTTTACTCCAGGACACACAGGTCTGAGGTGAAAAGTGTTAGAAAAACTTCAACAGCATCCAAGAAAGAGGATTTTTAAAATATCCATCCATCAACAGGATATTGTCAATATATAAAGAAACTTCCTTACTTTCATCTAAGGACTCAAAAGATTATTTTTAAGTCATCTGTATTGCTATTTAGTACCTCAGATTATTAAAACTGACTGTTTTTAAAATATAGTTTATTCTTTTAAAAAAATACGATTTATGCTTTTTTCATGTTGTGTATTTCACTCAGTTTGGAAAACAAAATTGGACTGGTCAGTTTCATTTTAGTTTATACTCTGCTTCATTTTCTGGTTTGCATGCATTTAGCATGCTCTTGGGCTTGGGTTCACTGCTGGGGAAGTTGTTTGTAAATTGTTCTAAAACATTTCTGTTCATGTTTGGTTTTATAAAGACCTGTTTCTCCTTCTTAGATCAAAATGTTAGGCCTAAATTAAATTACCCTTTTTAGGGGAGGAGGCAAAACCAGAAATTTCCAATTGTAAGCCTGGATTTGTGTCAGTTTGTAGCCTCAACCAATCCCTCTCTTTAAGCATGTATTTTTGCCTTCAGCTTTGGTTCCAAAGGTGTCGGGGGTGATGGTTGTTTTTAGACTGAGGTTTTTAATCTTATCCTACTACTGTGCAGATGAAATTTTTCACTCATTATTCATTGAGATGAGAATCTGATTCTCCGTCTCTTGAAACCCTTGGAATTTTACCACTGTCTTCAGTGGACTCTAAATCTGGATAGAGATTTCATATGCATGGCAATTCCAAAAGCAGCTTTTTTAGTATGATTTGTTCTAATTTTGGTGTTAGTAGTTTTACACTATACTCGGACTCACTTTAAGAAAGATTCCCAAATAAAGGGATGTTTCTCTCGTCAAGAGGGGTGAAATGCTAGTTTTAACAAATGTAAAAATGAAAGCTATGTTTCACTGACATTCTCTCTGGAGATGGGTTTGGATTGGTGAGCTTAAAGGGTGGGAGAAGAAACCAGTTCAAGTGACAAAAGGCAAACACCCATCAAAGAGATCACTCAGAGGTATACCCAAACATATCTAATCTCTTTAGGTGTTTATAATGCACTGTTACTACCAGAGCAATGTACATATCCAGGACAGTTCTGTTGCATCTTCATTAAAAGACTACCCTGGTAAACAGTTGATTTTGGTTTGTCCATTATAAGACGGCTGAACATGAGTTTCACTCTGTTTAAATGCACACCTTTTACTAACTGAATGGGATTTACTTCCCCCCTTTTCCCCTGATGTTCTGTGGAGACCTTTCTGCTAGGCTTACAGACAGCTAAAGACTTGATCTTTAGAATACCATTCTCTTCATTGGTAGGGGTATGAATGTTCATTTTTTATTGCTGTGTTAAAAGTATAGATTGCTAACTATCGATCCTCTCTTCTTTTTCCTTTACCCCATATTCGTTTCCTTCTTCAGATTGGTCAGGTGAAACAGGAGCTGTCACGCAAGGACACTGAGCTGCTGGCCTTGCAGACAAAACTGGAGACCCTCACAAACCAGTTCTCTGACAGCAAGCAGCATATCGAGGTGCTGAAAGAATCCCTTACAGCTAAAGAACAGAGAGCTGCCATCCTGCAGACAGAGGTGAAATGGACACTTCTATATATGTGGACTATTTGGGACTTTGGAAGTGGGGAGGAAATCCAGAGAGGGTTTTGTGTTTTCTTTCTTGATTGTTTCCTGCCTCGGAACTGCAGGGTGTTAAAATCCTTCTTGTCTCTGGGACTGTTTTGCTGCATTCCAGTATGTCCCATATTAGTGGCTGTGTTTAATGTCGCTTGCCCTGAACAAATCATTTCACCTATTAGAAATTTGGGATTCTGTAGGGAAGGAATTCTACAAGAGTGTGTGCATATGCATATATATACACATGCTGCACTAATGTGCAATTAGCAATCTGTTCTTAGATACAGCTATCTTGGAATCTGCCATGGCTGGGCTGACGGAAAGGGGAGGGGGTTTGCAATGGCTGATCATATAGCTAAAAGGGATGATTTAGTTGGTGTTGGTCCTGCTTTGAGCAGGGGATTGGACTAGATGACCACCTAAGGTCTCTTCCAACCCTAATCTTCTATGTTTCGAAGGTGGAGGAACTGAGAGCATTCTGCTGGCTGCCTTTGTGGTTTTATTACCACCGTCAGCACGTAGTGGAACTCTTGCACAAAAGCTTGTATTTACATCTGAGACATGCATGCCATGCTTCAGAGAGTAAACCACACATTCTGAAAATATTTTTTTCTTAATTTAGGAACTTTTGGGATTGATGACAAATCTTTAAACTCTTGTGTTATATTGGGAAAAAAGTGTACATCTGCACTTCTAAAGTTTAATGAGCACTGGAATTAAACTGCTACTTCTGGAAATTCTTCAAGAACAGGAATAAATTGCTATGTGACTCTAGCACAGGGGTAGGCAATTTACGGCATGCGTGCCAAAGGCGGCACGCGAGCTGATCTTCAGTGGCACTCACAATGGCCGGTTCCTGGCCACCGGTCTGGGGGGCTCTGCATTTTAATTTAATTTTAAATGAAGCTTCTTAAACATTTTAAAACCTTATTTGATTTACATACAACAATAGTTCAGTTATATATTATAGACTTATAGAAAGAGACCTTCTAAAAACGTTAACATGCATTACTGGCATGCGAAACCTTAAATTAGAGTGAATAAATAAAGACTTGGCACACCACTTCTGAAAAGTTGCCGACCCCTGCTCTAGCATTTCAGTTGAGTAACTTGGATAAATACAGTGATGGGAAAGATCCAAAAGAGGGCGCCATTGAATCAGAAAAGGTTTTTCTGACATGCATGACCACAAAATCAGTAATAGGCCAAGAGTGGTTTGTGTTCAAAGTCGGGGAAGGTGTGTGTGTGTGAAAGAGTTGTAGGATAATGATGATACAAACATTCCATATCATAGACTATGAAATTAGTTATATGTGCCTTCCCTCCCCGCCCCCCCCCCGCCCCCCGATTTGGGATGTTTTTATTAGCTGTATTTGGTAAATTTATGGCTATGATTGGCACATATAGAAGAAAAGTTTTTTTTAGAGTGGATATTTGTGGGTACTCTGTAATAGCTTTTGTGAGAGATTGAAGCTGCAGAATCACAACTTTCCTATATGTTAGGAACATGGTGGATTGATACAAATCAAATTGATGTAAACCACTATTTGGAATCACGATTTAAATTAGCAAGCAAGAAATCTTGATTTAAATAATTGATTTTAATCTTGCTTAACATTTGTACTTTTTAGTTATCTCCGCCACTCCCCTCCAAAAAAAAAAAAAAAAAAGTTAATTCTCATTGGTTGGTATAACCATTAAAACATGCCAATATACAACTAAATATAGTCTTTACACTAATTTTGGTACTTTTTTTGCTATCCTGGATGATACACTATATGTATACATAATTGCTTAACTAAATATGTAACTCAACATACATTTTTTTTTAGATTCTTAATTTTTACATTTGTATTGTGTTAGAAAATGTTGAATGACTCATTTCTGATTTACTAGATAATTTTTTACTTGGGATTCTGTCAGGCTGCGTTTGGATAGAAATTGAATCTCAGCTAAAAATGCACAAAGCTAGCATTTTCAATTTGTTTTAATTTAAATAAAACTACTTTAAATGTACTGAATGCATAAGGAAAACAAAACATGCTATAAAAACATGTTTTGCCTTAAAAAAACAACTGATATGTTAACAAAGGAAGTGTTAACTATAGTTAGGGAATTGACTGCTGTGACTGGTTACCATGGGCCAGATTTTCAAAGATATTTAGTTGTCTAAAAATGCAGATAGATGCTTAGTGGGATTTTCAAAAGTGCTGAAATAGGTTAGCTGTCTTACTCCCATTGAAGTCAATAGGAGTTAGGTGCCTAAACAGGATAAATACTTTTTAAACATTGGCCCCATGTCCTTCAAGTTTTTAGAATTAATAGATTTCATCCTCTCCCACCTGTTTTTTATTCACAGATTGGAAGAGGAAAATAAACTCTCATGCTTTTTCAGCTCTGCCTTTACGCAGGTTTCTCAGTTTTGAATGAACTAGTCCAAACAAAGAAAATATTATCTCAGCTAGCTAAACTGAACCAACAGTAATTAAGGCAAAAGCTTTCTGTACAAAAAAACCTTGAAGTACTTATATTTGGAAAAATGTGAATACCAACATGCACTGTGTAGTAAAGACTGAAAATAATATAGATTCTTACTTAATGCAGTACATGACTTTGTGACATTTATAAAGCTTGAGTTGACCTCAAAAATTAAAGATGTTTTCTGTTGTTTCAGTATTAAAAAAAAAAAAAAAAAAAGCAGAACCCTGAACTCATTAAACCTTGAGGAGGGCTCCTTGATGCAGCATATTTTTTTTTTTAATTGATGTAAGTAACTTTATAGTAAGTTTAGGCCTTAACATATGTTGTCGTCATTTCAAATTTAATATTAAACAGATGTATTTTAAAAAGAAAATGTATTTAATTTAAATTTAAGAAATCATATTTTTAAAAATTATTTTCTAAATTATTTTTATCCACGCTGATTAGGGAGAATATTTGTGTCTTAGCTTAGTTGGGGCTTGTAACAGCAGTAATATTAAAGCTTTTGTGATTTGGGGAATGATAACATTAAATTATCTCACCTGTAATATTAATCATTTAATGCTTGGAAATAACTTTCCTGCACTAGTATTCTCCAAGGCACCGACTCATATAACATCAGTGTGCAATGCAAGAACAGATTTGGCTGTTTCTCTAAGCCATGAGCACCTTTCTTTTCTCAGGAGATTCAGAAAGATTATAGATTCAGCTCTGCCGTGGTAGTTTAAACTTTAGCAACATTAGGATTTGGGGATGCTGTATGAAAGCTTTTGTCTTTGCCGCTAGTTCAAACCCAGTTCAAGGTGTTCTTGAGTGAAAGTTGTTACAATCTCATAGCTGCTTGGCCTACATAAAGAGATGATGATGATTCTCAGGCTGTTTCCCAGTATCCGTGTAAGATGAACATGAAAGTGAAAATCAAAGAATTATCCATTAGTGTTTCTATAAACCCTCTTCTTCCATACTTCTAGGGGACAGTTGTTCCCTTTCCAACAACCAAATTTGTCATTAATTTTCACATTTGTAGACATTCTTCACAGTCGCGCCAAGGATTCAGTAGTCATGAACAGGTGATCACTCCAGCTGTCGAGACACGTTGATAAAGTTTAGTGTTGGGGAAATTTCCACTGCTGCCACCTGAGATATACTTGTTTTCTAGACAAAAAGAGAACTTTAGTCTCATGACAATGAACCCAGCAACTTTCACCACCATTGAATTCACCAAAAGAGAAATTGGTAATGTGAGGAAGGTTCGAGGAGAGTTACCAGGTCTGACACTCTTAAGTATTAAAAAATATCTAGGTCATTATTGGAACATGCTCTATTACTTTCCTGAAATCTTGCTTACTTTATTGTGCATAAAATTATAGAGTAGAGCTAACGTAGGTTGATTAAAAATATTGACCTATGAGGGGTTTCCTGTCTTGATTAAAAATATTGACCTATGAGGAGTTACTGTCACATCCTCTTGAGTGGGCTTTAACAGAACCTTTTGTTGCCCTTAAAAACCAATCATTTGGACAGCATTTTAGGAGTAATTTTGGTTAACTTTGGCTGCTATTCTTTTGGTTTGAGGTAGTGAATGTCCAATGCAGATGATGGGTCAAAAGGAAATGAGAGAGAATTTCATGACCCTGTAGTAGCTGGGGAGTGGAATATTTTTGGCCTCCAACTGGTAATGCTGCAGTGACCAATCAGGAAATATAACTTGGTAGCTGTAGGAAACTAGAAGGAACTGTGGAAGAAATAAAATGTTAGCAAGGCACTCTCTGCAACAGAGTAGGGGGAAGTACTTAAAGGTAGTTTTTAGATTAACATTTTTGGGGAAATGGCTTTCTCCTGGAGCCTCTGCCTTTTATTTTTCCATAAAAACAGAGTGCAGAGATGACGCAGGGTGCAGGCTTGATAGCCCAGAGATTAAACTTGGCACCTGCCATATTGGAACTAAGAGTTACAGTGTCCTATTTTGGAGTTGTTTACCTTGAGGGCAAGTGGGTGGAGAGGCTACCGTGGTTAACTTCTCAGTTTGTAAATGAGCCTTTATAAATAGTTCTATGAATTTACAATATCTTTGTAAATAAAGAAAAAAAAATCAATATTTACTTTGGAGTTAAAAGGCTCCATCAATATAAGGTTTTTATTATATCCTACTGAGCCCTTTTGTTTGGATCAGTGCTGGGAGGTATTCAACTTCAAAGGGAAGTTAATTCAATCTGTTGAAATATTGTGCATTATTTGTATATTCTATCCAAGTTGTCATGATTCTGTGACCTGAACCTATTCCATAGGGCAAGTGAGGAGATTCATATTCAGCAAAGAAACTAATACAGCCCCTAAGAAGTGTATTGTTTACACTGAATGTGTTAAATGAAAAGTCTTGTCCATGTTGTGGCTTGTAATAGTGTTTTGAAACTATGTTAATACACTGTTACACCAAAACACAGTTTCTGTGCATATTGGAATCTGTTTCAAACTATGGTGGGGGAGGGTTACGAGCCCTAGATGGTAATCTGTATACAGGTTTCGAAAAATTAGTTTATCTGTACCTGTCAGTAAATGTCAATTTCTTTGTACACATGCACACAGATGAAAAAATATTTCAGTCAATAACAGGGTGGATTTGATTTAAATCATGATTTAAATCACTATTCAGGAAGACTCAGATTTCTACATAAAGTACATTCTTGTTGGTTGTTATAATCTTAATAAATATTCTTCACAACTCAGAGATAGATGTAGGTTTCATTTTTAGAAGATACACACTATACATTTTTTAAGAGATTTATTTTGAAAACTTTTCAGATTAGTTTTACAGCTATATCAGAAAATGAATGATTGTTTGGTTATTTCATTTACCGTAAGTAATTGAAGCAGATAGTTCACCTCCCAATGACTTCATAAATATCTCCAATTCAACAGGTTAATCATTAATATTTGGAGGATTTTCTTGCCATGCTGTATTAGGAGGAGAACATCACCAGACAGACATTTAAATTGTTTTATTTAACTAAAACAACAACGTTATGTATTCTGGATTTTTTTCTTCAACAGCAAAACATATTTTAACAAAACAAGCATATGAATTTTTGAATTTAGTTAAACATTCAAGTTTTTTAAAAATCAGGTTTGTTTTTGTTAAAATTGTTTTAACTAAAATAGTTAAATGAAATATTTAAAAAACAAAAATTAAATAGACTGTCAGCCAGGTCAACAAGAGAAACTTAAAATATTGGCTTCTGCAGATAACTCAGTTGTCTTCACCTTCATTTTCCTCTTTGTTCATAATCTGGAAAAGAAAAACAAGCTTTCTTGCTTTTTCAGGTCCCAAACAATTTCTCTATTTGGAATGAATTAGTCCAAAGGAAGAAAATATTCTTTCTACACCAGCAGAAGAAGCTACTGCTGTTAAAAGTGAGATTATCACTTCAACAGTCTCTGAATCCAAGTGCTTAAGTGACTTCCACCAGTTCACTGGTGTGACTTTCTTTAAAACGTCATCAGCAGACATCTATTTCTTGAATGGTTCACCCTTAGCTCTGAAGTTTATTATAGTTGGCATTATGGAGGGATGATTGCTGGATGGCCATGTCATAGCCAACTCCTCTTCTTCAGCAGTTAAGGTTTGACCCTGGTACCGAGAATTGAGAATATTTGCAAGAAAGTGAGCTGGAGATAGTGCTTGTCCCATTTGTTTTTTTAATGCTTGTAATTTAACTCTGTCATTGCATATTTCTCTTTTTAAGATCTCACTCAGTTCAACATTTCTCTTAAGCCCAATGCTGAGAACTTTGGCTGTGACAGTGCCATCTATTCGTTCACGATTTTGTTCACAAACTGTCATCAGATTAGGCCAGTTCTTGATATAGTGCTCAAAACAGTCCACTACTGAGTTCCATCGCACATCTTGTGTCAGAGCAGCTGCTGCAAAGTGGTTGTTATGGAAGTATTTTGCAATTCCAACAACATTGGCCTTTATTTCTGGAACACTGAAGTCTTTGAGAACTGCAAAACTAAGCATCTCTGATGGTATCTTCTAGACTGAGCACTGAGTCCCATTAGGTAGATAGATTATTTAGATTAATCTTTCTATGCAGAGGCCCCTGGAACCCCATAAGATTGGGTCCCTAATCCATGAACTATTGGAACTCATTTACAAAACTTTTCTTAAACATTACATGAATATTTTGTCTCATACTATAGCATTAGAATTTATAATCCCTATTCCATGATGAGATAGTTGAGCAATAATTTATCTTAATTAAAATCTTTAGATAGGTTTTTTCCTCAAAAAGCATTTTATCAAAAAAATCCGATTTAAATCAATAAAATCCAATTTTTTTAATTTATTTTTTTAAACAAATCATTGATTTTTATCCACCCTGGTCAATAATTGGAAATTTACAGATAGGCAAAGTAAAAAGAATGCTGCTTAAGAGCTAGATTTAAGGATGTTTGTATATTTTGACATGTGATGTTGACAAATTATGTTTTAATGGTTGTAAAGTTTTAACTTTTTGAATTGCAACATCTACTGTCATTCAGTAATTATTGCCTCACACCCCCTCCATAATATCCCACCACTGTGAAAATTTAAATAAACAGAAAAAAGCTTTAAAATAAAATGGATATTATCCAATAAAATTATAAAAAAATAAAATTGAATTCTGCCAAGCCTATCTATGTCGCATGATTGTTTAATAAGTAATTGCCTATCTGCGATAAAGCACCAAGCCTTGCTAGTTACAATTGTGTTCATAATTCGTTGACAAACATAGTTCTGTCTGTGTTGGCCAGGGAAATAGTTTAGCATACCTCTAGCAAAAAGTATGTTTAATTATGATTTATTTGAAAGATGCTAAAACAGAGTAACCAGACATTGCTTTGATAACAGTTTTCAAATATAGTTTCATTTAGCAGTTTCATGCTTCAGCGGGCCTTTTCTGCAGCAGAATAGAAGTAGTGTGTTTGACTCTAGAAGCCAAATACAGCTTGCTTTTCCCCTCCCCACAACCCTCAATCATCTTTGAACTCTGACTGCTGGCATAGACAAGACCAAATTGTGTTCAACACGTAATGAAAAATGAATAGTTAGCCCTTGTTAGAACCAGTTAGGGTGCATCTACATGAACAAAAGCTGGACACTTAATTCAGCACTTTAATAGCTCCACTGGTGGCAGCAAATTGTAGTGAAGCAGGACTAGACATTACAATGGTAAGTGTTGGTTCCTTGTTTACACTAGAACTTTTTTCATTATTACCAGTGGAGCTGTACCAGTAAAGAAGGATAATTTAGAATTTTGCTATTGTAGATAATCTCTAGCCAAGCCCTATGGCTTAAGAGCTGTTCACACTTTCTGCATTGAGTGTTGATCAGGATTTGGCCCTATCTGCACAAGTGACTAACCTATATTCAACCCTGGTTTGGGGAGGTGAGGGTGGGTAGGGGAGAGTCATTTAATATCACAAGTCAAATGTGGCTTAATTTCTAGTGTAGACCTTGTACACAGTTTCTTAAATATGATTACAAAGTACCAGTTTCACAAAGAGATACTGATCATTACTATACAACAAAGATAACATTGCATAAAATTTTCAATAGCGCTTAAATATTTAGGAGCCTAAGTCCCATTAACCTTCAATGACACTTAGGCTTTGTCTACACTGGCACTTTCGTTGTTAAAACTTTTGTCACTCAGGGATGTAAAAAAACCACACCTCCTCCGAGAGACGAAAAATGTTAATGATGAAAAGCGCCAATGCAGACAGTGCTTTGTCAGTGGGAGCCATGCTCCTGCTGCCGTAGCTACTGCCCCTCGTTGGAGGTGATTTTATTTTGTCGCTGGGAGAGCTCTCTCCCGGCGGCAAAAAATGGCTACACTGCTTACCTTACAACGGTGTGGCCACAGCGGCACAGCCGCGCTGTTGTAAGGTGCGCAGTGTAGACATAGCCTTAGACCAGGGGTAGGCAACCTATGGCACATGTGCCGAAGGCGGCACGCGAGCTGATTTTCAGTGGCACTCACACGGCCTGGGTCCTGGCCACCGGTCCGGGGGGCTCTACATTTTAATTAAATTTTAAATGAGGCTTCTTAAACATTTTAAAAACCTTATTTACTTTACATACAACAATAGTTTAGTTATATATAATAGACTTAGAGAAAGAGACCTTCTAAAAACGTTAAATTGTATTACTGGCACGCGAAACCTTAAATTAGAGTGAATAAATGAAGGTTGCCGACCCCTGCCTTAGACTCTGAAGTGCCTGTGTCATTTTTGAAAATGTAACTTATGTTCTTAAGTCACTTAGGTGCATTTGAAAACTTTATCAGTTTTCCCCAAATTTATAACCAGGTAACAGTCTCATGATCAAGCCTTTAACCTACCTACAGATTCTCAGAAAAAATAGTTTACCAAAACTCTCCCCCTTCCCCTCCCCCCCCCCCCATTCATATAAATGTTCTGTCATCTCTTGCATTTTTTCCGTTTATATTCTTTCACAACAGAAGACACTGTAAGCACAGGCGTACAAGCATTGGTGGAGCTATGGGTATTCTAGTTCCAGCTTCTTATAGAAGAAATTTCAGAATCAGTGTTCTTTCTTGTTTTGTATATGACTATCCATACTAGGTAGTGAGATATACAGCACTGCATCCTGCCATTGTGTAAAATTTCCCCAAAACACAGATGTTTGTATTGAACAAAACAAACAAACAACTTATAACAAGATAGGCATCGATCTTCAACAGATTAATTGTGTGTGCGCAAACGTCTGGGGAAAGTTGGTAATACCCTGTTGAAAGAATCCTGAAGAGAGGATTTTGGAGTCTGTTGTACCGGCTATGCGCGTTTCTAGGAAAGAGACTAAGTGAAGTTTGAAGGTGCATACTGGCAACTGACCTATCTGAGATACTCTTGTGCCCTTGGAAGTTAGATGATTAATGCAGAAAGGTTGGAAAGCACATAATTATATAAGGGCCATAAACCACCCTATCTCTCCATTAGTATTTTGCATGCCATACCATTAGTGCAGCGGTCCCCAAACTTTTGAGGGTTGCGCCCCCACTTACCTCATCTGCGCTCTCCTCACACTTCCCCCCCCAAAGCTGGGGCCAGGGGTGCTACTGCAGCTCCAGAGGGGAGGGATGTGGACAGGAGTAAGGAGGCCAAGGCTGGGGCCGCAGCTTGGGGTGGTTCTGTGGCCGGGAATGGGGCCGTGGCCAGGGGCCGAGGCTGGGGGCAGGGGCAGAGCTGCAGCTAGGCTGCAGTGGGGGCCAGCAGCCGGACCTGCGGCCAAGTGTGGCTCTGCTCCTGGCCTTGCCCCCAGCCTTGTCTCTGGGCTGGGAACAGGGCCAGTGGCCAAGGCTGTGGGCTGGGAACAGGGCCAGCGGCCGGGGGCTGGCGTGGGGCTGGGAGCGGAGCCACGCTGAGGTTGGGGACTGGGCCAGGGATGTGGCTGGGGGCGGGGAGCGGAGCAGAGCTGGGGGTGAGGAGGATCTGGGTGGCCCTCTCTGCCCCAGTGGGGGCTGGCCTGTGCCCCCCCCCCCCCCCCGAGCGATCCTCTATGCCCCTTTACAGGGGCACGCCCCACACTTGAGGGACCTCTGCACTAGTATATAATTAAAGACATGACTGTCTTTTAATATGCAAATAGGCAGGTTACCCTTAGGTTAAGCTAATACTGCATAAGGTGCAGAAATCGGGCTAGGGATGGCAAAACCCCGGTGGCTGCTTTCACAGCCATTTCTGTGTGTGCAGAAGAAGCCTTGCACTGACTTTGTTGAAGTTGGCATCACCTGGCTGCCACAGACCTCAATTCTTGGCAGTCTGGGTGGATGCCATCCATAAACTGAGCTGGTGTGAATAAACAAGTGGATCATTCTGCCAAGAATAGTGGTAGGGTGATAACTGTGTGTCTTGCCAGCCTTTGAGGATTTTTCCTGAAAGTGTTTTCTGTGGTTCTCTAAGCAGGGACCTCACACAAAATAAACCAAGGAGTTCAATTTACTCCAAACCATAAGCCAATATAGAGTTCAAAGGGGTCAATCAATCAGAAGATGGAAGGTCTTCTGAGGTGGAACCTTTACTTAGTACTTCACTTCAGTGGATTTGTGTAAGTGGGGTGTCTCATTTGCTATATAACAACCATTTGGGGGGCATGTGGCATTGCTTGTGAGGGAAATTTTTAGTTTTTCCTCAAGAATGAATGAAGGCTGTTAACCTGAGGATTAGAAGATTCTGAAACAACGTATTTGATCTGTTTATGCAGGCTGAACTCTAGGAGCTAGTGAAAGTAGCAAAAACTGTGGCTTGTGAGATTCAAAAACAATCTTCAGCCACTTGGATCCACCTGTTAATTTTTTTCTTACAAAAATAACTACTTTATCTATGGTATTTATATGGTACACATCACACTGGTATTAATTCACAGTATATTTTGTTGTCTCCTCCCCCCCTCCCCCGATAGTCTTACATAATGGATAAGAAATTAGGAATGTGATTTTAATGATGTGGAAGTATGCAGGAAGACTCCAGGAGTACAGGCAGCCGGGACTGCAGTGCTGACTTGAAGACCTGGGCTGCTTTTTCCCCACAGGGGAGGGCTCAGTGTTCCATATAATAGAGATCAGACAAAACAGTGAAGGGTTTTCTTTGAGAGTTATACTATAGATGCTGTGGCGTTGATGAGTGTTTCCAGTTAGGAGAAAGAAATTAAGGAAATTGGACTGACATACACAAAGTCTAAAGCATCTAACTTTCTGTTTGTTTAATTTCTTTCCCCATTTGGAGTTTGTCCACGTTTTCCTTTTACTTCATGTCTCTGTCAGCCTGAGCTGTGCAAAAGGGGCAAGGGATTCAATAAGCACCCTACTTACTCACCGTGACTGATGCCCTGTAATGGATTCAGCTAATGGGAACCAAATCTGATACTGTCAAATAGGATTAGCAGCCAAGCTGGCTGGTTTGAACTCTGCCTGAATGCCAAGCGGATAAGGGTCAGTGGGTTTCTTTTGGTATCTTGAGCAGCCTGGTGTTGTCAGATTTCATATTCCACAATGGTCTTTGAGAGTGTTCTTTGGTCTATGGTGGCCTTTTTCTTCAGATTGAATTTATATTCAAAAGTCTGATTCCTTCTCCTGCCCTTTTTTTTTTGTTTGTTTGTTTGTTTTTGTTTGCCTTGTGTGCTCTGTCTAGTTTAATAGGCGGAGAAGAGAAGTAGAGTGAAAAACAGAGGCTTGTCAGTTTACAACTCTTTGTGGAGGCCATGGAAGTTCCCTAACTTATTTTTCCTTTGGGTGACACCATGGGAGGTCAAAGTGTGCTTTTATAGCCAAATGATGGCCCACAAAGTTCTGGAGTGTGGTCCTTTTCCCCTTCATCTTCAGCATAAAGATATGTCCTGCAGAAAGACCCTCTTGTATTAAGGTGCTACATGGTATTGAGGTCCAAAGGACTTGCTGCCCATCTTTGACACTTCAGCTGCTGTTTAAATCAGAAACACTTTTGGAAATCTTCAGGTAACCATAAGATTTTCCCCTCTTTTCACATATTGACGTGCAGTAGTCAGAGATCCGTGCATATATTACCTCCAGGCTCAACTAATACAGTGTAGTGTAACTGCAGATGATTGAACATGCAGCAGCCCACTTAGTACTATTACTTAGCATTTGTATCTCTGTATTTTAGGAATGTTTGAAATGAGGGAAATTTTTCTTAAAATTGTGAGAACCTCCACTACCGAGAAGAAAACATGATAATGGCATCTACATGGTGGGAAAATTCTGAAATATTAATATAAGATTATGATGTCAGATGAATGTCTGGTAATTGTAGAAGGGATATGTCTAAAAGAGATGTGGTAAAAGAGAAATGTATATATTACTTATTACACAGTCAATCTGTGGATTTACTGAAGAGAGTCACATACCGGAGATTGTGTCAAATCTCATATTATAGGGCAAAATGATCCCCGTGTACAGTATTGCATTGCACAATGGTATATCTCATTGGAGGGATAAAATTGGTGCTGCTGTTCTGAAGTATTTGGTAATGGCTACCATCAGTGACCAGTGAAAAACAAATGTCCTGATCTACAATGGAAAATCCTGTCTTCTGCAGTTCTCATTTATTTATTTTTTAACTTTTTGGTTTTGTAAGAACTGGGTTTTTTAATTTCTTTTTAGGCAAGCGGTAAATATTCTGGTATATTCAAATTTTCTAGAACTTCAGAAATGTAAATGTTCAATTATTTATTTTTCCCTACCTTGAACAAAATATTGCTTAAGCTACGGTTTTATGACCTACAGAGATATAGATCAGGTATTTTCAATGAATATCTCAGGATATACATATAAAAGCCAATAACCACATGCCATGTGGGGTTAAAATCTGTGGTTATGTTTTGATGTTTAAATATTAAGGCTGTCAATTAATCGCAGTTAACTCATGCAATTAACTCAAAAAAATTAATAATGATTCATCACACTTTTAAACAATAGAATATCAATTGAAATTTATTAAATATTTTTGGATGTTTTTCTACATTTTCAAATATATTGATTTCTATTACTACACAGAATACAAAGTGTACACTGCTCACTTTATATTATTTTTATTACAAATATTTGCACTGTAAAAACGATAAAATAAATAGTATTTTTCAGTTCACCTCATACAAGTACTGTAGTGCAATCTCTTTATCATGGAAGTGTAACTTACAAATGTAGATTTTGTTTGTTTGTTACATACTGCACTCAAAAACAAAACAATGTAAAACTTTAGAGCCTACAAGCCCGCTCAGTCCTACTTCTTGTTCAGCCAATTGCTAAGACAAACAAGTTTGTTTACATTTATGGGAGATGATGCTGCCTGCTTCTTATTTACAATGTCACCTGAAAGTGAGAACAGGCGTTTGCATTGGACTTTTGTAGCCAGCATTGCAAGGTATTTACGTTCTAGATATGCTAAGCATTCGTATGCCCCTTCATGCTTCAGCCACCATTCCAGAGCACATGCTTCCATGCTGATGATGCTCGTTTAAAAAAAAAAAATGTGTTAATTAAATTTGTGACTGAACTCCTTGGGGGGAGAATTGTATGTCTCCTGTTCTGTTTTACCTGCATTCTACCATATATTTCATGTTATAGCAGTCTCAGATGATGACCCATCACATGTCTGTTTAAGAACACTTTCACAGCAGATTTGACAAAACACAAAGAAGGTACCAAAGAGAGATTTCTAAAGATAGCTACAGCACTCGACACAAGGTTTAAGAATCTGAAGTGCTGTCCAAAATCTGAGAGGGGGAGGTGTGGAGCATGCTTTCAGAAGTCTTAAAAGAGCAACACTCTGATGCAGAAACTACAGAACCTGAACCACCAAAAAAAGAAAATCAACTTTCTGCTGGTGGCATCTGACTCAGATGATCAAAATGAACATGCGTCGGTCCTCTCTGCTTTTGATCATTATTGAGAAGAACCCATCATCAGCATGGATGCATGTCCTCTAGAATGGCGGTTGAAGCATGAAGGGAGATATGAATTTTTAGTGCATCTGGCACGTAACTATCTACAATGCTGGCTACAACAGTGCCATGCAAACATCTGTTCTCACTTTCAGGTGACATTCTAAACAAGAAGCAGGCAGCATTATCTCCCGTAAATATAAACAAACTTGTTTGTCTTAGCAATTGGCTGAACAAGAAGTAGGACTGAGTGGGCTTGTAGGCTCTAAAGTTTTACATTGTTTTATTTTTGAATGCAGTTATTTTTTTGTACATAATTCTACATTTATATGTTCAACTTTCATGATAGAGATTGCACTACAGTACTTGTAATAAGTGAATTGAAAAATAAAATTTCTTTTTTTACAGTGCAAATATTTGTAATCAGAAATAAATATAAAGTTTGCACTGTACACTTCATATTCTGTTGTAATTGAAATCAATATATTTGAAAATGTACAAAACATCCACAAATATTTAAATAAATGGTATCCTATTATTGTTTAACAGTGCTATTAAATATTGATGTTTATATAGCCATCAGGTCTCCAAGTACTCTTAGTTTGATAAATCGTTCTTGAATAGTAACCGTCTTTGCTGAGGCTGTTGGATTTCACAGTCTTAATGGGAGATTAGTTACCAGAATCTGTTTGGGGTTTGCCACCACTCATTTTATTGTGGAAGTGGTGTATGCCTTGTCTAATAACTCTTTCCTTTCCTATCTAACCAAGTCTTGTTTCTGCATGTGTAAACTCAGGTGGATGCACTACGATTACGTCTGGAGGAAAAAGAGACCATGCTGAATAAGAAGACAAAGCAGATCCAGGAGATAGCCGAGGAGAAAGGGACTCAAGCAGGAGAAATACATGACCTCAAGGACATGCTGGATGTAAAAGAACGCAAGGTCAACGTTCTTCAGAAGAAGGTAAGTTCACAGATGTACAAGGTTCTGTGTCCTCTGATATATCCTCGTTCCTGATACAAAATATCCAAGGTTGCTAAAACGTCCCTTTGTT
The DNA here is from genome assembly GCA_003942145.1 of Platysternon megacephalum. Taxonomy (NCBI): domain Eukaryota; kingdom Metazoa; phylum Chordata; order Testudines; family Platysternidae; genus Platysternon; species Platysternon megacephalum. The sequence goes on along the minus strand of QXTE01000193.1, from coordinate 1,135,307 downwards.
CCTTTGTTTACATTTTTGAGGTTAGTGGGTGAATTTGTTGATGTAATGGGAAGATTGTTCATTATAAACTTGTGAGCTTAGTCAAAGTTTTGAAGGGAAATTAAAAAACAACCCAAAAGCAAAACAGAGAAAACACCAGTGTTAACCTTTCAGTGATCCTATATGTTGCTTCTGCTTCTACCTTACTGTTTGTAATGACTGAAGTATTTGTGCGGTGGACATGTCGCCCTGAAAACTCATCCTTTACAACCCATTGCCTTAATGGCGGTGGGGAGGCGGAGGCTGTAGTTACTTTGGTAGTTCAAAAAATTGATTATGTGCCAGCTCAGCCAGTTTCTCTCACCTGGCCAACAGATTTTTATTTGCTTAAGCTATGAACCTTGAGGGCTCAAGACAATATTGAGTTCAGTAAGAGCTAACCTTGTACAAAAGGGGAAATTCAGGTGGAGTTTAAGCAATTTGACCAAGGTCACATAGTAAATCAGTACTATTTATTAATAGAATCTAGGAATCCTAACTCCCAGTCCCCTGTTCTAACATTTAGGCCACATACCTTTTACTATGGACTTGGCTTTTTACTAAAAACTTATTACTTTTTAGGGATGTAAACAAGTCTGATTTCAGTGGAGTTATACCAGGAATGTCTTTGACCCATGTGTTTAAATGAGCCCTAATGCATCATACTCAATACTGGTTGAGCTCCCTGTCGTACTTTTTGACCGAGAAGCTTGGATATATAATAATTGTTCAAAAAGTTGCTAGACCATATATAAAGGTTGTGATAAATGAAAAGGGGNGCAGCTCCCTTTTATCGACACCCAGACAGCCAGTTAGCTATAAAATCCCTGTTAGTAGCTGTTCTCTATTTGCTTTACCTGTAAAGGGTTAAAAAAATCCACAGGTAAAAGGAAGGGAGTGGACACCTGACCAAAAGAGCCAATGGGAAGGCTAGAACTTTTTAAAATTGGGAAAAACTTCCCCTTTGTCTGTCTCTGTTCTCCTGGAGAGCAGAGACAGGGCTGGAACTATGCATAATAAAGCTTTAGGCCAGGTATGAAAATCATCCGATCATACCTAGAAACTACTTATTAAAACCCCAGATATGTAAGTAGATCAGGAAATGTCTAGGAAGACTCGATTAGGTTTATCTCTTTTATTTATTTATGGCTTGTGGACTCCTCTGTGCTAACCCCAGGTGCTTTTGTTTTGCTTGTAACCTTTAAACTGGACCTCAAGAAGCTATCTTGATGCTTATTCCTTGTAATTGTTTTTTTAAAACCTAGCAAAAAGCCTAAGTTCCAGATGTATTTTCCTTCTTTTTTTTTTTTTTTTACCTTTTTTAAGAACAGGATTGGATTTGTGTCCCCCTAAGAGGTTTGTGCACATGTTTAATTAGATGGTGGCAACAGCTGATTTCCTTTGTTTTCTCAGCTCTTCCCCGGAGTGGGGGTGAAAGGGCTTGAGGGTACCCCACAGCAAGGAATTCCCAAGTGCGCCTCTTCTCAAAGGGCTTTTTGCACTTGGGTGGTGGCGGCATCTACCCATCCAAGGTCAGAGAAAAGCTGTAACCTTGGGAGTTTAATACAAGCCTGGAGTGGCCAGTATAAATTTTTAAAATCCTTGCGGACCCCCACCTTCTGCACTCAAAGTGCCAGATTGGGGAATCACCTTGACAGAGGTTTATGAGGATTGCTTCAATCTTTAAGTTAATGGACTTGGTCCTCTAACTTGAATATCCTTATTTCCTGTACTATTTATAACGTGGCAGATTTTTTAGCATTTCTTCTGAAGTTGAAATCCATTTTCTGTCTTCATTTATACAAGTCAGAATTCTGCTTTTCCCAAGGATTGTTTGTCAGATCTTTTAATGAAAGTTTGAATTGCCAGTTACAGAAAATGTGTACAGACTTTAATCTTTTTTGTTTCTATCTGCAGTCTATTCATTTCCCACCCCCACCCCCTCACTAGCATTTACAACTGGCAATCCTGACACAGTAGGATTTAATCTGTATCTTCTAGTTGGATACACAATGAATCAAAGGCCTTATGACTCTTATCTAGTTTTAAACATCTCCTGATACAATGGCTGTTGCCAGTAAAGCTGTTAATATTTCATGTTGTCTTGGCTGGTGTGATGCTGGAATCTTGTTTTAGCTCTACCCATGTTATCTCGATATGGAACACAATAAGGTCCTCTGAAGGGAAACTGGCAGAAGAAAAAGTTTTCCCATTGTGCAGTGCTTCTAGATTTGCTTCTGTGGATATTAGGTGTCATCATCAGCATCTGTCCACTTCTGGTGGCAGTGAAGTGGAATTGATGACATGTTGGATGAACTTGGTTGACATAGGTGTCGTACAAGCATGTATTGTTTGTTCAACTTTTATTAAATGCTTCTCCCGCCCCCCCCCTTTCCCCCCCCCCCCCCCCCCCCCCCCTCCCCCCCCCCCCCCCCCTACCTACCTGTCCCCCTGGAGATCAGAACAGGGCCGAGTGCTTGTTTTGCAGGGGGGACTTGCATTAGCATCAGAAGTAGAGGAACAAAATCTTAGAAATATGGACATTTTCATTATAGAGAACTTCTTAGCTTGCACAGAAAAAACAATGACTGGGCAATATTTAAATTTGGAAATAATACCTGGAAACTAAGGGTCTTAAAGTTGAAAGAATCTGATTATTATTATAAGTAGTAGTAGTAGCAGTAGCAATACTGTAGCACCAAGGAGACCTGGTTATGGACCAGGATCCTATTGTGCTAGGCACTGTTTATGTAAAAAATCTTTTAAGCAAAGTGTTACGCTATCTGTTAAAATTAAGAAATATCATCTCTAGCAGTAAAGTTGTCATAGCCAAGATATTTTGGGGTAAATTATGCTCTTAAAGAATGATACTGTCAAGCATCTGTGGCCCAAAATTTGATCTGTTTTAAAACTGTTGGACAAAATCCTGTGATTCTAAATAATTATTCTAGGTATTTGATCTTTTGTTCAGATAACTAAAGAAATAGTTGTTTTGGGGATTCATAAAAATCTTTACTGTGCTCTACCTACTCTCTTTGCAGCAAAAGCTATCTAAAGCACTCCTTCTGAAGTTGTTGGATTCATGCCTGGACTGGTTGCCATAGGCAAATGTGTAGTGCGTTTTGTGCACTGCTAAGATCACTGTTGAGGCTGGCATATAAAAGAGGTAAACAAGAAACTATGCCTTCCAGTAATTCGAAAGAGGGATAGTGATGTTTACTAACTGGCTAATGATAAAAACAAAAAGAGAAGATTAATTTTAATTCAGCACTTTTAAGAGGGCTATAAATAATGCAGAATTTAAATAAATGAAAAAGTCCATTGGCATCACCACTTACGTTAAGTTGATACGCAACAAAATGTGATGTCTTGGATCTTATTAGGCAAACCTCATCTAGCTCACATTTCAAGTACTAGAATCGCTCCATTTTGGAGTTCTTACAATTACGATATTTTTAAGACAGCACCTTTATTTAATGCAATGTGAAGAGATAATATAAAATGTAAGGAATATGGAGCCTGGGAAAGTGATGCACAGCTCTCTCTCCCTCTGTCTCACTGGCAGAAAATTAGTTTAACAGAACAGTCAGTACCTTTGGAGGAGCCTTGTGTTTTCCTTTTCAATTAAAATACATCTAGCAGAAAAGCTTATACATTATGTTGGTTAGGGTCCATAGAAGGAGACACTGATGTAGAGAGGATGGGCAGGGTATCACTAGCATTCACTCATCGTTCATTATCATCCTCCTTGCTGCATCGGTCTTGGAAGGTAGATGGGATCGAGGGAATAGAAAATTTTCAATACCAGATAATCAAAGCAGTTTGAAAGAACCACCTCTGAGACTACAGACACGTGGCTATTACTGTGAGACTGTAAAGTATAGTAACATGACAAACCTGTGCTTTTGAGTGAAGGTTGTGTTTCGTGTCTTAGGGAGTTTATACCACGCTCTGCAGCAGTTTGTTGTGCAAAGTAGCTGCCACATGACAAAATGTAAGTGCCTTTTCTGAACATGGCAGTTTTTTGAGGCAACTCGTCAGAGAGAATCTGATATGATCCTATTGTGTATTTAAGAAGGAACCAGGGGCGGCTCTATGTATTTTGCTGCCCCAAGCACGGCAGTGAGGCAGCCTTCGGCGGCATGCCTGTGGATGGTCCGCTGGTAACGCGGATTTGGCGGCATGCCTGCGGGAGGTCCGCCGGTCCCGCGCCTTCGGCGTACCTACCACCAAATTGCCGCCAAAGCCGCGGGACCGGTGGACCTCCCGCAGGCATGCCGCCGAAGGCAGCCTGACTTCCGCAGTCACGGCGACTGGCAAGTCGCCCCCCGCAGTTTGCTGCCCCAGGCACGCGCTTGGTGCGCTGGTGACTGGAGCCGCCCCTGGAAGGAACTCAGATGCAGACTGGCTGGGCTGATGTCATTTTAGGTGAGTTGCAGACACCACTGATTTGGTCAGCTGAAAGTACCTTTTTGCATGCGCGCGCACACATCATACATCATTTAAAAGCTTATTATGTCTACTTTAAGGTGAAGTATGATGCGGAGCTATCTAGTGGTGCTGTTATCATAGAAACAGGGATAAACAATGACACAATCAACATGCTAAAATGACCACTTTGAAATATTTGCATTCATTTCTGTTAGGTTATTGACTCTCTGTGTATTATTTCAAGGCATAAAATTGGGTTACTTTGCATCTCAACAACAATCTAAAGGGTAAAACAAAATCTAATAATTTTGTACATGTATCATTGAGCTGGTGACATTTCTAGTCAACATCATTATCTTGTTCATTATTATGATCTCTGTTGAGAGTGCGTAGGTTATCACAGTCTTCATTGGATTGGCATTTACACAGTTTTATGCAGGGAAGATTGTTCTGAATACAGACACAATTGCTTGTGCAGCGACCCCTACCGATACAGGCACAAACAAGGTGTTGTAGAAGCTCAGATGCCATGGGGCCCTTGAAGAATACAGGAAGTACTTCATCATCCACATTTTTCTATCCATGTTGCAATGGTGATCCAATATCTGATTTACATATGTGCAAAGACATCCAAATCTTTGTTTGCCAAGGTGTTCTTTTGACATGCTCTTCAAAACTGTCCTCATGTGGTGGGAGTTTGGCCAGGCACTCGTCCTTTTTGATTGCTATATATAGGCACAAGCAATTTGGGTCTCTGTTGGTCTCCTTTTGTTTCTTGCGCTGGTCATACAGCACTGCTACTGACTCCCTTGCTGCAGAAATTGCAGCTTGTCTGTCACACACTTCCAATTTGGCAAGCTCTCAGAAGCGGTAAGCTTCCTTTGTTTTCACAACATTAAACACAGATTTTTTTCCCCCAATACCAAGTAATGATGATGGAATCCTATCCTGTTAATGCATGTGCAGCGGGAAAAACGTTGCAGAAGTCAGGAGTGAGTGCATCACAAATTGCATGCACAGGTCTGAAGCAATGCTTGCCAGTTGTGCTGCTAATGGTGCCTGTTGCAATCCACAAGGTATCTGTGTACCATTTTTGGAAAGTAATGAACAGCAAGGGCCAAAACATCTGTCGCAGGTGACATAATTACTATGGTTCTTCTTCGAGCGATGTCCCTATGGGTGCTCCACTATATATGTATGGCAGCGTCCCCTGCGCCTGGGATCAGAGATCTTCATCAGCGCTTGTCGGGCCACACATGCACACCTTCCCTGTCTCACAGTGTGAGCAGGATGTGTATATATAGCACTGTGCGGACTGACTGTTTCCCGGTTGCTTCTCTACCGTCTTTGGTCTGGGACGGAATCCGCAGCAGAGCCTGCTTTTCCTGTTCCCTCAGTAGATAGTGCCTTATCTGACAGTTGTAATGTAGTTAGAGGGAAGAAGAAGACGAAGAAATACTATCAAAACCCCCCTTTTTTTGTTTGTTTTGTTTTCGCTTAAGCTATAAATAATGATAAAGTTAAAATTTGCATTTCCCTGCTTCCCACCCTTCCCAACGGAAAGCCTTTTCCCCTCACCTTTATGCCTGGATCTCCTTGGTTTAAGAAGTGCATCTCTTGTGGGGCAGTCTTCCCAGTAAAACACAGCCACCCGCAGTGCATTCGCTGTCTAGAAGAGGGGCACATACCACAAAAGTGTTTCCACTGTCATGACTTGACTGCCAGGGACAGAAAAGACCAGGACGTTCACTTGCGCCTTCTCCTCATGGAGAAATCACTGTGTCCAGCTTCACACCCCGGCCTGGACACTTCCCCATCACAGCCCTCACACTCCGTTAGGTTGTCTACTGACCCCTGTTCTCCATGTCCTTCTAAAAGAAAGTCTTCTCCCTGCTCGTAGAAACAGACTACCTCGTCACCCACTGACATGCTGCCTGCTAGGACTTCATCTCCTGTCAGGTCGATAGTTCCAGGTCCCACTTGAGTACCTCTAGCACCGGCAGCAACCAACGGTCCAAGGACCATACCTGGGCAAAATTACAGCCCTCAGCGCCATCTCTCGGCGCTAAAGACCGAGATGCGAGACCTCAGAAAGTGGCGCCAACCATGCCGACCAGACCTACTTCAGGCATATCAGCACTGACAAAACCACTGTCGATGTCCTTTTCGGCACAGAGTAAGTCCTTGGTGCCAAGTAAGATAGCAGTACCGACCACGTCCTCAGCACCAAATAATACATCGGCTCCAACTATGTCCTCAGCACTGAGCAAGACCTCAGCACTGAGCAAGGCTACAGCGCCATCTGCTGACTACCCAGGAGAATGCACCTCTCCTTCAGCACCAATACATGCATTGGTGCCGACCATGCTCTTCCCTCCACCACTGGAGTTTTGATACCTCAAAGACTTGTCTGTCTCTGAAGCTCCTAGTCCCTACTCCTCAGACATGACCTACCTCCACTGCCATCTTCTTTACTGGAATCACGTCGCTCTTCCCCGAGGACAGCAGCTCCCGCCTCCGGCTGTTGTGACAACTAATTCTACAAGACTGCTGGCGTCGTCAGCAGCGTTCCTCGCGCAGAGACTGATCCAGGACATCTGTAGGGCCGCGACATGGTCATCTATCCATACCTTCACGTCCCACTATGCCTGAGGCAATGATAGTTTTGGGAAGGCAGGGTTAGTCAGCTCATCCATGAACTTCGAACCCACCTCCAAGGTACTGCTTGTGAGTCACCTAGCATGGAATCCACATGAGCAAGCACTCGAAGAAGAAAAAAAGGTTACCTATCTTTTGTAACTGTTCTTCGAGATGTGTTGCTCATGTCCATTCCATGACCCATCCTCCTACCTTTCTGTTGGAGTTGATGGCAAGAATCATAGAATCATACAATATCAGGGTTGGGAGGGACCTCAGGAGGTCTAGTCCAACCCCCTGCTCAAAGCAAGACCAATTCCAAACTAAATCATCCCAGCCAGGGCTTTGTCAAGCCTGACCTTAAAAACCTCTAAGGAAGGAGATTCCACCACCTCCCTAGGTAACCCATTCCAGTGCTTCACCACCCTCCTAGTGAAAAAGTTTTTCCTAATATCCAACCTAAACCTCCCCCACTGCAACTTGAGACCATTACTCCTTGTTCTGTCATCTGGTACCACTGAGAACAGTCTAGATCCATCCTCTTTGGAACCCCCTTTCAGGTAGTTGAAAGCAGCTATCAAATCCCCCCTCATTCTTCTCTTCTGCAGACTAAACAATCCCAGTTCCCTCAGCCTCTCCTCATAAGTCATGTGTTCCAGCCCCCTAATAATTTTTGTTGCCCTCCGCTGGACTCTTTCCAATTTTTCCACATCCTTCTTGTAGTGTGGGGCCCAAAACTGGACACAGTACTCCAGATGAGGCCTCACCAATGCCGAATAGAGGGGAATGATCGCGTCCCTCGATCTGCTGGCAATGCCCCTACTTATATAGCCCAAAATGCCATTAACCTTCTTGGCAACAAGGGCACACTGTCGACTCATATCCAGCTTCTCGTCCACTGTAACCCCTAGGTCCTTTTCTGCGGAACTGCTGCCTAGCCATTCGGTCCGTAGTCTGTAGCAGTGCATGGGATTCTTCCGTCCTAAATGCAGGACTCTGCACTTGTCCTTGTTGAACCTCATCAGGTTTCTTTTGGCCCAATCCTTTAATTTGTCTAGGTCCCTCTGTATCCTATCCCTACCCTCCAGCGTATCTACCATTCCTCCTAGTTTAGTGTCATCTGCAAACTTGCTGAGAGTGCAGTCCACACCATCCTCCAGATCATTAATGAAGATATTGAACAAAACCGGCCCCAGGACCGACCCTTGGGACACTCCGCTTGATACCAGCTGCTAGAAGGAACTGAGAGGATGTGGGGCTGGCGATGCCCCTTATACTGGTGCATAAATGTGGGGCTCCAGGGGGAGCTAGGGCTGGCCCTACAGATACCGAACTTGAGGGGGAAAATCTCCGGCAACTTTGCACATGGGCGCGCGCACACCTAGCATAGAATGGACATGAGCAACACCTCTCAAAGAACAACAGTTATGAATGGTAGGTAACCATTTTTTTTTTTTGCCTTCTTCATCGACCTCTCGTCCACTGCAGGCTGTGCCTCTTCCTGTACCGGAGGAGGAAGAAGAGCAGGAGAAAATTCCACCGCCACTCCACTTTTCCTCTTCCTTTCCTGATGAGGCTATCTTGCCTCCATCTCCTACTGCAGCTGACGACTTTAGACACTTTCAGGAGTCATTTTGCAGGATTGCAGACACTTTTCAGGTCCCTTTAGAGGGGGTGAAGAACTAACAACTTAAGCTGCTCAACATCTTGCATACGTTGTCATCTTCTAAAATAGCCCTCCTTATCAACAAGGCCCTACTTGATCCTGCAAAAATACTCTGGCAGACCCCCACGTCCATTCCACCAACTTACAAGCAGGTGGAAAAAAATATGTTCCTGCAAAGGACTGGGCATTTCTTTTTTACTCACCCCACCCCAAATTCCATAGTTGTCAATGCTGTGCAGGAAAAAGGACATCAATATTAATCTCATCAATACCCACCGTGATAGAGACTGGAAACGACTTGACCTGTTCGGATGCAAAATTTATTCGTCTGCAACTCTCCAGTTCTGCATTTCCAACTACAGGGCTCTAATGGCTAAATATAATTATGTCAACTATTCAAAAATACAAGAACTCTGCCAGGACCTACCTGATGAAAGCCTGTACATCTCTGGAAACCTTTTTGGACTCTGTGGACATGGCTGCCCATTCCATCGCAACTGCCATTGTTATAAGGCGGGCGTCATGGCTCCACCTCTCGGGCTTTCCTAAAGAGGTACAAACTACAGTAGAGGATCTATGCTTGGAAGATCCCAAATTATTCACGGAGCATATGGATGACTCCCTATGCTCCCTTAAAGACTCCCGCGCTACTCTACGCTCTCTTGGCATTTACACACCAGCGCTGAAAAGACGCCCAGGAAGTATCTTCCCCTGCGATCCTGACCACTGCAGTACACCCCTCAGCGGCCTTATGACACTGAGCACTGATGATAAAAGCCGCCTGCCATATGCAGACAGACCGCTCCTCAAGGGGCTACTTCACATGCACCTCCAGCCAAGCAACAATTTTGAAGGTGTGGTCGAGGCCCGGAGAAGCCTCCCCATGTTCCAGTCATACCAGCCATCTTTGACATCCCACCAGTTTGGCAAACGCTTAGCTCTCTTCCTTCCATCATGGAGGCTAATCACCTGAGACAGGTGGGTCCTCAAGATCATCAGGGAAGGATACTCCATTCCTTTCCTATCCATTCTACCCCACCACCCTCCCTCCCTGTCCCTCTTCAGGGACCTTTCTCACGAACCCATTCCGCAACTGTGAGCCATAGAACTTGTCCCTTCCCAACACAGAGGACAGGGTTTCTACTCCCTTTATTTTCTGATCCAGAAGAAATTGGGCGGGTGGTGGCCGATCCTGGACCTTTTAAACCTCCAACAAGTTCATCAAACTGCAACCCTTCAAGATGGTTACCCTCTCCACCATTATCCCAGCACTGGAACAGGGGGACTGGTTCTCGGCCCTCGACCTCGAAGGTGTTTATTTCCTTATTACTATACCCCCTGACCACAGATGTTTTCTCTGGTTCATCATGGGCACTGACCACTATAGTACAAGGCACTGCCTTTCGGACTGTCAATGGCCCCTCATGTGTTCTTGAAGGTCCTGTGGTAGTCACCCTGTTTGTAGAGGTAGGCAACATCACCATCTTTTTGTACTTAGACAACTGTCTCCTCAAAGTCCCGTCTGAAACCGCTGCTCTTCACACCTTCCGGGTGACAATGAACCTCTTCACGGAGCTAGGCCTTTGTGTGAACTTGAAGAAATCTACTTTAACGCCAGTGCAAAACCTGGAGTTCATCGGGGCACAGTTAGACGCCATATAAGCCAAAGCCTTCCTTCTACCTCACAGATTTTTGGCTATTGTCGACCTTGTATCCAAGGTAAAAGCCTGCCCCCAGATCTCCACCAGAACGCATCTCCCAGCTACTCGGCCACATGGCAGCAGCCACATTCATGGTAAAGCACACACAGCTACGCATGTGATGCCTTCAAGTGTGGCAATATACAGTATATGTCCCTCACAGGCACAGCCTGCACAAACGCATATCCAAGCCAATGAGAGTAAAGGACTCACTACTCTGGTTGACACAGCCCAACATCATCTGTATTGGCATTCCTTTCCTGTAACTGTCACCTACCATGATTCTAACCACTGACGCCTCCTTCATCAGTTGGGGAGCGCCCCTTCACACTCAAATGGTGCAGGGCAGATGGTCCTCAACTGAATCTACCCTACATATCAACCTCCTAGAGCTGTGAGTGATCCACAGTGCCTGCCGACACTTTCTCCCACTGATCGCACACTGCTGCATCAGGGTCATGATGGACAATGTGACCTGCATGTTTTACACACAAACAGGGAAGGTGGAGTGAGGTCCCACTTGTTATGCTTGGAGACACTGAAATTATGGAACTGTACAAATGCAACACTTATATCCTGTTTATTAACATGGGGAGGGACTGTTGGTTAGGATTCGGATTAGGCAGTGTGTCTGTGACTTGGATCTGAGTTCTGCTCTCACTCAGCTTTGCCACTACTCCTTATGTTAACTTGAAAAAGTTACTTTAACAACCTGTAATACACATTTAATGTACTTACCTATCTCCCAGGATGTGTTGAGGCCTAATGTTTGAAAAGTGCTTCGAGGTTCTCATGTGAAAAGTGCTACAGAAGTAATAAGTTGTATATATTCACATATTTTTGTTCTGTACGGGAAACAAGGATTTATGGCTGCTTTAGTAGTAGTAGTGCAAGGAATGCCAGGAGATGGGAGTCCTGGTGCCACAGGTTAAGAACACGGAGTGCACCATCATCACTCCGAGAACCAGAACCAAGCTGGAGAGGACCCTGAAGGATGCCATCCGCTGCCAATACGTGGAAAACCTGAAACGGAAGTCGGACTAGGGCAAGGCCTTCGAGGTGACATGCAAGTGGGACACCAGCAACCACTTCCTCCCCAGGGGCAGTTTCACCCAATTTTGCTGGCTGGAGGTTCATGCACCAGGCCCGGCTCAACTGCGTCCCACTGAACGGAGCCGTTCGCCACGGGAATCGGGAAAGCAACGCAGGAAGTGCGGCTATGCCAACAAGACACTACCCCACATCTTGTGTAGCTGCAAGCCCCATTCCAGAGCCTGGCAGCTGCAGCACAACGCCATCCAAGATCACCTGGTCAGAGCCATCCAATGACCTGTGGGGAACGTAGCTGTGAACTCTGCCATCACCAGAACCGACAGCCAACTGCGACTGGACATCGTCATCACCAACGAGGATCAGAAGATCATCATCATGGTTGACGTCACAGTGCCCTTCGAGAACAGGACCCTGGCTTTCCACGATGCCTGATCTTGAAAGCTGGAGAAATACGCCCCTCTTGCCGACACCCTGAGGGCTAGGGGCTACGAGGTCCAAACTCACGCGCTGATCGTCGGAGCCCTGGGCGCATGGGACCCTGGTAACAAACAAGTGCTGAGAGAATGTGGAGTCGGTCAACGCTACACTTGGATGATGCGGCAACTCATTGTGTCAGATGCCATCAGGTGGTTGAGGGACATCTACATAGAACACATCACCTGACATCGGCAATATCAGGAGGAAGCGCAGTCAGGAAAGTAACTCAAATACTTTCCTGATGGACTATTTTTTTTTTCTCTAAATGGATAACCTATCCTAAATTCTCAATTATTGAGGGACAATCTTCACTCATTGATATATTTTGCTTTCCACCAGCAACTCTCTGTATAACTTTTTTCATGAGTAATGTATCCGAATGCATGGATGCTAAATATCTAAACTGTATTCTTAAATTCATTCACCTAAATTTGGGTTCTTGCTGATTATGCACTATATGTATCTTATGACTTTAAAAACAAACTTTGTATTTGTGGATAATCTAAGCACTATACCTAGATGTACAGACACTCGTTTCTCAACCTATGTATTATATAATTTTTTTAACATTAGCTTTAGTAAAATTTTTATTTTTCCCTCTTATTTTGTAGGTACTCAGTTTCTAACTATTTACTTTGCAACTAATTTTCAGTAGACACTGCAGCGATGATTTGGGTGGTACAGTGCTTAGTGTAAAATGGAAAATAGATTTGTCAAACTACAGAAATAACGTAGTGTATATATGTTCCCAAATTCCTTCCAAGCAGAGACTACTAGTGAAGTTGGTTGTAGAGTTTTCTTTCGGTTTCCTGACACTGTGCTCTGAAGTGACCCCACAGTATTAGTGATAGCTGATCGTTAACATAGCATGTGTATTCTAGAGTTCAATATTTACAGTGTACCTGTGTATCTCCTCCCTTCCCCCTTGTATTTTTTATGCCTAGGGCATGAAACAGGACAATAGCAGCTGGCTGTGCAGGCCTTACAATGGGATTAGTAAAGTTCTCCTCCTCCCTCAGGCTCTCCCCTGTGGTTTAATATGGTTTTATGTTACAGTACATTTCTTATCTTTGTAATAAATCACTGACTTAGAAAATGTAATTGAGTGTTTGAATCTGAGCCTCATTTAGAATCTGTGTTAAAATTGTACTGCTTCCTGCTTGACTGATTCTAAAATGTAGATGAAAGTTTAATTTGTCATTAGCGTTCCCTTTGTATTCAGGCCCAAATCCTCTGTGCTTTCATTCTATGCCTTCTTGATATCCTCCGTCTATCCTGTATCTGGGTTCTTTCTTTGCTTTCCTAACTCCTCTTTTATCTGTAGTACTCCTTTGGTAAGCTAAAACTTTCCTGCTCTCAGCCTATTCTTAGTGCTCCTTGTGCCATAATGAGTTGGTGGGGTGAAGTGCCATGCTACATGCATATCTGAGCTGAATTATTTTAGCAGTTACTTATTTATAGGGCAGTATTCATCCTCTAAATGGTGAGTGACATCAAAGGCAATGTAGGAAAAGAGCACTGCCATTCCTGTCTCTACACAGGACCAAATTTGATGTGGAATCTAGAGTATTTCCCTGACAATAACAAACATTGGAACTTTTTTCTTTGTGTTTTGCCAAGTGAACAAGCTCACTTTTTTTTGGCTTTTACACATGTTTGCACTTTGCAGTTTTGTTTTGACTGTTTAAAATTTAAAAAAAAATGAAAACAGAGAATTTGTAGTTAGTGAAATAAAACAATTTCCTACTAGTGTAATATTAACATTTAATTTTAACAAAAACACAATTACAAACAATTTGAGTTCAACTATACACTGTAATGAAAAACTTTAGTGTCTTCCAGTTTCTCATCAATTAAAAGAATTTATATGAACTGAATTTTTCTGGTTTTTATACTTGCGTAGTCTTTTAATACGTCAGTGAAATCTAAATTTTTTGCAATAGTACTTTCAATTGAAATTAATGCCAGTCCTGACATACGATTTTGAGACATGGTGGACCTCAAATAATTTTTTAGTAATTTCAGTTTTGAGAAACTGCGCTCACCAGAAGCCACTGATACTGGTAATGTTAAAAGAATGCGTAATGCTATAGCAGTGTTTGGAGTGAAAAAATCATTTCTTGCTATAAATTCTAATACTTTTAGAGGAGAAGTTTTAGGACTTATTAGCTCAGATAAAGCTATTAATTCATCATACAATTCTACTGCATCAATGTCAGCAGCGTTATCAGTACTGAGCACTAAATGTAGGTCTTGGCACTGCTTCATGAGGTCTTCTTTGGAAAACTGATTTTTAATATTTCCAATATCGTATAAAAATTCGAAAGTTTCACAATGACCATGCAACTGACAAAATCTTTCTTCAATGGAAGTTATAGCTACATCCAAAATACAATAGAAACATTCAACTTTAAACCTTTCGTTTGGATCGAGAATAGGATCATCATGAGCCTCATAACAAAACTGTCTTGTTTTTTTCCGAGGACGAATGAATTTTTGAGGTGCAAACGTTGGTTCAAAATCAAGATCCTCTGCTATTGTTGTTGCTTCTTTGACAGTTTCTTCAAATCCTTCATCTGAACGGTATTTTTTTAAATATTCCAGCGTTTTATTCAAAATCATCTTTGCCTCGGATATGTCTATGGTTATGTTCTGCATAACTTTGCTGGTCAAATTAATTTGATTTAGAATATTGTGCCAAATAACCGTGCAACATGAAAATTGAAACTGCATCATTTTCTGAGCCAATGTTTCAGCTTCATGTCGAAATGAAGGATCATACGACAAGTCCTGGCTTATTTCGAATAGTGCATCGTAAATCTCTCCTGATGAATATCGGAATGGTCTAATAGCTTCTATCCTGCTTTCCCATCTAGTTTGACTCAGAGGTTTAAGTGTGAGTTTTTGTTCAAGATGCTTCTTCAAGACTGCCCAACGGTGTGTGGAAGCACTAAAAAAGTTGTAAATTGCTTGCACTGTGGTAAAATATGAAACGGCATCTTTAGATGATTTGGCAGCATCACTGACAACCAGATTGAGCGAATGCGCATGGCAAGGAATGAAAAAAGCTCGATTGTTTAAATTCAATATTCTTTGCTGTACACCTGCATGTCGTCCTCGCATGTTTGAGCCGTTATCGTACCCTTGGCCGCGCATATTTTCTAAAGGTATTCCATAGTGTTCCAATCTCTGTAGAATTACATCTGTGAGGGCTTTCCCAGTAGTTTCATTCACTGGTATAAATTCTAGAAAGTGTTCACAAATTTTCACTTCTGCATTTTCATCAATTTTCAGAAATCGTAAAACTATTGACATTTGCTCGGTTTTGCTCAGATCTTGAGTACAATCAACTATAATTGAGTAATATTTGGCATGTTTCAAATTCGATAAAATTTCATTACGCACTCCATTAGAAATTAATTCTATTATCTCATTTTGTGTATTTTTACCCAAATAATGGGTGTGAATCTCTCCATCTTTCACTCTTCGTACATGCTCAGCCATAACATTATCAAATTTTGCCAATAACTCAACCAATTTTAAGAAATTTCCATTGTTATTCTCATATAAAATATCCGAGGATCCACGGAATGCGAGGCACTGTTCGGCTAGGAAATTAATGATTGCCAGTAAACGTTCCAACACTGCTTGCCAACGTAGAATTTCTGAATTTAGTTGACGTTGCTGTACCGCATCGATTGTTGTACCGGTACGTAATCTGTTTGACAGCTCAATCCAATTTGTCAATGAGCGTAAATGATTTTTTGATGTTTCATGTTCTTTCAAATGCTGATGCAAATTTCGCCAGTCATTAAAACCTGCAGTTGCCAGAAAAATGTCCGAGTTACAGAACAGTTTGCAGCAAAAACAAAAAACTACATCTTTGGTCTGTGAATACACTAACCACGATCTATTAATTTGTTCCCCATTTTTCATTTTTTTCTTCATACTGGATGGCATAAATCGACGATTTGACTCATTAAATGGATATTCAAATGTAGGATCTAGTTTTGAAGGACCTTTTTTCACAATAATAATTCGCATTGTATCAGTAATTATTGTCGGCCATGTACTTGGATCCGATCCTATGTCAGTCTCTCCACCTTCCAATAATTGTTCTTCAGTTTTAGATTTGGATAACAGTTCTTCATTTCTGGACTCTTCAGCTGAAGTAGTAAATCTTTGGATGGATTGTGATTGTTCGTCTTTATCAGTTAGTGAAGATAATCTTTGGTCAGATTGTTGTTCATCTTTATCAGTTGATAAAGGTAATCTTTGGTTCGATCGGTCTTCATCAGTTGATGAATAATCACCTTCAATGCATTGCTTAGAGCTTTCTCCTTGATTGTCGACTTTTTTAAAATACTTTTTTGAAGTACGAGATAGTTTTTCTAATTCTTTTTGCCGTTTCTCTCTTTGTTGCCGGTAAGCAGCACCAGAAAGTCGTTTTCGTTTTTGTCCCGGCATTTTAGCCCTATAACCATTGGCACCGACGCGAAACGGAAATTAGCGCGAATGGCGCCGATAGGGCAGCACAGTACACACACGTAATCGTGATTTGAGTGACCGTGTCACAACATGACATGATATTTTTCATGTCACACTCCTATTGCACTACTGTACTTGCCGTAGATAAGGCGCTAGTCATTGGGGCGAGAGAGCTCCCCACGAGCTCGGATACACACTGGACCCAGCCCTGCTGGCGTTTTCCCAGCGCTGAGGCCGCCCAGCTGGGAGCCCGAGGGGCATGCAATGGAGAGAGCTCTGTGGCTGGAGGAGCCAAGGAAGAGGTGCTGGGCTTGCTGGACAGATGCTGCCCCTCTCTGCCAGGTCGCTCGGCCCCTGCAGGAGGGGAGGCAGAAGGAGACTCCAGGCACTGGAGTGCTGTGAGGGGCTGGGGAGGGAGGCAGCAGCCTCTGGGGCTCCAGCAGGCAGAAGCTCCCCAGGGGTCCTGGGGACCCTCCCGCCTGGCCCGACTCTTACCTTGCTGCGGATCTGGCCTGAGGTGGAGTCATCTCTGGTCACCGCCGCTCCCAGGGCCAGGGGTTGGGGCTGCTGCTGGATCCCAGCCCTGCTCATCCTTGGGCTTTGCCTTGGCCCTGGCACGAGCTGGGCTCAGCCCGGGCTGCCGCTCCGCTCCGCTCCCCTCTCCCCTCCCCTGGCAGGAGGCGGCGCAGAGAGGAGGAGGCAGAGGCGGGGACAAGACAAGGAAGAGCAGACCGCCCGGGCGCCATGTTCCCCCATCCTCTGCAGCCGGAGCAGGGCCGTGCTACCGGCTCCCGCCTGAGGGGGGGAAGGGGGAGCCGCTGCCCGCGGGAGAGCGGCATGAACAAGCCGAGCAGCGGCCCATCCTCTGCAGCCGGGGCAGGGCCGCGCTACCGGCTTCGCCTGGGGGTTGGGTGCTGACAGCGGGAGAGCGGCAGGAGCCGGTAGCACGGCCCTGCCCCGGCTGCAGAGGACGAGCCGCTCTTCGGCTTGTTCACGCCGCTCTCCCGTGGGCAGCGGGAAACGCCCCCCCCCCCAGGCAGGCGCCGGTAGCACGGCCCTGCCGCGGCTTGAGAGGACGGGCTGCTCCTCGGCTTGTTTGCGCCGCTCTCCTGCGGGCAGCGGCCACTTCCCCCCCAGGCGGGAGCATTTTGCTGCCCCATACATTTTGGTGCCTAGAGCCGCCTCTGTTTATCATGAAAGTGCAACTTACAAATGTAGAATTTTTTTGTTACATAATTGCACTAAAAAAAGAAAAGAAAAAAAAAAAGAAAAACCTAATGTAAAACTTCAGAGCCCACAAGCCCACTCAGTCCTACTTCTTGTTCAGCCAATCATTAAGACAAACAAGTTTGTTTACATTTACGGGACATAATGCTGCCTGCTTCTTATTTACAATGTCACCTGAAAATGAGAACAGACATTTAAATGGCACTTTTGTAGCGGGCACTGCAAGGAATTTATGTCCCAGTTATGCTAAACATTCATATGCCCCTTCATGCTTCGGCCACAATTCCAGAGGACATGCTTCCATGCCTATGACGCTCGTTAAAAAAAATGCGTTAATTAAATTTGTGTTTGCACTCCTTGGGGGAGAATTGTATGTCTCCTGCTCTGTTTTACTCACATTCTCCCATATATTTCGTGTTATAGCAGTCTTGGATGATGACCCAGCACATGTTGGTTGTTTTAAGAACATTTTCACTTCAGATTTGACAAAACGCAAAGAAGGCACCAATGTGAGATTTTTAAAGATAGCTACAGCACTCGACACAAGATTTAAGAATCTGAAGTGCCTTCCAAAATCTGAGAGGGACGAGGTGTGGAGTATGCTTTCAGAAGTCTTAAAAGAGCAACATTCCGATGCGGAAACTACAGAACCCAAACCACCAAAAAAGAAAATCAACCTTCTGCTGGTGGCATCTGACTCAGATGATGAAAATGAATATGCATTGCTCTGCACTGCTTTTGATCGTTATCGAGCAGAACCCGTCATCGGCATGGACGCATGTCCTCTGGAAGCATGGTTGAAGCATGAAGGGACATATGAATCTTTAGAGAATCTGGCACATAAATATCTTGCAATGCTGGCTACAACTGTACCTACAAACACCTGTTGTTACTTTCAGGTAACATTGTAAACAAGAAGCAGACAGCATTATCTCCTGCAAATGTAAACAAACTTGTTTGTCTGAGCAATTGGCTGAACAAGAAGTAGGACTGAGTGGACATGCAGGCTCTAAAATTTTACATTGTTTTATTTTTTTGTACATAATTCTACATTTGTAAGTTCAACTTTCATGATAGAAATTGCACTACATTATTTGTATTGGGTGAATTGAAAAATACTTTTTCTTTTTTTTTACTGTGCAAATATTTGTAATAAAAAATCATAATAAGTGAGCACTGTACATTTTGCATTCTGTGTGGTAATTGAAATCAATATATTTGAAAATATAGAAAACATCCAAAAATATTTAAATAAATGGTATTCTATTATTCTTTAACAGTGAGATTAATCACGATTAATTTTTTTAATCGCTTGACAGCCCTACTTATAAGGTTAGTAATATACTAAAAACAAGAAAACAAAAATCCTGGCACAATTTTCCAATCAAGCAGAATGCAGAGAGATGAGATTAGATAGTTAAAGCTGCAACATTTTATTTTAATTTATTTGAGAGAAGAGGCCTCAGCGCAGAAATTGGGACAGCTATATTTTCTTGTCAGACAACCGAATTTGAAGTCTTCGCTGCCTTTGGACAAGTTAGGAAACCCCCCTCCCCCCACCCCAGTCTAGTAAATTGTTCTCATGGTATGAAAACAAGAAGTTTAAAGATTAAAAAATCTGAAACCGAGAATATTTTTGTTCACACATTGCACAATCAACTTGAGAAGTGAACTGCAAATTATTGGTGAGGCAGAGAACTTAATAAGATTCAGCATTAGCTACCATAGGTTAAACATTCAAATTCAAACCTTCATGTTTCAGGACATAAGCCATCCATTAACTTCCTGTGGTTTGAAAGAAACACCCCACCTCTTCCCCTTATGTTTTACATGTTTTACCTTCCTCTGAAGCTTCTGGTATTGACCACTGTCAGAGACGGATACTGCTCTAGATATAGATAGATCATTGGTCTGACCTGGTGTGGCAGTTCTCAAGTCTTATGATTGAACCATGTCAGAATAGTTTTTTTTAATCCAATTTCTTTCTTTCTAGGTATTTAACTCATTCCTAATTTGTATGTATTCTAAGCAAATGCTATGAAGGTCATTGATGAAGTACTGTGGCAATACTCAAGGAAATCTAGATTGGTGCCCCCCAAAATCCTTAAGTTGTCAGATCAGAATGCAATTCCCAGTTTTGAGATCTCACTTCTTTTGTTAGTGGTGGTTTGGAGTACTCCGAAGGCTATTTAGATCCTTCTGAGGAAGAAGTGCTTCTCAGTATCCCCAAACTGACACCTCTGACTGATGGGACCTGTGTTAAAAAGGTTTTGAAGGAGACACTAGTCATTTATTGGTGGGATAGAAGGATTGTGGTTGTGATGATAAAACTCTGAGAATTTGGTTTTAAAATCCAGCAATGAGATACTCTGGGGACAGAAATGCAGTGCTCCACAGAGTGGAGTGGGTAGTACTTTTTAAATTCTAATTTCACTTTGAAGTGGGAGATTATACAATGGAGAAAAGATTCTCGACTCTTCTGAAGATACCATAATTGCAATCCAGTTGTTTCAGTGCTTGTGACAGGTCTTAGTGGGTCTGTTTGACTCATTATTAGAAGTGATAAGTATGCAGAGGAAAGTAGGGTATGAAGTAAACAAAGAGGGGAAAAAAATTCTTTAAAGGAGATTTGTAAACTGTGAAATGAACTGTTCTTAAATTTGACATGAATATACTTGCAAAGTATCCTCACCTGTGAAAAGATGTAGAGTGAAGAATGGCATTTTGGATCCACGCCAGCTGTCTGTTAGCTGCAGCACCAAAGGCACAAAATAATTAATCATTTGAAGAGGTCATTAAATCAAGCTCTGATGTAGCAGCTTCTCTTCTTCCTCCTTCTTTCTCACTTTTCAAGTTGTGAGGGTCAGTCTTATAGAACGGATACCAAGGTGAGGTTAGCTTCAAGAACCAGACATGTATTATATACTTAACTATATCATTTGTCAGTAATTGCTAGCCTTCTTGTTTATGCTCCTTTTCTTTGGTCTGTGAACTTTTTTTTTTTATACAATAACCGCTACATACATGTCTGAGTATAAGCTTTTCTGTAGAGAGTTCAATCAAAAATTCTTGGCCAGTGAATGACCTGTAAGCTGTGTAGCTAAAATGCCTTACTTGTAAACTGAAATATTTTAGAACTTCATGCTAGTTTCATGGCAGTTTCTGTATACAGTAACTGCTCACTTAGTCGTCCCGGTTAACGTTCTTTCGTTGTTACATTGCTGATCAATTAGGGAGCATGCTCGTTTAAAGTTGTGCAATGCTCCCTTCTAACGTCGTTTGGCAGCCACCTGCTTTGTCCACTGCTTGCAGGAAGAGCAGCCCGTTGCAGCTAGCTGGTGGGGGCTTGTAACCAGGGTGGACCGGCAGCCCCCCTATCAGCTCCCCGCTCCCCTAAGTTCACTGTGCTGCACCGTCCAGCAGGCTAGCAATTGCAGGCTAGCCATCGGCAGTTCAGCTGTCCCTCCCCCCACTGCCATGTGCTGCTCCTGCCCTCTGCCTTGGAGCTGCTCCCAAAGACTCCTGCTTGCTGTGCAGGGGGGAAAGAGGGGAGGAGGCTAATGTCAGGGTGTGTCCCCCCCCCGTTCCTGCACCCCATTTACCCCTTCTCCATATAGAGCAGGGAGGGGACACTGATGGAGAGAGACAGAGAGAGCTTGGGGCAGCAGCTGCTGTCTCAATTTCCTGATCCACTTAAAAAGACACTGCACTTAAGAGTGGGGCAGTGTGCATCTCTCTCCCGCACACAAGGGGTGTGTCTGTCTCTGTCTGCTATGCTTCTCCCCTCCCTCGTGTTCGTGCTGCCTTGTGTGAGAGGCTACATTAACAACAATGTGTTAACCCTTGAGGACTCAGCTGAGTGCTAGTTCATCATTTAGCAGCAAGGCATTCCCTGGGAAATATCCCTCCCTCTTCCACCCTCTAACTTCACCACCTCAACCAAGCTTCACAATCATCATATCTGTGAACAGTATTAAATTGTTTGTTTAAAACGTATACTGTGCGTATATCTATATAATACATAGTTTTTTGTCTGGTGAAATTTTTTTTCCTGGAACCTAACCCCCCCATTTACATTAATTATTATGGGGAAATTGGATTCACTTAACATTGTTTCACTTAAAGTCGCATTTTTCAGGAACATAACTACAATGTTAAGCGAGGAGTTACTGTATATGGGATCATAAGAGTAAGAGTGAAAAGGACACATTCATACCCATGAAAAAGCAAGAACAGATCCTCTTTCTGGTGCTATCAGTATTCTTTGGAAACTATTTTTGATCTTAGACAAAGGGCCACGCAGCAGCAGCTGGGTATTCATTGTGTGTGGTGTATTGTTGCATTGTGAAGCTTCCCCATCTCAAACCCCTTTCCCCCTCAAACATCACCCTGGACCTTTTTTTGTTTTCAAAAAGATGTATACGCCAAACTTGGTAGAAGCATTACTAGCATCCTGCTATGTTGGGTTTGTCAATGTCAAGGTAGTTCCAAAGTGCTCTGGAGATATCCAGCATTCCCTACATAATACCTCAAAGGTGGTGGAATTCCAGGATGATAGCAACATCTTGAGAGACCGTATTCTCTTTTAACCTGTAGAGGGAGTCTTGAGTAATGATTTTAATAAGACACGGGTACTTACTAGAATACAGGTCTGTCTCATCTTACGCTGCGGTTACGTTCCGCGGTCAGCGCCTAAAGCGAAAACCGTGCATAGTCAAAATTACATTCAGTGTAATGGCGGGCGGAATCGCCCGCACTACAGAAACAGTATTTACATTGTTATTTTTCTCTTTATTTTTTTGTTTATTTCTTGTTTTTGCCAACCGCGTAAAGCTGAAATCGCACATGTTAAATGCACCTAAGATGCGACAGACCTGTAGCAGTCAATTTTTGAGTACTTGGTCTGTTTCTGTTGGTTATATAGTCATTTGTTTACCAAATATTTTTAGTGGGATGGAGAGGAAGGAAGATGAAAGCAAATATCCTTAATGTGTACATTGTGCAATCCTTTGACGGGAGGTATGTTATGTTGCTTGTGGAGCCAGTAAGTAGAGAATGATGGTAAATTTTTATTCTGTTGAGCAGTTGTGTGGGCAGAAACAAGGGATGTTTTTGCCCAGTTTTTCCTTGAGAATGCACAGTCTTGGAGAACCTGTAACTTCTGTTTCTGTATATGTCATTTCAGTTCAGGTTTTGGGGAAGATTGGAATAAAGATAATCAGACTTTCATTGAATACTATTTCAAAAGGGAAATTTGTTATTAAATGTGTTTCCCTCCATAAGCCCATCAAGTGGCTATTTGCCATTTTAAAATTTTTTTAAGAATGCATCCTTATTAGGGACCAGCCATTGTTTGACTCTGGAGAGAGCAGATCTGTTACAGCACATTTTATTTTGCCGATGGATAGCTATTAACATGGTTTAAATATTTAATTTATTTTTTATTTATGGACTAGGACTCCGTTGTGCTAGGCACTGTGTACAAACACAGAACTAAAGTCAGTCCCTGCCCCAAAGAGCTTACTAATCTAAGTATAAGATAAGAAGCAGCAGATGGATACAGATAGACCCAAGGGGCAGTACAAGGAAACAATGAGACACCATTGATCTACTTGATAGACACTGATTAAATATACCTGATATACCTACCAGGCATGAGTACCAGCTTCTTCATTTCCCCAAAATGTGCAAAACATGCAGAATGGAAGAACAGAAAGTTCTTTTTCAAGTGCTTGTATATGTCCATTATGCTGTAGGTGTATATGTGTGTTGTGCTTTGATGCCAGAAAGTCTTCTCTAACACCTGTTGGGACAGCCCCACCCATTCCTGGCTCCTTATGAGCCTCACAGAGAGGGTATAAAGGACAGAGCAGCCCGACCCCTCCTTCAGTTCCTTTTTACCCTCTGTGGTAGCTAGTCAGTGTTGTGTAATCACAGCTTCACTCCTTGTGAACAAAGTTGTGTTTCTTATTTTATTCTTACCTCGTGGTAATGTTTTTCATTCACTGGATGGTTTTTCTTCCTTATTTTTCTTTTTCATCACAGTTAATTTTTTTTTTTTAAGTCAAGTGGAACTCACCTGATACTGGGAGATCCTATGACAAGGTCCCCAGGTTTCAAGCCTTGTTCTGGTTGTTGAAAGCCTGTGCTTGTCAGTGACCCTCATTCATGCTGTCTACAGTGCCTGGGTGAGGGCCACATAAGAGGCGGATGCTTGATCTGATGGTGCTTTTAGACTAGGACTAAAATGCTGTGGTAAGAGGCCTTCAATATATTCTTATAGAGACTGTCCTTAAACCAGCATCTATGCCACCTTGGTCATCCAAGGGGAGCTCATTGGTGAGCCCTTCCCAGTGCTCTTCCAGCTTTACCAGCAGATGGAAGCCACAGGAGAGCCCAGAGAACATTGGAGCAGTCCCGGCCTCAGAAGCATAAGAAGAAGTCAGTATCGTGTTCCTCAAAGTCCAGCGTGCGGGACTCCTACACAGTCATTTCAGTACTGAAGGAAGCGCGCTCCCTTCAGCTTGCCACTCCTTTGTACTGGCTCATACTGATTCTCACAGACCTGAGCCATACACTCCAGTGCCCTCCAAGGGATTGTCAAGACTAGCTACTTCCCTGGTTTCTCTGATTCCATTTGAACAGTTTTACCTACATCAGGCTCACTAACCAAATTAGAGAAGCCACCAGGGCTGGACTTAAGGCTATCCCCAAAGAAAAGGAGGCAAAAAAGCTTGATCTCTTGTTAGATTGTTAGATATGATTATTTAGTATCACAGCTTGCAAATAAGCTGCCTGAAAGCTCTAGGGAACATTTCCAGTCATAACTTCCCTTTCAGTTCGCGGCTGTGCAGCTGCTTATTAAGTCCCGCGCAGGGGCTCAGAGCTGTGGCGAGGAGAGCTGCCGCGGCCGGGGGAGAGGCACCCCTTCCCGCCGGCCCCAGCACGGACCTGCCACAGCCCGGGGAGAGGAGCCCTTCCCTTGGTCCAGACCCGCCAGAGCTGCTGCGGCCAGGGAGAGGCGCCTCTCCCCCAGCCCCAAGCTGCTGGGGAGTCCTCTCTCCCCGGGGCAGCCTGCACCCCAAGCCCCTCATCCACGGCCCCACCCCAGAGCCCACCTCCCTGCGTCCCAACCCTCTGCCCCAGCCCTGAGCCCCCTCACATACCCCAAAACCCTCATCCCCAGCCCCACCCCAGAACCCACACCTCCAGCCAGAACCCTCATCACCCCACACCCCAACCCTCTGCCCCAGCCCTGAGCTCCTTCCCACACTCCGAAACCCTCAGCCCCACCCCCACCACATGAACTTTATGTGCACCAATATGAAGGTGATGCGTCACACATGACCTCCATATTGGTGCACATAACAAAATTCATTCCGCACATGGACGTAAAAAATTAGAGGGAACACTATTCGTCTCTGTTGCAGAAAGTAATTTTGTCTCCGGTTCATCTGTGTAAACTTCCCTGGAGGTGGAGATTCTGCTGGCAGGGCTATGTCAACAGCAATGACTGTGTCCTTCCTCTTGGTTGCAGTCGTTGGTCATCCTTGTGGAAGTGCAGCAAACAGATTATTTTCTTTTCAAGGGCTATGCCTTATTCTCATCCAAAACAGATGAAGTTTAATACACTAAAGGACCCTAGCAGTCCTAAAGTCCTTAGGTTTGTACACATCTGCTCTGACGAGAACTAGGTATTGTCCTCAATATCAGCTGAGGAAGCAATATTTCTTCTTCTGTCAGGCTGATCATTTTAGAAGGAGGCCAAGGTATCAGAGAAGAAGACCTCCATCCCTTACCACCTCATTCTCATAATCCAGGCAAACATAGGCCTTCAATTTCCCTGCTTGACTTCTATGTGGAGGAGAGCATACTCACGTGGATCTTACTGGCACTTTCCCTCCCCTCCAAGATAGGTTATCCCATTTCCTGCACGCATGGCACGTCATCACCTCAGAAAAATGGGTGCTAAGCACAGTGGAATCAGACATACCTTGCATTTGCTGTCCCCCTTTCCTATCTGCCTTCCCTGTCCTCCTTCAGGGACACCACTTGTGAGTCTGTGTGAGGACAAGAAATGCAGACTCTGTGTTCTTTGGGTGTTATAGAATTGCCTCCACTTTATCAAGGCACAGGTGTTTATTCCCAATAGTTTCTAATGACCAAAGCCAGAAGGGGTCTCAGACCCAATGTAGATCTTTGGATCCTAAACAAATGCATCAAGAAATTAAAGTTCTATGTGGTGTCCTGCACTACTATTATCCCTTCCCTAGATCTGAGAGACTGGTATACTGCCCTTGACTTACAGGATGCCTACTTCCATGTGGCAGTCCACCCTGGTCATAGGAGGTTCCTAAGGTTTGTGGTTGGTGAATTGGTAATGATTTTTCCTATCTGCCCTCTGATCTGTCAACAGCACTGAGGGTTTTCACCAAGTGCATGGCAGTGGTAGTAATCTACCTCCAGAGATATCTAAATGTATCTTTGCCTGGACAGTTGATTGGTTCTGGGTCATTCCAGATGTCTGATAGTGTAATGGACAGTGGTCTCTATCTTACTGTTCAGCATCCTGAGCTTGAAAACAAAAGCAAGTCAGCATTATCTACTCTACAAATAGAGTTCATTGGAGTGATCCTGGACTTGACTTTTGCTTCATGCCAGATTCCAAACTATAACAGCCCTCTGCAGATTGCTCAAAGATCAGTCACAAACCACAGTGGGGAGCTGCCTCAGACTTATAGGTCACATGGTGGTATGCATATATGTGACCCCTCATACCAGGCTCCATTACAGAGCAATGCAAGCTTGGCTCAAGTCAGTCTATCACCCTCAGGTTTCCCATCTGTATAAGCTTGTATGTGTCCAGGACAGGGTATTGTCGTCTCTGAACTGGAAGATGAGCCAAGACAACATGTGTGAGGCAGTCTCTCCCTTGCATGATTTTGGTAATGTTGGGAGCAAATTTAAGTCTGTTATTGAGTGTCCAGGGAGACTGAAGTGTCTCCCTGGACACTCAATAACAGACTTATTCAAAGTGGCAATTCTTCAACAAAAAAACTTCAAAAACAGACTGCAGAACTGGAATTAATTTACAAACTGGACACCATTAAATTAGGCCTGAATAAAGACTGGGAGTGGATGGGTCACTACAAAAAGTAATTTTCCCTCTGCTGATACACACACCTTCTTGTCAACTGTTGTAAATAGATTGCTTTGATTGCATTGGCCTCATTAGCACTACAAAAGTAATTTCCCCTCCCGTTGTATTCACCCCTTCTTGTCAACTATTGAGAATAGGCTACTTCCACCTTAATTGAATTGGCTCGTTATCACTGACCCCACACTCACACACTTGGTAAGGCAACTCCTATCTTTTCATGTGCTAGAGTATATATTCTGCTTACTGTATTTTTCACTCCATGCATCTGATGAAATGGATTTTAGCCCACAAAAGCTTATGCCCAAATGCATTTGTTAGTCTCTAAGGTGCCACAAGGACTGCTCGTTGTTTTGCTGATACAGACTAACACGGCTACCGCTCTGAAAAACTATCAGAGTGGATTATCAGCTGCATCACTGTGTTTTGCTGCCAAGGGCATAATGCCTCCTGAGAAACGGACAACATGCTCTACAGGGGATCATTCAGCTTCTGCAGCATTTGTGGGACATGTCCTTATTCTGGATATTTGTAGGGCAGCTATGGGCTCTTCCATCCACAATGCTTACTAGACACTAAGCATCTACTGCTGCACAAGGGAAGAAGCAAATGTGGGGAAAATAGTCATACAGTCCCTCTTCCGATGAGACTTGAAACCCCACCACTTTGAGAACAGCTTGGAAGTCAGTTACAGTATAATGGACACATGCAACACATCTTAAACAACAACAGTTTTGAGAAGGTGAGTAACCTTTTTTTTTTTTGCCTAGAAATACAAGGTTCATACTAAGTGTAGTACTCAGTCACTTTCTGTAAATGCAGATAGATGGTTCTGCAGTAGTGAGGGGGTGCAGTAGTCAAATGTTATAGTGTGGCTGAGATGTCACATGACCCTGGTCAGACTAAGTTCATGCAAATGAACACATGCCTTTCATTTTGTGTGCTGCCTTGGCCAGCTGGTTAACACATGTCTGTGTTTAGTTGCTTAGCTGTGCCTCTCCTGCAGTATCTTGCTCAGAGCAGAAAGCATCTGTGTGTACTGTCTGTCCCGCCTGTTGGAATCTTGCTTCCCAAAGTGTTTCCCCTTCAGAAGTAAACAGGAATCTAAGAATAGCTCTCACATCTCTTTGCAGTGTATTTTCATTATTGGCTATTTAAACAGTCCATCTTTCTAGACAGCTGATGGAACTCTGAAAGCTCATGAGGTTAAAAGCAGCCACATGGACCACTGTATAGGATGTTACCTGGCTCAGCTGAGCTGCAATGACATCTGTAAGAGCATATCAAGAGAAACTTTTCTTTCAGAACCTCTTGAGTTCATTTTGAGGCTTATTCTGTTTAACCCCCAGGTGTCACTAGTGCTACATGCAGATACTAATAAGGACTTAATCTGTACAATGGAGTTTAAAGAAGGGGAAATCTCCGGTTTTCTCATACTTGTGTTTCCAGCAAGTTACATTACTGTAATGTTTCATATCTGTGTTTCTCTTTAAAATATGTCCTCAGGTGACATGTGTTGTGCTCACATTTAAATTTTAAGTATAAACTTAGATGCGTACTGACTGTTAATACTTTAATTCCCCTCATTTAAAATAAAAATGGTTTTCCTAGTATAGATGGTCTCATGGGCAAGGAAATCTGCTAGTTTTGTGTTTTGTGTTTGAGGTGGGAGGACAATGATTGTGTAAACTTTTTTGCCCTAACTTCTAAACTTTTAGGTGATGGAGTACGTAGCCAAGTGCCTCCCATTTATGTTCAGAAAGAATTCTTGAACTACTCAAGGCTACTCACTAAATTATTCCCACTGATGTTCAGTTCTTTGATATCTGTAGTGATGGTTCTTTGAACATCTCCTTTTGGAGTTTATTCAGTTTCCCAGTTACTTTGACAATATTTTCATGAATATCAAAAGTAAACTTTTCCTTCCTTTCTTTCAGTACATTACACCTAATCTTACCATCTTCCAAGATTGCAAATAATTGCTTTCCTTCGTTGACATTGTTACTTTGAAAGTATTTTTACACTGTGCTGTTGCTCAGAGTTCTCTTTCGTAGATATTAAAAATATTGCTCCCTGTCTCTCCTCAAGTGCTCTGTTCTTGTCCTCTAATTCTTGAACCATATTCTTTACCAGTGACTGTATTTTCTGTTTTGATATAGGATTCTAGGAGATAAATCCCTGCATGTGACTTTGAAACTCTATTTCCCTTTGCTGAACACTGAATACTCATGTTGCTGTTTTAACAGCTGTATATTTCTTGTAGGAACATATTATAAAGCTTTATATACCATTAAACTTGTTCATTCATACTCTTCTTAATTGTCTTTTCTTAATTAAGATTGAAAATCTCCAGGAACAGTTAAGAGACAAGGAAAAACAGATGAGCAGTTTGAAGGATCGAGTAAAATCCCTGCAGGCTGACACTACCAACACTGACACTGCCTTGACCACACTGGAAGAAGCACTTGCAGAGAAAGTGAGTGTAAAGGGCACAAGTCCTTTAAATCCAAAATTCATTCTGCTAATCATCTCTGTAAATCCAAACTTCTTTGGCACTGCCTTGAATTCTAGGTAACAGAAGAGATACCTTTACAGTGTAGCTGGACATTTACTGTTCTCTAGGAGCTGTGGGAGTAAGGGTCTCCATCTGGATCCTGTTGATCCAGGCAGAGCAGCTGCTGTTAGGCATAATGGATTTCTCACTAGAAGACATCTTAGGGTATTTTGACTAGCCAGCCATGTGCTGTTGACAGGTCTAATCTGAATTAAGGCAGCAGTACAGTTCTCAATACATATGCTAGGGATAGGACTTTGGGGGGAGGGCATTCTGTAGCATTAAGTCTTTACAATGGCATGTTATAGGGAGTTACGCCTCAAGCTGC
Organism: Platysternon megacephalum; assembly: GCA_003942145.1. Lineage (NCBI taxonomy): Eukaryota > Metazoa > Chordata > Testudines > Platysternidae > Platysternon > Platysternon megacephalum. The sequence continues at coordinate 1,105,571 of QXTE01000193.1, read as the reverse complement.
TACCACACTAATTAGGTCCATCATATAACTCTGTATGAAAAGAATTGCTGCTTATTAGTGTGCTAATATCGTATAGACCTTTGTGGAGTATTGCTTGAGCTGTCCTCTTTTTCTGCGGTGCATCTTTAGCACTGCTGCTGGAAGGCACATTCTAGGTGACAGGCCCTGGATTCTTCACCTTTTCAGGTCAGGCTGATGTCTTATTTTTATTTTTTCTTCTCTCATATGTTTCGTTGGTTTTGGGGTTTTTTTTCCTCTTTTTTTTTTTTTTTTTTTTTTTAAGTTCACCATCTGAAGCTTATATTTTTGGTTCTCAAAACTAAATCACACAGAACTCAGTGATGCTGATGTAACTACAACCCAGTCTCCTTTCTTTGCTGTCCTGTTGTTCTCATTGCATTTTTCATTCTTGCATAGCAGGGGATTGTTGACTGAGGGAACAGCTGGGTCTGTTCTGTTCCTAAAGGGGATCTCTTTAGCATTAGTGCATATTTTGTCTCAGTTCCTTCAGGGAGAGGGCCATGGCTCTCTGTTTGTTAGACTCTGAATACAAAGCTTTGTTGGTGTGCTTGCTTGCAGTTGGGACTTAGTTTATAAATAGAATACACTCACATCACATCAGCTTTTAAGCTTGATGAGCATCTGTTGATGCTTGGTGTACAGAAGAATTGTTTTTATTGCCAATCCCATCCCCACATTGGTTTCATGTCTCACATCTTGTATATTGCATCTCTTTGGATGCAAACTTTGGAAAAATAGGATTTGAATAAGTAAGAGTGCAATGCATGGTAGTTCTTGCTGCCAGGTAACCTGACTGAACTTTGTTTAGTCAGCAGCTGGATAAATGAGATAATACTGTAATAATATTATTAGACATTCAGTGATTGGAGAGTTTGCAGTAACAAGCAGCCTGGGACTTCTTAATCATGAAACCAGACAAGTTTCATGATATTTTCTTCCCTCCTGAGATCTGTTGGAGGAGAGTAGAGATGACCAGCAATATTCTGCACACTTTCTCCCCTTAAACTAATAAGCAGAGATGTGGTATGATGACTTCTCAGAAATAAGCAAAATTTTTACCGGTTAAGCTGATTCAAAGGGATTTTCATCACAGGGTACTGTGTTCTTTTGTCAGGAGCGGACTATTGAGCGCCTGAAGGAGCAACGGGACAGGGACGAGCGAGAAAAACAAGAGGAGATTGACAACTATAAAAAAGATCTTAAGGACCTGAAAGAAAAAGTCAGCCTCTTGCAAGGAGATCTCTCTGAGAAAGAGGTTAACACTAGCAAAATTAACCTTCTCTGTTGTTAGTTGTTTATTGTGAAGGGGGGGTGTTTGGGGGGAGAGTATGTTCTATAGACTTGATTCTGCAACACATTTATGCACTGAAGATACACTTGTGTAGCACATTTCAATGTGTACATGTGTCAGACCTTTTGGTGTGGCTCATCACACCAATTCCACACCCTAAGCGCTACCACAGTAAAAACATGAACATCATCTAATTTATGATACAGTGGTTGAATCCCTTAAAGGCGGGTGGTGATTTGTTTAAATACCACTACTACTGAAATAATAATGCCATTTAAAAAACAAACAAAAAAACTTCAGTCATGTCATTGCAACTGAATTTTAAGGGAATTTAGACTGGGTTTTGTTCTTTACCCTGAGAATCTGAACTGAACCAAGCTGTCCTAGGTTATTTTCCAAAGCGGGAACCAGAACATTGTGTGAAGTGGCAGGAAAAAAAAGACAAAAAGGAAATGTAAAGACGTGGTATTGTGCCTAATGATCATTTACCCAATAGCAGTTGTGTTCTGCTTGCTTGTTTTAGGCTTCCCTGTTGGATCTGAAGGAACATGCCTCATCCTTGGCTTCTTCAGGACTGAAGAAGGATTCCAGGCTCAAGACGCTGGAAATTGCATTGGAGCAGAAGAAGGAGGAGTGTCTGAAAATGGAAACTCAGCTGAAGAAGGTAAAAATTCATACTTGCTTCCCTGATTTACATGCATATAGGAAACTCTAGTGCAGTGTTAAACATTCTCATCTTTGCCATTCTTCCTTTTTCTACTGTACAAAATGAAGCAAACACAATCCTTTTGGTTAGTGTCAACAAAGTATTGAGATACCAAGGTGGGATTGTTGGATTCTTTTATCAGTAGCCTAGGCTTCTTATTATACCCCCGACAGTGGGACAGCTGTATTCCAGAAGTCCTGCAGGACCTCATCTATTTGCTTTCTGCTTCAGTTCTGTCTATAAACCCAGCCTACCACCTTCAGATACTATATTAATGTACCAATAATGATTATTGGGGAAACATTTAATATAGCTGAGAGGCCTATGGGATTGGTTATACAGATTCTTCTTCGAATGCTTGTTCATGTCCATTCCAATGTAGGTGTGTGTGCACTGCCGCCAGAAAGTTTTTCCCTCAGTGATATCCATTGGGTAGGCTTTGAGGGCGTGACTCCAGGGGGCACCATAGTGCCATTATATAGGGTCCTGCCGACCCGCTGCCCCCCAGTTCCTTCTTACCACCTGTGACGGTCACTGGAACTTCTACTCATCCTTGTATTCACACAAGTACTCTCCTCAGTGGACTTTGGTTTCCAAAACCTGTGTATAGTTAATAGATAGTGGTTAGTTGTACAGTTTTAGTGTTAGTTAGTAGTTAATAGAGTCGGATCCCGCTCACTGGGGTTTCCCCAGCACCAAGACATGCCTCAGTCTCCGGGGTTTCAGTTGTGTGACACTTGCCATAAGCCCATGCCAATTAGTGA